>CM060429.1:61074327-62274327 GCA_030545235.1 Helianthus tuberosus | reverse complement strand
ACGTTGCAATCATGATAATTATTAAAGTTACTAGAAGTTCAGAAACCTAGCCAATATTGTTCGATCTTTTCAACTTCATGTTTTAGACTCTCACAAGTTTCCTCTAAATAAATTTCGGGACGAAATTTCCTAAAGTAGGGGAGACTGTAACACCTGTGCCTCCACGGCCATCAAACAAATGTCAAACCAATGAAATATTGTATTTCATACTTGGGATTTGTAAAAATATGTGTATCGTTTACACATATCAACTCTTGTTCGATTTCAAACTCTAAATCACTTTCTGGAAGGTTATACGCGCTTTAATGCGTAAATATAACCAGTTTAATGCAACAAACACTCCGGAATAGTGAAATAGGTTTAACATACCTTAAATAACCTTTACATAACTTAGATATAAGTTTTGGAAGGTTTGGTGTGGTGAAATCAAAGTTTAATCGCTTACAGGGACTAAAGTTGACAAACTGCGAAAGTATGCCAATTTGAACTGTAACAGACATTCCGGAACATGACCATAAGTTAAACATACCATAAATATCATTTACATAGCTTAGAAATAGGCTTTGAGGTGTTCGGTGTGCTAAAATAAACTTTTGGGTCATTCAGGGACTAAAAGTGTCAAAAAGTGCACAAGTTTGCATTTTCGCGCATAACTTACGTTCTGAATACATCCGGACATCCAAAAATTTATGTAAGCATGACTACATTATATTTTAGTGTTCGCCTTAAGAAAAATCCATTCGTCGCGTCATTTGGATCGTTTTTCGCGCTTATGCGCATTTCGTCGTAATTAAGCGAACATCGCGTTCGTACGACCAAACGAACCATCATCCGACATATTTTTGAACATGTTTCATGTCCACAATGTTTAGGCAACATTTTAGGGCCTTAAAGATGGCTTTACGGGCCTTGGAAGTGTCGGAAATGCCTTGAAACACGTGCAGGGACCAAACATGTAACTTTTGAAACTTTTCTGAATCAGGTGAGGGTGTCGCGTAGCGCGAGCCCTAGAGGCTCACCTGTCGCGCTACGCGACTGCGTGATCTGGGCCAGATTCAATGTTTGTTTAAGCAAGTTGCAACCAATTTAACCACAACCACATGTTTAAATCTTTCCTAATCAGCAAGATAAGATCAAATTTTAGCCACCACAACATTTTGACAAATGTACGGCACGGATCGTGGCACGATATTCAAGAAACGATCCTAACGGCTCTACTTTTCCTATAAATACCCACCCCCCATTTGTTCAAAACCCACAAATCTGATCAAGAAAGCTCTAAGTTGGAACCTTCGTTTCATACCTGAGCTATTTCGATCTGGGTTAGCATTCGGGGACCCTTCGTAAGTATTCTTTCGTTCTTTTCCTTATTTTTACTGCTTTTCTAGTCCGAAAGTCAAACTTTGTTTGACTTTCTGCATTGACCAGTTTATGGTCGATGCGAAGTTCGTTTGAACTTCATAACGTGAGCGTGATCACGATGGTTATAGTCCCTAGTGACTATACCTACTGATTACCACGTTATCTAGGCTCAGTGACGAGCCGTAGTTTCGGCCAGAATACGTATCCTTGCGTATTTTGTAACCAAACTACTTATGGGTATCAAAACCGTTTGTTTTGATACCAAGCTTGTTTTCTAACTTAGTTAAGCATGTTTTAACATGCTTAGCTCGTCACTTTTAGTTTAGTGCTTAATTAGGGTCGTAAGGTAAGCGATCTAAACAATCGCTTATACTTTCGAACCCGACCCGTTTGGTCGATCATTAAGATCCGACCAAACATATTAGGTGACCTTATGGTCACGTTGTTTAGGTAGTTGTATGATAAGTAGTGTATATGCCTTAGGTAAATTACCAGAATACCCTTTTCGTGTATAATTGGTAATTAAGCTTATGTAACCTAAACTTTTGTCACATAACTGATTATATAACATGATTAAACATGTATAGGCATATAATACTTGTCATAGGACTAGTTAGACGTCTCGAACGCGCTTTGCGCGCACGACACGTTAAAGTAGCGTATGTTACCTTAATGGGTCGCGATGGGTCGAAAGCACTTAGGTTAGTCTCAATGTAGTATGTAGGCCTTGTTAAATCATATCATATGAGTTCCAATACTCATTTGGTTTACCAAGCCTCATCCTATCCGATCTCCCGATTTAAGTCCGGTTTATTTATATAGTTTTAGATTGCCGACTGGTTCCGTGCTCCCTCTAGCTTTGTTTGGTTGTTGTTCAAGACCTCTAAGCATTCTCAGGCGAGTACATTATTCCCCTCTTTTACTGTTTTCAACTGTTTTGGGGTGACTCATATGTGCTAAATGTTTTAACAATGATTTCAAGAACGATTACAATTACAATAACAATTACTATGTGGTTTCAAGAACGATAACAATTATTTCAAGAACGAATACAATGATTTCAAGAACGAATACAATGATTTCAAAAACTAATAACAATTTCAATAAAGTGAACGAACTTGTTGGTTGTAGTTTACATGACCGATGACATTCATTAGCAATGATCAAGCCGACCAGTATTAGGTTATGGTACCATAGGATCTGACAAATCCCGTTATTTACTGCACCCACTGTTATGTGTGGGGGTTGTGGGTAGCGACTGAATCTGTAATTATTAACTTATCCTTTGGTAAGGGCTTGTTAAGAACGAGAACGAGAGCGAGTTGGAACGAGGAACGAGTCAAGAAGGTTTGAATGTTATTAGAGAATCGACCATTAAGTAGTTTCACAGTTAAAACAAGAACGATTTGAACGATTAAAACAAGATGGTTTAACGATTGGGTAAACATTTGATCATGCCTTTCCACGAAACATAGTATTGATTTAAACTAAGTTTTACTTAAATACTTTGTTTTTGTGCATATGGTTTAGTTGAGACATTTCACTTGCCATACATGGATATTTGACATAGACATTTGACATGAACACTTTGACATATTATTCAATACATTTGACAATTGGTTGGTTTGGTTTGGTTAAATGATTAAGTAACGATGCGTGTGTAATATGATACAAACATGGTGGATACGCCGCTGGTACTTCCTATATATAAGTGTTTGTATGGTATTACATATGGTAGCGTTATTTGAATCATTTCAGTTTGAGACATAGAACATTTTATACAAGTAACATACTTTTCACGAGACATTTATTTACAAACAACTTATCTTATACAAACTCATTTTTACGTGGTTATTCATTTGATCATGCATTATTCTCTTATTTATACATATCATCTAAACTTATTATTTTTCAAATGATTTACAATGACAAAGCAAAATTTCAAGGTTCACGACTAAACATTTTCTTAAACAGAAGTCATGAACCTTATTTTCACAAAACCTATGTACTCGCCAGCATTTCTTTGCTGACCTCGTTTTCACATATGTTTCAGGTATTGTTGGATGATATCGATTGATAAGATGCATGCTCACATAGGACTGGACAAGGCCTTAGTGACTCAATAACAATGATAGACTATGTTTAAATAGTGTATTTAGATTTCCAGACGATGTAATTACTCAATGTTTAATAAAACGAAACACTTTTGATATCCATGGTTATGAAACATTAATTCTGTTGCAACACGCCCCGATGTTTCCGCCGCGATTTGTTGTTTTACGCGGTCGGGGTGTGACAATGATGATGTAGGCCACATTGGTTGCACAAGGGTGCAGTTCCGTTGTAGGGTTTCCTGGCAGGGGGTTGAGCTGGTTGGTTGAGGACGGCTTGATCATTGTGGGTAACCATGGCAAAGTTCTGAGAAGCCTTTCGCTTCTTTGACCTCTTAGGGGATCCAGTCTGTTCATCCATGATCTTTGATTCCTCGATTGGTTTTGATTCTTCGACCGGTTTCTTGTCACCTTTTCGGAAAAGTTTACCTTTCCTGATCTTTGATTCAGTCAAGGTTGCAGATAGCTCAATGGCCTGTCTAACTGTAGTAGGGTTGCTACCAGTCAAAATGTCTTGTATTGAATCAGGGAGGCCATCAATGTACTTTTCGATTGCCTTATCCAAAGGCGTGACCATGTTTGGGCATAACAGACTTAACTCTTCATAACGGTCCGTGTAGGCTCGATGCTCCCCGCTGTCTTGCTCAAGATTGTCGAATTCCCTTTCCAAAGCCCTGATCTCGTGTCGAGGACAGAATTCCTTCATCATGAGAGCCCTGAGTTCAGCCCATGTCTGTGCTAGAGCAACCTCTGCACCACGATCTCTCATCACCCCGTTCCACCACGTAAGGGCTCTCTTCTGGAACACACTAGAAGCAAACTCGACCTTGCGATTGTCAGGACACTGCACATGGCGGAAAGTATTCTCAATGCTCTCGAACCATTAAAGAAGCCCAGTCGCTCCCTCAGAACCACTAAACTTGAGTGGTTTCGCCGAGTTAAAACTCTTGAAATTGCATGGACCATTGTTGTTGTTGTTGGCTTGATTCCATAGAGCAAAGAGGTTTGGGAATTGAGCAGCCATTTGCTGCGCAATGATTTCTGCCAGCTCGGCAGTCGCTATCTGGTTTTCGCGTCGAGGAGGCATTCTAAAAGAGGAACATGAAAGGAAACGAGTGAGAGAATTTAGACGAAAAGAATGAGATGAAGCAAATCTGATGAAAGCAAGGATAGTGGTCATTTGTTTGTTACTACAAAGCAACAAACGACCTCGGTGAATAATCAAAGTAAATAGGTCAAAAATAATGTATCGCGAAGACATGCTCGCCTATAAGTGAACACTCATCCCAAGAATTCCCAGGTAAGCACAACTGGTCTCGCGTCTGGTTGAGATGTATACGAAGTGCTTGCCTAGACAGAAAACTCAGAATACAGGCATTCACCCTTCCAGTTTGCACGTGTTCACATTATTTAAAACCCAAAACCTTGACGAGATTTTGAAAATTCAAAGGGGTTCAAAACCTTATAGTAGAGGGTTCAAAACCTAGTAATTAATCATCCTAGAACAGATGATTAGTTTTCAAAGCGGTTTCGAAAAATATGTTCTTGTTGTGGTTGTCGCCTAAGGATAGGTGACGGTATTGTTTTATGACTAAACGCAAGTAAACTCGCGTTAGGGTCCTAGAAGGTTATAGACTAGGTCAAAGCATTACTAATAACCTAATTCCCTATAACCATTGGCTCTGATACCACTTTTCTGTCACACCCCGACCACGTAGGACAACCAAACGTGGCGGAAACGTCGGGGAGTGTTGTAACAGAATTAATTGTTTCAAATCCATGGCAATTGAAGTTTCGTTTTATTGATTAAAGGTGTTACAATATCTTAACAAACAAAGAAATACAACATAATTAACTAGTCTTGCATCTTTTATTGTCACTAAAGCCCAAGTCTGCCTATGTGTATCTTGAACATCTTATGCAACAGCTCCTGAAAAACACATGTGAAAATAGGTACGTCAGCATAAAAATGCCTGTGAGATACATAGGTTTTGTGAAAATAGGCTTCATGACTTATGTTTGAGAAAATGTTTAGTCATGAACCTTGTAATTTGCTTTGTCTTGTAAATCATTTAAAAAACAATGAGTTCAGATGATATGTATAAATAAGTAAATAATGTATGGTTAAATAAATAACCATGTAAGATGAGTTTGTATAAGATAAGTTGTTTGTAAAACAATGTCTTGTGGAAAGTATGTTATTTGTATAAAATGTTCTATGTCTCAAACTGAAATGATTCAAATAACGCTACGATATGTAATACCATACAAACACTTATATATAGGAAGTACCAGCGGCGTATCCACCATGCTTGTATCATATTACACACGCATCGTTACTTAATCACTTAATCAAACCAAACACCAAAGTAATGTTTAACAGTTGTAGAAATGTTTATGTATGGTCAAAGACGGTTCACACGGTTCATAGATACAAACGGTTCACAGATACAAACGGTTCACGGATACAAACGGTTCACAGATATCAACGGATCACATAGTCAAATGATTACAACGGTTCACATAGTCAAATGTTTACAACGGTTCAATATGTAGTATAATGTGTTCATATGCTGGATAAGCATATGCAACAGAAAAGCAATGTAAAACGATGTACTAAGTATGCACAAAATAGACATACGTAGTATGAAATGTAATGTAAAACGATGTACTAAGTACGCACACAATGGGCATACATAGCATAAGATGTAATGAAATCATGTACTATAATGTACTAACGAACATAGCATGTATATGATGTGAAAACAGGAAAACATGAAAGTAACAAGTAGGCACATGTGTTCCACCCCAAAACAGTTTGGAAAACAGTAAAAGAGGGGTCTATGTACTCACCTGAGATTGCTCAGTAGTTCTGGAGTGACAACTAAACAATGCTAGAGATCGCGGATATCAAACGGCACCTAGTATAGGTAACTATGTTAATAAACCGGACCTAGATCGGAAGATTGGGTAGCATTAGGGTTTGTAAACCAAATGAGTGTAGAGACTCGTGTCATTTGGTTTAACAAAGCCTACATACTAAATGAAACTTAACCTGAGTGATTTCGACCCATTACGACCCGTTTAGGTAGCTTATGCTACTTTAACGCGTCGTTCGCGTGAAACGCGTTCGGACCGCCTAACTAGCCCTATGACAAGTGTTATATGCCTAAACATATTACATAATCAGTTATGTGACAAAGGTTTAGGTTACATATGAAAAGGGTATTCTGGTAATTTACCTAAGGCATATAAACTACCTATCATACAACTACTTAAACGATGCGACCATAGGGTATAACCTCGGAAGGTTATTCCCTACCTACTATGGACACCTAATGTGTTTGGTCGGATCCTAATGATCGACCAAACTGGGTCGGGTTCGAGGTATAAGCGATTCATCAGATCGCTTACCCTACGACCCTAGACAACGTGGTAATCAGTAGGCATAGTCCCAAGGGACTATAACCAACGTGATTACACTCACGTTGCGAAGTTCAAACGAACTTCGCATTGACCATTACTGGTCAACGCTGAAAGTCAAACAAAGTTTGACTTTCTGACTCGAAAAGCAATAAAATAAGGAAAAGAACGAAAGAAGACTTACGAAGGGTCCCCGAATGCTAACCTCGATTCAAAAATCTCTGGTATGAAACAATAGTTTCAACTTAGAGTTTCTCAAATCAAAGTTCTAGTGATTTTAGCAATGGGGGTGGATGGGTATTTATAGGAATACCCGAACCGTTAAGATCGTTTCATGGAAAACGTGCCTTAATCCCATCCGTACATGTGTTGAAATGTCATGGTGTTTAGGTGTTTAAATTCCATCCATACATGTGTTGAAATGTCATGGTGTTTAGGTGTTTAAATTCCATCCATACATGTGTTGAAATGTCATGGTGTTTAGGTGTTTAAATTCCATCCATACATGTGTTGAAATGTCATGGTGTTTAGGTGTTTAAATTCCATCCATACATGTGTTGCAATGTCATGGTGTTTAGGTGTTTAAATTCCATCCATACATGTGTTGAAATGTCATGGTACCAAAATTCCATCCTTATCCGCTGACTAAGCAAGTTTAGAATGTGTGGTTGTGAATTAAACAACGGCTAATACATCGAATCTGGTCCCGAATGCGAAAAACGAACCAAATGACGCGACGAATGGATTTTTCTTATGGAGAACACTAAAATAAAATATTTTAGTGCTTACATAAATTTTTGGATGTCCGGATGTATTCAGAACGTAAGTTATGCGCGAAAATGCAAACTTGTGCACTTTTTGACACTTTTAGTCCCTGAATGACCCAAAAGTTTATTTTAGCACACCGAACCCCTCAAAGCCTATTTCTAAGCTATGTAAAGGATATTTATGGTATGTTTAACTTATGGTCATGTTCCGGAAGGTCTGTTACAGTTCAAATTGGCATACTTTCGCAGTTTGTCAACTTTAGTCCCTGTAAGCGATTAAACTTTGATTTCACCACACCAAACCTTCCAAAACTTATATCTAAGTTATGTAAAGGTTATTTAAGGTATGTTAAGCCTATTTCACTATTCCGGAGTGTTCGTTGCATTAAACTGGTTATATTTACGCATCAGTGCGTGTATAACCTTCCAGAAAGCGATTTAGAGCTTGAAATCGAACACGAGTTTATATGTGCAAAAGATACACATATTTATACAAGTCCAAAGTATGAAATACATTATTTCATTGGTTTGGCATTTGTTTGATGGTTGAAGTGACACAGGTGTTACAAAAACCTCATTCTATCCAATCTTCCAATTTGGGTCCGTTTATTTACATAGTTACCTATATTAGGTGCCATCTGATTCCGTGATCCCTCTAGCTTTGCTTGGTTGTTATTCGAGACTTCTAAGCACCCTCAAGTGAGTACATAGTCCCCTCTTTTACTGTTTTTCAAACATTTTGGGGTGAAACACATGTGCCTACTTGTTACTTTCGTGCTTTTCATGTTTTTATGTCATATGCTTGTTATGTTCATTAGTACACATATAGTACATGATTTCATTATGTTTTGCTATGTATGTTCACTTAGCATGCTATCACATTGTTTTACATTGCATTTCTGTTGCATATGTTTACTCAGCATATGGACACATTGTTTTACATTGCATTTCTGTTGCATATGTTTACTCAGGATATGGACACATTGTTTTACATTTCTACTTTGTATGTTCATTTAGCATATTAAAGAACATTATTTTCATAAAACATGCTTACATTTGGTATGACATTTGGTTTGTTTAACGGGACATTATTACATTCATTAACACCGATCATGCCGCTCGGTAGTAGGTAGTGGTACCATAGGACTTGACAACTCTCGTTCCTGAAATCCTAGGTTTGTTTGGGTGGAAGGAATGACCGAATCCGAAAACATTTTTGGTAGACCTTGACATTGTTTTAGGGTTTATCTTACTGTCTCAAGGCTTGAATGTAGGCTTTAACAATATCGCATAGATGTTTGTATCAGTAAAGCATGCATTATTTTACAAAGCATAACTTTTGATTTATTCAAATACTTTGTTTTGTGCATTTTTACATATGATTAAGTAGTCACTTTTTACTTGTCATACATGACATTTGTTTACACATTACATGATTTACATTTGACAATAGACATGGTTTACACATAAACATTTGACAATTGGTTTAAACAAGACATTTTACATTGGTGGTTTGTTTGGGTAAGTGATTTAAGTAACGAGGCGTGTGTAATATGATAAAAGCATGGTGGATACGCCCCTGGTACTTCCTATATATAAGTGCTTTTATGATATTACATATCGTAGCGTTATTTAAACCATTTCAAGTTAGGCATATTACATTTTACACAAATATCATATCTTCATGAAACATTGTTTTACAAACAACATATTTTATACAAACTCATTTACTTGGTTATTCATTTATCTACGCATCTTTCTTTTGTATCATCTGATTTCTTATCACTGTTTATATGATTTATAAAAGAAAACATTTTACAAGGTTCATGACTAACTTTTGTTAAACATTTTTCTCTAAACTTACAAGTTATGAATCCTATTTTCATAAAACCTATGTATCTCACAGGCATTTTTATGCTGACGTACCTATTTTCACATGTGTTTTCAGGAGATGATGCATAGGATTGATCAAGATACATTTAGGCGGACTTGGGCCTTAGTAACAATAAAAGATGCTAGACTAGTTAATTATGTTATGTTTCTTTGTTTTTAAGACATTGTGACCTCCTTTAATTCAATAAAAAAAATTTTCAATTTCCATCTGTTATGAAACAATGATTCTGTTACAACACTCCCCGATGATTCCGCCGCGATTTGTTGTTTTACGCGGTCGGGGTGTGACATGGGGAGCCCCAGTTTTGTTTGTCAAGAAGAAAGACGGTACCTTTCCTATGTGTATAGCTACCGCGAACTCAACAAGGTGACCGTGAAGAATCGTTATCCTATTCCTCGCATCGATGACTTGTTCGACCAGTTTCAAGGGTCGAGCTTCTATTCTAAGATTGATCTGAGATCGGGCTATCATCAGCTGAGAGTCCAAGACGAGGACATCTCCAAGACAGCATTCAGAACTCGTTACGAACACTACGAGTTTCTGGTTATGCCTTTTGGGTTGACGAACGCACCTGCGGTTTTCATGGACCTCATGAACCGAGTGTGCAAACCATACTTGGATAAGTTCGTTATTGTTTTCATTTACGACATCCTGATTTAATCTAAGAGTCAGGAGGAACACGAGCAGCACCTGCGCCTTATTCTTGAACTTCTTCGAACAAAGCAACTTTACTCTAAGTTTTCGAAATGTGACTTTTGGCTTCGTGAAGTCCATTTTCTAGGCCACGTAGTCAATGAAGATGTGATTCACGTCGATCCATCCAAGATTGACTCGATCAAGAACTAGCCTGCACCTCGAACTCCAACTGAAATCCGTCAATTCTTTGGTTTGGCAGGTTACTACCGAAGGTTTATCAAGGATTTCTAGAAGATTTCACAGCCTCTCACTACTCTAACTCAGAAGGGTGTTACCTACCGATGGGGTGATACTCAGGAATCCGCGTTTCAACAATTGAAGGTGAAACTTTGTAGCGCACCCATTCTTTCGTTACCTGAAGGCACAGACGACTTTGTTGTTTATTGTGATGCGTGAATCCAAGGACTTGGATGTGTGTTGATGCAATGTGAGAAAGTTATTGCTTACGCATCACGCCAACTCAAGGTTCACGAAAAGAACTACACTACCAACGATTTGGAGTTAGGGGCAGTAGTATTTGCACTCAAGATATGGAGACATTACTTGTATGGTACCAAGTGCACCATCTACACCGATCACAAGAGTCTTCAACATATCTTCGACCAGAAGGAGTTGAACATGCGACAACGTCGATGGGTCGAATTCCTCAACGACGACAAGTGCACAATCAAGTATCATCCAGGCAAGGCCAACGTTGTGGTCGATGCCCTCAGTTGGAAGGAAACCAAACCTAAGCGTGTACGTGCGTTACAGCTTACTATCCACTCTAGTCTTCCTACCCAAATCCGTGACGCTCAGGTTGAAGCATTGAAGGAACAGAACCTCAAAGCTGAGTCCCTGCGGTAGGGCTGGCAAATCGTGTCTTAGCAGGTTTAACAGGTATCTGATAACGCGAACAACACAAATTTTAAACATGAATATGACTCGTTTAACTACTTTATATCCAATATCTATAAGACAGATGTATATTTTATGCACCTAGAAGGAGAAATAATGGATCCTAACTTTCAAATTTTGATTATTTTTAAAAACATAAAAAATCACATGGTGTACTTTTCTGTTATCGTGTCTTAGCACGTTACCTACAGGTTACCTATTACCAGCCCTACCCTGCGGGGCATGGAAAAGCAACTCATACGCAAGGAAGATGGTACCAATTATTTCATGGAACGTATTTGGGTTCCATTCTATGGAAACCTACGAGAGCTTGTGATGGACGAAGCACATAAGTCTCGTTACTTGGTGCTTCTTGGTTCTGAGAAGATGTACCAAGATCTCAAGACTTTGTACTGGTGGCCCTACATGAAAGCTAACATAGTAACCTATGTTAGTAAATGCTTGACCTGTGCTAGGGTTAAGGTTGAATACCAGAAGCCATCAGGATTACTCCAACAACCAGAGATCCCAACATGGAAATGGGAGAAAATTTCCATGGATTTTGTCACTGGCTTACCTAGATTCCAGCAAGAAAACGACACCATCTGGGTGATCGTGGATCGACTAACCAAGTCTGCACACTTTTTGGCAATCAAGGAAACTGACAAGTTTTCTACCCTCGCAGACATCTATCTGATCGTGACCCGCGCTTTGCATCTAATTTGTGGCAGGTGATGCACAAATCCTTTGGCTCGCGTCTAGACATGAGCACAACTTACCATCCACAGACGGATGGGCAGACTGAATGCACCATCCAAACTCTTGAAGAGATGCTTCGAGCATATGTTATCGACTTTGGTAACGGCTGGGAAAGACATCTGCCTTTGGTGGAGTTTTCATACAACAATAGTTACCACACCAGTATCAAGGCTGCTCCATTCGAGGCTTTGTACGGACGGAAATGCCGATCACCACTATGCTGGGCAGAAGTGGGGACAGCCATATCATTGGCCCAGAACTCGTTCTTGACACAACGGAAAAGATTGCCCAAATCCGACAACGAATGGCGACACCTCGTGACCGTCAGAAAAGCTACGCTGATAAGTGTAGGAAACCTCTCGAGTTCCAGGTTGGGGATCGAGTGCTACTCAAAGTCTCACCTTGGAAAGGTGTGGTTCACTTTGGCAAACGGGGCAAGCTTAATCCACGTTATGTCGGACCGTTCGAAATCATTGAGAAAATCAGCATGGTGGCGTACAGACTGAATTTGCCCGAAGAACTCAGTAGTGTTCACAACGTCTTTCATGTGTTGAATCTAAAGAAGTGTCTGTCAGATGAGACCCTCATCGTTCCTTTCAAGGAACTCACTATCGACGACCAGTTGTGCTTCGTCGAGGAACCGGTAGAGATTATGGACCGGGAAATCAAGACTCTCAAACGAACCAAGATACCTATTGTTCGAGTTCGTTGGAACTCCCATCGTGGCCCATAGTTCATCTCGAAACGAGAAGACCAAATGAAACGCAAGTATCCCCAGTTGTTTAAGAAAGGTGAGTCCACTATGGAAGCAACTGCAGAATTTCGGGACAAAATTCCAAACCAACGGGGGGATGATGTGATACCCCAGGAAAACACACAACACAACTAGCTTCCTCAGTGACTATGTGCTAAATTTCAGGACAAAATTTCTTTCAACTTGGGGATGATATGACAACTCGTACTTTCAAGATTCTTGTACTAGTTCTTTTCCTGCTTTGTGTTACGTTGTATACGTGTTGGTATGAATGAATTGGATTGAATGTTTAATTGTGTGAATTGTTGTTAAATGTTAAGTGTTATTTGTTTTATATGAGCTTGATGACACAACACTTTTGGGTCGCACACTCCATCTCGTGAACAATATTTCTCGGCCCAAAACTCGTACAGTGGCCTATGGCCCAAATAAGTGAGCCCGGCTCACCTCTTGTGCGTATACACATACATGTTTAGGGTGTGATCCCCATAATCTTTCAAAGACACAATATCACACCAAACCCAAATTCTCTCTTCCCCTCCCCCACAACTCGACGGCAGCCCCTTCCTCCTTTAAAGCCATATGGATCGCAATACCATTTCTTTCTCTCGATCACACACACTTGTTGGCAAACAATCTCTCGGTTAGTATGATATCTTGTTGGAACTTATGTGTGATGCTTGTATGTGTTTATGTGCTTGATTGATATTGATAATATTCAATGGCTAGGGTGCATGAGTTTAATAAATGTATCTAGATGAACAAACTGTTAGAATTGATTTTATGATAACATATGAGACATGATTGACGATCTAGGGTTCGTACGTATTAGTTCTCATAAAGTAGTGATTCGTATGATTAGGTCGATAATCCTTATGATGATGCGTTGAATTGGTTCATGTGTGATTGAATGATTGAGTTTGTTCATGAGAATCGGTATACATGTTTCGATGTGTGATGAAACGGTTAGGGATCTAAGCTTGTGTGATAATATGGATTAGTGAGATGATTAGGTTGTTTGATTTGCTTGAATGTTGTTATTATTGGTTATGATTAAGGAATAACTAGGGTTCATGAAATTTTCTTGGTGTTTACTTGATTTGACCGAATGGGTGTAAGATTGGAAATTGTTTAAATTGATTGTAACTGATTGCCATGATTTACGGAATAATGAAAACCGACCGTACACCGCTGATCGCACAGTGGCACCTCGCACACTCTAGGTTTGCATGTCGTACAACTGTTTAATGCACAACGTAGAGCCTTATGCGGCTGATCGCACACTAGCTTAGTCGCACACTAGTCCACTCGCACACCCCTATATAGTACATGTATAACCGCATGACGTACAAACATATATTGCATGGCCGCACACTATGGTCTGGTCGTACACTTGCATGTGAGTCGCACACCATAGTGAGCTGCACCTCTTTATTGGGCTGGATAAAATGTTGGATCGCATATTAACTCGGATTGGGCCGTACACGAGTATGGACCACAGGCCCATGTTGAGTCGCACACTTCGGGTCGCACAATCAAGGAAGGATCACACACTCTTGATTGTGGGCTGGACAACCATTGGGCTGTACATAATGGACTCGTACACTTATTAAAGAGTCGCACACTCTCAACGGGCCCATATATTGGGCCATAGACTTGAACAGTACACATCTTGTACTTTTAACTTGCAATTACGTGTTGACTGTTATGCTTATATGCTTTGTGGTGATCCTTGTGTTCATGCAACGTGGTAGATACATGTAGAAAATACGTGCATTACCTGATTACAAAACCTGACTTGTATGGTAACCATGATAGGACGTGGTTGACCATATTAGCTCAAGTGACCTTTATCTGCCGAGCTAATCTAAGGTGAGTTCACACTTTTCTTCAAAGCATGGGATTCCCGATGGTTTGGGAATTGGTTAAACAATAACTATCCCCCTTGGGTGGGATGCAACCTGCGTATTCTCCTTGGGTAGAATATGTACTACCGTCCACCTTGGGAAGGACGAAAACCGTTATAATACATGTCTTAAGCTTATTAGACAACAACTATATCTTAAAGTCCCCACTCATTTTATATCGACTTTATCGTCTGGCCAATGGCGAACGGGTTATTAGTTAAATAGTGTTATTAGGTCTGACAAGCCTCACACCGTGCCGCAGAGGACGAGAGTGGACTAATATACTTGGGCACTTAGTCAATGATGATAGACATTGACTTGGGGCACTCAACATAACTTCAGTTAGTAGTCGATATGGTAAGGGTCTAGTGGTTTAAAACAGTGGGGTAGCTCCCCATGACATGTTTTTATAAAGAACAAGGAACTTAACAACTTATGGTTTTTGTAACAACATTAAAATGGACAACCAACTGTGAACTCGCCAACATTTTTGTTGATACGTTACTACATGCTTTGCAGGTCGTTAGGGTATTTGCTGGAGCTTGCATGGAGAAGGAGTTGTTGTGGGGCATGAACCATTGTGGTGTTCATGATAAACTTTATGAATTTTAAACTTATATTTTGGTTTTGAACTTAATGCTTCCGCTGTTAACTTAGACTTTGTTGAACTGTTTGACACTAATCATATTGATTGTGCTGGGTTTTATTTATTTTATTAAATTGTTCAATATGATTGGTGGCTTGATCCTGGTCAGTCACACGCCTCGCGGTAATACTCCGCATGTGGTTTTTGAGGGTGTGACAAATAAGTTTTGGAGGGTTTGGTATGTGAAAATATGATTATTTGATCAAGGGACAAAAAAGCGTCAAAACTGTGAAAGTATGCAAATACGCACATATTCTGCATTCAGACCATATACACATATCCAAAATTTTTTGTAATCATTAAAATATTGTATTTTAGTGATGAGAATGCAAAAATGTCCGTCGTTGCGTAATTTGGATCGTTTTCGCGTCTGTTCAAACGTTTGTGGTAATTAAGCGAAAAACGCGACCGTACGATCGAACGAACCGGCATCCACAATATTTCCAAACATATTTCAAGTCCCCTATGCTTTAATATCCTTATAAAGCCTAAAATTTGGGGTGGCGGGGGTTAAATGCATCAAAAACAAGTTTATAAGGCTGCAGGGACCATTTCTGCCAAACACTAAAACCTGACCAAAACTTTCTGGCCTGGGGCAAGAGACAAGCCCAAGTCTCTCGCGGGGTGCGAGAGACATCAGAGACAGAAACTTGTTTTTCTTGCAAATCAGTTTGCTGCACTTGTTTTGTTTGCAAACTTGTGGGCTCTTGTGTGATCACCAAGACTTCAATTCCTGGCCAAACACTTGTTGTAATCCTATTCTTCCTTGGGCAATACACAATCCACATGTCATGATCTTGGAGATTCAACAACACTATAAATACCCACCTCAATTCACCTTCAAACTTGCTCAATTCATTTCTTCTTCCTCATCTGCTCTAATTGGAGGCTACCACATTGTTAGAGGTCTCCTAACTGAGTTTTCTTCATCCTAGAACACAAGTGAGTGTTCTAACTAGTCTTGTTTATTTACTTTTAGCTATTTCAAGCTAAAAGTCAAAAAGTGTTTTAATTTCGGCTTTGGCCATTAATTGGTCAAGTCAAATTTCAATTGAACTTTGCAACGTGATCGTAATCACAATGGTTATAATCCCTAGCGATTATACCTACTGATTACCACGTTGACTAGTCGAAGTGACGAATCAAAGTTTCGGTCAAAATGCATGATTATGTGCATTTTACGACGGAACTATTTTCGGGTATCAAAACACTTTGTTTTCACTTTGTTTTGATACCAAATCAGTTTTCCAACTAAGTTATGCATGTTTTGACATGTTTAACTCGTCACTTCTAGTTTAGTGCTTATTTAGGGTCGTAAGTCGAGCGGTTTGACCACCGCTTTGACTTTCGAATCCGACCGGTTTGGTTGATCATTAGGATCCGACCAAACACGTATATGTGACCATAGTTGTATAGGGTATAACCTCCTGAGGTTATACCTTATGGTCACTTCGTTTGGTTAGTTGTATGATAGGTAGTTTATATGCCTTTAGAAAATGACCAAAATGCCCTTTGTGCGCATAAATTCAATTTAAGCATATGTAACCTAAATTTTGACACTTAAATAGATATTGCAACATTATTAAGCATGTTTAGGCATATAAGACATATCATAGGACTAGTTTGACCATCCGAACGCGCATTTGCGTAAATGACACGTTAAAGTAGCGTAAACTACCTTAACGAGTCATAACGGGTCAAAAGCACTTAGGATTCATTCCAAATCAGAATGTAGACTTTGTTAAACCATTTTATATGAGTTCTAACACTCATTTGTTTTACAAGACCTCATTCTATCTGATTCCCCCGATTATGTAACGTTACTTTAACATAGTTACCCAATGTTAGGACAAGTTAGGACACGTTTGAAGCTTTAATATCTCACGTGATTCAAGGATACTTTGCAATCCTAAGTGAGTACATAGTTCCCTCTTTTATGTTTTCAAATGTTTTGGGGTGATTCATATGTGCCTATTCATTATTTTCATGATTTCAAGCTATATGATTTTACATGCATAGTACATATCCTTTGACGAATTGAAACTGTTACCTATGGCTTAAATATTGATTTTCAAAGTTTGTAAGACTATTTGTTGGTGTGTATTTATACTTATAAATTCATTAACATTGATCAAGCCGATTGGTAGTACGATATAGCGCTATAGGACTTGACACCCCATTCCTGTTGTACGGAATGTCAGAAACCAAAGTTTAAACCAAATAGATTTTGCCTTCGTGGTAAATCTATAGTCAACAAAGTATAGTTTGATACACTAGGTTTGAATGTATTGCCAAATGACCAGAATGTGCTTTTACAAATGTTTTCCAATTAAGCCATAAAAACTTATCTTTTGTTATTTCCTAATCCAAAGCATAGTTTGATATGCTATTTTTAAACCAAAGTATAGTTTGATATACTACCAAATTACAATTTAAGTATATTTCGATATACTTCCAAAACATAGTTTGATATGCTCCTAATGTGATATTGTTTACCAATGTATAGTTTGATATTCTACCGAATTTGTTATTTCCTAAACCAAAGTATATTTTGATGTACTACTAAAGCATAGTTTGATATGCTATTTTCAAACCAAAGCATAGTATGATATGTTATTTTCAAACCAAAGTATAGATTGATATACTACCGATGTTTTCATTCTTAAACCAATGTATATTTTTGATATACTACCAAATCTATTATTTCATTAACCAAAGTATATTTTGATATGCTATCAAATCAACTATTTCAAAACAAAAGTATATTTTGATATACTACTTATCCTATTATTTCAAAACTAAAGTATATTTCATATATACTACAAACCTTTTTACCAAAACAAAGCGTTTTAGAAACCAAACTTTTATCAAGGATTCATGGCTATTTTTGTAAACATATAAACTTTTCATATTTTATCCAAAGCCATGAACCATATTCACAAAACCTATGTTACTCACAGGCATTTTTATGCTGACGTTTTATTTTCACATATGTTTCAGGTTCTATTATGTGACGATTGTTGACGCATGCTACACATAGGATGGACCCATGCCTTAGTGACTTTAAAACTTGAAAGACAATTGTTTGTGCTTATTTGGTTTGTTTTAAAACAATGAATCTATTAATGGAATAAAAAATTTTCAAATATCATGTTGTGAAAAAATGATTCTGTGACATGACTCCCTAACGTTTCCGCCGCAGTTTGTTGTATTACGCTGTCGGGGTGTTACAAGCAACATGGCCATACTCGGTTCGTACGAACTGCCATGCATACTTTGGTTCGTACGAACTACCTGTGACAACTGTCAAATTTGCATGCATCCATACAATTATTAGACAATGATTAATGCTTAATGATTGTGCTGATTTACAAGTTATGACTTGAATTGCTTTCTGATCATTATCATTATACATACATATGCATCATATATTGCAAATTACATAACATTACTGCATGCAAACTCTATTGATTCAAATGCTGCACGAAACAAAGATAGCACAGTTATCAGACAAATCAGAGAAATGCTGACGGAGTTCAGTACATAGACAGACAAGGTATTGAGATACAGAATGGGCCAGAAACCAAGAGTTACACTAGTATGGTGTGTAGGAAAGTAAGGATCATAAAACTGCATTCGTAGTGATAGTTTAAGTGCCGGAAAGTGCCTAAAACTCACATAAACTGCAGAATTCAGCAGAATTCAGCAAAATTAAGCATTTAAACAACTTAATATCATGCAGAAATATGGTTAAATGGTCCTGAATGCTTTCCTAAGTGTCGGGAATCAAAACTGTCACAAAAGGTAACATAAAGCACATTAAACTGCGTAGTTTAGCACCTTAATGAACCAGTAACCAACCGAACAATCAGACACTACCTGAAACACCAAATTTTCACTAGAAGCATTGTTTTAATGTTTCCAAGCTAGTTATGGTCCCCGAATATCATAACACACTATCTAACATACTAGTAACTAATCACCTAACTAATACACTTGGATTTCAACTATATAACCTAACTATCTTTACAACCTAAGCCTAGACCCCCCCCCCTCACCTATTCACGGTTATACTAAGGGGCCCACACTTGATTTTCTTCATATATTATAATGGATCTCGTCCCATACTTTAGATAGCATAAAATCCATGAGATCTTGAGATGTTGGAAATTAGATTATATAAACCATGAGTTATAACCAACATTACCATCATCTTCTTCAAACAACTACATCTCCCTTTTCTTTCCCCCATAGCTACGGCCAAGAGCACCCCACACACATCCATCATTTTCATTCAATCCCCATCCATTCTGTCACACCCCGACCACGTAAAACAACAAATCGTGGCGGAATCGTCGGGGAGTGTTGTAACAGAATCATTGTTTCATAACACATGGAAATTTAAATGTTGTTTTATTGATTAAAAGAAGTTACAATGTCTTAACAACAAAGAAGCATAACATAATTAACTAATCTTGCATCTTTTATTGTCACTAAGGCCCAAGTCCGCCTAAGTGTATCTTGATTAATCCTATGCATCATTTCCTGAAACACATGTGAAAATAGGTACGTCAGCATAAAAATATCTGTGAGATACATAGGTTTTATTGATTTAGGATTCATGACTTATAAGTTTAGAGAAAAATATGTTTTACAAAAGTTAGTCATGATCCTTGAAAAATGTTTTCTTTTATAAATCATACAAAACTGATGAGAAATCAGATAATATAAAAGAGCAATGCAGAATGAAATGAATAACCGAGTAAAAATGAGTTTGTATAAAATATGTTGTTTGTAAAACAATGTTTCATGAAGATATGATATGAGTGTAAAAATGTATTATGTCTAACTTGAAATGGTTTAAATAATGCTACGATATGTAATACCATAAAAGCACTTATATATAGGAAGTACCAGCGGCGTATCCATCATGCTTTTATCTTATTACACACGCCTCGTTATTTAAATCATTTACCAAAACAAACCACCAATGTAAAAATGGTTATGTATAACCAAATGTAATGTATAGTGAATAAAAGCATTTATTGATTAAAAGCATTTACTCAACTCTATAAGAAAGAAATGTACAAAACAATGCATTTGATAAATTATAATCAAAAGTTATTTTTACAAAACAATGTTTTGTAAAATAATGCATGCTTTACTGATACAAACATCTATACGGTATTGTAAAATGTCTACATCCAAGCCTTGCGACTGTAGAATATACCCTAAAACAAAGTCAAAGGTCTACCTAGAAATGTATTCGGATTCGGTCATTCCTTCCACCCAAACAAACCTAGGATCTCAGGAATGGGAGTTGTCAAGTCCTATGGTACCACTACTTACTACCGAGCGGCGTAGCTAATGTTAATGAACGTATTTTAGTTTGTTAAACAAACCAAATGTAAGCATGTTTTATGAAAACAATGTACCTTGTATGCTAAATGAACATACAAAGTAGAAATGTAAAACAATGTGTCCATATGCTGAGTAAACATATGCAACAGAAATGCAATGTAAAACAATGTGTCCATATGCTGAGTAAACATATGCAACAGAAATGCAATGTAAAACAATGTGCTAGCATGCTAAGTGAACATACATAGCAAAACATAATGAAATCATGTACTATATGTGTACTAATGAACATAGCAAGCATATGATATAAAAATATGAAAAGCACGAAAGTAACAAGTAGGCACATGTGTTTCACCCCAAAATGTTTGAAAAACAGTAAAAGAGGGGATTATGTACTCACTTGAGGGTGCTTAGAAGTCTTGAATAACAACCAAGCAAAGCTAGAGGGATCACGGAAATCAAACGGCATAAAAGGTCCAAGAATGGAAGTTTGACCCGATTATTCTCAGGTTTGAAGTGTATTCACTTCAACTTAGAGAGCAATCAGATCAAGTGTGGGTTTTGCAAATGAAGTGGGTTGGGTATTTATTGGAAAACCAAGACCGTTAGGATCGTTTCTTGAAAAACGTGCTTCAATCTAGGCCATCCAAGTGTGCCCCCTGTTTTGTAATACCTTGGGCACTCCAAAACAGCCCCTAGAATGCATAAAAACCATTTACAAGGGAGTGGAACAGCCCCTAGAATATTTAGGGTATGTTTAACTTATGATCATGTTCCGAAATGTTCGTTACAGTACGAATCGGCATACTTTCGCAGTTTTCGAAATTAGTCCCTGTAAGCGAATAAACTTGATTTCGGCATACCAAACCCTTCAAAACTTATTTCTGTAACATCTGTGCTTGTAATCATTGTGAACAAGTTCAATTATAAATAAAACAATGTTATTTGATCTCAATGTTTGTTTGGTTATGTTTTACATTTTTCATGTTTTGACTTTTGTTCAATTTCAAACTTTACATCGCTTTCTGGAGAGTTATAGGCAAACTGGTGCGTAAACGTAATCAGTTTAATGCGAAAAATACTCCGGAACATC
Source organism: Helianthus tuberosus (assembly GCA_030545235.1). NCBI lineage: Eukaryota > Viridiplantae > Streptophyta > Magnoliopsida > Asterales > Asteraceae > Helianthus > Helianthus tuberosus. The sequence continues at coordinate 62,252,678 of CM060429.1, read as the reverse complement.
AACATATACTTAACATACCTTAAATAACCTTTACATAACTTAGAAATAAGTTTTGAAGGCTTTGGTATGGCAAAAACAAGTTAATTTGCCTACAGGGACTAAATTTGACAAACTGCGAAAGTATGATGATTCGTACTAGAACAGACATTCCGGAACATGACCATAAGTTAAACATGCCATAAATATCCTTTACATAGCTTAGAAATAGGCTTTGAGGGGTTCCGTGTGCTAAAATAAACTTTTGGGTCATTCAGTGACTAAAAGCGTCAAAAAGTGCACAAGTTTGCACTTTCGAGCATAACTTACGTTCTGAATACATCCGGACATCCAAAAATTTATGTAAGCATTAAAATATTTTATTTTAGTGTTTGGCATGAGAAAAATCCATTCGTCACGTAATTTGGATCGTTTTTCGCGCTTATGCGCATTCCGTCGTAATTAAGCGAACATCGCGATCGTACGACCAAACGAACCAACATCCGGCATATTTTTGAGCATGTTTCATGTCCACAATGTTTAGGCATCATTTTACGGCCTTAACCTTGGCTTAACGGGCCTTAAACATGTCGGAAATGGCTTTAATGCATAACAGGGACCAAAACTGTCATTTCAGCATAGTTGATGGCTTACGGACCGTAAGCCCTCAACCTTATGGTCCGTAAGGGACTCCCATCACATCAGAAACTTCTAAACAGCTATTAACAGCTGTTAAGCACTCCCAAACCCAATGCCACATGTTAATACCTGATGGTGGGGGGCCAATTTGAGTTACCTTAGGGTGGCAACAAGTGTAGGGACAAGATCAAAGCACGGTATTCGAGGAACGATCCTAACGGTGGTCCAAATCCTATAAATACCCCTTTGATTCACAACTCAAAACCCACTTAATTTCTAAAAACTTCTCTAAGTTGAGGTGTAAAAGCGCTTCATACCTGAGAAATATTTGGAAATCAAAGCTTTCGGGGACCCTTTGTAAGTGTTCCTTCGTTCTTTTATTCTTTTAGCGTTAAAGTCAAACTTTGTTTGACTTTCTGCGTTGACCAAGTTTATGGTCAATGCGAAGTTTGTTTGCACTTCATAACGTGAGCGTAATCACGATGGTCATAGTCCCTAGAGACTATACCTACTGATTACCATGTTATCTAGGCTCAGTGACGAGTCGTAGTTTCGGCCAAAATGCGTATTCTTGCGTATTTTGTAACCAAACTACTCTTAGGTATCAAAACTGTTTGTTTTGATACCAAAACTGTTTGTTTTGATACCAAATCTGTTTTCTAAACTTAGTTAAGCATGTTTTAACATGCTTAGCTCGTCACTTTTAGTTTTGTGCTTGTCTAGGGTCGTAAAGGTAAGCGATCTAAACAATCGCTTATACTTTCAAACCCGACCCGTTTGGTCGATCATTAGGATCCGACCAAACACATTATGTGACCATAGTTGTATAGGGAATAACCTTCCGAGGTTATACCTTATGGTCACGACGTTTAGTTAGTTGTATGATAGGTAGTTTATATGCCTTAGGTAAATGGCCAAAATGCCCTTTTTACGCCAAAATTCATATTAAGCATATGTAACATAACTTTTGATATCTAAACTATTTTGGCAACAATATTAGACATGTTAAGGCATATTTTACTTATCATAGGACTAGTTAGGCGTTCCGAACGCGTTTCACGCAAACGACGCGTTAAAGTAGCACAAGCTACCTAAACGGGTCGTAATGGGTCGTAAGCACTTAGGTTAGGTTTCATTTTAGAATGAAGTCTTTGTTAAACCATACTACATGAGTTTCCATACTCGTTTGGTTTACGAACCCTCATTCTATCCGATCCTCCGATCTTGGTCCGGTTTATTAACATAGTTACCTATATTAGGTACCGTTTGATATCCGTGATCTCTAGCATTGTTTGGTTGTTACTCAAGGACTACTAAGCAATCTCAAGTGAGTACATAGACCCCTCTTTTACCGTTGTCAAACTGTTTTGGGGTGAAACACATGTGCCTACTTGTTACTTTCATGCTTTCCATGTTTTCACGTCATATACTTGCTATGTTCATTAGTACATTTATAGTACATCATTTTATACTACATTTCATGCTATATATGTCCATTGTGTGCATACTTAGTACATTGTTTTACATTACATTTCATGCTATGTATGTCCATTGTGTGCATACTTAGTACATTGTTTTACATTACATTTCACCCTATGTATGTTCATTTGATTACATACTTAGTGCATTGTTTTCACATGCTTACATTTTGGTATGACATTTGGTTTGTTTAAATGGGACAAAAATACATTCATTAACATTAGCTACGCCATTCGTTAGTAGGTAATGGTACCATAGGAATTGACAACTCCCGTTCCTGACATCCTAGGTATGTTTGGATGGAAGGAATGACCGAATTCGATAAACATAACATAGATAAACCTTTAATTTGTGTAGGATCGGATTGCGACCTAAACGAGTCGTTTGGAAGAGTTCTAGTCCGTTTCAAAGGCGGAAACAGAGAAACGAACGTGTAAACAGCTTGATATTCACTTTAATCTCTTATATATTGATATTGACAACCTTTACAATCGAAAGAGAAACCGGCAGCACTTCGGTACACTTGGCAAAATTCTGTTACAAATGAAATGACAATTGACCTATTTATAGAACCTATGATTTCGCTTGAAGACTTCAAGCGAAATCCTCGTCTTTCTAATTGAAGCGAAATTGACAAAGAATTTTGTCTTGAAGCGAAATCCTCCAATCAACATAATCTGATTTGAAAATCATGCATTTCACTTTTGTCTTTTTGTGTGGATGATGTCATTGATGATGTCATACTTATGATGTCATCATGACATCATGCTTTGTTTAGATCCGCACCGAACCGAGACTCGATACAAGACGAAGACGACAGATGTGTGCACCAACAGACTCCCCCTCAGATGTTGACGAGTCTTAAGTGTCGAGTCTTCTCAATCTTCAGTCTTTATCAGTCTTTGAGCTTTCTTCAGGATCTCTACCTGGCTCTATTCTATCTCCAATTCTCTCTCCCTCTAACAGACTCCCCTTCAAAACATGCTGGGATCGTAGTCTGGCTTTTACAGAATTTCAGTATCCTCAGGTATCGGAACTTGGTACTCTATCTGCTCAGAATCCATCCTATCCTGCACAACCTCTACCCAAAAATAAGATTTACAAGAATAAAATATTTAACAATTTGTCAAATATCATGCACCAACACTGAACCTTCTCCAATCAAAATACAATCAAACATTAACAATGATCATTTAACGAATTTTTTTTTTATCTCTGAAAAACTTTTCAATCAAATTTTCCCAAACCTATTCGTCATGTTCAGCACTCGGAATTTTGAAAATCAGCATTTCAACATCAGTTGTCTAAAATCTTTTTGAATTTTTCAAAATTTATGCTAAAACACACCGAAAATATTTTTGGATTTTAAAATAACAGAAATAAAATGCAGAAATGAACTATTTACAAACAATATTTTTGTGAGTTTGTGTAAGAGGATCATATCAGTTTTTGAGACAAATCACCAACACCGTTAAGCTTTAAACATTTTAAGTTCTAAACAATTCACCTAGATTGTCAGTATACTGATCCACTTAAATTTTCACACAAAGTTCAATTGATTCGAGATATGATATTAATGTTTTAAGCACTTGAACTTATCCGTGTGTCCCACTACTTGAATATACTCCCGTATCCAGATCCCAATATTCAGTCTTACAGGTGAGTATACCACAGATGATATCTGTCAGGGGAATAAATTATAGTACGAGGGCCGTGAGAGCTCAGGTCGATCTTTCGATACGCAGAGAGATGACGGCTTCGACTTTTGGTGAGTCCCCTTTAGAGGATCTTTTGCATTACAACAGCAGCGACTATCAATTTTATTGTTTCATCAGCTTGCTGAGGGCGATGCTATGTTTCAAGCATTTGCAGAAAGCATTATCCGGGGACTAGGTCAGAAATTTCTTTCAGCAGAAGTCCCGGGATAATACCCCAGATATCACTGAGCATAAAGACCTAGTATCTCAGAATAAGGGACCTTTCAAACAAGATTTCAGGGGTTACCTATATATCCAAGTTTGTGTTAACCCACAGAACAAGCAAGTTTGAAATTTAGGTTTATATCTCGTCACAATCTACTAAATGTGCAAAAACCTACTGGCACATCATCAGTGAGACCGTTTATCACTTTTTTTATCTTACCAAATCTTTAGCATGTTGTGATCGTCCACTGATGTACTATCATTTCCTCTTTTATACAACAAAACTCATTTTTCATTTTATCATGTTTTTGGCTTTTTCAAATTTTCTAATGTTTTTGGATTTTCTGAAATTTTTACTCCCCCTAAAATGCAAACACATTTTAGGAAATTTGAAAACAAACTGTACAAAAAAATGACAACCGATATCGAATCGCTTCAAATCGCCATCCACTTGGCATAAACAATCAGAACTCCCCCTCACAACAAACTATTTTCCCATTGATTTCAAAACACTTAAGTTTGTATTAATCAAATGGTTTTTCCGGAAAATTAGTTTAGTTGATTTTACCACTTGTAGGTTAGGGGTTTCATCACATTGTTGTCATATCAAAAACCACTTGTAGAAAATCAAGTACAACTTAATGTCCCTGATTTACCACTTGTAAGTCGAAATCACCAAAGTGAATTTCTCAAGAAATGTGCCGATTCCTGCTCCACTTAAACCAACCTGGGAGCTCCGGCAAGTCCGGTTTTTTTTTAATCAAACATTACGTCCACCCAAGCCTCATCAGCCTTGGGTGACTTTGGTGGCAAACATCTGTCCCACCAACATTTTGATTTATAAAATTCTTGAGCACCCTTTACCTTCCTATCAACCATCTTACCGAAAATATGTTTGACTTTCCCGTTGAAAGCCTTCTCAACATCAAATTCTCCCTTATCAGCGAAGAATTGATTTGAGATCTCTACCTTTCCCACTTTCGACTTCCAATTTTCCTTTGACAATGAAGGAAAATTTTCATCGTTCACCTCAGGAACGGAATTCACAATCTTTTTCTCAACAAATGACTCCTCTGATTTTATGGAATCAGATTCATTGTCAGAACTTCTTTCAGATTTTACAATCCATTTTTGTTTGGTTAAATCGACACTTCTTTTGTAAAACCGTTTTGAAGTTTCACCAACTTCCAAAGTCGATTTATCAACATTTTTCTTTTTCATTTCAGAGTTAGAAGAAACTCCCTGTTCTTTGTAGTTGGTCTTGGGGCAATTCCAAGCTATGTGTCCAACTTCCTGGCATTTAAAACAAGTTCTTTGAGCAAACTTTCTCACATTCTTCTTCACTTCAGCAAGAAACTCTTGATTGGATTGTTTCCAGAATGGTTTCTTCTGCTCATCTTCACAACTTCCACCTGCAACAAATTTTGTATTTAGTTTATAAGTTTTCTGATTTTGATAATTTTCAGGAGGAATAAATCCTAAACCTTTCTTTTTGAGATTACCGTTGTAGTTTGGTTTCTTTCGATAACCATAACCAGAACTATAACCCTTTTTCTTGTTCAATCTCTGTTGAACTCTTGAAGTGTATTTTTTAGGTTTTTCATCAAGATTTAAATCTTTTATATTAGAAAGATTAATTTCTGTTAATTTGAAAACCTGTTTGATCATTTCAGTTTTTACACTTCTGATTGGAAATTCCTCATCAGAATATAATTTGTCTGAATCATTCAAAGTATAAGCCACTTTGATTGATCCGTCATTCAAATTAGATTTTGATAACAGAAATTCTCTATTGTAAACCCTATTAACCGGTGAACTCGGACTCTTTTCTGACGAACTCGGACTTTCAGACTTAGACTCCGGTTTTAACTCCTCATCCGTATCCAACACCTGATCGACAACTTTCTTTAATAACTCAGACTCATGATCAGTGTCAGACGCTGTGAATGTAACATCAATATTGTCTGGTAATTCATCAATGATTTCAGACTTTAACTTGATGTTGACTGCCTTTTTTAGACGCTCTTCATTTGGATTCCTGGGAGAATAAGTTTCATGGATCGGGGGCGGACATCTGTTATACTTGACACTTGGTTTCTTACCAGTATCAGTATCTTCTGTCTTTTTGTCCATGAATGCTTCCAGACCTGCAACAGTAGGATAAAAACGATCAATCAAGTAATCACATGTAGTGTAACTCAACAGTAATCGTTTAATCCTTTCACTCTCAATCTTCTCAAGTTCTACTTCTTTCTTCAGCTGTGCACAATCTTCAATATACTCATTAATGACTTTCTGCTTCGTCATTAATGTTGCACTCATTTTATCCATTGCCTTTTCGGTTTCAGTATTCGTCTTTTTCAGACGATCAACTGTGTTGTTGAGCACATCGTACGACTCCTTAATGTACATCACATCAGACAGTAAGTCTTCTTTAATCTTCTCCAACTCAGCAATCTTCTTATCTTTCTCTTCACAAGCTTTGCAAGATTCTGAACACTTCAAACATGGTTTTTCAACTTCAACCACTTTTTCAACTATCTTTTCAATCTCAACAATCTTCTCTACTTCGACCAATTTTTCAACTTCGACTATTTTCTCTATCACTTTCTCCACTTCAACAATTTTTTCTATTGCATTTTCAGTCACTGCTTCAACTTTTGTTTCTCCAACTTCTGTCTTTGCCTTTTCATTAGCAAGTAACTTTGCTGCTTCCAGTTCCCTTTTTAAGCGAGCAATCTTCTTCTGATTCAGCATATCAACTTTATCTGCATAGAAAAAATTAAAACTATCAGGCTCAATGCTTTTTCTACATTTGTTAAGATATTCTTCCTCATCATCGGTATCTACATCGCTTCCAAGATCTGGAAAAATCGGTATTCTTTTTGGTTTAGATTTGAATTCTTCTTCCATGTTTTGGTAATCAGGAGATACTTCGGGAAATTTGATATCCTTTGGCAAACACCTTGGACTGATAATTTTTTGTACGGACTGAAATTTGACCTTTTCAATATAATAGGCTGACAAAAACAATTATCAACTAACAATGATTGGACCGAAATATACACACTTATCAACTAAGCACATGAAGTTTGAATTACTATTTAAAAGTAGCCGACAACTATAATGCCTAAAAAAACAACGATTGGACCAAACACTTAATCATATCACATTCAGTCAACAGCATCGATATTTTCAATTCAACATATAATCAATTAGTGGACGACAACTATCAATGCATTTCCGACAACCCTTGATCTAAACAATTTCTCATTGGACCCATACACTTTATCTATTCATGCTTGCTGACATATCAAACTTTAACAATTATCATGAACTGACCAAATTAATGCACTTCACATGACCTGAGCAAGCACATGGATTCTTTATTTTAAAAAATGTCGACTTCTTAACTTCACGTGAACTTATGTATTTCACATGCTCACTATAAACCGATATATTCACATTCACACACAATTCAATGCACTTTCCACACTTAAACACAAACTTGTTCACTGAAAATACGATACGATGAACTATCAATCAGATTCAAGTTAGTTCAGATCTAAAATGAATATTCAAGCGAACACTCAAGATATATCAAGCAGACTCAGTGCAGATTTCAAGCGAGAGCCAGTGTTTCGCTTCAAACAAACATCAAATTTCAAGCGAAAGGGTGTTCTAATGTGTAAACTCAAGCGAAGGCTTAGATGATGTCAGCAAATGTCGAACACTTGAAGCGAAATCACACAAAATTACAAGTTTTAGGCTGATTTTGATGCTGAAACTTTCCAGGAACTGTTAAAACATGATTATGCGTGATATGTGAGAAATTTAGTCGATTTTATCCGTAAAAAGTTTGAAATTTCGAAAAAAAATGATGTAGAAACAGAAATCGTGGTGAAAACCGGCTGTTTTTGGCAAGAACTCCTCGTCCTGAGCTCTGATACCAATTGTAGGATCGGATTGCGACCTAAACGAGTCGTTTGGAAGAGTTCTAGTCCGTTTCAAAGGCGGAAACAGAGAAACGAACGTGTAAACAGCTTGATATTCACTTTAATCTCTTATATATTGATATTGACAACCTTTACAATCGAAAGAGAAACCGGCAGCACTTCGGTACACTTGGCAAAATTCTGTTACAAATGAAATGACAATTGACCTATTTATAGAACCTATGATTTTCGCTTGAAGACTTCAAGCGAAATCCTCGTCTTTCTAATTGAAGCGAAATTGACAAAGAATTTTGTCTTGAAGCGAAATCCTCCAATCAACATAATCTGATTTGAAAATCATGCATTTCACTTTTGTCTTTTTGTGTGGATGATGTCATTGATGATGTCATACTTATGATGTCATCATGACATCATGCTTTGTTTAGATCCGCACCGAACCGAGACTCGATACAAGACGAAGACGACAGATGTGTGCACCAACAATTTGTTTAAAGGTCTATCACCACAGTCACAAGGCTTGAATGTATGCATTATAACAATACCGCATAGATGTTTGTATCAGTATAGAATGCATTTGTTCCACAAAACATAACTTTGATTTAAACTATGTTTAATTCGATACCCTGTTTTTGTGCACTTTACCTATGGTTTAGTTGATGTATTTCACTTGCCATACATGATAGTTATGGATACACAATTCATGATTTACATTAAACATAAACATTTTGACATTGATATACACAGTCAGTGATTTACATTAGACATAGACATTCTGATATGGTTTACACAATAACACTTGACAATTGATTTATACATGAACAATTTACAAAGGTGGTTGGTTTGGATAAGTGATTTGAGTAACGAGGCGTGTTTAATATGATACAAGAATGGTGGATACGCCGCTGGTACTTCCTATATATAAGTGCTTGTATGATATTACATGTCGTAGCGTTACTTAAATCATTTTAATATTTGACATATTACATTTTACATAAACAACTTATTTTTCACAAGACATTGTCTTACAAAACAGTTTATTTTATCCAACTCATTTAACTCGGTTATTTTATTAACCATACGCCATTCTTTTATATAGTCTAATTTCTTATCGAGTTTTCATACGATTTATAAAAGAAAACACTTAACAAGATTTATGACTAATTTTTATTAAACCTATCTTTTAAAACCCAAGTCATAAATCCTATTTTCACTAAACCTATGTATCTCACAGGCATTTTGTAAGGACTCTCAAAATTATCCTAAAAATACCCGTAAGTATAAACCCGGACCCCTGAAACCTTACACTACATCAAAAATCAAGAAAAAACCAAACTTATAGGTTTTAGGCGGGCCGCGTAAGAGACAAGCTTGTCTTACGCGGGCCGCGTCAAACATGCGTTGACCGGATAAGTGTTCCGGATCCACGTAGTGACCACCTGGCTAACCTACTCATGACTGGTCAAGCCTACTCGTAGACTGGGCGGCTAGGCGGGCCGCGTAAGGTTAAGCTGAAGGCTTACGCGGGCCACGTAAGGCCCTAAATTCACCTATAAATAGCCCGTCACTTGCACAATCCCCTGGTGTCGATCAAAACTTTTAAAAAAACGAATTCATATCACTCTGAAGTCGAAATTTCATATATAATTAGCAAGGTGCTGCTCCGATACCGGGTATTAACTCGATCGCTGCTACGATTCAATGTCCGATCGATTAAACTATCCAATGGATGTTTAAGTTCTGCCCACATTAGGGTTTATGCTTTGTTATTCGTCGTTAAAACGATGGATGTTTAAGTATCGCACTTTGTCATTCGTTGTGAAGGTTTTTATCTCGTGAGTTATCGTAAATGCTGTATTAGTTACTAACCGAGTTCGTGTGCATATTATTAATTTAGGTTAAAAGGCTAATCAGTAGGCTAAGCTCTGCTCATATAAATCTGCAATGTGAGTCGTTCTCTTTTTATCAAATTTATTTCAAAAGCATGTTTATTTTCAAAGTTATAATTACAGGGATTAAGTCTTTGTAATCACCAAATTACAGCCGGTATGTGGGGTTTTGTATACATTACTTAATAATCTTCACCATTGGACAACGAGTTAGCCAATGGGTGATATGACCATAGTCACAGACACCATTGGATAACGGGAGGGCCAACGGGTCGAGTGACAAATACCGTGGGTATATGGTTGATATAGAAACATTGTAATCGCTCTTAATACTGTAAATTATAACAAATGTGTCGTTTTAGTAAAAAGAATGATTCACCAGTATTTCCCGCTGACAAAACCTTTTTCAAACATGTTTCAGGTGATCTGTTATAATCCAAGAAAAGTGCCGCGAAGCACTACAAGCTTAAGGAAGTGGCTCAATATGAAATAAAGAAACATGTTTTTGTAAAATGAAGATTTCTCCGTGAAATCTTATAATTGTAAATTATCGGGGTTTTATCCCGAGTTGTGAAATAAAATAATCGGGAAATTGCAGTTTTAAAAAGATCCTGAAGAAAACTTCCGCTGTTAACTTAATTAAATAAATACCACGGGATTTTCTGTCCCTCGGCTCCTGAAACGGGTCAAATCGGGTCGGGGGCCGTGACAGAAAAAGGTGGTATCAGAGCCACTGATTTAAGCCAATTAAGTATTTAGAAAATACTTAATTTTACTAATTTCTATTCTGTGATTATGTGTTTTATTATTTGAATATTTGTGTACAGTATGGTTAAGCAAAAGCTTTCAAACATCTATCTTAAATTAGATAGGTCATCCAACGAGAAGGGAAGTTCATCCCAAACAAAATCCTCAAAACCCTATGTAAATCCTGAAGAAGGAATATTTGTCCGTAAGGCACAATATGAGGAACCACTTTCTCCTAATAAAAGAAGTTTGATTATTAGGAAAAGTCAAGATAAACTAAAGAAATCCAAAGGAGGGAAAGTTAATCAGAAAACCCAAGAATTAGGCAGTAACCCACCATGGGAAGACAAGTTAGATGAAAAATGGGCAGATCCTTATATGCTAGCCACTGTAGCAGTTAATACAAATCTTTAAATAATCTGACTCAAGTTTTAGTACCTTTATCACCTACAATCCAGAAACCTTATCCAGTAAATAAATAAGTTTACAATAAACCCTAGTGTGTTTTAATTTTCAGTTGTTTTGTAGTTACCCAGTATGAAATAATATTTAAAGGTTATCTATGAAATTTTTTTATAAAATTTTAACTTAGTATTTGTGTGTATTTTGCATGTATACTAAACAGCATGAGTGACTTGTCTGACGCCCTTCAGAATTTAAATCTCTATCCGGTAAAAATAGAGGTTTCCAGAGATTTCAATAGGTATATACCCGACATAGAAGAACCTATGGAATTCAATGTTCCACCTCCGGAGAAACCCAAGCCCAAGAAAAGGAGAAGATTCGTGGGATGGAGGCGTGTGCGTAGGAGGAAACCCGCCACTAGAAAGATTCCCAAAATAGAAAATTCCTTAGACAAAGGGAAGAGGATTGAAGTCGGGGAAGAGTCTAGGCAGATGGGAATACAGTTTGAAGAATATTCTAAGAAAATAGAAATGGAGATTGGAGGAGGTTCTAAACAAACCCAGATAGAAATTGGAGAAAGCTCTAAGCAAACCCAGGAAATGACATTGCAGGAAGAGCTAGATTTTATATTGGCAAGCTGTGATACTATTAAGCCTGTCAATAAATATGTTTTTACTCATCCTATTGAAACTCAACTTCCAATGAATTTGGAACCAGCAATCCCAGAACCTATAATTCACACCCAGCCTTTAGGAATGGACGAATGGTGGACCAATGATTGGCAGTTCCAAAATCTACTCAACAGTCCTTATTCCTTTCTCCCTCAGTTTGGCCTAGAACCCATACCAAATCCACCTATGAGTAATGAAAACTTAGCTGAACTCCGCCAATTTGGCGAGGAGCTGGTGGATGCAGGAAATAGGATCAGGGAGGTAGGAGAACAGATCTCCTGGAAATACGACGAGAGGGAACGTCGTTATTGAAATACCAACTGACGCATGATAGTGGGGTTTATGAAACTGTGATTGTATAATAAATAAAAAAATATAATCTTGTAAAATAACTACAAATAAAACTTTGTAAGATAATGGTGTGTATTGATGCATACTATAATATATAAAAATGAGAATCAAGAAATCGATAGTTTTGGCTATATGTGTTGTAAAATTTATATGATTATTTTGTATATAATTGTTATTTATTCGATACTAATAAATTATATATATTAATTATCAGATGGAAAACGCTAATAATGAACCAGTTAATGAGGTTAATCAATCTGAGCAACATCCGGAGGATCAATTTCTAAATAGGCAAGATATAGAAAATATCGTTGCTCAAGGAATAGCCAATGCTATTCCAGCAATAGTTGCTACTGTTAGAAATCCTATCTAACCTCAACAAATCGTTCCTAGCAAACGTATTTCTGAAGATAACTTCAATAATAGTGTAAACGGAGGCGGTAATAATCACGACAATGATTCACGGCAGGCTCCGATCCCTAAGAAAATGAAAGCTGCAACACCTGGTTGCACTTACAAAGAATTTCTTCCTTGTAAACCCGTTGAATTTGCAGGCAATGAAGGAGAAACTACAGCACTGTGTTGGTTAGAGAAAACCGAGGCAGTAATTACAATAAGTAAATGCACCAAGGACGATCAGGTCATGTACGCGTCAAATCTTTTTAAAGAAGGGGCACTAGAATGGTGGAACACGGTGGTACAAGCAAAGGGAAGGATGATGGCATATGCTATAAATTGGGAAGAATTTAAGAGTCTTGTAGAAAGAAAATTATGTCCCGAATATAAAAAAGATCAAATGGCAAATAAGTTCCTAAATCATTGAATGATGGGTGTAGATTGTCGCGGTTATACTTCGACATTCTTTGAATATGCTAGAGTGGTACCAACACTGGCTTCGCCAGAACCGGTACTCATTTCTCGCTATGTTTGGGGACTGATTAGCGAAATCCGTAACATCGTTAAAGCTGCGAGACCTCGCACTATTGACGATGTTGTGGAATTAGCTAACACCTTAACCGACGAGTTGGTACGCACCAGAGAAGAAGACAGGAAGAAAGAATTAGCTCAGAAAATTTCCCAAGGATTTCGTGTGGGTAATAATAGTAGCTTCAGGATAAGAGGAACAGGGCTATCTTCAACTCCGCCTTTCTGCAGGAATTGCAAAAGGAAACATTTTGGAAGATGTAATATAACCTGCAATTTTTGCAGAGCTGTAGGACATCGGGAAGAAAACTGCAGAAAGAAATCCACAATTTGTTACAATTGTGGAGAAACTGGACATTTCAAGACAGAATGCCCTAAGTTAGCCAAACCAGCAGACAATAAAGCCAAACCGGCTGACGGGACTACCAAAAGAAATGCCAGAGCATTCCAGTTAACTACTCAGGAGGCAGAACTCATTCCAGATGTGATAGCCGGTACGTTCCTAGTTCACAACATTTACGCAAAAGTATTATTTGACTCTGGTGCAAACCAAAGTTTTATAAATACTTCATTCTGCCAAGCTCTTAACTTACCTTTAACCAACCTTAGGCAGATTTTTACAGTCGAAACAGCAGACGGGAATTTTATTAAAATAGATAAGGTTTTGCAAAAAGAAAATATAGAACTCTCAGGTCATAAATTTCATGCAAACCTATTGCCAATGGAATTAGCTGGGTTCGATGTGGTGTTAGGAATGGATTGGTTAGTAGCCAACCATGCTCGAATCCTTTGTGATAAGAACTCTATAGAAATTCAGGCATCTACCGGAGAAATAATCATGGTTACAGGAGACAGGCCACGAAAACCCATGAAGTTCATATCAGTAATGAAAGTTGCTAGTTATGAACGAAAGCAAGGAATAGTATATATGATTTCAGTAATCATTAGTACTAAGGTTAAAGAACTTAAGGAGATTCCTGTAGTCTCAGAATACCCAGATGTATTCCCAGAAGAATTACCAGGTTTACCACCTGATAGGGAGGTAGAGTTTAGAATTCATCTAATTCCCGGAACTATACCGATAGCCAAGGCACCTTATCGGTTAGCACCCACAGAAATGTTAGAACTGAAAAAGCAATTAGATGAATTACTAAGTAAAGGTTTCATACAACCTAGTTCATCCTCGTGGGGAGCACCAGTACTGTTTGTTAAGAAAAATGATGGTTCAATGAGAATGTGTATTGATTATAGAGAATTGAATAAGATTACAATTAAGAATCGATACCCATTACCTAGGATTGATGATCTTTTCGATCAACTTCAAGGAGCTAGATATTTTTCTAAGATTGACTTACGCTCCGGATACCATCAGTTGAAGGTACAAGAAGAAGATATACCTAAGACTGCTTTCAGAACTAGGTATGGTCATTACGAGTTTACAGTCATGCCCTTCGGATTAACGAATGCACCTGCAGCATTCATGGACATGATGAATAGGATTTGTAAACCGTACTTGGATAAATTTGTAATTGTCTTCATCGACGATATACTTATTTATTCCAAAAGTCAAGACGAACATTGTCAGCACTTGCATGCACTCTTAACTTTGTTAAGAAAAGAAAATTTGTACACCAAATTCTCGAAGTGTGAATTTTGGTTGCAAGAAGTGCAATTTCTAGGTTATATGGTGAATCACGAAGGAATTCATGTAGATCCTGCTAAGATAGAAGCAATTACCAAATGGAAGGTTCCGCAATCCGCAATAGAAATTAGAAGTTTTATAGGTTTAGCTGGATATTATAGACGGTTTATTAAGGATTTTTCCAAGATAGCTGTACCATTAACTAAGCTAACCTGTAAAGCAGTTAAGTTTGAATGGGGACCAAAGCAAGAAGAAGCTTTTAGGATTCTAAAGCAAAGATTAACAAATGCCCCAATCCTAGCTTTGCCAGAAGGAACTGAAGATTTTGAAGTTTACTGTGATGCTTCAAAACTAGGATTTGGATGTGTGCTAATGCAACGTAAGAAGGTAATTGCGTATGCTTCAAGACAATTGAAAAAGCACGAAGAAAACTATACGACTCATGACTAAGAATTAGGAGCCGTAATGTTTGCCCTGAAGATCTGGAGACATTATCTGTACGGAAGTAAGTTTACTGTCTATATAGATCATAAAAGTTTAAGATATATATTTGGGCAAAAAGAGTTAAATATGAGGCAAAGGAGATGGATGGAAATCCTAAGTGACTACGACTGTGATATTCAATATCACGAAGGAAAGGCAAGTGTAGTTGCAGATGCCTTAAATCGTAAGTACCATGAGAAACAACGACGAGTTCGTGCTCTCAGGTTAAATCTACAATTAGAATTAATGGAACAACTAAAGCATTTTCAAGAAACAGCAACCAAGGATGATGCTGAAGGAATGAAAGGACGCATAAAAGAATTAGAACAAGGAGCTGATAGAATTTGGAGATTCCACAAAAGTAGAATTTGGGTACCTAAGCAGGGAGAATTAAGAAATAAGATTTTAGAAGAAGCTCATAAATCTAGGTATACCATGCACCCTGGAAACAATAAGATGTACCAAGATTTAAGAAATAACTTTTGGTGGATAGGTATTTCTAAGTGTCTTACTTGTTCATAAGTTAAGGCAGAACACCAGAAACCTTCAGGTCTACTACAACAACTGGAAATGCTTATATCGAAATGGGAACTCATAACAATGGATTTTGTTACTAAGTTACCTAAAACCAGAAAAGGTAATGATACGATTTGGGTAATTGTGGATCGATTAACCAAATCAGCTCACTTTCTACCTATGAAGGAAACCTTTAGCATGGAAAGGTTTGCAAAGTTGTATGTAGATGAAGTAGTATCCTTCCATGGAGTTCCACTCTCCATTGTATCGGATAAGGATAGTCGTTTCACTTCCCATTTCTGGACTAGTTTCCAAGAACCAATGGGAACTCGACTAAATTTGAGTACTGCATATCATCCACAAACAGACGGGCAAAGTGAACGAACAATACAAACTCTAGAAGACATGCTCAGAGCATGTGTAATAGATTTTGGTGGAAATTGGGACGATCACTTACCATTAATTGAATTCTCCTATAATAATAGTTATCATTCAAGTATTGAAACTGCCCCATTCGAAGCACTGTATGGAAGAAAGTGCAGAACTCCAGTTTGTTGGGCAGAAATAGGAGAAAATCAATTGTCAGGTCCTGAAATAGTGCAAGAGACGACATACAAGATTACTCAAATCAAGGAAAAACTGAAGACGGCTCGAGATCGTCAGAAGAGTTATGCAGACAATAGACGGAAGCCGTTGGAATTTCAAGTAAGAGACAAAGTACTATTGAAAGTTTCTCCTTGGAAAGGAGTAGTTCGATTCGGTAAGAAAGGAAAGCTAAGTCCACGATACGTAGGACCATTTTCAGTAATTCAACGTATAGGACCGGTTGCTTATCGCTTACAACTACCAGAAGAACTAGCTGGAGTACATGATGTATTTCATGTATCCAACCTCAAGAAATGTCTATCTGATGAATCGTTGATAGTACCTCTCCAAGATATAGAGGTAAACGAAAAGTTAAAATTTGTTGAGAAACCTCTTCAGATAGAAGACCGAAAGGTGAAATTCCTTAAACACAAACGGTTAGTACTTGTCAAGGTCAAGTGGGATTCAAAGAGAGGACCTGAATACACTTGGGAGCTGGAATCAGAGATGAAGCGAAAGCATCCTCACTTGTTCCAATGAATCTCGAGGACGAGATTTTAAATAAGGTGGGGAGGATGTAAGGACTCTCAAAATTATCCTAAAAATACCCGTAAGTATAAACCCGGACCCCTGAAACCTTACCCTACATCAAAAATCAAGAAAAAACCAAACTTATAGGTTTTAGGCGGGCCGCGTAAGAGACAAGCTTGTCTTACGCGGGCCGCGTCAAACATGCGTTGACCGGATAAGTGTTCCGGATCCACGTAGTGACCATCTGGCTAACCTACTCATGACTGGTCAAGCCTACTCGTAGACTGGGCGGCTAGGAGGGCCGGGTAAGGTTAAGCTGAAGGCTTACGCGGGCCGCGTAAGGCCCTAAATTCACCTATAAATAGCCCGTCACTTGCACAATCCACTGGTGTCGATCAAAACTTTCAAAAAACAAATTCATATCACTCTGAAGTCGAAATTTCATATATAATTAGCAAGGTGCTGCTCCGATACCGGGTATTAACTCGATCGCTGCTACGATTCAATGTCCGATCGATTAAACTATCCAATGGATGTTTAGGTGCTGCCCACATTTGTTAGGACCGGTTTGACTCCGTTTCGATTGCGAACCGACTCGTACGACGTGCGGAATCCGTGCACGAGTGAGACCGAACACACGAACAGTAAAATAAACTGTGATTCTTTGATAGATTTGATAGCGTACAAGAACCTGAATCACGTGGACAAGCTTTCTCTCTCTAGAATCTCTCTCTAGATCTCTAGCTCTCCAAATGCTCTAAATGGCAAAAGTTCTAATTCTTAAGTCTAATGCTCTATTTATAGGCACAAGGTTATAAGGAGGTTTTCCTTATTTACAATAACGCCACCTTGCCCTTTTTACTAACTATTACATCATAAAGTCTAGTATTTTTCATTTTCTGCTACGGTTCTGATTGACGGAGGCGATAGACACATATTGCACTAACAGACTCCCCCTTGGATATTGCCGCAGTCAATCTCGTAGCGTCTTGTCTTTTCTCTTTCACGAACAGAATCCCCATGAATCTGTTTTCAGACTCAGTTGCTCTTTCTTTCCTTCAAACTCCTTTTCTTCAGGCTCCCCCTTTCGTCAAGCTTCCATGCTTTTGGGATCGACACCTGGCTTTCCGGGTACAAGCTCCTCCTTGCTTTGAGCTCGTCTTCAGACTCCCCCTTAGACTCAGCTTCCGGGATCGTAGTCTGGAATCTCATCTGCAATCACTCAAACATTTATAAGTAACATCATTTCAAATTTCAACTATCTAGGAATTGTAACCTGGCTCACTCAAACATTCTAAACAAACAATTTTCATGAATTTGGCAGTTTCATCGAAACGAATCGGAAACTAGCTCTTATAACAATATAAGCATCCAAATCCCCCACAGTTAATCATCCAAGTCCAAATTAATGACCTTGGAGATATCACAAACTGTTTTTGAATTTTTGATTTTAAAAAAACTTCAAGTTTCAAATTAATGAACTTGTTTTATTTTCAGAAACACGATCAGCTTACTTAGATTTTGAAACTCAGCACTCAGACATCGATTGTCGAAAATAAAGCAGAAATCAAAATCTTTTTGTATTTTCTGAAAATATAAAGCAATAAAGAAATATGTACAAACATATTTACAGACAATATTTTTGTTTGAGTATGCGTTAGAGGATCATATCAGTTTTTGACAAGTCACAAGTACCGTTGAGCTTAGTTACACAGTAAGAATTAAACAATTCACTTAGATTGTCGATATACTGATCCACTTAAATTTTCATACAAATTTCAACTGATTCAGGATACGAATTGATGCCCAATCTTGTCATGTTTTTCACCAAGTTACAATATCTTTCAATAATCTGCTTGGTGCTTTCTGTTCTCAAACCACGGAATAGATCAAATTCTTTCTTCATAAGTGACATCTTGTTCCTGAGCATATCCTCACTACCAAGAGACTTTACTTCTAATTCTTTCCAAATTGAATGTGCACTACCATTGTGTTGAAGAAGAATCAAGATGTCCTCTTTGATCGCTTGTTGTAACAAACTAACCATCAATTTCTCATCTTTATACTTCTTTTTCTCATCAGGACTCATTTCTCTAATTGGTATTTTCACTCGATTATCTCCTACTGGTCTTTCATATTGAACCTCGGTATGTTCCCAAGCATCCAAATGATATGCTTCAACCTAGTTACCAAACCGTTCGGACCAAACATTATAATCATCAATATCCAAAAGCTTAGGCAGTTTTTGTGTTGTCCCTGTCTCATTTTCAAGCAATGTACTTTGAGTAATAGTCATTGGACTAGCAAAAGCGTTATAAAACTCGTTCTCCTTGTTTCAGTTTTCACAAGTTCACAAAACAGTCTGTTTCAAACAAAATTACAGTATCAAGCGGAATCTCTTTTCAAACGAGATCACTCTGAAGCAGAATACCCTCAAGCGAAATACCTTATTCCGTTTGAACAAACACCTTTTCAAACGGAATCACTAACTGAAGCGGAATCAACCAATTTTTTTTCAAGCGGAATACTGGTTCAAGCGGAATAGGTGATTCAAGCGGAATCACTCAAGCGGGATACCAATTTCAAACGAAATCAATACACTTTTCAAGCGAAATAAGATACAAAGTGTGATTTCAAGCGGAATCAGAGAGCAATTTCAAGCGAAATCATATCAATCTTTTCAAGCGGAATTAACTTCCGGACAGTTTTTTCAAAAATTGAACAAGTTATACTTCGAATTAGAGTCTGATTCTTTCAAGGGTTTCTTAAAACACTGTTGCGCACAATATGTTTGAAAATCAACCCATTTTAACCGTGAAATTTTGTTTAATTGTGAAAAGAAGGTGTAGAAAACAGATTTTGCAGCTGAAATGGGTAGAACTCTTCCTCTTGAGCTCTGATACCACTTGTAGGATCGTTTTCAGACCCAAACGAGTCGATCAGAAGAGTTATTCACCAATACAAGTGGCGGAAACACAAGTATCAGTGTTATTTCAGCTAGAATGCACGGGAAATCACTTTAAACTGTCTTTAGATTGATATAAGATCGATTACAATGCTGTAAACACTTCGGCAGAGCTTCGCTACCGGAATCAAGAACCTCTCTACTTATTTCACTTGGAAGACTATTTATAGGCCTATGATTCCGCTTGAACATGCTCAAGCGGAATTACCTATTCAAGCGAAATAACAAGTTTAAGCTAGACAACAGGTTCAAGCGGAATTACCTATAATTCCAGTTTCTCGTATTTCGTGCCCTGAATTATCTAGAATACAACAAGACTCGATACAAGACGAAGTTGACAGACGGATGCACCAACACAGCATATGGACACATTGTTTTACATTGCATTTCTGATGCATATTTTACTCAGCATATGGACACATTGTTTTACATTTCTACTTTGTATGTTCATTTAGCATATTAAAGAACATTATTTTCATAAAACATGCTTACATTTGGTATGACATTTGGTTTGTTTAACGGGACATTATTACATTCATTAACACCGACCATGCCGCTCGGTAGTAGGTAGTGGTACCGTAGGACTTGACAACTCCCGCTCCTGAAATCCTTGGTTTGTTTGGGTAGAAGGAATGACCGAATCCGAAAACATTTTTGGTGGACCTTGACATTGTTTTAGGGTTTATCTTACAGTCTCAAGGCTTGAATGTAGGCGTTTAACAATACCGCATAGATGTTTGTATCAGTAAAGCATGCATTATTTTACAAAGCATAACTTTTGATTTATTCAAATACTTTGTTTTGTGCATTTTTACATATGATTAAGTAGTCACTTTTTACTTGTCATACATGACATTTGTTTACACATTACATGATTTACATTTGACAATAGACATGGTTTACACATAAACATTTGACAATTGGTTTAAACAAGACATTTTACATTGGTGGTTTGTTTGGGTAAGTGATTTAAGTAACGAGGCGTGTGTAATATGATAAAAGCATGGTGGATACGCCGCTGGTACTTCATATATATAAGTGCTTTTATGATATTACATATCGTAGCTTTGTTTAAACCATTTCAAGTTAGACATATTACGTTTTACACAAATATCATATCTTCATGAAACATTGTTTTACAAAAAACATATTTTATACAAACTCATTTTACTTGGTTATTCATTTATCTATGCATCTTTCTTTTATATCATCTGATTTCTTATCACTGTTTATATGATTTATAAAAGAAAACATTTTACAAGGTTCATGACTAACTTTTGTTAAACATTTTTCTCTAAACTTACAAGTCATGAATCCTATTTTCATAAAACCTATGTATCTCACAGGCATTTTTATGCTGACGTACCTATTTTCACATGTGTTTTCAGGAGATGATGCATAGGATTGATCAAGATACATTTAGGCGGACTTGGGCCTTAGTAACAATAAAAGATGCAAGACTAGTTAATTATGTTATGTTTCTTTGTTTTTAAGACATTGTAACCTCCTTTAATTCAATAAAACAAAATTTCAATTTCCATGTGTTATGAAACAATGATTCTGTTACAACACTCGCCGACGATTCCACCGCGATTTGTTGTTTTACGCGATCGGGGTGTGACAGAAAAGTTGGTATCAGAGCTCATGGTTATAGGGAATTAGGTTATTAGTAATGCTTTGACCTTGTCTATAACCTTCCTAGGACCCTAACACAAGATCCTTGTGTTTAGATCTTAAAACAATACCGTCACTTATCCTTAGGTGACAACCACAACCAGAACACAAATTTCGAATCCGTTTTGAAAACCAATCATCTGTTCTAGGATGATTTATTATAAGATTTTGAACCTTCAAAGTTTTCAAAATCTCGTTAAAGTTGGGTCTTATAATGTGAACACGTGCAATCTGGAAGGGGGGATGTCTGTACTCTGAGTTTTCTGTCTAAGGCTAGAGTGTTCGTACAAATCCTCATAATCGGACCAGTCACTCTTACCTGGGAACTCTTGGGGTGAGTGTCCACTTATAGGCTAAAGCATGTTTTCGCGATACATTAATATGGCCCGCTTACTTTGATTAGTCACCGTCTCATTTGTTTACCTTAGGTAACAAACAAATGATCGCAATTTTTATGCGTTGTCATTCTGTTTTGATTATCCGAGAACATTTCACTTGTTTCTTCCTATGCCTTTCATTTCTTCTAGAATGTCTCTTCATCGCAACGACGCTCAGATATCCGAGCAGACTACCAAATTTGCCCAGCGAATAGGCGAAGTAGTCCTGAAGACTGTAGAATTAGCTGCTGCCATGTCTCGTCTCACGGATGAAGCTACTCAAGAGACACCAAAGGAAACAGAAGCCAAGCCTTCACCAAAACAAAGAAACATAAAGCCTCAAAGAATCCCGCAGCGGTTGCACTAAAACAAGCAGGACCTAGTCAGGTGGCAGCACCACCAGCCAAGAAGCTGTATAAGGGAACTACTCCATGGTGTAAGCGATGCAACCATCATCATCCGAATCACATGCCCTGTTTCAAATGTACCTACTGTGGACGATGGGGACATTTGGTTAACATATGCCGCTTTGCTATCCAAAACAAAGCTGTTGCAAACCTGACCCACGGATGAGCAGTTGGCTGATTTGAAGTTGTTGCTACTTTGAATAGTTTGTATCTGTTGCTTTTGTGTCTTTTGTTGAACCCTGAAACAATCTGTTTTGTTTATGAATAAATTGGTGTTCACCATTCTGCTGTACAAGTGTAGTTACATGTGTGTATGGCATTTCCCTATGATACCTACATCATTGAACTATGTTCTTTACAAACTACTCTTGTGATTCTCCCTTTCAAGTGATCGCTCATAAGTTCCTCAAAAATTCTATATACTCGTTTCATTCTAAGAAATGAAGTACATAAGTGACGTTTTGAGTAATCACTTTAAATCCTTGGTTAGATAACTAAGGGTAATTTTTCGATCTCATACCCATTACATTCTGGTTTTCATAACAACATACATAGTATAAGTTTTCAAAACAACCTTCATGATTTATATTCCATATAGTTTGAAAACATTTTTAACATAGTATATTTACTAGTATATCAAGTGCATAATTTCAAAAGCATCATTCATGTTTTCAAAAACCTTATACATAATTTCAAAATTATTATGTAAGTATTATGTAAGGTTTCAAAAACACTAAACACATTTCTAAAAGAACCCCATCCATAGTTTTCAAAAAAAACATTTTTCTCATACATTGACTCAACCTTCAAATTGTACTTCATATGTCGCCTTGGCATATCTAGCACCTCAACTTCATGAGCATTCTACCTCGTGTATCGACTTAAGCACGTCTAGTGCAAGGTTTTGAAACGCCTCCCGCTTTTCAAATCCCAAATTCCATATGGGATCTTCTTATCTTCACAATTAGATCCTCGTGGATGTTTATTGCTCAACTCAGAGTCCTTAATTGAATTTCTTGCATGCCCCGATACGTACATTACAATTCAATAAGAACAAAGCCGAATTCCTATTAAGATCTTCCTATCTTCATAGTTAGATTCTTGAAGATATTTAAAGTACCAATCGAAATCCATGGATTGGATACCAGGTGTGCTTTAAATACATGTGCACAATTAACAAAACAAATTATCAAAATGATAACAAATTAAAGATCAAGTTAAACAATATTGTGGTTATGTGTTATATGTTTCTTTTGTGTTTTTATTTTTCATTATCCAAATCCTCGTAGAATCTTCCATATCTTCATATGAGGGATTCACAGTAGGATATCCAAAGGTACTACCCTAAATCCTAAATGGGCTCCTACGTAATAGTTAAGACCCTTGGATTATATAGTACCACTCCATAATTCAAAGAGACCCCTTGAGTGGTCTAGTCAAAAAGATTGATTCAGAATCCGGTTAAGAATGGCATGTGATGATATAGCTGAAAAGACTCCTTGGTAGGCTATTTAAAGAGATCAATTATTGATTTAATTAAAAGGACTCTATGGTGGTCTAGTCACAATCATCACAAGACCGTTCATTGTTTTCTTCCCCTACACATTATAAAATGCACTGTGTTGACTATGCAAGGAATTACGTAATTGTGGATGCATACATAATTATGAAATTCAGTGCACGAAAACCACAGTTAGACTAATCATGTGTAAGAACCTATAGTGGCAAAAATAACGAAATGTAAACAATGTAATGGAGGTACGGTGGACGCACCAATGGCGTTTCATATACTTGTATATAAGTGTCCCTCTTACATTGAAAGCATGATGTTATTAAAATTACAAGAAGTTCAGAACCCTAACCAGTGTTGTTTTATCTTTTCAACTTCATGTTTCAAGCTCTCAAAAGTTTCCTCTAAATAAATTTCGGGACGAAATTTCCTGAAGTAGGGGAGACTGTGACACCTGTGCCTCCACGGCCATCAAACAAATACCAAACCAATGAAATATTGTATTTCATACTTGGGATTTATATAAATATGTGTATCATTTGCACATATCAATTCATGTTCAATTTCGAGCTCTAAATCGCTTTCTGGGAAGTTATACGCGAACTGATGCTTAAACGTAATCAGTTTAATGCGACAAACACTCCGGAACAGTGACAAGGGCTTAACATACCTTAAATAACCTTTACATAACTTAGAAATAAGTTTTGGAAGGTTTGGTGTGTCGAAATCAAGTTTATTCGCTTACAGGGACTAATTTCGACAAACTGCGAAAGTATGCTGATTCGTACTGTAACAAACATTCCAGAATATGATCATAACTTAAACAGGCCCTAAATATCCTTTACATATCCTAGGAATAGTCTTAGAGGTGTTCGGTGTGCTAAAATAAACTTTTTGGTCATTCAGGGACTAAAAGCGTCAAAAAGTGCATAAGTTTGCATTTTCGCGCATATCTTACGTTCTGAATACATCCGGACATCCAAAAATTTATGTAATCATTAAAATACTTTATTTTAGTGATTGACATGATAAAATTCCATTCATTGCGTAATTTGGATCGTTTTTCGCGTCCGTTCGTGTTTCGTCGTAATTAACCGAACAACGCAACCGTACGACCAAACGAACCGACATCCGAAATATTTTTGAGCATGTTTCATGTCCCTTATGTTTAGGCATCATTGTAGAGCCTTGAAAATGTCTTAACGGGCTTTAAACGAGTCAATAATGGCCTTATACATGTGCAGGGACCAAAACTTCAACTTTTGAAACTTGTTTGCTGATCCACAGCTCAGGAGGGGCGCGTAAGACCCCCCTTGATTCTTACGCGGCCCATGTAAACATGTCAGATCAGCAAAAATCAATTTCCAGCTTGTTCCAGCTGTTCCCCATGTTTGCAAATGGTTTTGAACATTCTATGGGCTCATTTAGGGGCTCCCATGGTATCACAAATCAATGGGTGCAAGTGTAAGGCCAAGATCAAAGCTCGTTTTTCGATGAACGATCTTAACGGTTGTCCGAATCCTATATAAACCCAACCCATTTCATTTGAAACCCACACATGATCTGATTTTATGCTCTAAGTTGAAGCTTTATGCTTCATACCTGAGCATTTAAATCAAGATCTTCCTAGCTTGGACCCGTTGTAAGTATTCTTTCGTTCTTTTACGCGTTTTAAGCACGAAAGTCAAACTATGTTTGACTTTCAGCTTTGACCAGTTTATGGTCAACACGAAGTTCATTTGAACATCGCAACGTGAGCATAATCACGATGGTTATAGTCCCTTATGACTATACCTACTGATTACCACGTTATTTAGGCGTAGTGTCGAGTCATAGTTTCGGTCAAAATGCGCATTCTTGCGTATTTTGCAACCAAACTATTCTTGGGTATCAAAACCCTTTGTTTTGATATCAAACTTGTTTTCTAACTTCGTTAAACATGTTTTAACATGTTTAACTCGTCACTTTAGGTTTAGTGCTTATATAGGGTCGTAAGGTAAGCAGTCTAAACAACCACTTAGACTTTCAAACCCGACCCGTTTGGTCGATCATTAGGATCCGACCAAACACATTAGGTGACCATAGTTGTTTAGGGAATAACCTTCCGAGGTTATACCTTATGGTCACTACATTTAGTTAGTTGTATGATAGGTAGTTTATATGCCTAAGGAAAATGACCAAAATGCTCTTTTTACGCATAAATTCATTTTAAGCATATGTAACCTAAATTTTTACATCTAAACTGATTAGGTAACATTATTAGACATGTTAAGGCATATAATACTTTTCATAGGACTAGTTAGGCGGTCCGAACGCGTTTTATGCGAACGACGCGTTAAAGTAGCGTAAACTACCTTAACGAGTCGTAACGGGTCGTAAGCACTTAGGATAGGTTTCGATTTAGAATGTAGGCTTTGTTAAACCATATTACATGAGTTCCTATACTCATTTGGTTTACAAAACTGTCACACCCCGACCACGTAGGACAACCAAACGTGGCGGAAACGTCGGGGAGTGTTGTAACAGAATTAATTGTTTCAAATCCATGGCAATTGAAGTTTCGTTTTATTGATTAAAGGTGTTACAATATCTTAACAAACAAAGAAATACAACATAATTAACTAGTCTTGCATCTTTTATTGTCACTAAAGCCCAAGTCTGCCTATGTGTATCTTGAACATCTTATGCAACAGCTCCTGAAAAACACATGTGAAAATAGGTACGTCAGCATAAAAATGCCTGTGAGATACATAGGTTTTGTGAAAATAGGCTTCATGACTTATGTTTGAGAAAATGTTTAGTCATGAACCTTGTAATTTGCTTTGTCTTGTAAATCATTTGAAAAACAATGAGTTCAGATGATATGTATAAATAAGTAAATAATGTATGGTTAAATAAATAACCATGTAAGATGAGTTTGTATAAGATAAGTTGTTTGTAAAACAATGTCTTGTGGAAAGTATGTTATTTGTATAAAATGTTCTATGTCTCAAACTGAAATGATTCAAATAACGCTACGATATGTAATACCATACAAAC
Organism: Helianthus tuberosus; assembly: GCA_030545235.1. Taxonomy (NCBI): domain Eukaryota; kingdom Viridiplantae; phylum Streptophyta; class Magnoliopsida; order Asterales; family Asteraceae; genus Helianthus; species Helianthus tuberosus. The sequence goes on along the minus strand of CM060429.1, from coordinate 62,225,993 downwards.
ACTTATATATAGGAAGTACCAGCGGCGTATCCACCATGCTTGTATCATATTACACACGCATCGTTACTTAATCACTTAATCAAACCAAACACCAAAGTAATGTTTAACAGTTGTAGAAATGTTTATGTATGGTCAAAGACGGTTCACACGGTTCATAGATACAAACGGTTCACAGATACAAACGGTTCACGGATACAAACGGTTCACGGATATCAACGGATCACATAGTCAAATGATTACAACGGTTCACATAGTCAAATGTTTACAACGGTTCAATATGTAGTATAATGTGTTCATATGCTGGATAAGCATATGCAACAGAAAAGCAATGTAAAACGATGTACTAAGTATGCACAAAATAGACATACGTAGTATGAAATGTAATGTAAAACGATGTACTAAGTACGCACACAATGGGCATACATAGCATAAGATGTAATGAAATCATGTACTATAATGTACTAACGAACATAGCATGTATATGATGTGAAAACAGGAAAACATGAAAGTAACAAGTAGGCACATGTGTTCCACCCCAAAACAGTTTGGAAAACAGTAAAAGAGGGGTCTATGTACTCACCTGAGATTGCTCAGTAGTTCTGGAGTGACAACTAAACAATGCTAGAGATCGCGGATATCAAACGGCACCTAGTATAGGTAACTATGTTAATAAACCGGACCTAGATCGGAAGATTGGGTAGCATTAGGGTTTGTAAACCAAATGAGTGTAGAGACTCATGTCATTTGGTTTAACAAAGCCTACATACTAAATGAAACTTAACCTGAGTGATTTCGACCCATTACGACCCGTTTAGGTAGCTTATGCTACTTTAACGCGTCGTTCGCGTGAAACGCGTTCGGACCGCCTAACTAGCCCTATGACAAGTGTTATATGCCTAAACATATTACATAATCAGTTATATGACAAAGGTTTAGGTTACATATGCTTAATTACCAATTATACATGAAAAGGGTATTCTGGTAATTTACCTAAGGCATATAAACTACCTATCATACAACTACTTAAACGATGCGACCATAGGGTATAACCTCGGAAGGTTATTCCCTACCTACTATGGTCACCTAATGTGTTTGGTCGGATCCTAATGATCGACCAAACTGGGTCGGGTTCGAGGTATAAGCGATTCATCAGATCGCTTACCCTACGACCCTAGACAACGTGGTAATCAGTAGGCATAGTCCCAAGGGACTATAACCAACGTGATTACACTCACGTTGCGAAGTTCAAACGAACTTCGCATTGACCATTACTGGTCAACGCTGAAAGTCAAACAAAGTTTGACTTTCTGACTCGAAAAGCAATAAAATAAGGAAAAGAACGAAAGAAGACTTACGAAGGGTCCCCGAATGCTAACCTCGATTCAAAAATCTCTGGTATGAAACAATAGTTTCAACTTAGAGTTTCTCAAATCAAAGTTCTAGTGATTTTAGCAATGGGGGTGGATGGGTATTTATAGGAATACCCGAACCGTTAAGATCGTTTCATGGAAAACGTGCCTTAATCCCATCCGTACATGTGTTGAAATGTCATGGTGTTTAGGTGTTTAAATTCCATCCATACATGTGTTGAAATGTCATGGTGTTTAGGTGTTTAAATTCCATCCATACATGTGTTGAAATGTCATGGTGTTTAGGTGTTTAAATTCCATCCATACATGTGTTGAAATGTCATGGTGTTTAGGTGTTTAAATTCCATCCATACATGTGTTGCAATGTCATGGTGTTTAGGTGTTTAAATTCCATCCATACATGTGTTGAAATGTCATGGTACCAAAATTCCATCCTTATCCGCTGACTAAGCAAGTTTAGAATGTGTGGTTGTGAATTAAACAACGGCTAATACATCGAATCTGGTCCCGAATGCGAAAAACGAACCAAATGACGCGACGAATGGATTTTTCTTATGGAGAACACTAAAATAAAATATTTTAGTGCTTACATAAATTTTTGGATGTCCGGATGTATTCAGAACGTAAGTTATGCGCGAAAATGCAAACTTGTGCACTTTTTGACACTTTTAGTCCCTGAATGACCCAAAAGTTTATTTTAGCACACCGAACCCCTCAAAGCCTATTTCTAAGCTATGTAAAGGATATTTATGGTATGTTTAACTTATGTTCATGTTCCGGAAGGTCTGTTACAGTTCAAATTGGCATACTTTCGCAGTTTGTCAACTTTAGTCCCTGTAAGCGATTAAACTTTGATTTCACCACACCAAACCTTCCAAAACTTATATCTAAGTTATGTAAAGGTTATTTAAGGTATGTTAAGCCTATTTCACTATTCCGGAGTGTTCGTTGCATTAAACTGGTTATATTTACGCATCAGTGCGTGTATAACCTTCCAGAAAGCGATTTAGAGCTTGAAATCGAACACGAGTTGATATGTGCAAAAGATACACATATTTATACAAGTCCAAAGTATGAAATACATTATTTCATTGGTTTGGCATTTGTTTGATGGTTGAAATAACACAGGTGTTACAGTCTCCCCTACTTTAGGAAATTTCGTCCCGAAATTAATTCGTAGGAGTCTATTTGTGACTTTGTGTCAGATAACCACCAGAGATATGTAAAGCATAATCCTGTCATTTCCTTAACGGACATTCTTCAGAACGAAAATGAACAAACGGAGTCATTTTCCTCAACGAGTATTCTTCAGAAGCGGAAATGAAGGAATAAACAAACGGGGATCCATTTCCTTAACGGAAAATCTTCAGAAACGAAAATGAACAAACGGAGTCATTTTCAACAGATGCTTCCTCAGAAACGGAAATGAAGGATTAAACAACGGATATTCATTTCCTCAACGGAAAATCTTCAGAAACGAAAATGAACTAACGGAGTCATTTTCATCGGTTGTTTCCTCAGGTTCGGAAATGAAGGATGATAGACAAACGGATATTCATTTCCTCAACGGACAATTCTTCAGAAACGAAAATGAACAACAGAGTCATTTTCAACGGTTGCTTCCTCTGAAACGGAAATGAAAATGATAGACAAACGGATGTTCATTTCCTCAACGGATAATCTTCAGAAACGAAAATGAACTAACGGAGTCATTTTCAACGGTTGCTTCCTCAGAAACGGAAATGAAGATGATAGACAAACGGATGTTCATTTCCTCAACGGATAATCTTCAGAAACGAAAATGAACTAACGGAGTCATTTTCAACGGTTGCTTCCTCAGAAACGGAAATGAAAATGATAGACAAACGGATGTTCATTTCCTCAACGGATAATCTTCAGAAACGAAAATGAACTAACGGAGTCATTTTCAACGGTTGCTTCCTCAGAAACGGAAATGAAAATGATAGACAAACGGATGTTCATTTCCTCAACGGATAATCTTCAGAAACGAAAATGAACTAACGGAGTCATTTTCAACGGTTGTTTCCTCAGGTTCGGAAATGAAGGATTAAATAAACGGATATTCATTTCCCTCGACGGATACTCTTCAGAACGAAAATGCACAAACGGAGTCATTTTCCTCAACGGTTATTCTTCAGAATTGGAAATGAAGGATAAACGGATATTCATTTCCTCAACGGATATTCTTCAGAAGTGAAAAATGAATAGCTAGTTCATTTTTCCTCAACGGATACTTCATCAGAATTGGAAATGAATAGGGTTAACTTCTAGGTACATGACAAAGCTCGCTGTGGTTTCTGTGCACTAAATTCCATAATTATGTATGCATCCATAATTACGTAATTCCTTGCATAGTCCGCACAGTTTGTCTTGTAATGTTCATAAGCACATCATCACATAGTTGTTTAATTGTTATTGTCTTGTTATTGATTGCAATTAACTTGGCACCTCGTACTTCGTTTCTCTTGGAAGAAACGGGTACTTAGGATTTTCGTGAAAAACGCAAGAGATCATACAATGGAAGAAATTTGGGAGTAGTCTGTTCTTCAAGGAATGCGGTTCCTTGATTGTCGGTACTGTAGGGGATATGTTGTTTATACATACAATCACATAAATACATTGCAATGTAAATAAAAGATTTATTTATAAACAACGATAACAACTGTTTCTTGGATCTTGACAACAAAAGAAAATAATACATAAGACGTGATTATTTCTAAATGATGTTGTCTTCTGGTTGATCATATGCTCATCCCTGCGCTGGATTTGCATTAGCAAGCCTTGGGCAATTCCTACGAAAATGGCCCATCTCGCCACAGTTGTAGCAAGATCCCGGTGGAAAACGAGCTTGAGCAGGATTGTTGCCAGCTTGATTTGGTGCAACTGCGGTTGGGCAAACCCTAGCTGTATGACCTATAAGTCCGCAAACTTGGCATGTGCGACACTTCACCCCAGCATGATTGTAACACCTGTGCCTCCACGGCCATCAAACAAATGTCAAACCAATGAAATATTGTATTTCATACTTGGGATTTGTAAAAATATGTGTATCGTTTACACATATCAACTCTTGTTCGATTTCAAACTCTAAATCACTTTCTGGAAGGTTATACGCGCTTTAATGCGTAAATATAACCAGTTTAATGCAACAAACACTCCGGAATAGTGAAATAGGTTTAACATACCTTAAATAACCTTTACATAACTTAGATATAAGTTTTGGAAGGTTTGGTGTGGTGAAATCAAAGTTTAATCGCTTACAGGGACTAAAGTTGACAAACTGCGAAAGTATGCCAATTTGAACTGTAACAGACATTCCGGAACATGACCATAAGTTAAACATACCATAAATATCCTTTACATAGCTTAGAAATAGGCTTTGAGGTGTTCGGTGTGCTAAAATAAACTTTTGGGTCATTCAGGGACTAAAAGTGTCAAAAAGTGCACAAGTTTGCATTTTCGCGCATAACTTACGTTCTGAATACATCCGGACATCCAAAAATTTATGTAAGCATGACTACATTATATTTTAGTGTTCGCCTTAAGAAAAATCCATTCGTCGCGTCATTTGGATCGTTTTTCGCGCTTATGCGCATTTCGTCGTAATTAAGCGAACATCGCGTTCGTACGACCAAACGAACCATCATCCGACATATTTTTGAACATGTTTCATGTCCACAATGTTTAGGCAACATTTTAGGGCCTTAAAGATGGCTTTACGGGCCTTGGAAGTGTCGGAAATGCCTTGAAACACGTGCAGGGACCAAACATGTAACTTTTGAAACTTTTCTGAATCAGGTGAGGGTGTCGCGTAGCGCGAGCCCTAGAGGCTCACCTGTCGCGCTACGCGACTGCGTGATCTGGGCCAGATTCAATGTTTGTTTAAGCAAGTTGCAACCAATTTAACCACAACCACATGTTTAAATCTTTCCTAATCAGCAAGATAAGATCAAATTTTAGCCACCACAACATTTTGACAAATGTACGGCACGGATCGTGGCACGATATTCAAGAAACGATCCTAACGGCTCTACTTTTCCTATAAATACCCACCCCCCATTTGTTCAAAACCCACAAATCTGATCAAGAAAGCTCTAAGTTGGAACCTTCGTTTCATACCTGAGCTATTTCGATCTGGGTTAGCATTCGGGGACCCTTCGTAAGTATTCTTTCGTTCTTTTCCTTATTTTTACTGCTTTTCTAGTCCGAAAGTCAAACTTTGTTTGACTTTCTGCATTGACCAGTTTATGGTCGATGCGAAGTTCGTTTGAACTTCATAACGTGAGCGTGATCACGATGGTTATAGTCCCTAGTGACTATACCTACTGATTACCACGTTATCTAGGCTCAGTGACGAGCCGTAGTTTCGGCCAGAATACGTATCCTTGCGTATTTTGTAACCAAACTACTTATGGGTATCAAAACCGTTTGTTTTGATACCAAGCTTGTTTTCTAACTTAGTTAAGCATGTTTTAACATGCTTAGCTCGTCACTTTTAGTTTAGTGCTTAATTAGGGTCGTAAGGTAAGCGATCTAAACAATCGCTTATACTTTCGAACCCGACCCGTTTGGTCGATCATTAAGATCCGACCAAACATATTAGGTGACCTTATGGTCACGTTGTTTAGGTAGTTGTATGATAAGTAGTGTATATGCCTTAGGTAAATTACCAGAATACCCTTTTCGTGTATAATTGGTAATTAAGCTTATGTAACCTAAACTTTTGTCACATAACTGATTATATAACATGATTAAACATGTATAGGCATATAATACTTGTCATAGGACTAGTTAGACGTCTCGAACGCGCTTTGCGCGCACGACACGTTAAAGTAGCGTATGTTACCTTAATGGGTCGCGATGGGTCGAAAGCACTTAGGTTAGTCTCAATGTAGTATGTAGGCCTTGTTAAATCATATCATATGAGTTCCAATACTCATTTGGTTTACCAAGCCTCATCCTATCCGATCTCCCGATTTAAGTCCGGTTTATTTATATAGTTTTAGATTGCCGACTGGTTCCGTGCTCCCTCTAGCTTTGTTTGGTTGTTGTTCAAGACCTCTAAGCATTCTCAGGCGAGTACATTATTCCCCTCTTTTACTGTTTTCAACTGTTTTGGGGTGACTCATATGTGCTAAATGTTTTAACAATGATTTCAAGAACGATTACAATTACAATAACAATTACTATGTGGTTTCAAGAACGATAACAATTATTTCAAGAACGAATACAATGATTTCAAGAACGAATACAATGATTTCAAAAACTAATAACAATTTCAATAAAGTGAACGAACTTGTTGGTTGTAGTTTACATGACCGATGACATTCATTAGCAATGATCAAGCCGACCAGTATTAGGTTATGGTACCATAGGATCTGACAAATCCCGTTATTTACTGCACCCACTGTTATGTGTGGGGGTTGTGGGTAGCGACTGAATCTGTAATTATTAACTTATCCTTTGGTAAGGGCTTGTTAAGAACGAGAACGAGAGCGAGTTGGAACGAGGAACGAGTCAAGAAGGTTTGAATGTTATTAGAGAATCGACCATTAAGTAGTTTCACAGTTAAAACAAGAACGATTTGAACGATTAAAACAAGATGGTTTAACGATTGGGTAAACATTTGATCATGCCTTTCCACGAAACATAGTATTGATTTAAACTAAGTTTTACTTAAATACTTTGTTTTTGTGCATATGGTTTAGTTGAGACATTTCACTTGCCATACATGGATATTTGACATAGACATTTGACATGAACACTTTGACATATTATTCAATACATTTGACAATTGGTTGGTTTGGTTTGGTTAAATGATTAAGTAACGATGCGTGTGTAATATGATACAAACATGGTGGATACGCCGCTGGTACTTCCTATATATAAGTGTTTGTATGGTATTACATATGGTAGCGTTATTTGAATCATTTCAGTTTGAGACATAGAACATTTTATACAAGTAACATACTTTTCACGAGACATTTATTTACAAACAACTTATCTTATACAAACTCATTTTTACGTGGTTATTCATTTGATCATGCATTATTCTCTTATTTATACATATCATCTAAACTTATTATTTTTCAAATGATTTACAATGACAAAGCAAAATTTCAAGGTTCACGACTAAACATTTTCTTAAACAGAAGTCATGAACCTTATTTTCACAAAACCTATGTACTCGCCAGCATTTCTTTGCTGACCTCGTTTTCACATATGTTTCAGGTATTGTTGGATGATATCGATTGATAAGATGCATGCTCACATAGGACTGGACAAGGCCTTAGTGACTCAATAACAATGATAGACTATGTTTAAATAGTGTATTTAGATTTCCAGACGATGTAATTACTCAATGTTTAATAAAACGAAACACTTTTGATATCCATGGTTATGAAACATTAATTCTGTTGCAACACGCCCCGATGTTTCCGCCGCGATTTGTTGTTTTACGCGGTCGGGGTGTGACAGAAAAGTGGTATCAGAGCCAATGGTTATAGGGAATTAGGTTATTAGTAATTAGTAATGCTTTGACCTAGTCTATAACCTTCTTAGGACCCTAACGCGAGTTTACTTGCGTTTAGTCATAAAACAATACCGTCACCTATCCTTAGGCGACGACCACAACAAGAACATAATTTTCAAAATCGCTTTGAAAACTAATCATCTGTTCTAGGATGATTGATTACTAGGTTTTGAACCCCTTTTAAATTTTCAAAATCTCGTCAAAGTTTTGGGTTTTAAATAATGTGAACACGTGCAAACTGGAAGGGTGAATGCCTGTATTCTGGGTTTTCTGTCTAGGCAAGCTCTTCGTATACATCTCATCAGACGCGAGACCAGTTGTGCTTACCTGGGAATTCTTGGGATGAGTGTTCACTTATAGGCGAGCATGTCTTCGCGATACATTATTTTTACCCATTTACTTTGATTAGTTCTGTGTGTCGTTTGTTGCTTTGTAGTAACAAACAAATGACCACTATCCTTGCTTTCATCAGATTTGTTCATCTCATTCTTTTCGTCTAAATTCTCTCACTCGTTTCCTTTCGTGTTTCCTCTTTTAGACAATGCCTCCTCGACGCGAAAACCAGATAGAGACTGCCGAGCTGGCAGAAATTATTGCGCAGCAAATGGCTGCTCAATTCCCAAACCTCTTTGCTCAATGGATCCAAGCCTACAACAACAACAATGTTCCATGCAAATACAAGGATTTTAACCAGGCTAAACCACTCAAGTTTAGTGGTTCTGAAGGAGCGACTGGGCTTCTTCAATGGTTCGAGAGCATCGAGAATACTTTCCGCCACGTGCAGTGTCCTGACAATCGCAAGGTTGAGTTTTCTTCGAGTGTGTTTCAGAAGAGGGCTCTCACATGGTGGAACGGGATTATGAGGGATCGTGGTGCAGAAGTTGCTCTAGCACAGACGTGGGCTGAACTTAGGGCTCTTATGATGAGGGAATTCTGTCCTCGTCATGAGCAGCGAGCTTTGGAGAAGGAATTTGATGAGTTGAAGCAAGATAGTGGCGAGCACAGGGCGTATACTGATAGGTTTGAAGAGTTGAGTCTGCTTTGCCCGACAATGGTTACCCCACTTGACATAGCTATCGAAAGGTACATCGACGGCTTACCTGACTCGGTACAAGACATCCTTACTGGTAGTAGCCCTGCCACACTCCGTCAGGCGATCGAGTTAGCTGCGACATTGACTGAGTCGCAGATTCGGAAGAACAAGTTACACAGGAAGGGCGACAAGGGCAAGAAACAGTCAGCTGACAATGAGGATAGCAAGAAAGGTCAAAACGAGAAGGGAAAGGAAGGTGAGACGTCAAAGAAATCGAAGAAGCGGAATGGTGCCCAGAACTTTGCTGTTACAGCACAGACTGCTCAGAACCCGCGGAACCCACCAGCTCAGCCACCTACAAAGAAAGCATATGCCGGTACCGCACCTTATTGTGCACGCTGCAACGGTCATCACGCAGTACAACAAGCTTGCTGGCAATGCACGACGTGTGGTAAACTTGGGCATTTGGCCAAGGTTTGTCGTTTGGGACAAAATCAGGCTGCTCAGGTTCAAGCTCCGGTTCAAGGGAATGCTGTGAGATTCCCACTGGGTTCATGTTTCAACTGCGGAGAGATGGGTCACTTCCGCCACAACTGCCCAAGACTGGTGAATGCAAATGCTAACGCAAACCCAAATACGAACGCCAACGTCAATGTGAATCCAGCACATGGTTGAGTGTTTAACATCAATAAGGCTGGCTATCAACGATGCAGCGATGAACGATTAGCATTTTGTATTTCCTCTGGTTGTTATCTTGTAACATTTAAAAACAATGCGGATGTTATATAAATAAAATTTGTGGTTTTATTTTTAACTAATGCAATTGTATGAATGCTTGATTCAACCTTATGATGTTAACACGAAGACAAAACTACTCGTGTGGTTCTGTCATTTTTTACGATCACTTGTGATCTCCCTAAGAATCTCAAACACTTGTTTCTTCTAAATCTAAAACATCTTATCGTCTTGCACCGTTCGAGATGTAAGAGTTATCAAAACAGCTTCAAGAGTTGTCTGATAAAGGATTCATCCGTCCGAACTTTTCACCTTGGAGAAACTCTTGTTCTCCTTGTGAAAAGAAAAATGGATCTTTTTGAATGTATATCGATTAACGTAAGCCTATGTAAGCTTACCATCAAGAATCGATATCCCCCTACCTTAAATCAACGATTTCTCCGATCAACTGCATAGCGTTTCATGCTTTTCCAAGATCGATTTGCGTGTTGGGTTATCATCAACTTTGTATACTCGAAGAAGATATTCCCAAAACGGCTTTCTGCACGAAGTATGACCATTAAGAGTTTACAGTCATGCCTTTTTGGTTGACAAATGCTCCAGCCATCTTCAAAGACTTAATAAATAGAGTCTGCAAGCCTTATTTGGATCAGTTCGTCATTGTTATTAATGACATCTTGATCTATTTATATCCCGAGCTGATAACGATCTACACTTTCATTGACACTGGAACCCTTAAAGAAGGAACAAACTTTTCGCTAAATCCTCCAAGAGGAAATTTTGGCTTAAAGGAGTTCAGTTTTTGGGTCATGTAGTCAACAAGCAGGGTATTCATGTGGATCCATCCAAATTGATGCAATTAAGAATTGATTCCTTGTATGCATTAAATACCCGTGTCCAAAGATAACAAATTTAAAGGCCAATTTAAACAATTATGCGAGTATACGATTATGCTATTATATGTTATGTGGTTATGTGTTCTCCTCTATGTTTTTGGGTGGTACGATTTTCAAATCCTCATAAAATCTTTTATATCTTCATATGAGGGATTCATAGTAGGATATTCAAAAGGTACTACCTTAAATCCTTATGGGCTTCTACGTGGTAGTTAAGACCCTTGGGTTATATAGTACCATTCCAGTATTCAATGATAGACCCTTTAGTGGTCTAGTCAAAAAGATTGATTCAAGATCTGGTTAAGAATGGCATGTGATGATACAGCTGAAAGGACCCTATGGTGGTCCAGTCACACTCATCACAGGTTTGTTCATTTGGTTTTACCCTACACATTATAAAATAGACTGTGTGAACTGTGCAAGGAATTGTCTAATTATGGACGCGTACATAATTAAGAAATTTAGTGCACAGAAACCTAGTAAGGTTTATTATGTGTAAGAACCGATAGTGACAACAATAACAAAATGATAACGATGTAATGGAGACATGGTGGACGCACCAATGATGCTTTATATACTTGTATATAAGTATCCCTCTTACGTTGCAATCATGATAATTATTAAAGTTACTAGAAGTTCAGAAACCTAGCCAATATTGTTCGATCTTTTCAACTTCATGTTTTAGACTCTCACAAGTTTCCTCTAAATAAATTTCGGGACGAAATTTCCTAAAGTAGGGGAGACTGTAACACCTGTGCCTCCACGGCCATCAAACAAATGTCAAACCAATGAAATATTGTATTTCATACTTGGGATTTGTAAAAATATGTGTATCGTTTACACATATCAACTCTTGTTCGATTTCAAACTCTAAATCACTTTCTGGAAGGTTATACGCGCTTTAATGCGTAAATATAACCAGTTTAATGCAACAAACACTCCGGAATAGTGAAATAGGTTTAACATACCTTAAATAACCTTTACATAACTTAGATATAAGTTTTGGAAGGTTTGGTGTGGTGAAATCAAAGTTTAATCGCTTACAGGGACTAAAGTTGACAAACTGCGAAAGTATGCCAATTTGAACTGTAACAGACATTCCGGAACATGACCATAAGTTAAACATACCATAAATATCCTTTACATAGCTTAGAAATAGGCTTTGAGGTGTTCGGTGTGCTAAAATAAACTTTTGGGTCATTCAGGGACTAAAAGTGTCAAAAAGTGCACAAGTTTGCATTTTCGCGCATAACTTACGTTCTGAATACATCCGGACATCCAAAAATTTATGTAAGCATGACTACATTATATTTTAGTGTTCGCCTTAAGAAAAATCCATTCGTCGCGTCATTTGGATCGTTTTTCGCGCTTATGCGCATTTCGTCGTAATTAAGCGAACATCGCGTTCGTACGACCAAACGAACCATCATCCGACATATTTTTGAACATGTTTCATGTCCACAATGTTTAGGCAACATTTTAGGGCCTTAAAGATGGCTTTACGGGCCTTGGAAGTGTCGGAAATGCCTTGAAACACGTGCAGGGACCAAACATGTAACTTTTGAAACTTTTCTGAATCAGGTGAGGGTGTCGCGTAGCGCGAGCCCTAGAGGCTCACCTGTCGCGCTACGCGACTGCGTGATCTGGGCCAGATTCAATGTTTGTTTAAGCAAGTTGCAACCAATTTAACCACAACCACATGTTTAAATCTTTCCTAATCAGCAAGATAAGATCAAATTTTAGCCACCACAACATTTTGACAAATGTACGGCACGGATCATGGCACGATATTCAAGAAACGATCCTAACGGCTCTACTTTTCCTATAAATACCCACCCCCCATTTGTTCAAAACCCACAAATCTGATCAAGAAAGCTCTAAGTTGGAACCTTCGTTTCATACCTGAGCTATTTCGATCTGGGTTAGCATTCGGGGACCCTTCGTAAGTATTATTTCGTTCTTTTCCTTATTTTTACTGCTTTTCTAGTCCGAAAGTCAAACTTTGTTTGACTTTCTGCATTGACCAGTTTATGGTCGATGCGAAGTTCGTTTGAACTTCATAACGTGAGCGTGATCACGATGGTTATAGTCCCTAGTGACTATACCTACTGATTACCACGTTATCTAGGCTCAGTGACGAGCCGTAGTTTCGGCCAGAATACGTATCCTTGCGTATTTTGTAACCAAACTACTTATGGGTATCAAAACCGTTTGTTTTGATACCAAGCTTGTTTTCTAACTTAGTTAAGCATGTTTTAACATGCTTAGCTCGTCACTTTTAGTTTAGTGCTTAATTAGGGTCGTAAGGTAAGCGATCTAAACAATCGCTTATACTTTCGAACCCGACCCGTTTGGTCGATCATTAAGATCCGACCAAACATATTAGGTGACCTTATGGTCACGTTGTTTAGGTAGTTGTATGATAAGTAGTGTATATGCCTTAGGTAAATTACCAGAATACCCTTTTCGTGTATAATTGGTAATTAAGCTTATGTAACCTAAACTTTTGTCACATAACTGATTATATAACATGATTAAACATGTATAGGCATATAATACTTGTCATAGGACTAGTTAGACGTCTCGAACGCGCTTTGCGCGCACGACACGTTAAAGTAGCGTATGTTACCTTAATGGGTCGCGATGGGTCGAAAGCACTTAGGTTAGTCTCAATGTAGTATGTAGGCCTTGTTAAATCATATCATATGAGTTCCAATACTCATTTGGTTTACCAAGCCTCATCCTATCCGATCTCCCGATTTAAGTCCGGTTTATTTATATAGTTTTAGATTGCCGACTGGTTCCGTGCTCCCTCTAGCTTTGTTTGGTTGTTGTTCAAGACCTCTAAGCATTCTCAGGCGAGTACATTATTCCCCTCTTTTACTGTTTTCAACTGTTTTGGGGTGACTCATATGTGCTAAATGTTTTAACAATGATTTCAAGAACGATTACAATTACAATAACAATTACTATGTGGTTTCAAGAACGATAACAATTATTTCAAGAACGAATACAATGATTTCAAGAACGAATACAATGATTTCAAAAACTAATAACAATTTCAATAAAGTGAACGAACTTGTTGGTTGTAGTTTACATGACCGATGACATTCATTAGCAATGATCAAGCCGACCAGTATTAGGTTATGGTACCATAGGATCTGACAAATCCCGTTATTTACTGCACCCACTGTTATGTGTGGGGGTTGTGGGTAGCGACTGAATCTGTAATTATTAACTTATCCTTTGGTAAGGGCTTGTTAAGAACGAGAACGAGAGCGAGTTGGAACGAGGAACGAGTCAAGAAGGTTTGAATGTTATTAGAGAATCGACCATTAAGTAGTTTCACAGTTAAAACAAGAACGATTTGAACGATTAAAACAAGATGGTTTAACGATTGGGTAAACATTTGATCATGCCTTTCCACGAAACATAGTATTGATTTAAACTAAGTTTTACTTAAATACTTTGTTTTTGTGCATATGGTTTAGTTGAGACATTTCACTTGCCATACATGGATATTTGACATAGACATTTGACATGAACACTTTGACATATTATTCAATACATTTGACAATTGGTTGGTTTGGTTTGGTTAAATGATTAAGTAACGATGCGTGTGTAATATGATACAAACATGGTGGATACGCCGCTGGTACTTCCTATATATAAGTGTTTGTATGGTATTACATATGGTAGCGTTATTTGAATCATTTCAGTTTGAGACATAGAACATTTTATACAAGTAACATACTTTTCACGAGACATTTATTTACAAACAACTTATCTTATACAAACTCATTTTTACGTGGTTATTCATTTGATCATGCATTATTCTCTTATTTATACATATCATCTAAACTTATTATTTTTCAAATGATTTACAATGACAAAGCAAAATTTCAAGGTTCACGACTAAACATTTTCTTAAACAGAAGTCATGAACCTTATTTTCACAAAACCTATGTACTCGCCAGCATTTCTTTGCTGACCTCGTTTTCACATATGTTTCAGGTATTGTTGGATGATATCGATTGATAAGATGCATGCTCACATAGGACTGGACAAGGCCTTAGTGACTCAATAACAATGATAGACTATGTTTAAATAGTGTATTTAGATTTCCAGACGATGTAATTACTCAATGTTTAATAAAACGAAACACTTTTGATATCCATGGTTATGAAACATTAATTCTGTTGCAACACGCCCCGATGTTTCCGCCGCGATTTGTTGTTTTACGCGGTCTGGGTGTGACAATGATGATGTAGGCCACATTGGTTGCACAAGGGTGCAGTTCCGTTGTAGGGTTTCCTGGCAGGGGGTTGAGCTGGTTGGTTGAGGACGGCTTGATCATTGTGGGTAACCATGGCAAAGTTCTGAGAAGCCTTTCGCTTCTTTGACCTCTTAGGGGATCCAGTCTGTTCATCCATGATCTTTGATTCCTCGATTGGTTTTGATTCTTCGACCGGTTTCTTGTCACCTTTTCGGAAAAGTTTACCTTTCCTGATCTTTGATTCAGTCAAGGTTGCAGATAGCTCAATGGCCTGTCTAACTGTAGTAGGGTTGCTACCAGTCAAAATGTCTTGTATTGAATCAGGGAGGCCATCAATGTACTTTTCGATTGCCTTATCCAAAGGCGTGACCATGTTTGGGCATAACAGACTTAACTCTTCATAACGGTCCGTGTAGGCTCGATGCTCCCCGCTGTCTTGCTCAAGATTGTCGAATTCCCTTTCCAAAGCCCTGATCTCGTGTCGAGGACAGAATTCCTTCATCATGAGAGCCCTGAGTTCAGCCCATGTCTGTGCTAGAGCAACCTCTGCACCACGATCTCTCATCACCCCGTTCCACCACGTAAGGGCTCTCTTCTGGAACACACTAGAAGCAAACTCGACCTTGCGATTGTCAGGACACTGCACATGGCGGAAAGTATTCTCAATGCTCTCGAACCATTAAAGAAGCCCAGTCGCTCCCTCAGAACCACTAAACTTGAGTGGTTTCGCCGAGTTAAAACTCTTGAAATTGCATGGACCATTGTTGTTGTTGTTGGCTTGATTCCATAGAGCAAAGAGGTTTGGGAATTGAGCAGCCATTTGCTGCGCAATGATTTCTGCCAGCTCGGCAGTCGCTATCTGGTTTTCGCGTCGAGGAGGCATTCTAAAAGAGGAACATGAAAGGAAACGAGTGAGAGAATTTAGACGAAAAGAATGAGATGAAGCAAATCTGATGAAAGCAAGGATAGTGGTCATTTGTTTGTTACTACAAAGCAACAAACGACCTCGGTGAATAATCAAAGTAAATAGGTCAAAAATAATGTATCGCGAAGACATGCTCGCCTATAAGTGAACACTCATCCCAAGAATTCCCAGGTAAGCACAACTGGTCTCGCGTCTGGTTGAGATGTATACGAAGTGCTTGCCTAGACAGAAAACTCAGAATACAGGCATTCACCCTTCCAGTTTGCACGTGTTCACATTATTTAAAACCCAAAACCTTGACGAGATTTTGAAAATTCAAAGGGGTTCAAAACCTTATAGTAGAGGGTTCAAAACCTAGTAATTAATCATCCTAGAACAGATGATTAGTTTTCAAAGCGGTTTCGAAAAATATGTTCTTGTTGTGGTTGTCGCCTAAGGATAGGTGACGGTATTGTTTTATGACTAAACGCAAGTAAACTCGCGTTAGGGTCCTAGAAGGTTATAGACTAGGTCAAAGCATTACTAATAACCTAATTCCCTATAACCATTGGCTCTGATACCACTTTTCTGTCACACCCCGACCACGTAGGACAACCAAACGTGGCGGAAACGTCGGGGAGTGTTGTAACAGAATTAATTGTTTCAAATCCATGGCAATTGAAGTTTCGTTTTATTGATTAAAGGTGTTACAATATCTTAACAAACAAAGAAATACAACATAATTAACTAGTCTTGCATCTTTTATTGTCACTAAAGCCCAAGTCTGCCTATGTGTATCTTGAACATCTTATGCAACAGCTCCTGAAAAACACATGTGAAAATAGGTACGTCAGCATAAAAATGCCTGTGAGATACATAGGTTTTGTGAAAATAGGCTTCATGACTTATGTTTGAGAAAATGTTTAGTCATGAACCTTGTAATTTGCTTTGTCTTGTAAATCATTTGAAAAACAATGAGTTCAGATGATATGTATAAATAAGTAAATAATGTATGGTTAAATAAATAACCATGTAAGATGAGTTTGTATAAGATAAGTTGTTTGTAAAACAATGTCTTGTGGAAAGTATGTTATTTGTATAAAATGTTCTATGTCTCAAACTGAAATGATTCAAATAACGCTACGATATGTAATACCATACAAACACTTATATATAGGAAGTACCAGCGGCGTATCCACCATGCTTGTATCATATTACACACGCATCGTTACTTAATCACTTAATCAAACCAAACACCAAAGTAATGTTTAACAGTTGTAGAAATGTTTATGTATGGTCAAAGACGGTTCACACGGTTCATAGATACAAACGGTTCACAGATACAAACGGTTCACGGATACAAACGGTTCACAGATATCAACGGATCACATAGTCAAATGATTACAACGGTTCACATAGTCAAATGTTTACAACGGTTCAATATGTAGTATAATGTGTTCATATGCTGGATAAGCATATGCAACAGAAAAGCAATGTAAAACGATGTACTAAGTATGCACAAAATAGACATACGTAGTATGAAATGTAATGTAAAACGATGTACTAAGTACGCACACAATGGGCATACATAGCATAAGATGTAATGAAATCATGTACTATAATGTACTAACGAACATAGCATGTATATGATGTGAAAACAGGAAAACATGAAAGTAACAAGTAGGCACATGTGTTCCACCCCAAAACAGTTTGGAAAACAGTAAAAGAGGGGTCTATGTACTCACCTGAGATTGCTCAGTAGTTCTGGAGTGACAACTAAACAATGCTAGAGATCGCGGATATCAAACGGCACCTAGTATAGGTAACTATGTTAATAAACCGGACCTAGATCGGAAGATTGGGTAGCATTAGGGTTTGTAAACCAAATGAGTGTAGAGACTCGTGTCATTTGGTTTAACAAAGCCTACATACTAAATGAAACTTAACCTGAGTGATTTCGACCCATTACGACCCGTTTAGGTAGCTTATGCTACTTTAACGCGTCGTTCGCGTGAAACGCGTTCGGACCGCCTAACTAGCCCTATGACAAGTGTTATATGCCTAAACATATTACATAATCAGTTATGTGACAAAGGTTTAGGTTACATATGAAAAGGGTATTCTGGTAATTTACCTAAGGCATATAAACTACCTATCATACAACTACTTAAACGATGCGACCATAGGGTATAACCTCGGAAGGTTATTCCCTACCTACTATGGTCACCTAATGTGTTTGGTCGGATCCTAATGATCGACCAAACTGGGTCGGGTTCGAGGTATAAGCGATTCATCAGATCGCTTACCCTACGACCCTAGACAACGTGGTAATCAGTAGGCATAGTCCCAAGGGACTATAACCAACGTGATTACACTCACGTTGCGAAGTTCAAACGAACTTCGCATTGACCATTACTGGTCAACGCTGAAAGTCAAACAAAGTTTGACTTTCTGACTCGAAAAGCAATAAAATAAGGAAAAGAACGAAAGAAGACTTACGAAGGGTCCCCGAATGCTAACCTCGATTCAAAAATCTCTGGTATGAAACAATAGTTTCAACTTAGAGTTTCTCAAATCAAAGTTCTAGTGATTTTAGCAATGGGGGTGGATGGGTATTTATAGGAATACCCGAACCGTTAAGATCGTTTCATGGAAAACGTGCCTTAATCCCATCCGTACATGTGTTGAAATGTCATGGTGTTTAGGTGTTTAAATTCCATCCATACATGTGTTGAAATGTCATGGTGTTTAGGTGTTTAAATTCCATCCATACATGTGTTGAAATGTCATGGTGTTTAGGTGTTTAAATTCCATCCATACATGTGTTGAAATGTCATGGTGTTTAGGTGTTTAAATTCCATCCATACATGTGTTGCAATGTCATGGTGTTTAGGTGTTTAAATTCCATCCATACATGTGTTGAAATGTCATGGTACCAAAATTCCATCCTTATCCGCTGACTAAGCAAGTTTAGAATGTGTGGTTGTGAATTAAACAACGGCTAATACATCGAATCTGGTCCCGAATGCGAAAAACGAACCAAATGACGCGACGAATGGATTTTTCTTATGGAGAACACTAAAATAAAATATTTTAGTGCTTACATAAATTTTTGGATGTCCGGATGTATTCAGAACGTAAGTTATGCGCGAAAATGCAAACTTGTGCACTTTTTGACACTTTTAGTCCCTGAATGACCCAAAAGTTTATTTTAGCACACCGAACCCCTCAAAGCCTATTTCTAAGCTATGTAAAGGATATTTATGGTATGTTTAACTTATGGTCATGTTCCGGAAGGTCTGTTACAGTTCAAATTGGCATACTTTCGCAGTTTGTCAACTTTAGTCCCTGTAAGCGATTAAACTTTGATTTCACCACACCAAACCTTCCAAAACTTATATCTAAGTTATGTAAAGGTTATTTAAGGTATGTTAAGCCTATTTCACTATTCCGGAGTGTTCGTTGCATTAAACTGGTTATATTTACGCATCAGTGCGTGTATAACCTTCCAGAAAGCGATTTAGAGCTTGAAATCGAACACGAGTTTATATGTGCAAAAGATACACATATTTATACAAGTCCAAAGTATGAAATACATTATTTCATTGGTTTGGCATTTGTTTGATGGTTGAAATGACACAGGTGTTACAAAAACCTCATTCTATCCAATCTTCCAATTTGGGTCCGTTTATTTACATAGTTACCTATATTAGGTGCCATCTGATTCCGTGATCCCTCTAGCTTTGCTTGGTTGTTATTCGAGACTTCTAAGCACCCTCAAGTGAGTACATAGTCCCCTCTTTTACTGTTTTTCAAACATTTTGGGGTGAAACACATGTGCCTACTTGTTACTTTCGTGCTTTTCATGTTTTTATGTCATATGCTTGTTATGTTCATTAGTACACATATAGTACATGATTTCATTATGTTTTGCTATGTATGTTCACTTAGCATGCTATCACATTGTTTTACATTGCATTTCTGTTGCATATGTTTACTCAGCATATGGACACATTGTTTTACATTGCATTTCTGTTGCATATGTTTACTCAGGATATGGACACATTGTTTTACATTTCTACTTTGTATGTTCATTTAGCATATTAAAGAACATTATTTTCATAAAACATGCTTACATTTGGTATGACATTTGGTTTGTTTAACGGGACATTATTACATTCATTAACACCGATCATGCCGCTCGGTAGTAGGTAGTGGTACCATAGGACTTGACAACTCTCGTTCCTGAAATCCTAGGTTTGTTTGGGTGGAAGGAATGACCGAATCCGAAAACATTTTTGGTAGACCTTGACATTGTTTTAGGGTTTATCTTACTGTCTCAAGGCTTGAATGTAGGCTTTAACAATATCGCATAGATGTTTGTATCAGTAAAGCATGCATTATTTTACAAAGCATAACTTTTGATTTATTCAAATACTTTGTTTTGTGCATTTTTACATATGATTAAGTAGTCACTTTTTACTTGTCATACATGACATTTGTTTACACATTACATGATTTACATTTGACAATAGACATGGTTTACACATAAACATTTGACAATTGGTTTAAACAAGACATTTTACATTGGTGGTTTGTTTGGGTAAGTGATTTAAGTAACGAGGCGTGTGTAATATGATAAAAGCATGGTGGATACGCCCCTGGTACTTCCTATATATAAGTGCTTTTATGATATTACATATCGTAGCGTTATTTAAACCATTTCAAGTTAGGCATATTACATTTTACACAAATATCATATCTTCATGAAACATTGTTTTACAAACAACATATTTTATACAAACTCATTTACTTGGTTATTCATTTATCTACGCATCTTTCTTTTGTATCATCTGATTTCTTATCACTGTTTATATGATTTATAAAAGAAAACATTTTACAAGGTTCATGACTAACTTTTGTTAAACATTTTTCTCTAAACTTACAAGTTATGAATCCTATTTTCATAAAACCTATGTATCTCACAGGCATTTTTATGCTGACGTACCTATTTTCACATGTGTTTTCAGGAGATGATGCATAGGATTGATCAAGATACATTTAGGCGGACTTGGGCCTTAGTAACAATAAAAGATGCTAGACTAGTTAATTATGTTATGTTTCTTTGTTTTTAAGACATTGTGACCTCCTTTAATTCAATAAAAAAAATTTCAATTTCCATCTGTTATGAAACAATGATTCTGTTACAACACTCCCCGATGATTCCGCCGCGATTTGTTGTTTTACGCGGTCGGGGTGTGACATGGGGAGCCCCAGTTTTGTTTGTCAAGAAGAAAGACGGTACCTTTCCTATGTGTATAGCTACCGCGAACTCAACAAGGTGACCGTGAAGAATCGTTATCCTATTCCTCGCATCGATGACTTGTTCGACCAGTTTCAAGGGTCGAGCTTCTATTCTAAGATTGATCTGAGATCGGGCTATCATCAGCTGAGAGTCCAAGACGAGGACATCTCCAAGACAGCATTCAGAACTCGTTACGAACACTACGAGTTTCTGGTTATGCCTTTTGGGTTGACGAACGCACCTGCGGTTTTCATGGACCTCATGAACCGAGTGTGCAAACCATACTTGGATAAGTTCGTTATTGTTTTCATTTACGACATCCTGATTTAATCTAAGAGTCAGGAGGAACACGAGCAGCACCTGCGCCTTATTCTTGAACTTCTTCGAACAAAGCAACTTTACTCTAAGTTTTCGAAATGTGACTTTTGGCTTCGTGAAGTCCATTTTCTAGGCCACGTAGTCAATGAAGATGTGATTCACGTCGATCCATCCAAGATTGACTCGATCAAGAACTAGCCTGCACCTCGAACTCCAACTGAAATCCGTCAATTCTTTGGTTTGGCAGGTTACTACCGAAGGTTTATCAAGGATTTCTAGAAGATTTCACAGCCTCTCACTACTCTAACTCAGAAGGGTGTTACCTACCGATGGGGTGATACTCAGGAATCCGCGTTTCAACAATTGAAGGTGAAACTTTGTAGCGCACCCATTCTTTCGTTACCTGAAGGCACAGACGACTTTGTTGTTTATTGTGATGCGTGAATCCAAGGACTTGGATGTGTGTTGATGCAATGTGAGAAAGTTATTGCTTACGCATCACGCCAACTCAAGGTTCACGAAAAGAACTACACTACCAACGATTTGGAGTTAGGGGCAGTAGTATTTGCACTCAAGATATGGAGACATTACTTGTATGGTACCAAGTGCACCATCTACACCGATCACAAGAGTCTTCAACATATCTTCGACCAGAAGGAGTTGAACATGCGACAACGTCGATGGGTCGAATTCCTCAACGACGACAAGTGCACAATCAAGTATCATCCAGGCAAGGCCAACGTTGTGGTCGATGCCCTCAGTTGGAAGGAAACCAAACCTAAGCGTGTACGTGCGTTACAGCTTACTATCCACTCTAGTCTTCCTACCCAAATCCGTGACGCTCAGGTTGAAGCATTGAAGGAACAGAACCTCAAAGCTGAGTCCCTGCGGTAGGGCTGGCAAATCGTGTCTTAGCAGGTTTAACAGGTATCTGATAACGCGAACAACACAAATTTTAAACATGAATATGACTCGTTTAACTACTTTATATCCAATATCTATAAGACAGATGTATATTTTATGCACCTAGAAGGAGAAATAATGGATCCTAACTTTCAAATTTTGATTATTTTTAAAAACATAAAAAATCACATGGTGTACTTTTCTGTTATCGTGTCTTAGCACGTTACCTACAGGTTACCTATTACCAGCCCTACCCTGCGGGGCATGGAAAAGCAACTCATACGCAAGGAAGATGGTACCAATTATTTCATGGAACGTATTTGGGTTCCATTCTATGGAAACCTACGAGAGCTTGTGATGGACGAAGCACATAAGTCTCGTTACTTGGTGCTTCTTGGTTCTGAGAAGATGTACCAAGATCTCAAGACTTTGTACTGGTGGCCCTACATGAAAGCTAACATAGTAACCTATGTTAGTAAATGCTTGACCTGTGCTAGGGTTAAGGTTGAATACCAGAAGCCATCAGGATTACTCCAACAACCAGAGATCCCAACATGGAAATGGGAGAAAATTTCCATGGATTTTGTCACTGGCTTACCTAGATTCCAGCAAGAAAACGACACCATCTGGGTGATCGTGGATCGACTAACCAAGTCTGCACACTTTTTGGCAATCAAGGAAACTGACAAGTTTTCTACCCTCGCAGACATCTATCTGATCGTGACCCGCGCTTTGCATCTAATTTGTGGCAGGTGATGCACAAATCCTTTGGCTCGCGTCTAGACATGAGCACAACTTACCATCCACAGACGGATGGGCAGACTGAATGCACCATCCAAACTCTTGAAGAGATGCTTCGAGCATATGTTATCGACTTTGGTAACGGCTGGGAAAGACATCTGCCTTTGGTGGAGTTTTCATACAACAATAGTTACCACACCAGTATCAAGGCTGCTCCATTCGAGGCTTTGTACGGACGGAAATGCCGATCACCACTATGCTGGGCAGAAGTGGGGACAGCCATATCATTGGCCCAGAACTCGTTCTTGACACAACGGAAAAGATTGCCCAAATCCGACAACGAATGGCGACACCTCGTGACCGTCAGAAAAGCTACGCTGATAAGTGTAGGAAACCTCTCGAGTTCCAGGTTGGGGATCGAGTGCTACTCAAAGTCTCACCTTGGAAAGGTGTGGTTCACTTTGGCAAACGGGGCAAGCTTAATCCACGTTATGTCAGACCGTTCGAAATCATTGAGAAAATCAGCATGGTGGCGTACAGACTGAATTTGCCCGAAGAACTCAGTAGTGTTCACAACGTCTTTCATGTGTTGAATCTAAAGAAGTGTCTGTCAGATGAGACCCTCATCGTTCCTTTCAAGGAACTCACTATCGACGACCAGTTGTGCTTCGTCGAGGAACCGGTAGAGATTATGGACCGGGAAATCAAGACTCTCAAACGAACCAAGATACCTATTGTTCGAGTTCGTTGGAACTCCCATCGTGGCCCATAGTTCATCTCGAAACGAGAAGACCAAATGAAACGCAAGTATCCCCAGTTGTTTAAGAAAGGTGAGTCCACTATGGAAGCAACTGCAGAATTTCGGGACAAAATTCCAAACCAACGGGGGGATGATGTGATACCCCAGGAAAACACACAACACAACTAGCTTCCTCAGTGACTATGTGCTAAATTTCAGGACAAAATTTCTTTCAACTTGGGGATGATATGACAACTCGTACTTTCAAGATTCTTGTACTAGTTCTTTTCCTGCTTTGTGTTACGTTGTATACGTGTTGGTATGAATGAATTGGATTGAATGTTTAATTGTGTGAATTGTTGTTAAATGTTAAGTGTTATTTGTTTTATATGAGCTTGATGACACAACACTTTTGGGTCGCACACTCCATCTCGTGAACAATATTTCTCGGCCCAAAACTCGTACAGTGGCCTATGGCCCAAATAAGTGAGCCCGGCTCACCTCTTGTGCGTATACACATACATGTTTAGGGTGTGATCCCCATAATCTTTCAAAGACACAATATCACACCAAACCCAAATTCTCTCTTCCCCTCCCCCACAACTCGACGGCAGCCCCTTCCTCCTTTAAAGCCATATGGATCGCAATACCATTTCTTTCTCTCGATCACACACACTTGTTGGCAAACAATCTCTCGGTTAGTATGATATCTTGTTGGAACTTATGTGTGATGCTTGTATGTGTTTATGTGCTTGATTGATATTGATAATATTCAATGGCTAGGGTGCATGAGTTTAATAAATGTATCTAGATGAACAAACTGTTAGAATTGATTTTATGATAACATATGAGACATGATTGACGATCTAGGGTTCGTACGTATTAGTTCTCATAAAGTAGTGATTCGTATGATTAGGTCGATAATCCTTATGATGATGCGTTGAATTGGTTCATGTGTGATTGAATGATTGAGTTTGTTCATGAGAATCGGTATACATGTTTCGATGTGTGATGAAACGGTTAGGGATCTAAGCTTGTGTGATAATATGGATTAGTGAGATGATTAGGTTGTTTGATTTGCTTGAATGTTGTTATTATTGGTTATGATTAAGGAATAACTAGGGTTCATGAAATTTTCTTGGTGTTTACTTGATTTGACCGAATGGGTGTAAGATTGGAAATTGTTTAAATTGATTGTAACTGATTGCCATGATTTACGGAATAATGAAAACCGACCGTACACCGCTGATCGCACAGTGGCACCTCGCACACTCTAGGTTTGCATGTCGTACAACTGTTTAATGCACAACGTAGAGCCTTATGCGGCTGATCGCACACTAGCTTAGTCGCACACTAGTCCACTCGCACACCCCTATATAGTACATGTATAACCGCATGACGTACAAACATATATTGCATGGCCGCACACTATGGTCTGGTCGTACACTTGCATGTGATTCGCACACCATAGTGAGCTGCACCTCTTTATTGGGCTGGATAAAATGTTGGATCGCATATTAACTCGGATTGGGCCGTACACGAGTATGGACCACAGGCCCATGTTGAGTCGCACACTTCGGGTCGCACAATCAAGGAAGGATCACACACTCTTGATTGTGGGCTGGACAACCATTGGGCTGTACATAATGGACTCGTACACTTATTAAAGAGTCGCACACTCTCAACGGGCCCATATATTGGGCCATAGACTTGAACAGTACACATCTTGTACTTTTAACTTGCAATTACGTGTTGACTGTTATGCTTATATGCTTTGTGGTGATCCTTGTGTTCATGCAACGTGGTAGATACATGTAGAAAATACGTGCATTACCTGATTACAAAACCTGACTTGTATGGTAACCATGATAGGACGTGGTTGACCATATTAGCTCAAGTGACCTTTATCTGCCGAGCTAATCTAAGGTGAGTTCACACTTTTCTTCAAAGCATGGGATTCCCGATGGTTTGGGAATTGGTTAAACAATAACTATCCCCCTTGGGTGGGATGCAACCTGCGTATTCTCCTTGGGTAGAATATGTACTACCGTCCACCTTGGGAAGGACGAAAACCGTTATAATACATGTCTTAAGCTTATTAGACAACAACTATATCTTAAAGTCCCCACTCATTTTATATCGACTTTATCGTCTGGCCAATGGCGAACGGGTTATTAGTTAAATAGTGTTATTAGGTCTGACAAGCCTCACACCGTGCCGCAGAGGACGAGAGTGGACTAATATACTTGGGCACTTAGTCAATGATGATAGACATTGACTTGGGGCACTCAACATAACTTCAGTTAGTAGTCGATATGGTAAGGGTCTAGTGGTTTAAAACAGTGGGGTAGCTCCCCATGACATGTTTTTATAAAGAACAAGGAACTTAACAACTTATGGTTTTTGTAACAACATTAAAATGGACAACCAACTGTGAACTCGCCAACATTTTTGTTGATACGTTACTACATGCTTTGCAGGTCGTTAGGGTATTTGCTGGAGCTTGCATGGAGAAGGAGTTGTTGTGGGGCATGAACCATTGTGGTGTTCATGATAAACTTTATGAATTTTAAACTTATATTTTGGTTTTGAACTTAATGCTTCCGCTGTTAACTTAGACTTTGTTGAACTGTTTGACACTAATCATATTGATTGTGCTGGGTTTTATTTATTTTATTAAATTGTTCAATATGATTGGTGGCTTGATCCTGGTCAGTCACACGCCTCGCGGTAATACTCCGCATGTGGTTTTTGAGGGTGTGACAAATAAGTTTTGGAGGGTTTGGTATGTGAAAATATGATTATTTGATCAAGGGACAAAAAAGCGTCAAAACTGTGAAAGTATGCAAATACGCACATATTCTGCATTCAGACCATATACACATATCCAAAATTTTTTGTAATCATTAAAATATTGTATTTTAGTGATGAGAATGCAAAAATGTCCGTCGTTGCGTAATTTGGATCGTTTTCGCGTCTGTTCAAACGTTTGTGGTAATTAAGCGAAAAACGCGACCGTACGATCGAACGAACCGGCATCCACAATATTTCCAAACATATTTCAAGTCCCCTATGCTTTAATATCCTTATAAAGCCTAAAATTTGGGGTGGCGGGGGTTAAATGCATCAAAAACAAGTTTATAAGGCTGCAGGGACCATTTCTGCCAAACACTAAAACCTGACCAAAACTTTCTGGCCTGGGGCAAGAGACAAGCCCAAGTCTCTCGCGGGGTGCGAGAGACATCAGAGACAGAAACTTGTTTTTCTTGCAAATCAGTTTGCTGCACTTGTTTTGTTTGCAAACTTGTGGGCTCTTGTGTGATCACCAAGACTTCAATTCCTGGCCAAACACTTGTTGTAATCCTATTCTTCCTTGGGCAATACACAATCCACATGTCATGATCTTGGAGATTCAACAACACTATAAATACCCACCTCAATTCACCTTCAAACTTGCTCAATTCATTTCTTCTTCCTCATCTGCTCTAATTGGAGGCTACCACATTGTTAGAGGTCTCCTAACTGAGTTTTCTTCATCCTAGAACACAAGTGAGTATTCTAACTAGTCTTGTTTATTTACTTTTAGCTATTTCAAGCTAAAAGTCAAAAAGTGTTTTAATTTCGGCTTTGGCCATTAATTGGTCAAGTCAAATTTCAATTGAACTTTGCAACGTGATCGTAATCACAATGGTTATAATCCCTAGCGATTATACCTACTGATTACCACGTTGACTAGTCGAAGTGACGAATCAAAGTTTCGGTCAAAATGCATGATTATGTGCATTTTACGACGGAACTATTTTCGGGTATCAAAACACTTTGTTTTCACTTTGTTTTGATACCAAATCAGTTTTCCAACTAAGTTATGCATGTTTTGACATGTTTAACTCGTCACTTCTAGTTTAGTGCTTATTTAGGGTCGTAAGTCGAGCGGTTTGACCACCGCTTTGACTTTCGAATCCGACCGGTTTGGTTGATCATTAGGATCCGACCAAACACGTATATGTGACCATAGTTGTATAGGGTATAACCTCCTGAGGTTATACCTTATGGTCACTTCGTTTGGTTAGTTGTATGATAGGTAGTTTATATGCCTTTAGAAAATGACCAAAATGCCCTTTGTGCGCATAAATTCAATTTAAGCATATGTAACCTAAATTTTGACACTTAAACAGATATTGCAACATTATTAAGCATGTTTAGGCATATAAGACATATCATAGGACTAGTTTGACCATCCGAACGCGCATTTGCGTAAATGACACGTTAAAGTAGCGTAAACTACCTTAACGAGTCATAACGGGTCAAAAGCACTTAGGATTCATTCCAAATCAGAATGTAGACTTTGTTAAACCATTTTATATGAGTTCTAACACTCATTTGTTTTACAAGACCTCATTCTATCTGATTCCCCCGATTATGTAACGTTACTTTAACATAGTTACCCAATGTTAGGACAAGTTAGGACACGTTTGAAGCTTTAATATCTCACGTGATTCAAGGATACTTTGCAATCCTAAGTGAGTACATAGTTCCCTCTTTTATGTTTTCAAATGTTTTGGGGTGATTCATATGTGCCTATTCATTATTTTCATGATTTCAAGCTATATGATTTTACATGCATAGTACATATCCTTTGACGAATTGAAACTGTTACCTATGGCTTAAATATTGATTTTCAAAGTTTGTAAGACTATTTGTTGGTGTGTATTTATACTTATAAATTCATTAACATTGATCAAGCCGATTGGTAGTACGATATAGCGCTATAGGACTTGACACCCCATTCCTGTTGTACGGAATGTCAGAAACCAAAGTTTAAACCAAATAGATTTTGCCTTCGTGGTAAATCTATAGTCAACAAAGTATAGTTTGATACACTAGGTTTGAATGTATTGCCAAATGACCAGAATGTGCTTTTACAAATGTTTTCCAATTAAGCCATAAAAACTTATCTTTTGTTATTTCCTAATCCAAAGCATAGTTTGATATGCTATTTTTAAACCAAAGTATAGTTTGATATACTACCAAATTACAATTTAAGTATATTTCGATATACTTCCAAAACATAGTTTGATATGCTCCTAATGTGATATTGTTTACCAATGTATAGTTTGATATTCTACCGAATTTGTTATTTCCTAAACCAAAGTATATTTTGATGTACTACTAAAGCATAGTTTGATATGCTATTTTCAAACCAAAGCATAGTATGATATGTTATTTTCAAACCAAAGTATAGATTGATATACTACCGATGTTTTCATTCTTAAACCAATGTATATTTTTGATATACTACCAAATCTATTATTTCATTAACCAAAGTATATTTTGATATGCTATCAAATCAACTATTTCAAAACAAAAGTATATTTTGATATACTACTTATCCTATTATTTCAAAACTAAAGTATATTTCATATATACTACAAACCTTTTTACCAAAACAAAGCGTTTTAGAAACCAAACTTTTATCAAGGATTCATGGCTATTTTTGTAAACATATAAACTTTTCATATTTTATCCAAAGCCATGAACCATATTCACAAAACCTATGTTACTCACAGGCATTTTTATGCTGACGTTTTATTTTCACATATGTTTCAGGTTCTATTATGTGACGATTGTTGACGCATGCTACACATAGGATGGACCCATGCCTTAGTGACTTTAAAACTTGAAAGACAATTGTTTGTGCTTATTTGGTTTGTTTTAAAACAATGAATCTATTAATGGAATAAAAAATTTTCAAATATCATGTTGTGAAAAAATGATTCTGTGACATGACTCCCTAACGTTTCCGCCGCAGTTTGTTGTATTACGCTGTCGGGGTGTTACAAGCAACATGGCCATACTCGGTTCGTACGAACTGCCATGCATACTTTGGTTCGTACGAACTACCTGTGACAACTGTCAAATTTGCATGCATCCATACAATTATTAGACAATGATTAATGCTTAATGATTGTGCTGATTTACAAGTTATGACTTGAATTGCTTTCTGATCATTATCATTATACATACATATGCATCATATATTGCAAATTACATAACATTACTGCATGCAAACTCTATTGATTCAAATGCTGCACGAAACAAAGATAGCACAGTTATCAGACAAATCAGAGAAATGCTGACGGAGTTCAGTACATAGACAGACAAGGTATTGAGATACAGAATGGGCCAGAAACCAAGAGTTACACTAGTATGGTGTGTAGGAAAGTAAGGATCATAAAACTGCATTCGTAGTGATAGTTTAAGTGCCGGAAAGTGCCTAAAACTCACATAAACTGCAGAATTCAGCAGAATTCAGCAAAATTAAGCATTTAAACAACTTAATATCATGCAGAAATATGGTTAAATGGTCCTGAATGCTTTCCTAAGTGTCGGGAATCAAAACTGTCACAAAAGGTAACATAAAGCACATTAAACTGCGTAGTTTAGCACCTTAATGAACCAGTAACCAACCGAACAATCAGACACTACCTGAAACACCAAATTTTCACTAGAAGCATTGTTTTAATGTTTCCAAGCTAGTTATGGTCCCCGAATATCATAACACACTATCTAACATACTAGTAACTAATCACCTAACTAATACACTTGGATTTCAACTATATAACCTAACTATCTTTACAACCTAAGCCTAGACCCCCCCCCCCCTCACCTATTCACGGTTATACTAAGGGGCCCACACTTGATTTTCTTCATATATTATAATGGATCTCGTCCCATACTTTAGATAGCATAAAATCCATGAGATCTTGAGATGTTGGAAATTAGATTATATAAACCATGAGTTATAACCAACATTACCATCATCTTCTTCAAACAACTACATCTCCCTTTTCTTTCCCCCATAGCTACGGCCAAGAGCACCCCACACACATCCATCATTTTCATTCAATCCCCATCCATTCTGTCACACCCCGACCACGTAAAACAACAAATCGTGGCGGAATCGTCGGGGAGTGTTGTAACAGAATCATTGTTTCATAACACATGGAAATTTAAATGTTGTTTTATTGATTAAAAGAAGTTACAATGTCTTAACAACAAAGAAGCATAACATAATTAACTAATCTTGCATCTTTTATTGTCACTAAGGCCCAAGTCCGCCTAAGTGTATCTTGATTAATCCTATGCATCATTTCCTGAAACACATGTGAAAATAGGTACGTCAGCATAAAAATATCTGTGAGATACATAGGTTTTATTGATTTAGGATTCATGACTTATAAGTTTAGAGAAAAATATGTTTTACAAAAGTTAGTCATGATCCTTGAAAAATGTTTTCTTTTATAAATCATACAAAACTGATGAGAAATCAGATAATATAAAAGAGCAATGCAGAATGAAATGAATAACCGAGTAAAAATGAGTTTGTATAAAATATGTTGTTTGTAAAACAATGTTTCATGAAGATATGATATGAGTGTAAAAATGTATTATGTCTAACTTGAAATGGTTTAAATAATGCTACGATATGTAATACCATAAAAGCACTTATATATAGGAAGTACCAGCGGCGTATCCATCATGCTTTTATCTTATTACACACGCCTCGTTATTTAAATCATTTACCAAAACAAACCACCAATGTAAAAATGGTTATGTATAACCAAATGTAATGTATAGTGAATAAAAGCATTTATTGATTAAAAGCATTTACTCAACTCTATAAGAAAGAAATGTACAAAACAATGCATTTGATAAATTATAATCAAAAGTTATTTTTACAAAACAATGTTTTGTAAAATAATGCATGCTTTACTGATACAAACATCTATACGGTATTGTAAAATGTCTACATCCAAGCCTTGCGACTGTAGAATATACCCTAAAACAAAGTCAAAGGTCTACCTAGAAATGTATTCGGATTCGGTCATTCCTTCCACCCAAACAAACCTAGGATCTCAGGAATGGGAGTTGTCAAGTCCTATGGTACCACTACTTACTACCGAGCGGCGTAGCTAATGTTAATGAACGTATTTTAGTTTGTTAAACAAACCAAATGTAAGCATGTTTTATGAAAACAATGTACCTTGTATGCTAAATGAACATACAAAGTAGAAATGTAAAACAATGTGTCCATATGCTGAGTAAACATATGCAACAGAAATGCAATGTAAAACAATGTGTCCATATGCTGAGTAAACATATGCAACAGAAATGCAATGTAAAACAATGTGCTAGCATGCTAAGTGAACATACATAGCAAAACATAATGAAATCATGTACTATATGTGTACTAATGAACATAGCAAGCATATGATATAAAAATATGAAAAGCACGAAAGTAACAAGTAGGCACATGTGTTTCACCCCAAAATGTTTGAAAAACAGTAAAAGAGGGGATTATGTACTCACTTGAGGGTGCTTAGAAGTCTTGAATAACAACCAAGCAAAGCTAGAGGGATCACGGAAATCAAACGGCATAAAAGGTCCAAGAATGGAAGTTTGACCCGATTATTCTCAGGTTTGAAGTGTATTCACTTCAACTTAGAGAGCAATCAGATCAAGTGTGGGTTTTGCAAATGAAGTGGGTTGGGTATTTATTGGAAAACCAAGACCGTTAGGATCGTTTCTTGAAAAACGTGCTTCAATCTAGGCCATCCAAGTGTGCCCCCTGTTTTGTAATACCTTGGGCACTCCAAAACAGCCCCTAGAATGCATAAAAACCATTTACAAGGGAGTGGAACAGCCCCTAGAATATTTAGGGTATGTTTAACTTATGATCATGTTCCGAAATGTTCGTTACAGTACGAATCGGCATACTTTCGCAGTTTTCGAAATTAGTCCCTGTAAGCGAATAAACTTGATTTCGGCATACCAAACCCTTCAAAACTTATTTCTGTAACATCTGTGCTTGTAATCATTGTGAACAAGTTCAATTATCAATAAAACAATGTTATTTGATCTCAATGTTTGTTTGGTTATGTTTTACATTTTTCATGTTTTGACTTTTGTTCAATTTCAAACTTTACATCGCTTTCTGGAGAGTTATAGGCAAACTGGTGCGTAAACGTAATCAGTTTAATGCGAAAAATACTCCGGAACATCAACATATACTTAACATACCTTAAATAACCTTTACATAACTTAGAAATAAGTTTTGAAGGCTTTGGTATGGCAAAAACAAGTTAATTTGCCTACAGGGACTAAATTTGACAAACTGCGAAAGTATGATGATTCGTACTAGAACAGACATTCCGGAACATGACCATAAGTTAAACATGCCATAAATATCCTTTACATAGCTTAGAAATAGGCTTTGAGGGGTTCCGTGTGCTAAAATAAACTTTTGGGTCATTCAGTGACTAAAAGCGTCAAAAAGTGCACAAGTTTGCACTTTCGAGCATAACTTACGTTCTGAATACATCCGGACATCCAAAAATTTATGTAAGCATTAAAATATTTTATTTTAGTGTTTGGCATGAGAAAAATCCATTCGTCACGTAATTTGGATCGTTTTTCGCGCTTATGCGCATTCCGTCGTAATTAAGCGAACATCGCGATCGTACGACCAAACGAACCAACATCCGGCATATTTTTGAGCATGTTTCATGTCCACAATGTTTAGGCATCATTTTACGGCCTTAACCTTGGCTTAACGGGCCTTAAACATGTCGGAAATGGCTTTAATGCATAACAGGGACCAAAACTGTCATTTCAGCATAGTTGATGGCTTACGGACCGTAAGCCCTCAACCTTATGGTCCGTAAGGGACTCCCATCACATCAGAAACTTCTAAACAGCTATTAACAGCTGTTAAGCACTCCCAAACCCAATGCCACATGTTAATACCTGATGGTGGGGGGCCAATTTGAGTTACCTTAGGGTGGCAACAAGTGTAGGGACAAGATCAAAGCACGGTATTCGAGGAACGATCCTAACGGTGGTCCAAATCCTATAAATACCCCTTTGATTCACAACTCAAAACCCACTTAATTTCTAAAAACTTCTCTAAGTTGAGGTGTAAAAGCGCTTCATACCTGAGAAATATTTGGAAATCAAAGCTTTCGGGGACCCTTTGTAAGTGTTCCTTCGTTCTTTTATTCTTTTAGCGTTAAAGTCAAACTTTGTTTGACTTTCTGCGTTGACCAAGTTTATGGTCAATGCGAAGTTCGTTTGCACTTCATAACGTGAGCGTAATCACGATGGTCATAGTCCCTAGAGACTATACCTACTGATTACCATGTTATCTAGGCTCAGTGACGAGTCGTAGTTTCGGCCAAAATGCGTATTCTTGCGTATTTTGTAACCAAACTACTCTTAGGTATCAAAACTGTTTGTTTTGATACCAAAACTGTTTGTTTTGATACCAAATCTGTTTTCTAAACTTAGTTAAGCATGTTTTAACATGCTTAGCTCGTCACTTTTAGTTTTGTGCTTGTCTAGGGTCGTAAAGGTAAGCGATCTAAACAATCGCTTATACTTTCAAACCCGACCCGTTTGGTCGATCATTAGGATCCGACCAAACACATTATGTGACCATAGTTGTATAGGGAATAACCTTCCGAGGTTATACCTTATGGTCACGACGTTTAGTTAGTTGTATGATAGGTAGTTTATATGCCTTAGGTAAATGGCCAAAATGCCCTTTTTACGCCAAAATTCATATTAAGCATATGTAACATAACTTTTGATATCTAAACTATTTTGGCAACAATATTAGACATGTTAAGGCATATTTTACTTATCATAGGACTAGTTAGGCGTTCCGAACGCGTTTCACGCAAACGACGCGTTAAAGTAGCACAAGCTACCTAAACGGGTCGTAATGGGTCGTAAGCACTTAGGTTAGGTTTCATTTTAGAATGAAGTCTTTGTTAAACCATACTACATGAGTTTCCATACTCGTTTGGTTTACGAACCCTCATTCTATCCGATCCTCCGATCTTGGTCCGGTTTATTAACATAGTTACCTATATTAGGTACCGTTTGATATCCGTGATCTCTAGCATTGTTTGGTTGTTACTCAAGGACTACTAAGCAATCTCAAGTGAGTACATAGACCCCTCTTTTACCGTTGTCAAACTGTTTTGGGGTGAAACACATGTGCCTACTTGTTACTTTCATGCTTTCCATGTTTTCACGTCATATACTTGCTATGTTCATTAGTACATTTATAGTACATCATTTTATACTACATTTCATGCTATATATGTCCATTGTGTGCATACTTAGTACATTGTTTTACATTACATTTCATGCTATGTATGTCCATTGTGTGCATACTTAGTACATTGTTTTACATTACATTTCACCCTATGTATGTTCATTTGATTACATACTTAGTGCATTGTTTTCACATGCTTACATTTTGGTATGACATTTGGTTTGTTTAAATGGGACAAAAATACATTCATTAACATTAGCTACGCCATTCGTTAGTAGGTAATGGTACCATAGGAATTGACAACTCCCGTTCCTGACATCCTAGGTATGTTTGGATGGAAGGAATGACCGAATTCGATAAACATAACATAGATAAACCTTTAATTTGTGTAGGATCGGATTGCGACCTAAACGAGTCGTTTGGAAGAGTTCTAGTCCGTTTCAAAGGCGGAAACAGAGAAACGAACGTGTAAACAGCTTGATATTCACTTTAATCTCTTATATATTGATATTGACAACCTTTACAATCGAAAGAGAAACCGGCAGCACTTCGGTACACTTGGCAAAATTCTGTTACAAATGAAATGACAATTGACCTATTTATAGAACCTATGATTTCGCTTGAAGACTTCAAGCGAAATCCTCGTCTTTCTAATTGAAGCGAAATTGACAAAGAATTTTGTCTTGAAGCGAAATCCTCCAATCAACATAATCTGATTTGAAAATCATGCATTTCACTTTTGTCTTTTTGTGTGGATGATGTCATTGATGATGTCATACTTATGATGTCATCATGACATCATGCTTTGTTTAGATCCGCACCGAACCGAGACTCGATACAAGACGAAGACGACAGATGTGTGCACCAACAGACTCCCCCTCAGATGTTGACGAGTCTTAAGTGTCGAGTCTTCTCAATCTTCAGTCTTTATCAGTCTTTGAGCTTTCTTCAGGATCTCTACCTGGCTCTATTCTATCTCCAATTCTCTCTCCCTCTAACAGACTCCCCTTCAAAACATGCTGGGATCGTAGTCTGGCTTTTACAGAATTTCAGTATCCTCAGGTATCGGAACTTGGTACTCTATCTGCTCAGAATCCATCCTATCCTGCACAACCTCTACCCAAAAATAAGATTTACAAGAATAAAATATTTAACAATTTGTCAAATATCATGCACCAACACTGAACCTTCTCCAATCAAAATACAATCAAACATTAACAATGATCATTTAACGAATTTTTTTTTTATCTCTGAAAAACTTTTCAATCAAATTTTCCCAAACCTATTCGTCATGTTCAGCACTCGGAATTTTGAAAATCAGCATTTCAACATCAGTTGTCTAAAATCTTTTTGAATTTTTCAAAATTTATGCTAAAACACACCGAAAATATTTTTGGATTTTAAAATAACAGAAATAAAATGCAGAAATGAACTATTTACAAACAATATTTTTGTGAGTTTGTGTAAGAGGATCATATCAGTTTTTGAGACAAATCACCAACACCGTTAAGCTTTAAACATTTTAAGTTCTAAACAATTCACCTAGATTGTCAGTATACTGATCCACTTAAATTTTCACACAAAGTTCAATTGATTCGAGATATGATATTAATGTTTTAAGCACTTGAACTTATCCGTGTGTCCCACTACTTGAATATACTCCCGTATCCAGATCCCAATATTCAGTCTTACAGGTGAGTATACCACAGATGATATCTGTCAGGGGAATAAATTATAGTACGAGGGCCGTGAGAGCTCAGGTCGATCTTTCGATACGCAGAGAGATGACGGCTTCGACTTTTGGTGAGTCCCCTTTAGAGGATCTTTTGCATTACAACAGCAGCGACTATCAATTTTATTGTTTCATCAGCTTGCTGAGGGCGATGCTATGTTTCAAGCATTTGCAGAAAGCATTATCCGGGGACTAGGTCAGAAATTTCTTTCAGCAGAAGTCCCGGGATAATACCCCAGATATCACTGAGCATAAAGACCTAGTATCTCAGAATAAGGGACCTTTCAAACAAGATTTCAGGGGTTACCTATATATCCAAGTTTGTGTTAACCCACAGAACAAGCAAGTTTGAAATTTAGGTTTATATCTCGTCACAATCTACTAAATGTGCAAAAACCTACTGGCACATCATCAGTGAGACCGTTTATCACTTTTTTTATCTTACCAAATCTTTAGCATGTTGTGATCGTCCACTGATGTACTATCATTTCCTCTTTTATACAACAAAACTCATTTTTCATTTTATCATGTTTTTGGCTTTTTCAAATTTTCTAATGTTTTTGGATTTTCTGAAATTTTTACTCCCCCTAAAATGCAAACACATTTTAGGAAATTTGAAAACAAACTGTACAAAAAAATGACAACCGATATCGAATCGCTTCAAATCGCCATCCACTTGGCATAAACAATCAGAACTCCCCCTCACAACAAACTATTTTCCCATTGATTTCAAAACACTTAAGTTTGTATTAATCAAATGGTTTTTCCGGAAAATTAGTTTAGTTGATTTTACCACTTGTAGGTTAGGGGTTTCATCACATTGTTGTCATATCAAAAACCACTTGTAGAAAATCAAGTACAACTTAATGTCCCTGATTTACCACTTGTAAGTCGAAATCACCAAAGTGAATTTCTCAAGAAATGTGCCGATTCCTGCTCCACTTAAACCAACCTGGGAGCTCCGGCAAGTCCGGTTTTTTTTTAATCAAACATTACGTCCACCCAAGCCTCATCAGCCTTGGGTGACTTTGGTGGCAAACATCTGTCCCACCAACATTTTGATTTATAAAATTCTTGAGCACCCTTTACCTTCCTATCAACCATCTTACCGAAAATATGTTTGACTTTCCCGTTGAAAGCCTTCTCAACATCAAATTCTCCCTTATCAGCGAAGAATTGATTTGAGATCTCTACCTTTCCCACTTTCGACTTCCAATTTTCCTTTGACAATGAAGGAAAATTTTCATCGTTCACCTCAGGAACGGAATTCACAATCTTTTTCTCAACAAATGACTCCTCTGATTTTATGGAATCAGATTCATTGTCAGAACTTCTTTCAGATTTTACAATCCATTTTTGTTTGGTTAAATCGACACTTCTTTTGTAAAACCGTTTTGAAGTTTCACCAACTTCCAAAGTCGATTTATCAACATTTTTCTTTTTCATTTCAGAGTTAGAAGAAACTCCCTGTTCTTTGTAGTTGGTCTTGGGGCAATTCCAAGCTATGTGTCCAACTTCCTGGCATTTAAAACAAGTTCTTCGATCAACTCTTTGAGCAAACTTTCTCACATTCTTCTTCACTTCAGCAAGAAACTCTTGATTGGATTGTTTCCAGAATGGTTTCTTCTGCTCATCTTCACAACTTCCACCTGCAACAAATTTTGTATTTAGTTTATAAGTTTTCTGATTTTGATAATTTTCAGGAGGAATAAATCCTAAACCTTTCTTTTTGAGATTACCGTTGTAGTTTGGTTTCTTTCGATAACCATAACCAGAACTATAACCCTTTTTCTTGTTCAATCTCTGTTGAACTCTTGAAGTGTATTTTTTAGGTTTTTCATCAAGATTTAAATCTTTTATATTAGAAAGATTAATTTCTGTTAATTTGAAAACCTGTTTGATCATTTCAGTTTTTACACTTCTGATTGGAAATTCCTCATCAGAATATAATTTGTCTGAATCATTCAAAGTATAAGCCACTTTGATTGATCCGTCATTCAAATTAGATTTTGATAACAGAAATTCTCTATTGTAAACCCTATTAACCGGTGAACTCGGACTCTTTTCTGACGAACTCGGACTTTCAGACTTAGACTCCGGTTTTAACTCCTCATCCGTATCCAACACCTGATCGACAACTTTCTTTAATAACTCAGACTCATGATCAGTGTCAGACGCTGTGAATGTAACATCAATATTGTCTGGTAATTCATCAATGATTTCAGACTTTAACTTGATGTTGACTGCCTTTTTTAGACGCTCTTCATTTGGATTCCTGGGAGAATAAGTTTCATGGATCGGGGGCGGACATCTGTTATACTTGACACTTGGTTTCTTACCAGTATCAGTATCTTCTGTCTTTTTGTCCATGAATGCTTCCAGACCTGCAACAGTAGGATAAAAACGATCAATCAAGTAATCACATGTAGTGTAACTCAACAGTAATCGTTTAATCCTTTCACTCTCAATCTTCTCAAGTTCTACTTCTTTCTTCAGCTGTGCACAATCTTCAATATACTCATTAATGACTTTCTGCTTCGTCATTAATGTTGCACTCATTTTATCCATTGCCTTTTCGGTTTCAGTATTCGTCTTTTTCAGACGATCAACTGTGTTGTTGAGCACATCGTACGACTCCTTAATGTACATCACATCAGACAGTAAGTCTTCTTTAATCTTCTCCAACTCAGCAATCTTCTTATCTTTCTCTTCACAAGCTTTGCAAGATTCTGAACACTTCAAACATGGTTTTTCAACTTCAACCACTTTTTCAACTATCTTTTCAATCTCAACAATCTTCTCTACTTCGACCAATTTTTCAACTTCGACTATTTTCTCTATCACTTTCTCCACTTCAACAATTTTTTCTATTGCATTTTCAGTCACTGCTTCAACTTTTGTTTCTCCAACTTCTGTCTTTGCCTTTTCATTAGCAAGTAACTTTGCTGCTTCCAGTTCCCTTTTTAAGCGAGCAATCTTCTTCTGATTCAGCATATCAACTTTATCTGCATAGAAAAAATTAAAACTATCAGGCTCAATGCTTTTTCTACATTTGTTAAGATATTCTTCCTCATCATCGGTATCTACATCGCTTCCAAGATCTGGAAAAATTGGTATTCTTTTTGGTTTAGATTTGAATTCTTCTTCCATGTTTTGGTAATCAGGAGATACTTCGGGAAATTTGATATCCTTTGGCAAACACCTTGGACTGATAATTTTTTGTACGGACTGAAATTTGACCTTTTCAATATAATAGGCTGACAAAAACAATTATCAACTAACAATGATTGGACCGAAATATACACACTTATCAACTAAGCACATGAAGTTTGAATTACTATTTAAAAGTAGCCGACAACTATAATGCCTAAAAAAACAACGATTGGACCAAACACTTAATCATATCACATTCAGTCAACAGCATCGATATTTTCAATTCAACATATAATCAATTAGTGGACGACAACTATCAATGCATTTCCGACAACCCTTGATCTAAACAATTTCTCATTGGACCCATACACTTTATCTATTCATGCTTGCTGACATATCAAACTTTAACAATTATCATGAACTAACCAAATTAATGCACTTCACATGACCTGAGCAAGCACATGGATTCTTTATTTTAAAAAATGTCGACTTCTTAACTTCACGTGAACTTATGTATTTCACATGCTCACTATAAACCGATATATTCACATTCACACACAATTTCAATGCACTTTCCACACTTAAACACAAACTTGTTCACTGAAAATACGATACGATGAACTATCAATCAGATTCAAGTTAGTTCAGATCTAAAATGAATATTCAAGCGAACACTCAAGATATATCAAGCAGACTCAGTGCAGATTTCAAGCGAGAGCCAGTGTTTCGCTTCAAACAAACATCAAATTTCAAGCGAAAGGGTGTTCTAATGTGTAAACTCAAGCGAAGGCTTAGATGATGTCAGCAAATGTCGAACACTTGAAGCGAAATCACACAAAATTACAAGTTTTAGGCTGATTTTGATGCTGAAACTTTCCAGGAACTGTTAAAACATGATTATGCGTGATATGTGAGAAATTTAGTCGATTTTATCCGTAAAAAGTTTGAAATTTCGAAAAAAAATGATGTAGAAACAGAAATCGTGGTGAAAACCGGCTGTTTTTGGCAAGAACTCCTCGTCCTGAGCTCTGATACCAATTGTAGGATCGGATTGCGACCTAAACGAGTCGTTTGGAAGAGTTCTAGTCCGTTTCAAAGGCGGAAACAGAGAAACGAACGTGTAAACAGCTTGATATTCACTTTAATCTCTTATATATTGATATTGACAACCTTTACAATCGAAAGAGAAACCGGCAGCACTTCGGTACACTTGGCAAAATTCTGTTACAAATGAAATGACAATTGACCTATTTATAGAACCTATGATTTTCGCTTGAAGACTTCAAGCGAAATCCTCGTCTTTCTAATTGAAGCGAAATTGACAAAGAATTTTGTCTTGAAGCGAAATCCTCCAATCAACATAATCTGATTTGAAAATCATGCATTTCACTTTTGTCTTTTTGTGTGGATGATGTCATTGATGATGTCATACTTATGATGTCATCATGACATCATGCTTTGTTTAGATCCGCACCGAACCGAGACTCGATACAAGACGAAGACGACAGATGTGTGCACCAACAATTTGTTTAAAGGTCTATCACCACAGTCACAAGGCTTGAATGTATGCATTATAACAATACCGCATAGATGTTTGTATCAGTATAGAATGCATTTGTTCCACAAAACATAACTTTGATTTAAACTATGTTTAATTCGATACCCTGTTTTTGTGCACTTTACCTATGGTTTAGTTGATGTATTTCACTTGCCATACATGATAGTTATGGATACACAATTCATGATTTACATTAAACATAAACATTTTGACATTGATATACACAGTCAGTGATTTACATTAGACATAGACATTCTGATATGGTTTACACAATAACACTTGACAATTGATTTATACATGAACAATTTACAAAGGTGGTTGGTTTGGATAAGTGATTTGAGTAACGAGGCGTGTTTAATATGATACAAGAATGGTGGATACGCCGCTGGTACTTCCTATATATAAGTGCTTGTATGATATTACATGTCGTAGCGTTACTTAAATCATTTTAATATTTGACATATTACATTTTACATAAACAACTTATTTTTCACAAGACATTGTCTTACAAAACAGTTTATTTTATCCAACTCATTTAACTCGGTTATTTTATTAACCATACGCCATTCTTTTATATAGTCTAATTTCTTATCGAGTTTTCATACGATTTATAAAAGAAAACACTTAACAAGATTTATGACTAATTTTTATTAAACCTATCTTTTAAAACCCAAGTCATAAATCCTATTTTCACTAAACCTATGTATCTCACAGGCATTTTGTAAGGACTCTCAAAATTATCCTAAAAATACCCGTAAGTATAAACCCGGACCCCTGAAACCTTACACTACATCAAAAATCAAGAAAAAACCAAACTTATAGGTTTTAGGCGGGCCGCGTAAGAGACAAGCTTGTCTTACGCGGGCCGCGTCAAACATGCGTTGACCGGATAAGTGTTCCGGATCCACGTAGTGACCACCTGGCTAACCTACTCATGACTGGTCAAGCCTACTCGTAGACTGGGCGGCTAGGCGGGCCGCGTAAGGTTAAGCTGAAGGCTTACGCGGGCCACGTAAGGCCCTAAATTCACCTATAAATAGCCCGTCACTTGCACAATCCCCTGGTGTCGATCAAAACTTTTAAAAAAACGAATTCATATCACTCTGAAGTCGAAATTTCATATATAATTAGCAAGGTGCTGCTCCGATACCGGGTATTAACTCGATCGCTGCTACGATTCAATGTCCGATCGATTAAACTATCCAATGGATGTTTAAGTTCTGCCCACATTAGGGTTTATGCTTTGTTATTCGTCGTTAAAACGATGGATGTTTAAGTATCGCACTTTGTCATTCGTTGTGAAGGTTTTTATCTCGTGAGTTATCGTAAATGCTGTATTAGTTACTAACCGAGTTCGTGTGCATATTATTAATTTAGGTTAAAAGGCTAATCAGTAGGCTAAGCTCTGCTCATATAAATCTGCAATGTGAGTCGTTCTCTTTTTATCAAATTTATTTCAAAAGCATGTTTATTTTCAAAGTTATAATTACAGGGATTAAGTCTTTGTAATCACCAAATTACAGCCGGTATGTGGGGTTTTGTATACATTACTTAATAATCTTCACCATTGGACAACGAGTTAGCCAATGGGTGATATGACCATAGTCACAGACACCATTGGATAACGGGAGGGCCAACGGGTCGAGTGACAAATACCGTGGGTATATGGTTGATATAGAAACATTGTAATCGCTCTTAATACTGTAAATTATAACAAATGTGTCGTTTTAGTAAAAAGAATGATTCACCAGTATTTCCCGCTGACAAAACCTTTTTCAAACATGTTTCAGGTGATCTGTTATAATCCAAGAAAAGTGCCGCGAAGCACTACAAGCTTAAGGAAGTGGCTCAATATGAAATAAAGAAACATGTTTTTGTAAAATGAAGATTTCTCCGTGAAATCTTATAATTGTAAATTATCGGGGTTTTATCCCGAGTTGTGAAATAAAATAATCGGGAAATTGCAGTTTTAAAAAGATCCTGAAGAAAACTTCCGCTGTTAACTTAATTAAATAAATACCACGGGATTTTCTGTCCCTCGGCTCCTGAAACGGGTCAAATCGGGTCGGGGGCCGTGACAGAAAAAGGTGGTATCAGAGCCACTGATTTAAGCCAATTAAGTATTTAGAAAATACTTAATTTTACTAATTTCTATTCTGTGATTATGTGTTTTATTATTTGAATATTTGTGTACAGTATGGTTAAGCAAAAGCTTTCAAACATCTATCTTAAATTAGATAGGTCATCCAACGAGAAGGGAAGTTCATCCCAAACAAAATCCTCAAAACCCTATGTAAATCCTGAAGAAGGAATATTTGTCCGTAAGGCACAATATGAGGAACCACTTTCTCCTAATAAAAGAAGTTTGATTATTAGGAAAAGTCAAGATAAACTAAAGAAATCCAAAGGAGGGAAAGTTAATCAGAAAACCCAAGAATTAGGCAGTAACCCACCATGGGAAGACAAGTTAGATGAAAAATGGGCAGATCCTTATATGCTAGCCACTGTAGCAGTTAATACAAATCTTTAAATAATCTGACTCAAGTTTTAGTACCTTTATCACCTACAATCCAGAAACCTTATCCAGTAAATAAATAAGTTTACAATAAACCCTAGTGTGTTTTAATTTTCAGTTGTTTTGTAGTTACCCAGTATGAAATAATATTTAAAGGTTATCTATGAAATTTTTTTATAAAATTTTAACTTAGTATTTGTGTGTATTTTGCATGTATACTAAACAGCATGAGTGACTTGTCTGACGCCCTTCAGAATTTAAATCTCTATCCGGTAAAAATAGAGGTTTCCAGAGATTTCAATAGGTATATACCCGACATAGAAGAAC
Source organism: Helianthus tuberosus (assembly GCA_030545235.1). Lineage (NCBI taxonomy): Eukaryota > Viridiplantae > Streptophyta > Magnoliopsida > Asterales > Asteraceae > Helianthus > Helianthus tuberosus. Next base: position 62,181,813 of record CM060429.1, on the reverse strand, counting down.
CTATGGAATTCAATGTTCCACCTCCGGAGAAACCCAAGCCCAAGAAAAGGAGAAGATTCGTGGGATGGAGGCGTGTGCGTAGGAGGAAACCCGCCACTAGAAAGATTCCCAAAATAGAAAATTCCTTAGACAAAGGGAAGAGGATTGAAGTCGGGGAAGAGTCTAGGCAGATGGGAATACAGTTTGAAGAATATTCTAAGAAAATAGAAATGGAGATTGGAGGAGGTTCTAAACAAACCCAGATAGAAATTGGAGAAAGCTCTAAGCAAACCCAGGAAATGACATTGCAGGAAGAGCTAGATTTTATATTGGCAAGCTGTGATACTATTAAGCCTGTCAATAAATATGTTTTTACTCATCCTATTGAAACTCAACTTCCAATGAATTTGGAACCAGTAATCCCAGAACCTATAATTCACACCCAGCCTTTAGGAATGGACGAATGGTGGACCAATGATTGGCAGTTCCAAAATCTACTCAACAGTCCTTATTCCTTTCTCCCTCAGTTTGGCCTAGAACCCATACCAAATCCACCTATGAGTAATGAAAACTTAGCTGAACTCCGCCAATTTGGAGAGGAGCTGGTGGATGCAGGAAATAGGATCAGGGAGGTAGGAGAACAGATCTCCTGGAAATACGACGAGAGGGAACGTCGTTATTGAAATACCAACTGACGCATGATAGTGGGGTTTATGAAACTGTGATTGTATAATAAATAAAAAAATATAATCTTGTAAAATAACTACAAATAAAACTTTGTAAGATAATGGTGTGTATTGATGCATACTATAATATATAAAAATGAGAATCAAGAAATCGATAGTTTTGGCTATATGTGTTGTAAAATTTATATGATTATTTTGTATATAATTGTTATTTATTCGATACTAATAAATTATATATATTAATTATCAGATGGAAAACGCTAATAATGAACCAGTTAATGAGGTTAATCAATCTGAGCAACATCCGGAGGATCAATTTCTAAATAGGCAAGATATAGAAAATATCGTTGCTCAAGGAATAGCCAATGCTATTCCAGCAATAGTTGCTACTGTTAGAAATCCTATCTAACCTCAACAAATCGTTCCTAGCAAACGTATTTCTGAAGATAACTTCAATAATAGTGTAAACGGAGGCGGTAATAATCACGACAATGATTCACGGCAGGCTCCGATCCCTAAGAAAATGAAAGCTGCAACACCTGGTTGCACTTACAAAGAATTTCTTCCTTGTAAACCCGTTGAATTTGCAGGCAATGAAGGAGAAACTACAGCACTGTGTTGGTTAGAGAAAACCGAGGCAGTAATTACAATAAGTAAATGCACCAAGGACGATCAGGTCATGTACGCGTCAAATCTTTTTAAAGAAGGGGCACTAGAATGGTGGAACACGGTGGTACAAGCAAAGGGAAGGATGATGGCATATGCTATAAATTGGGAAGAATTTAAGAGTCTTGTAGAAAGAAAATTATGTCCCGAATATAAAAAAGATCAAATGGCAAATAAGTTCCTAAATCATTGAATGATGGGTGTAGATTGTCGCGGTTATACTTCGACATTCTTTGAATATGCTAGAGTGGTACCAACACTGGCTTCGCCAGAACCGGTACTCATTTCTCGCTATGTTTGGGGACTGATTAGCGAAATCCGTAACATCGTTAAAGCTGCGAGACCTCGCACTATTGACGATGTTGTGGAATTAGCTAACACCTTAACCGACGAGTTGGTACGCACCAGAGAAGAAGACAGGAAGAAAGAATTAGCTCAGAAAATTTCCCAAGGATTTCGTGTGGGTAATAATAGTAGCTTCAGGATAAGAGGAACAGGGCTATCTTCAACTCCGCCTTTCTGCAGGAATTGCAAAAGGAAACATTTTGGAAGATGTAATATAACCTGCAATTTTTGCAGAGCTGTAGGACATCGGGAAGAAAACTGCAGAAAGAAATCCACAATTTGTTACAATTGTGGAGAAACTGGACATTTCAAGACAGAATGCCCTAAGTTAGCCAAACCAGCAGACAATAAAGCCAAACCGGCTGACGGGACTACCAAAAGAAATGCCAGAGCATTCCAGTTAACTACTCAGGAGGCAGAACTCATTCCAGATGTGATAGCCGGTACGTTCCTAGTTCACAACATTTACGCAAAAGTATTATTTGACTCTGGTGCAAACCAAAGTTTTATAAATACTTCATTCTGCCAAGCTCTTAACTTACCTTTAACCAACCTTAGGCAGATTTTTACAGTCGAAACAGCAGACGGGAATTTTATTAAAATAGATAAGGTTTTGCAAAAAGAAAATATAGAACTCTCAGGTCATAAATTTCATGCAAACCTATTGCCAATGGAATTAGCTGGGTTCGATGTGGTGTTAGGAATGGATTGGTTAGTAGCCAACCATGCTCGAATCCTTTGTGATAAGAACTCTATAGAAATTCAGGCATCTACCGGAGAAATAATCATGGTTACAGGAGACAGGCCACGAAAACCCATGAAGTTCATATCAGTAATGAAAGTTGCTAGTTATGAACGAAAGCAAGGAATAGTATATATGATTTCAGTAATCATTAGTACTAAGGTTAAAGAACTTAAGGAGATTCCTGTAGTCTCAGAATACCCAGATGTATTCCCAGAAGAATTACCAGGTTTACCACCTGATAGGGAGGTAGAGTTTAGAATTCATCTAATTCCCGGAACTATACCGATAGCCAAGGCACCTTATCGGTTAGCACCCACAGAAATGTTAGAACTGAAAAAGCAATTAGATGAATTACTAAGTAAAGGTTTCATACAACCTAGTTCATCCCCGTGGGGAGCACCAGTACTGTTTGTTAAGAAAAATGATGGTTCAATGAGAATGTGTATTGATTATAGAGAATTGAATAAGATTACAATTAAGAATCGATACCCATTACCTAGGATTGATGATCTTTTCGATCAACTTCAAGGAGCTAGATATTTTTCTAAGATTGACTTACGCTCCGGATACCATCAGTTGAAGGTACAAGAAGAAGATATACCTAAGACTGCTTTCAGAACTAGGTATGGTCATTACGAGTTTACAGTCATGCCCTTCGGATTAACGAATGCACCTGCAGCATTCATGGACATGATGAATAGGATTTGTAAACCGTACTTGGATAAATTTGTAATTGTCTTCATCGACGATATACTTATTTATTCCAAAAGTCAAGACGAACATTGTCAGCACTTGCATGCACTCTTAACTTTGTTAAGAAAAGAAAATTTGTACACCAAATTCTCGAAGTGTGAATTTTGGTTGCAAGAAGTGCAATTTCTAGGTTATATGGTGAATCACGAAGGAATTCATGTAGATCCTGCTAAGATAGAAGCAATTACCAAATGGAAGGTTCCGCAATCCGCAATAGAAATTAGAAGTTTTATAGGTTTAGCTGGATATTATAGACGGTTTATTAAGGATTTTTCCAAGATAGCTGTACCATTAACTAAGCTAACCTGTAAAGCAGTTAAGTTTGAATGGGGACCAAAGCAAGAAGAAGCTTTTAGGATTCTAAAGCAAAGATTAACAAATGCCCCAATCCTAGCTTTGCCAGAAGGAACTGAAGATTTTGAAGTTTACTGTGATGCTTCAAAACTAGGATTTGGATGTGTGCTAATGCAACGTAAGAAGGTAATTGCGTATGCTTCAAGACAATTGAAAAAGCACGAAGAAAACTATACGACTCATGACTAAGAATTAGGAGCCGTAATGTTTGCCCTGAAGATCTGGAGACATTATCTGTACGGAAGTAAGTTTACTGTCTATATAGATCATAAAAGTTTAAGATATATATTTGGGCAAAAAGAGTTAAATATGAGGCAAAGGAGATGGATGGAAATCCTAAGTGACTACGACTGTGATATTCAATATCACGAAGGAAAGGCAAGTGTAGTTGCAGATGCCTTAAGTCGTAAGTACCATGAGAAACAACGACGAGTTCGTGCTCTCAGGTTAAATCTACAATTAGAATTAATGGAACAACTAAAGCATTTTCAAGAAACAGCAACCAAGGATGATGCTGAAGGAATGAAAGGACGCATAAAAGAATTAGAACAAGGAGCTGATAGAATTTGGAGATTCCACAAAAGTAGAATTTGGGTACCTAAGCAGGGAGAATTAAGAAATAAGATTTTAGAAGAAGCTCATAAATCTAGGTATACCATGCACCCTGGAAACAATAAGATGTACCAAGATTTAAGAAATAACTTTTGGTGGATAGGTATTTCTAAGTGTCTTACTTGTTCATAAGTTAAGGCAGAACACCAGAAACCTTCAGGTCTACTACAACAACTGGAAATGCTTATATCGAAATGGGAACTCATAACAATGGATTTTGTTACTAAGTTACCTAAAACCAGAAAAGGTAATGATACGATTTGGGTAATTGTGGATCGATTAACCAAATCAGCTCACTTTCTACCTATGAAGGAAACCTTTAGCATGGAAAGGTTTGCAAAGTTGTATGTAGATGAAGTAGTATCCTTCCATGGAGTTCCACTCTCCATTGTATCGGATAAGGATAGTCGTTTCACTTCCCATTTCTGGACTAGTTTCCAAGAACCAATGGGAACTCGACTAAATTTGAGTACTGCATATCATCCACAAACAGACGGGCAAAGTGAACGAACAATACAAACTCTAGAAGACATGCTCAGAGCATGTGTAATAGATTTTGGTGGAAATTGGGACGATCACTTACCATTAATTGAATTCTCCTATAATAATAGTTATCATTCAAGTATTGAAACTGCCCCATTCGAAGCACTGTATGGAAGAAAGTGCAGAACTCCAGTTTGTTGGGCAGAAATAGGAGAAAATCAATTGTCAGGTCCTGAAATAGTGCAAGAGACGACATACAAGATTACTCAAATCAAGGAAAAACTGAAGACGGCTCGAGATCGTCAGAAGAGTTATGCAGACAATAGACGGAAGCCGTTGGAATTTCAAGTAAGAGACAAAGTACTATTGAAAGTTTCTCCTTGGAAAGGAGTAGTTCGATTCGGTAAGAAAGGAAAGCTAAGTCCACGATACGTAGGACCATTTTCAGTAATTCAACGTATAGGACCGGTTGCTTATCGCTTACAACTACCAGAAGAACTAGCTGGAGTACATGATGTATTTCATGTATCCAACCTCAAGAAATGTCTATCTGATGAATCGTTGATAGTACCTCTCCAAGATATAGAGGTAAACGAAAAGTTAAAATTTGTTGAGAAACCTCTTCAGATAGAAGACCGAAAGGTGAAATTCCTTAAACACAAACGGTTAGTACTTGTCAAGGTCAAGTGGGATTCAAAGAGAGGACCTGAATACACTTGGGAGCTGGAATCAGAGATGAAGCGAAAGCATCCTCACTTGTTCCAATGAATCTCGAGGACGAGATTTTAAATAAGGTGGGGAGGATGTAAGGACTCTCAAAATTATCCTAAAAATACCCGTAAGTATAAACCCGGACCCCTGAAACCTTACCCTACATCAAAAATCAAGAAAAAACCAAACTTATAGGTTTTAGGCGGGCCGCGTAAGAGACAAGCTTGTCTTACGCGGGCCGCGTCAAACATGCGTTGACCGGATAAGTGTTCCGGATCCACGTAGTGACCATCTGGCTAACCTACTCATGACTGGTCAAGCCTACTCGTAGACTGGGCGGCTAGGAGGGCCGGGTAAGGTTAAGCTGAAGGCTTACGCGGGCCGCGTAAGGCCCTAAATTCACCTATAAATAGCCCGTCACTTGCACAATCCACTGGTGTCGATCAAAACTTTCAAAAAACAAATTCATATCACTCTGAAGTCGAAATTTCATATATAATTAGCAAGGTGCTGCTCCGATACCGGGTATTAACTCGATCGCTGCTACGATTCAATGTCCGATCGATTAAACTATCCAATGGATGTTTAGGTGCTGCCCACATTTGTTAGGACCGGTTTGACTCCGTTTCGATTGCGAACCGACTCGTACGACGTGCGGAATCCGTGCACGAGTGAGACCGAACACACGAACAGTAAAATAAACTGTGATTCTTTGATAGATTTGATAGCGTACAAGAACCTGAATCACGTGGACAAGCTTTCTCTCTCTAGAATCTCTCTCTAGATCTCTAGCTCTCCAAATGCTCTAAATGGCAAAAGTTCTAATTCTTAAGTCTAATGCTCTATTTATAGGCACAAGGTTATAAGGAGGTTTTCCTTATTTACAATAACGCCACCTTGCCCTTTTTACTAACTATTACATCATAAAGTCTAGTATTTTTCATTTTCTGCTACGGTTCTGATTGACGGAGGCGATAGACACATATTGCACTAACAGACTCCCCCTTGGATATTGCCGCAGTCAATCTCGTAGCGTCTTGTCTTTTCTCTTTCACGAACAGAATCCCCATGAATCTGTTTTCAGACTCAGTTGCTCTTTCTTTCCTTCAAACTCCTTTTCTTCAGGCTCCCCCTTTCGTCAAGCTTCCATGCTTTTGGGATCGACACCTGGCTTTCCGGGTACAAGCTCCTCCTTGCTTTGAGCTCGTCTTCAGACTCCCCCTTAGACTCAGCTTCCGGGATCGTAGTCTGGAATCTCATCTGCAATCACTCAAACATTTATAAGTAACATCATTTCAAATTTCAACTATCTAGGAATTGTAACCTGGCTCACTCAAACATTCTAAACAAACAATTTTCATGAATTTGGCAGTTTCATCGAAACGAATCGGAAACTAGCTCTTATAACAATATAAGCATCCAAATCCCCCACAGTTAATCATCCAAGTCCAAATTAATGACCTTGGAGATATCACAAACTGTTTTTGAATTTTTGATTTTAAAAAAACTTCAAGTTTCAAATTAATGAACTTGTTTTATTTTCAGAAACACGATCAGCTTACTTAGATTTTGAAACTCAGCACTCAGACATCGATTGTCGAAAATAAAGCAGAAATCAAAATCTTTTTGTATTTTCTGAAAATATAAAGCAATAAAGAAATATGTACAAACATATTTACAGACAATATTTTTGTTTGAGTATGCGTTAGAGGATCATATCAGTTTTTGACAAGTCACAAGTACCGTTGAGCTTAGTTACACAGTAAGAATTAAACAATTCACTTAGATTGTCGATATACTGATCCACTTAAATTTTCATACAAATTTCAACTGATTCAGGATACGAATTAGATGTATTAAGAACTTAAACTCATTCATGTGTCCCACCTCTTGAATATACTCCCGTATCCAGATCCCAATATTCAGTCTTACAGGCAATTATAACACAAATGATATCTCTAAGGGGTTAATAAATTATGAAGAATCATGAGAGCTCAGGTCAGAACCATCGTTCAGCAGAGAGATCATGACTCAACTTGTGGGTGTGTCCCCTTTAGAGGATCTTTTTTACAACAGCATTGCTAAGCAATTTTATTGTCTTATCATATATGCTGAGGGTGATGTTGTGTTTCAAGCATATGTGGAAAGTATTATTCGAGGACTAGGTCAGAACTACCGTTCAGCAGAAGTCCCAGAATAATACCCCAGACATCATTGAGTATAAAAACCTGTATATCAGATTATGAGACCTTTCAAACGAGATTTCAGGGGTTACCTATATATCCAAGTAGTGTTCCCCACGAAATAAGCAAGTTTGAATTTAGGTTTATATCCCGAAAAAGTTTACAAAATGTATAAAAACCTATCGACACATCCACAGTGAGATCGTTTAACACATTTAAACTTTCCATTTCTTTAGCATACTGTAACTGTCTACTGATGTACTATCATTTCCTCTTTTTACGCAAAAACTCAATTTTTTTTTAAATTTTATCATGTTTTTGACTTTTTCAAATTTTCAAATGTTTTTGTATTTTCTAATGACAATTTTTCTCCCCCTAAAATGCAAAACCATTTAAAGAAAAATTTGACAACCAACACTGATAGCTTTGTCTCGCCATCCATTTTCTGCTTCAAGTGCTCTGATTTGCAGAAAATATAACGTACCCCCATGATTTACAACCCATTGATCTTAACAGTTTGAAAACCGTTTTTCAATCTGATGAAAGTAATCATGTTTGTTCAGCCGTGAGGGTTTCGGCATATTCAATCAACATACATTCAAAACAAAATTAAAAACAAACATATTTTTGGTTTTTCAATTTTTAACAAACTAAAAACATATTTTTGGTTTTTAATTTTTCCAATTTTTAAGATTTTGAAAAAAATGTTTATTTATGTACAGAAAACACTCAAACTAAACTCCCTGTTCAACCAAACCAGGGTTCAGCAACCTCTTCCTGTGCCAGGTTGCTCCAACTACCATTCTTACAATCTTCAGCTTCGTTGAGCACCTGCACATTCAAACTTTATCAATCATTTGAACAATTTAGCCCAGGTCTGTTGGACCTTAGGCATTTCAACACAATAATGTTCATTTAATTTTGGAAACTCTTTGTCACTTAAAACTTGTTCAACTTTGACTTCAACTTTCTCATCTTTTACCGACGTCACTTGTTTCTTAGCACTCCACATTTGACCTTCCGGAGTACCTCTTTTGTAAAAATTTGTCTCTTTTTGAACCTTTTGTTTTTGAATAACATTTTTAGGTTTCCAAAACTCTTGAGGTTTTGTCATATCAACAGATATTCTCCAACTCTGTGTTGTTCTTAATCTGGGTGTGTGAGAATTCCAGGTCTGTCTTGAATCGAACCTGTTCGGGTTTGATTTCCAATTTTGATTTGAAGCAAACTTGTTTGTATTATACCTCCAAGTTTGTTTCGAATCAAATCTGGTTGACCTTGATTTCACATCCTCAGATTTCTGTTTTTCAACATCAACAGGCTTTGGATTTGGACACTTTCGTGCAACATGTCCAATTTGATCACATTTAAAACACACTTTCTTTGAAACATCCTTGGCCTGTTGTTGTTTCTTTTTCATAGCATCAAACTCATCATTAGACTGTCGACCAAATTTGAGTTTTTCCTCTTCTTTCAAGATTTTCCCTTGAACAAAATTCATCTTTTGTTGCAAATCCTGTTTTTCACTTTGATTCCACTTCCGTTTCTTTTTATAACCCAAACCAGCCTTCATGTTTTTCTTCTTAAAACCAGGTTTGTTATAAAAAGATTTATGACCTTTACCAACAAACTTTGGAATCTCAGACTTCTCAATCTCAACCATTTTGAAAACTTTATCGACCTTCTCTGAAATCACATTCTGAATCGGGAATACAACTTCTAAGAATAATTTGTCCGATCCAATCATGGTATAAACCAATCCTTTTGAATCATCATTCAAATTTTTCTCGGATTTTGTGTTTTTCAGATAACCATCGTAAAGATTTCCTTCATCTTCATCCTGTGATTCAGACTTACCTTTTGTAGACTCATCTTTCAAAACGCTTTCAACAACCTTACTTACCACCTCTGAATCATTAGCATCATCAGATTTGGAGTAAGTCACATCGATACTTTCAGGTAACTGGTTAGCTATGTTCAAACCCTTTGCCACCTTTTCCTCATCATAAAAAGTATAGTTGTTTCTCAATGGTGGTGGTACCTGATGAAATTCTGAACCAATACCCTTTTTGCAATTTTCAGTATCTTTGTCATCTGGTGTGATGTTGAAAATGCGTTCGAGAATGTACGAAGAGTTATGATAACTTTGAAGTTTGGTAACAACCTTTTCTTTTTCAGCCAAGACTTGTTTAAGATTTGCAATTTCATCAACACATTTGTTCAATTCAATTTGCTTTTCTTTAAACTTTCTTTCATACATTTCTTTAGTGACTAAAGTTTCTGACAATCTTTGATCAAAACTTTTGACTTGGCTCTTCAAAGTATCATAAGCTTCTTGTACTCTCTGACTCGACCACTTTAAAGAATCATACTGTTTTTGTAAATCTTGAAATTTAGATTCTTTTTCAACACAATCGACACATTTTGCTGAACACAGTTGTCTATAACCATCATTATCCTTTTCAAGACCTTGACATTTCTGTGTCAAATTTTCAACTTTTATTTTCAAAATTTCTTCTTTTTCAATCATTTCTTGACATTTTATTTTGAAAACATTTTCAAATTTGGTTGCTTCAATTTCTTTAACTTTTATGATGTCATCTTTTTTAGTACAGGCTTTGCACATTTCTATGCAATTCCTGCACTTGTTTTCATTTTCATCAACCAATTCAACATTCGGTAAATCAGAAGATTTTCTAACCTCGGTAGCATTCAGCACCAGTTCTTCTGTCTCAGCTTTCTGATCTTGCTCTTTGTTCTCCACTTTTTCTTCATTCTGAGCTTCTTCATTCTTCTGTTCTTCTTCAGCTTTCTGTTCCTCTTCAGCAGCACTCTTCGCAACAACCTTTACTTCTTCAATCATCTTCTTCAATTCTTCTTCTTTTCTCTTCTTCATCTCTACCACCTTCGGTAGACTTGCTTCACAAACCTCTCTTATCTTCTTCTCCAAATCAGGCAAATACGCTTTATCAGATAACCTTCGTGTGTTGAAAGTAGCCTGCCTTGGAACCAAATTTATTACAGCTTCGAAATCCACTTTTGATGGGTCAACAACTGGATTACCCCGTGGATCCATGTAACATTCTAACTCTTCATTCCATCGTTTTGCTCTCTGGGCTTCTTTGAATGGTTCATTTAATTTTCCAATTTCCCATCTTGCATAGTCTGCTTTCCAATATCTATCAGGATCAGCATTCACCACAAATGCATATCCAACTGCATCTTCTTCAGGGCAAACCTGACTCCAGTCGTAACCTTCATCATCATATATAACTGCAAGAGCCCTTGATTTTTCTTCAGGCTGTTTCAATCTTGGAGGCTCAGACTTGTTCTGATGGTAAATCGCTTTCTTGTAATAATCTTCGTTGAACGGATTTGCAGAATCATCATCAGCATACGCATTTCTGCACTCGCGCTTAAAGTGACCTCTTTGTTTGCATTTGAAGCATGTCACCTTAGATTTATCAAATCCCAATTTGGTAGATGGTCCACCAATTGACTTTCTCCCCGTGATCTCCATGAACCTCTGTGCCCGACGAACTGCACTGGCCATGCACCATCTTATATCCATAAGTTCCATCTCCTCGGGGTCTAATTGATCATAATCTTCTTTAGTCAAATTGGTATTGCCAATCTTCCCTGCAACGAGGCTTTCATACGATTCAAGTACAGATGCCAAGAAAACCATCTGTTGTTTTGCCGATTCTTCGCTGAAATTCTGCCCATTCTTCAGATCCACTGCGATATTACACTGAAACAAATTCTTTGAAGCAGATTGACTTGAAGTGTTTGAAGAAGATCCACTTTGAAAACCACTGTGAAGACTTTCATTGTTCACTGAACTTGAATTTTCTGAAGAAAACGCTGTTCTTGGAGACCCAGCCTGCGGTACATTTCCTCTGTAGTAAAGTTCTACATTCTGCTGATAAGCTGGATTGTTGACTTTAGATCTTTTTATCTCCAACTCATGGCTTTCAAGTCTTTCGATCAGCAAATCCACTTTTAAATCTTCAGGCTTGATAGTATTTTTCAACATTAGAGCGAAGTATTGCCACTCTTGATCATTTGGCAATGAATCAAACAATTTATCCACCAAATCCTCTTCAGAATATGTGATTTCATGTCTGGCTAACTCCATTTTTAGATGTCCGAATCTCTCGATCATTTTACAAACAGATTCATTTTTCATACAACAGAAAAGATCAAACTCTTTACGCAACAATTTCTTTTTGTTTTTGACAATTTCATTACTTCCTACACACTTTTTCCCTAACGCTTCCCACAAACTTTTTGAAGTTTTCTCTTGTTCAAGTAACGAAATAATATCCTCTCTCACTGACTGTTTGATTAATGTGATCATTTTAGATTCAGCCACAACATTTTTTACATCTATGTCTGAGAAATCTTTTGGATCTATTAACTCTCCTCCCTCTTTTACTGGTTCAGTGTATCCATCTGTCATTTTTATCCAACTTTCAAGAGCGAAAGCTTTTACCCAACCCTCAAATCTGTTTTTCCACCAGTGATAGTCTTCAACTTTCATTAGCTTTGGTGGCTTCTGTTGGCTTCCGTACATGTTCTCGAATTTCAAATTCTCCGAAATTTCCTTCGAATATTCTCTCATCTCGGATCTTCTATCCGTCGATTCGGAAGTGAATGCGTTGTAAAATGTGTTGAAGAATTCTTCACCGTTGCTTGACATCTTCAATCAATTTCTTGAACTTCGCACTTTGTAAATCTTGAATCTCCTGAATACAAACAAACAAACTATCAGTTTAAAAATATCAAACAACTGAATCAGACGAGGTACTTGAATGAGTGAGTCAACAAAAATCAGTGAAAATAATCTCGTGACAACGCTGTTCGTTCGGGTGAGATGTCTCGAATGGATGGGAATCCGTATGACTGAAAATAATCCAACTCTTTGACACAAACCACTTTACTAAACGACAAAACTTGAGTTGATCAGTTGGCACTTTGACTCTTTGACCTCAAACAGTGAATTGCTCTCTATCAAAAAGTTCTCACATGCAATCTGTCATCTTCAATTAATGTTGGCAGACAAAATCACATGTAATTAATGGCCAACAAACTTTTATCACATGCAATACTGAATTCCTCATTAAACCCAATTGATCACATGTATCAATAAACGGTGCTGACAAACAGGTATAAATCTCGTGACAACTGAATTTCAATTGATTATCATGCACGTGACAACTGTTGACTGATAAACAAAGTCAGCTAAATGTCTGTAAGAACGAAACCGTGATGACAAATAAGCGAAACCCTTTTGTGACAAATAAGCGGACCTAAAATGTACAGATGAGCGGACCAGGTATTGTCGAATGAGCGGACCAGATATTGTCGAATGAGCGGACCAGATATTGTCGAATGAGCGGACCAGATATTGTCGAATGAGCGGATCAGATATTGTCGAATGAGCGGACCAGCTAGATGTCCGGATAAGCGGACCTCTTAGAGCGGATCTCAACTTTGACACAATGAGCGGATCTCAAATGATCTTTGGAGCGGACCAGAAAGATGTGTTGTTCAAGCGAACCGGACGAGCGAACCAGCAACCAAAACTGCCATTTTGAGCGAACCAGAATTACTTGTACGTTGGAGCGGACCAGAAACGCGAACCTGCAATTTTGACAGCGAAATCGAACTGAAAATCTTAGATTTCTCCTAAACGGTTAGGAATTTGGATCTGAAACTTGGTAGGGTTATAGATCAAGTGTTTTCGCACAACATATCAAAAATTCAGCCGATTCGGACCGTAAAATCCCGTTCAATTTGACAAAATTCAGCAAAAACGTGATAATATGAAAAAAATATGAAGAAGTAGATGAAATTCGGATCTGAATCTGATGAAATCACGATCAGAAATGTGTGTTGGATCAGTGCAATCGAGCTCCTGCTCTGATACCACTTGTTAGGACCGGTTTGACTCCGTTTCGATTGCGAACCGACTCGTACGACGTGCGGAATCCGTGCACGAGTGAGACCGAACACACGAACAGTAAAATAAACTGTGATTCTTTGATAGATTTGATAGCGTACAAGAACCTGAATCACGTGGACAAGCTTTCTCTCTCTAGAATCTCTCTCTAGATCTCTAGCTCTCCAAATGCTCTAAATGGCAAAAGTTCTAATTCTTAAGTCTAATGCTCTATTTATAGGCACAAGGTTATAAGGAGGTTTTCCTTATTTACAATAACGCCACCTTGCCCTTTTTACTAACTATTACATCATAAAGTCTAGTATTTTTCGGTTTCTACTACGATTTTGATTGACAGAGGCGATAGACACTTAATGCACTAACAGACTCCCCCTTGGATATTGCCGTAGTCAATCTCGTAGCATCTTGTCTTTCTCTATCTTGAACAGAATCCCCATGGATCTGTCTTCAACTCAGTTGCTCTCCCTCTCAGTAGTCTTTTTCTTCAGGCTCCCCCTTTCGTCAAGCTTCCGTGCTTTTGGGATCGTCACATGCCTTTCCGAATACAAGCTCCTCCAAGATAGATATCTGGCTCTTTGAATCCACGCTTTCTCTTGCGTTGAGCTCATCTTCAAACTCCCCCTTAGACTCAGCTGTCGGGATCGTAGTCTGGCTTTCACAAGTTCACAAATTCAGGATCAATTCCTGGCTTTGTTCTGCATCTGCTCAGGATTTGAAACCTGGTTAACCTGCACATCCTCTACCTCAACATAAGTTTCACAAATTTATAACAGTTAGATCTAAGAAACTTACTGGTAGAAATCATTAATTCAACAATCATACTAGTTACATCAAGTTCAAATGAATGACATTGATTAACTAAAACACACAATCTTTCAAAACATTTGTATATGACATTCAAAGTTTTCAACAAATTCTCCCAAACCAATTCATCATGTTTAGCACTTGGAATTTTGAATATCTGCTCTTCAACATCAGTTGTCGAAAATCTTTTTGAATTTTCAAAATTTTATGCTAAAACACTCCGAAAATCTTTTTGGATTTTTGATCTTGACTGAAATGCAGTAAACAAATATATACAAACAATATTTTTGTGAGTTTGTGTAAGAGGATCATATCAGTTTATGAAACAAATCACTAGCACCGTTAAGCTTCATTTCATACTCAGACTTAAACAATTCACCTCGATTGTCGATATACTGATCCATCTTAAATTCCCACACAAATTTCAATTTACTCAGGATACGATTTAGATGAATTAAGAACTAAGATCATTCATGTGTCCCACCTCTTGAATATACTCCCGTATCCAGAATCCCAATAATCAGTCTTACAGGTGAGTATACTACAATGATATCTGTATATAATTTAGGTATGCGAGGGCCGAGGGATCTCAGGTCGATACTTTCGTATCCGCAGAGAGATATCAGCTTCGACTTTTCGGTGTGTCCCCTTTAGAGGATCTTTTTGCTTACAACAGCAGCATTTATCAATTTTATTGTTTCAGCATGCTGAGGGTTTAATGCTGTGTTTCAAGCATTGCAGCAAGTATTAGCCAAGGACTAGGTCAGAACCACCGTTCAGCAGAAGTCCCGGAATAATACCCCAGACATCATTGAGTATAAAGACCTAGTATATCAGATTAAGAGACCTTTCAAACGAGATTTCAGGGGTTACCTATATATCCAAGTAGTGTTCCCCACGAATTCACAAGTTTGAATTTTAGGTTTATATCCCAAATAAATCTACTAAATGTGTGAAAACCTATCGACACATCATCAGTGAGACCGTTTAACTCATTTATACATTACATATCTTTAGCATGCTGTGATAGTTCACTGATTTACTATCATTTCCTCTTTTTCACAACAAAACTCATTTTCAATTTTCAATGTTTTTGAAATTTTCAAATTTTCTAATTTTTTTTTTTAATTTTTCTCCCCCTAAAATCAAAATATGTTTCAATTTTGATTTTCTGAGAAAATTTGAAAACAAACTATACAAGAAACGTGACAAACTGATATCAAATCGCTTCAATTCGCCATTCACTCGGCATAAACAATCAGAACTCCCCCTGACAACAAACTATTTTCCCATTATGATTTCAAAACACTTAAGTTTGTTTTAATCAAATGGTTTTTCCGGAAAATTAGTTTTGTTTGTCTTTTCACAAACTCGGGGTTTCATCACATTGTTCTATTTCAACCATTTTAAAGAATTTGACAATTAATACCCTTGTCAACAACAAACACTAGTAGAAAATCAAGTACAACTTAATGTCCCTGATTTACCACTTGTAAATCAAAATATCACAGTTACCATCCTGTGAATTTCTCAAGAATAATGCCGATACCTGCTTCACGCTTACCAACCTGGAAGCTCCGGCAAGTCAGATTTTTCTATTTGAAAAGATTCACCCAAGCCTGACCAGCCTTGGGTGATTTTGAATTCTTGTTCAACAATGATGGAAAATTTGCATCATCCATTGTTAAACCTGAATTCTCCATTTTTACCTCAACCAAAAGCTCTTCTTGCTTTGACGAACCAGAATCATTTCCTGAATATGGCTTGTCTGACTTTGAGGAGCCAGATTCATCGCCTGATGGTGGCTTTTCTGACTTTGATACATCAGATTCATCGCCGACCATTTTCTTTTTCTTTTCTTCTTTTGTCCTCAGATTTGCATCTGAAGAATTCAATTTACTTGTCTTTGCAGTCAAGTGAGTTGATTCATCAGAACTCTTATTCAATCTGTCCGGCGAACCCAAAGACAAAATTTTCTCGAGATACTCTCTCGCCTTCTTCCTTTTCTTTCGCAGTCTGTCTTTCTGCCCCTGTGAAAGTTTAACTTTCTTTTCTTGAATTATCTGATCCTGAACTTTAGGTTTTAGAACCTTCTGTTCATGGGGCTTGACGTTGACTGGCTTCTTTGCCATTCTTTGAGATTCAACCCTTGATCTTCCCATTGATCTCCTTGAGCAATCTCTGGCAATATGTCCTCTGATATGACAATTATAGCATCTTCTTGTTTCATAACTCCAATTCTGGCAGTTAACAGCAATGTGTCCTTTCACACCACATGTGTAGCACACTCTGTTATCGTACCATTCACCACTTTCACACCATATGCTTAGATCATAACATTGTCTAGCTTTGTGGTGATTATCACTCCTCCTGAAAACTGGATTTGGCTTTGAAGCACTGTGGTCAAACCTGCACCACTTATTACCAACATTTTGTGAGTTTTCATTTTTAAATTTTTGTGATTTTTATAATGATTGGATGACTTATCTGATGAACTTTTATTTTCAATTTTAGAATTTTTCAAATTTTCATCTTTTTGTTTCTGTTCTGCATTCTTCTTAACAGGTTTTTGTTTAGAACATTCACCTGTTTCAGTAGATTGTAAAACAGTATTTTTAAATTTTTCTTGTAAATCTAAAAATATTTTTCTTTTCTTTTCTTTTTCATCATCAGATATTTCATCACAATCTTCAATTTTGACTTTGACTTTGTCAAAATTTGTGACATTATCACTTATTGGATCTGAAACTTGGTAGGGTTATAGATCAAGTGTTTTCGCACAACATATCAAAAATTCAGCCGATTCGGACCGTAAAATCCCGTTCAATTTGACGAAATTCAGCAAAAACGTGATAATATGAAAAAAATATGAAGAAGTAGATGAAATTCGGATCTGAATCTGATGAAATCACGATCAGAAATGTGTGTTGGATCAGTGCAATCGAGCTCCTGCTCTGATACCACTTGTTAGGACCGGTTTGACTCCGTTTCGATTGCGAACCGACTCGTACGACGTGCGGAATCCGTGCACGAGTGAGACCGAACACACGAACAGTAAAATAAACTGTGATTCTTTGATAGATTTGATAGCGTACAAGAACCTGAATCACGTGGACAAGCTTTCTCTCTCTAGAATCTCTCTCTAGATCTCTAGCTCTCCAAATGCTCTAAATGGCAAAAGTTCTAATTCTTAAGTCTAATGCTCTATTTATAGGCACAAGGTTATAAGGAGGTTTTCCTTATTTACAATAAGGCCACCTTGCCCTTTTTACTAACTATTACATCATAAAGTCTAGTATTTTTCATTTTCTGCTACGGTTCTGATTGATGGAGGCGATAGACACATATTGCACTAACAACATTAGGGTTTATGCTTTGTCATTCGTCGTTAAAACGATGGATGTTTAAGTATCGCACTTTGTCATTCGTTGTGAAGGTTTTTATCTCGTGAGTTATCGTAAATGCTGTATTAGTTACTAACCGAGTTCGTGTGCATATTATAAATTTAGGTTAAAAGGCTAATCAGTAGGCTAAGCTCTGCTCATATAAATCTGCAATGTGAGTCATTCTCTTTTTATCAAATTTATCTCAAAAGCATGTTTATTTTCAAAGTTATAATTACAGGGATTAAGTCGTTGTAATCACCAAATTACAGCCGGTATGTGGGGTTTTGTATACATTACTTGATAATCTTCACCATTGGACAACGAGTTAGCCAAGGGGTGATATGACCATAGTCACAGACACCATTGGACAACGGGAGGGCCAATGGGTCAAGTGACAAATACCGTGGGTATATGGTTGATATAAAAACATTGTAATCGCTCTTAATACTGTAAATTATAACAAATGTGTCGTTTTAGTAAAAAGAATGATTCACCAGTATTTCCCGCTGACAAAACCTTTTTCAAACATGTTTCAGGTGATCTGTTATAATCCAAGAAAAGTGCCGCGAAGCACTACAAGCTTAAGGAAGTGGCTCAATATGAAATAAAGAAACATGTTTTAGTAAAATGAAGATTTCTCCGTGAAATCTTATAATTGTAAATTACCGGGGTTTTATCCCGAGTTGTGAAATAAAATAATCGGGAAATTGCAGTTTTAAAAAGATCCTGAAGAAAACTTCCGCTGTTAACTTAATTAAATAAATACCACGGGATTTTCTGTCCCGCGGCTCCTGAAACGGGTCAAACCGGGTCGGGGGCCGTGACACATTTTTATGCTGACGTACCTATTTTCACATGTGTTTTCAAGAGCAGTCGCTTAGGATGATGATCGTGACATTAGGGCGGACCTGTGCCTTAGAGACATAAAACGAAGATAGACTTAGTTTAATTATGTTATGTACTCTTGGTTTCATGTTTAAAGACAATGTAACTCGCTTGTTTGATAAATAAAATATAACTTTGAATGCCATGGTTGTGAAACAATAATTCTGTTACAACACTCCCCGACGTTTCCGCCACGTGTTTCTCGTTTTACGTGGTCGGGGTGTGACAGAAGAGTTGGTATCAGAGCCAATGGTTATAGGGAATTAGGTTATTAGTAATGCTTTGACCTAGACTATAACCATTCTAGGACCCTAACACAAGTTGTCTTGTGTTTAGATCTTAAAACATGCACATCACCTATCCTTAGGTGATTATCAAAACAAGAACCCAATTTTCCTAGACGATTTTTGAAAATCAATCATCTGTTTTTAAATGATTTTTTACAAGGTTTTGAACCCTCTGTTATAAGGTTTTGAACCCCTTCAAATTTTCAAAATCTCGTCAAAGTTTTGGGTCCTAAATAGTGTGAACACGTGTGAACTGGAAGGGTGAATGCCTGTACCCTGGGTTTTCTGTCTAGGCTAGAGTGTTCGTACAAATCCACATAATCGGACCAGTCACTCTTACCTAGGAACTCTTGGGGTGAGTGTTCACTTATAGGCGAGCATGTCTTCGCGATACATTATCTTTCACCCATTTACTTTGATTAGTCATTGTGTGTCATTTGTTTGCTTTGTGATGCGGACGAATGACCACCATCTTTGCTTTTGTTGATTTTGTTCCATCTCATTCTTTTCATCCAATCATCTCACTCGTTCCCTTTCATGTTTTCCTCTTTTAGAATGCCTCCTCTACGCGAGAATCAGATAGCTAATGCCGAACTGGCAGAAATTATCGCACAGCAAATGGCTGCTGCGTTCCCAAATCTTATTGCTCAATGGAACCAAGCCAACAACAACAATCATGCTCCATGCAATTTCAAGAGTTTTAACTCGGCTAAACCGCTCAATTTTAGTGGTTCTGAGGGAGCAACTGGGCTTCTTCAATGGTTCGAGAGCATTGAGAACACTTTCCGTCACATTCAGTGTCCTGATAATCGCAAGGTCGAGTTTTCTTCAAGTGTGTTTCAGAAGAAGGCTCTTACGTGGTGGAACGGGGTTATGAGAGACCGGGGTGCAGAAGTTGCTCTAGCACAGACTTGGGCTGAACTTAGAGCTCTTATGATGAGGGAGTTTTGTCCTCGTTATGAACTGCGAGCTTTGGAGAGAGAGTTTGATGACTTGAAACAAGACAGTGGCGAGCACAGGGCGTATACTGATAAGTATGAGGAGTTGAGTCTGCTTTGCCCAACAATGGTCACCCCACTCGACAAGGCTATCGAAAGGTACATCGATGGTCTACCTGACTCAGTACAAGACATCATTACTGGTAGTAACCCTACCACAAAAAGGGTGATAAGGGTAAGAAGCAGGCGTTTGACAAAGAGGATGACAAGAAGGGTAAGAACAAGAAGGGTAAGGAATCTGGTTCTTCGAAAGGGTCAAGGAAGCGTAAGGCTTCCCAAAATTTTGCTGTCACTGCCCAAGTTAACCAGGCAGCTCCCAACCAACCCGCACAGCCTCCAGCGAAGAAACGTTATGCAGGGAATGCACCTTTGTGCAATAGATGCAACAGTCACCATCAGCCGCATCTTCCGTGCCGTTTCTGTACTAACTGTGGGAAGTCAGATCATCTTGCTGATGTTTGTCGGTTTGCTCAGAATCAGGCAGTTCAGAACCCGGCTCGACAAGTTGCTCAGCCTCCAGCTCAGCAACAGGGTCAAGCTGCACGACCACACTACCCACCAGGTTCTTGTTATAACTGTGGGGATCTGACCCACTACCATAATCAATGCCCAAGATTGGTGAATGCGAATCCAAATCAGAATCAGGCTCAGGCTCGAGGTCGAGTCTTCAACATGAATGCACAAGAGGCACAAGCAGACAATGAAGTGGTGAACGGTACGTTCTTTATTAATAATCAGCCTGCATCTGTTCTTTTTTATTCGGGTGCCGATAAGAGTTTTGTGTCATTGTCTTTTGAGCCATTGCTTCGCGTGTCTAGAACGAAACTAGGAAAACCCTTGACAGTAGAGGTTGCTAGTGGTGAACCCATTGTTCTTGATTCTGTTCTTCGCAACTGCCAGTTGAACCTTAACAACCATCTTTTTCCTATTGACCTCACGCCTATGCAACTTGGAAGCTTCGACGTTATAGTGGGTATGGATTGGTTAGCCAAGCATCATGCAGAGGTAGTTTGTTTCGAGAAGATTGTTCGTGTGCCGCTTTCGACAGGAGAGATCCTACAAGTTCGTGGTGAGAAACCTGCCGGTGGTCTCAAACTCATGTCTTGTTTTAAAGCTCAGAAGTATCTGCGAAAGAACTATGTGGCCTTTTTGGCACATGTTGTAGCAGATAAGGGCAAAGGTAAGTCTATTCAAGATATCGCCGTTGTTCGGGATTATCCTGATGTGTTTCCTGAAGAGTTACCTGGTCTACCCCCAGCACGCCAAGTTGAGTTCCGTATTGATCTCGTACCTGGTGCAAATCCCATTGCCAGATCTCCATATTGTCTTGCACCGTCTGAGATGCAAGAGTAGGCTAAGCAGCTTCAGGAACTCTCTGTCAAAGGTTTTATCCATCCTAGCTTTTCACCTTGGGGTGCTCCCGTTCTTTTTGTCAAAAAGAAGGATGGATCTTTTAGGATGTGTATCAATTATCGTGAGCTTAACAAGCTTACCAGCAAGAATCGATATCCCCTACCTCGCATCGATGATCTCGTTGATCAGTTACAAGGTGCTTCTTATTTTTCGAAGATTGATCTACGTTCTGGGTATCATCAACTTCGTGTGCATGAAGAAGACATTCCCAAGACAGTGTTCCGCACTCGTTATGGGCATTATGAGTTCACAGTTGTAACAACTCTCATTAAAAGTCATATTTATTAAATTAATTTGTCCAATAGGAAACCCTAATTGAGACACCCAAGTGATTCTGTACAAACCCTAAAATTTTCAGAACAATCAGAATCAGGATCAGGGCCCCTAAAACTCAGGGGGGGTAAACCCTATTTACGATTATCTTAAAATCTCGTTGTCAAAAATCGAATTTACAAAACAATTAAGTCAGCAAGGCTAGTCCCAGACGTGGCTGACCTAGGGTGAAAACGTGTCCCTTGCGCACCGCAAGTGTTCATGCTTACGGTGCGCAAGCATGGCCAATTTTGGTGTATAAATAGCAGACATTGGCATTCGAAGTTTGGCGCTTGAACGACGTAAATTCTCGTTACGTAGACTGAGTTATAGCAGAAACATTTCTAAAAACACACACGATTCACTAATCAACGCCGCAATCAGGGTAATAACTCGATCGTTGATACGATTCAATGTCTGATCGATTAAACTATCCAATGGATGTTTAAGTGCTGCCCACATTAGGGTTTATGCTTTTTCATTCGTCGTTAAATCGATGGATGTTTAAGTATCGCACTTTGTCATTCGTTGTGAAGGTGTTAATCTCGTGAGTTATCGTAAATGCTGTATTAAGTTACTAACCGAATTGTGTGCTTGTTATAAATTTAGGTTAAAAAGTTTAATTAGTAGGTTAGGCTCTGCTCAAATTAAATCTGCAATGTGAGTCATTCTCTTTTTATCAAATTTGATTTCAAAAAGCATGTTTATTTTCAATATTATAATTACAGTGATTAAGTTTATGTAGTCACCAAATTACAGCCGGTATGTGGGGTATTGTGCACATTACTATTGTTTTTATCACTTTAGGTGGGCGAACCTAATTAGTGATATCCGTCACCATTGGGGCAGCCAATGGGTGATATGACCACAGTCACCGAAACAAGTCGATGACAAGTACTGTGGGTATTTGGTTGAAATAAACATTGTGATCTCTCTTAATACTGTAAATTATAACAAAAGAGTCATTTTAGCAAAATGAATGATTCACTCAGTATTTCCCGCTGACAAAACCTTTTTCAAACATGTTTCAGGTGATCTGTTGTGATCTAGGAAAAGTGCCGAGAAGCACTACAAGCTTAAGGAAGTGGCTCAGTATAAAATAAAGAAACATGTTTTGTAAAATAAAAGATTTCTTCGTGAAATCTCAAGATTGTAAATTACCGGGTTTTATCCCGAGTTGTGAAATAAAATAATCGGGAAATATTTCAAGTTTTAAAGAGATCCTGATGATAAACTTCCGCTGTTAAACTCAATTAAATAAATACCACGGGATTTCTGTCTCGCGGCTCCTGAAACGGGTCAAACCGGGTCGGGGGTCGTGACAGAAAAGGTGGTATCAGAGCCACTGATTTAAGCCTATTAAGTATTTAGAAAATATTTAATTTTACTGATTGCCATTTTGTGATTATGTGTTTTATTAACTGACTATTTGCTAGTTACAGTATGGGTAAGCAAAAGCTTTCAAATATCTATCTTAAATTAGATAGGTCATCCAACGAAAAGGGAAGTTTATCCCAAACCAAACCCTCAAATCACCTTGCAATCCCTGAAGAAGGAATATTTTTGCGAAAGGCACACTATGAGGAACCACTTTCTCCTAGTAAAAGAAGTCTGATTATTAGAAAAAGTAAAGAGAAAATAAAGAAAATCCGAGAAAAGAAAGTTAAACAGGAAATCCAGGAATTAACCAATAAAACACCTTGGGAGGACAAGTTAGATGAGAAATGGGCAGATCTGTATATGCTAGCTACAGTAGCAGTAAATGCAAATCTTTAATAATTTTGACCCAAGTTGTAGCACCTTTATCAATTTCAGTCTAGAAACCTTATTTCAGTAAATAAATAAATTTACAACAAAACCTAGTGTTTTTTAACTTTTCAGTTATTTTGTAGTTACCCAGTATGAAATGATATTTAAAGGTTTTCTATGAAATTTGGTATAAATTTTTAACTTAGTATTTGTGTAAAACAGCATGAACGACTTGTCTGATGCTCTTCAGAACTTAAATCTATATCCAGTGAAAATAGAGGTTTCCAGAGATTTCAATAGGTATATACCAGACATAGAAGAACCTATTGAATTTAATGCTTCACCACCTCCAGAGAAACCCAAGCCCAAGAAAATGAGGAGATTTGTAGGATGGAGACGTGTGCGTAGGAGGAAACCCGCCCCTAGAAAGAATCTCAAAATTAAAAATCCTTTAGATAAAGGGAAGGAAATTGAAGATGGGAAAGAGTCTAGGCAAATGGAAATACAGTTTGATGAATATTCAAGGCAGATAGAAATAGAGACTGGAGGAGGATTTAATCAAACCCAGATAGAAATGGGAGAAAGCTCTAAGCAAAATCAGGAAATGACATTGCAAGAAGAGCTGGATTTTATATTGGCAAGCTGTGATACTATTCAGCCTGTCAATAGAAATGTTTTACCCAGCCTCTTGAATCTCAATTACCAATAAACTTAGAACCAGCAATTCCAGAACCTATAGTCCATACCCAATCTTTAGGAATGGACGAATGGTGGACGAATGCCTGGCAATTTCAAAACCTGCTCAACTGTCCTAATTCCTTTCTTCCTCAGTTCGACCCGGAACCATTACCAAATCCACCCATGAGTAACGAGAATTTAGCAGAACTTCGCCATTTTGGAGAAGAGTTAATGGATGCGGGAAATAGAATCCGGGAGATAGGGGGACAAATTGCATGGAATTATGATGAAAGGGAGCTTCGTTTTTAGGAAAACAAATGACGAAAGATAGTAGGTTTATGAAACTGTTGTTGTGCAATAGTAACAATAAAATCAGTATGTGTAAAATAAATAATAAAACGGTTGTATATAGAAGTATGATATAATCTATAAAACAAATGAAATTTTAGAAAATTTACAATTTCGTTTGTATATTTGTTTACATGATTATGTGCAATTAATTGTGACATTGGATTATTTCTTTTATACTAATTATTTATCTATAAATTAATTATCAGATGGAAAACGCTAATAATGAACCAGTTAATGAGGTTAATCAATCTGAGCAACAACCGGGGGATCAATATATGACTAGACAGGATATAGAAAATATTGTTGCTCAAGGAATAGCTAATGCTATTTCAGCAATAGTTGCTGCTGTTAAAAATCCAATTGAGCCTCAACAAATCATTCCAAGCAAATGTATTTCTGAAGATAACTTCAGTAATAGTGTAAACGGAGGCAATGATCATGTTAATCATGATAATGAACCACGGCAAGCTCCGCTCTCTAAGAAAATCAAGCCGCAACACCTGGTTGCACTTTCAAAGAATTTCTTGCTTGTAAACCATCTGAGTTTGCAGGCAATGAAGGAGCAACTGCGGCACTGCGTTGGTTAGAGAAAACCGAGGCAGTAATTGCCATAAGTAAATGTGACAAGGATGATCAGGTCATGTACGCGTTAAATCTTTTTAAAGAAGGGGCGCTAGAATGGTAGAACACAGTGCTACAGGCTAAAGGAAGAAATAAGGCTTATGCCATGAACTGGGAAGAATTTAAAGGTCTTGTAGAAAGAAAATTTTGTCCCGAATATGAAAAAGATCAAATGGCAAATAAGTTTCTAAACCATAGAATGATGGGTGTAGATTGTCGCGGTTATACTTCGACATTCTTTGAATATGCTAGAGTGGTACCAACACTGGCTTCGCCAGAACCGGTACTCATTTCTCGCTATATTTGGGGATTAATTAGTGAAATCCGCAATATCGTTAAAGCTGCTAGACCTCGCTCTATTGATGATGCGGTAGAATTAGCTAACACCTTAACTGATGAACTGGTGCGCACAAGAGATGAAACCAAAAAGAAGGAATTGGCTCAGAAAATTACCCAAGGATTTCGTACCGGTAATAATAACAGTTTCAGGAAAAGAGGAACAGGGCAATCTTCAACTCCACCGTTCTGCAGAAATTGTAGAAAGAAACATTTTGGAAGATGTAGTGTAACCTGCAATTTTTGTAAAATGGTAGGACATCGTGAAGAAAACTACAGGAAGAAATCCACAATCTGTTACAATTGTGGAGAAGTAGGACATTTCAAAACAGAATGTCCTAAATTGGTCAAACCAGCAGACAACAAAGCTAAACCAGTTGAAGGAGCTACAAAGAAGAATGTTAGAGCATTCCAGCTAACTACTCAGGAGGCAGAATTGATTCCAGATGTGATAGCTGGTACGTTTCTAGTTCACAATGTGTATGAAAAAGTATTATTTGACTCTGGTGCAAACCAAAGTTTTATCAATACTTCATTCTGCGAAGCTCTTAATATACCCTTAACCAACATTAGGCAAATTTTTACAGTCGAAACGGCTGATGGGAATTCTGTTAAAATAGATAAAGTTCTGCAAAATGTGGAAATAGAACTTTTAAGTCATAAATTTTCTGCAACCCTATTGCCTATGAAATTAGCTGAATTTGATGTTGTGTTAGGAATGGATTGGTTAGTAACCAACCATGCTCGAATTCTTTGTGATAAGAATTCCATAGAAATTCAGGCATCCACTGGAGAAGTAATCACGATTACAGGAGATAAACCACGTAAGCCCATGAAATTCATATCAGTAATGAAAGTTGCTAGTTATGAACGAAAGCAAGGAATAGGGTATATGATTTCAGTAATCATTAGTACTAAGGATAAAGAACTTAAGGAAATTCCTGTAGTCTTAGAATACCCAGATATATTTCCCGAAGAGTTACCATGGTTACCACCTGATAGGGAAGTCGAATTTAGAATTCATCTAATTCCAGGAACTATACCGATAGCCAAGGCACCTTATCGGTTAGCACCCACAGAAATGTTAGAACTGAAAAAGCAATTAGATGAATTACTAATTAAAGGTTTCATACAACCTAGTTCATCCCCTTGGGGAGCGCCAGTGTTGTTTGTAAAGAAGAAGGATGGTTCGATGAGAATGTGTATTGATTATAGAGAATTGAATAAGGTTACAATTAAGAATCGATACCCATTACCTAGGATTGATGATCCTTTTGATCAACTTCAAGGAGCTAGATATTTTTCTAAGATTGATTTACGCTCCGGATATCATCAATTGAATGTACAAGAAGAAGACATACCTAAGACTGCTTTCAGAACTAGGTATGGTCATTACGAGTTTACAGTCATGCCCTTTGGGTTAACGAATGCACCTGCAGCATTCATGGACATGATGAATAGGATCTGTAAACCGTATTTGGATAAATTTGTGATTGTTTTTATAGACGATATACTTATTTATTCAAAAAGTCAGACAGAACATGGTCAGCACTTGCATGCACCCTTAACTTTGTTAAGAAAAGAAAAATTGTACGCCAAATTCTCAAAATGTGAATTTTGGTTGCAAGAAGTGCAATTCTTAGGCCATATGGTAAATCACGAAGATATTCATGTAGATCCTGCTAAGATAGATGCGATTACCAATTGGAAGGTTCCACAAACAACAATGGAAATTAGAAGTTTTATAGGTTTAGCTGGCTACTATAGACGGTTTATTAAGGATTTTTCCAAGATAGCTGTACCATTAACTAAGCTAACCTGTAAGGCAGTTAAGTTTGATTGGGGATCTAAACAAAAAGAAGCCTTAAGAATCTTGAAACAGAAACTAACCAATGCTCCAATCTTAGCCTTACCAGAAGGAACAGAAGATTTTGAAGTTTACTGTGATGCTTCAAAACTAGGATTTGGATGTGTGCTTATGCAGCACAAGAAGGTAATTGCGTATGCTTCAAGACAATTGAAAAAGCACGAAGAAAACTATACGACTCATGATTTAGAATTAGGAGCCGTAGTTTTTGCCTTGAAAATCTGGAGACATTATCTTTACGGAAGTAAATTTACTGTCTATACCGACCACAAAAGTCTAAGATATATATTTGGGCAAAAAGAGATAAATATGAGGCAAAGAAGATGGATGGAAATCCTAAGTGACTACGACTGTGATATTCAATATCACGAAGGAAAGGCAAATGTAGTTGCAGATGCTTTAAGTCGTAAGTACCATGAGAAACAACGACGAGTTCGTGCTCTTAGATTAAATCTACAGTTAGATTTAATGGAACAATTGAAAAATGTTCAAGCTACAGCAATCAGGGATGATACTGAAGGAATGAAGGGACGAATAAAAGAATTAGAACAAGGAGATGATGGAATTTGGAGATTCCACAAAAAATAGAATTTGGGTACCTAAGCAGGGAGAATTAAGAAATAAGATTTTAGAAGAATCTCATAAATCTAGGTATACCATACACCCAGGAAACAATAAAATGTACCAAGATTTAAGAAAGAATTTCTGGTGGATAGGCATGAAGAAAGATATAGCTAGATATGTTTCTAAGTGTCTTACTTGTTCACAAGTTAAGGCAGAACACCAGAAACCTTCAGGTCTACTACAACAATTAGAAATGCCTGTATGGAAATGGGAACTCATAACAATGGATTTTGTTACTAAGTTACCCAAAACCAGAAAAGGTAATGATGTGATTTGGGTAATTGTGGATCGATTAACCAAATCTGCTCACTTTCTACCCATGAAAGAAACCTTTAGCATGGAAAGACTGGCAAAGTTGTATGTAGATGAAGTCGTATCTCTACATGGAGTTCCACTCTCCATTGTATCAGATAGGGATAGTCGTTTCACTTCTCATTTCTGGAAAAGTTTCCAAGAATCAATGGGAACTCGACTAAACCTAAGCACTGCATATCATCCACAAACAGACGGGCAAAGTGAAAGAACAATCCAAACTCTAGAAGACATGCTCCGAGCATGTGTAATAGATTTTGGTGGCAATTGGGACGACCATTTACCATTAATTGAATTCTCCTATAACAATAGTTATCATTCAAGTATTGAAACTGCCCCATTCGAAGCACTGTATGGAAGAAAGTGCAGAACTCCAGTTTGTTGGGCAGAAATAGGAGAAAGTCAATTGTCAGGTCCCGAGATAGTGCAAGAAACTACTGATAAGATTACTCAAATCAAGGAAAGGCTGAAGACTGCTAGAGATCGCCAGAAGAGTTATGCAGATAATAGATGCAAGCCGTTAGAATTCCAAGTTGGAGACAGAGTACTGTTAAAAGTTTCTCCTTGGAAAGGAGTGGTTAGATTTGGTAAGAAAGGAAAGCTAAGTCCAAGATACGTAGGACCATTTCTAGTGATCCAACGTATAGGACCAGTTGCTTATAGGTTACAACTACCAGAAGAGTTAGCTGGAGTACATGATGTATTTCATGTATCCAACCTCAAGAAATGTCTATCAGACGAATCTTTGGTAGTACCTCTCCAAGATATAGAAGTAAACGAAAAGTTAAAATTTGTTGAGAAACCTCTTCAAATAGAAGACAGAAAAGTGAAGTTTCTCAAGCACAAACGACTAGTGCTAGTTAAAGTAAAATGGGATTCAAAGAGAGGAGCTGAATACACTTGGGAGCTGGAATCTGAGATGAAGAAAAAGTATCCTCAATTATTCCAGTAAATCTCGAGGACGAGATTTTTATTAAGGTGGGGAGAATGTAACAACTCTCATTAAAAGTCATATTTATTAAATTAATTTGTCCAATAGGAAACCCTAATTGAGACACCCAAGTGATTCTGTACAAACCCTAAAATTTTCAGAACAATCAGAATCAGGATCAGGGCCCCTAAAACTCAGGGGGGGGGGTAAACCCTATTTACGATTATCTTAAAATCTCGTTGTCAAAAATCGAATTTACAAAACAGTTAAGTCAGCAAGGCTAGTCCCAGACGTGGCTGACCTAGGGTGAAAACGTGTCCCTTGCGCACCGCAAGGGTTCATGCTTACGGTGCGCAAGCATGGCCAATTTTGGTGTATAAATAGCAGACATTGGCATTCGAAGTTTGGCGCTTGAACGACGTAAATTCTCGTTACGTAGACTGAGTTATAGCAGAAACATTTCTAAAAACACACACGGTTCACTAATCGACGCCGCAATCAGGGTAATAACTCGATCGCTAACGATTCAATGTCCGATCGATTAAACTATCCAATGGATGTTTAAGTGCTGCCCACATTAGGGTTTATGCTTTGTCATTCGTCGTTAAATCGATGGATGTTTAAGTATCGCACTTTGTCATTCGTTGTGAAGGTGTTAATCTCGTGAGTTATCGTAAATGCTGTATTAAGTAACTAACCGAATTGTGTGCTTGTTATAAATTTAGGTTAAAAAGGCTAATCAGTAGGCTAGGCTCTGCTCAAATTAAATCTGCAATGTGAGTCATTCTCTTTTTATCAAATTTGATTTCAAAAAGCATGTTTATTTTCAATATTATAATTACAGTGATTAAGTTTATGTAGTCACCAAATTACAGCCGGTATGTGGGGAATTGTGCACATTACTATTGTTTTTATCACTTTAGGTGGGCGAACCTAATTAGTGATATCCGTCACCATTGGGGCAGCCAATGGGTGATGTGACCACAGTCACCGAAACAAGTCGATGACAAGTACTGTGGGTATTTGGTTGAAATAAACATTGTAATCTCTCTTAATACTGTAAATTATAACAAAAGAATCATTTTAGCAAAATGAATGATTCACTCAGTATTTCCCGCTGACAAAACCTTTTTCAAACATGTTTCAGGTGATCTGTTGTGATCCAGGAAAAGTGCCGAGAAGCACTACAAGCTTAAGGAAGTGGCTCAGTATAAAATAAAGAAACATGTTCTGTAAAATAAAAGATTTCTTCGGGAAATCTCAAGATTGTAAAATACCGGGTTTTATCCCGAGTTGTGAAATAAAATAATCGGGAAATACTTCAAGTTTTAAAGAGATCCTGATGATAAACTTCCGCTGTTAAACTCAACTAAATAAATACCACGGGATTTCTGTCTCGCGGCTCCTGAAACGGATCAAACCGGGTCGGGGGTCGTGACAACAGTCATGCCATTCAGTTTGACTAATGCTCCTGCTGTTTTTATGGACTTAATGAATAGGGTCTGCAAGCCTTATTTGGATCAGTTCGTCATTGTTTTTATTGATGACATCTTGATATACTCTAAGACGCGAGCTGATCACGAGCAACATCTTCGTCTTACTCTGGAACTCCTAAAGAAAGAGCAACTTTTCGCCAAATTATACAAGTGTGAATTCTGGCTTAACGAAGTTCAATTCTTAGGACATATTGTCAACGAACAAGGTATTCATGTAGATCCCTCCAAGATTAGTGCGATCAAGGATTGGGATACGCCTACTACTCCTACTGAAGTTCGTTCTTTTCTTGGTCTTGCGGGTTATTATCGTCGCTTCATTGAAAACTTCTCAAAGATTGTCGTTCCTCTAACTGCTCTAACTCAGAAGAACAAGCCCTTTGATTGGGGATTCAAATAAGAGGAAGCTTTTCAAAACTTGAAGCAGAAGCTTTGTGACGCGCCTATTCTGACTTTGCCTGAGGGCAATGATGATTTCGTCGTTTATTGCGATGCATCTAAATTGGGTCTTGGCTGTGTTCTGATGCAAAGGAACAAAGTCATAGCATATGCATCGAGGCAGTTGAAGATACATGAGAAGAACTACACCACTCATGATCTTGAGTTGGGTGCGGTTGTCTTCGCTCTTAAGATCTGGAGACACTATTTATACGGTAGAAAATGTGTGGTTTTCACGGACCATAAAAGCCTTCAGCATATCTTCAATCAGAAAGAACTTAACATGAGGCAACGACGTTGGGTTGAGCTTCTAAACGACTATGACTTCGAAATTCGCTACCATCCTAGTAAGGCGAATGTCGTAGCCGATGCATTGAGTCGTAAGGAACGTACCAAGCTTCATTGTGTTCGTGTTCAATCTGATATTCAAGCTCGATCCGATATCCAAGCCCGCATTTCTAAGGCTCAACACACTTGTGTTTCACAAGGTTTGATGGATAAGGAATTTCCCTATCACATAACCCCTGATCTGGAACTGAAGGACAATGGATCGTATTACTTCATGGATCGTTTGTGGGTCCCAAGCCAAGATAACCTTCGTACCTTGCTTATGGATGAAGCCCATAAGTCTCGTTATTCTATTCATCCTGGCTCAGATAAGATGTATAAGGATCTTCGTATTCAGTATTGGTGGTCTGGTATGAAGAAAGACTTTGCCTTATATGTATCAAAATGCCTTACTTGTCTTAAGGTTAAGGCTGAACATCAGTGTCCTTCTGGTTTATTGGTGCAACCAGAGATCCCAGTTTGGAAATGGGAAAACATTACTATGGATCTCATTACTAAACTTCCGCGCACAAAGAAAGGTCATGATGCCATCTGGGTAGTTGTTGATCGTCTTACTAAGTCAACGCATTTCTTGCCAATCCGTGAGGATTTTTCTGCTGACAAACTTGCTAAAATCTATGTGGATGAAATTGTAGCTCGACATGGTGTTCCTTTGAACATCATTTCTGACAGAGATGCTCGTTTCACTTCTCATTTTTGGAGAACCATGCAATCTGCTATGGGGACCCAACTTAATCTGAGCACAGCTTATCATCCGCAAACGGATGGTCAATCTGAAAGAACAATCCAGACTCTGGAGGATATGCTTAGAGCTTGTGTGATCGATTTTGGTGGTAGTTGGGATTCACATCTTCCGTTAATTGAATTCTCCTACAACAACAGTTATCACTCCAGCATCAACATGGCTCCTTTCGAGGCTCTCTATGGTCGAAAATGTCATTCACCAGTCTGCTGGAATGAGATCGGTGAGGCTCAGCTTACTGGACCTGCCCTCATTTTAGAGACAACTGATAAGGTTAAGAAAGTTCGTGATAACCTTCAGACAGCTAGAAACCGTCAAAAGAGTTACGCGGACCAAGGACGCAAGCCCATGGAATTTCAAGTCGGTGATCGCGTATTACTTAAGGTCTCACCTTGGAAAGGTGTGATCAGATTTGGAAAGAAAGGAAAACTTGCACCTAGATACGTTGGACCATTCAAGATCGTCGAAAGAAACGGTAAGGTAGCCTACAGACTTGAATTACCTCCTGAACTTGGAAATGTTCATCCAACCTTTCACGTGTCCAATCTCAAGAAGTGTTTAGCTGATGAGAACCTCCACATACCACTTGACGAAATTCGTGTTGATAAAACACTGAAATTTGTTGAGAAGCCAGTGGAAATCATGGAACGTGAAGTCAAGTGGCTCAAACGCAAGCACATTCCATTGGTCAAAGTTCGCTGGGAATCTAGATGTGGACCTGAGTTTACTTGGGAACGTGAAGATCAAATGAAGGCGAAGTATCCACATCTATTCCCACGAGTTTCCTCTAAATAAATTTCGGGACGAAATTTTCACAAGTAGGGGAGACTGTAACATCTGTGCTTGTAATCATTGTGAAAAAGTTCAATTATCAATAGAACAATGTTATTTGATCTCAATGTTTGTTTGGTTATGTTTTACATTTTTCATGTTTTGACTTTTGTTCAATTTCAAACTTTACATCGCTTTCTGGAGAGTTATACGCAAACTGGTGCGTAAACGTAATCAGTTTAATGCGAAAAATACTCCAGAACATCAACATATACTTAACGTACCTTAAATAACCTTTACATAACTTAGAAATACGTTTTGAAGGCTTTGGTATGGCAAAAACAAGTAAATTTGCCTACAGGAACTAAATTTGACAAACTGCGAAAGTATGATGATTCGTACTAGAACAGACATTCCGAAACATGACCATAAGTTAAACATGCCACAAATATCCTTTACATAGCTTAGAAATAGGCTTTGAGGGGTTCGGTGTGCTAAAATAAACTTTTGGGTCATTCAGGGACTATAAGCGTCAAAAAGTGCACAAGTTTGCACTTTCGCGCATAACTTACGTTCTGAATACATCCGGACATCCAAAAATTTATGTAAGCATTAAAATATTGTATTTTAGTGTTTGGCATGAGAAAAATCCATTCGTCACGTAATTTGGATCGTTTTTCGCGCTTATGCGCATTCCGTCGTAATTAAGCGAACATCGCGATCGTACGACCAAACGAACCAACATCCAGCATATTTTTGAGCATGTTTCATGTCCACAATGTTTAGGCATCATTTTAGGGCCTTAACGTTGGCTTAACGGGCCTTAAACGTGTCGAAAATGGCTTTAATGCATAACAGAGACCAAAACTGTCATTTCAGCATAGTTGATGGCTTACGGACCGTAAGCCCTCAACCTTACGGTCCGTAAGGGACTCCCAGCACATCAGAAACTTCGAAACAGCTGTTAACAGCTGTTAAGCACTCCCAAACCCAATGCCACATGTTGATACCTGATGGTGGGGGGCCAATTTGAGTTACCTTAGGGTTGCAACAAGTGTAGGGACAAGATCAAAGCACGGTATTCGAGGAACGATCCTAACGGTGGTCCAAATCCTATAAATACCCCTTTGATTCACAACTCAAAACCCACTTAATTTCTGAAAACTTCTCTAAGTTGAGGTGTAAAAGCGCTTCATACCTGAGAAATATTTGGAAATCAAAACTTTCAGGGACCCTTTGTAAGTGTTCCTTCGTTCTTTTATTCTTTTAGCGTTAAAGTCAAACTTTGTTTGACTTTCTGCGTTGACCAAGTTTATGGTCAATGCGAAGTTCGTTTGAACTTCATAACATGAGCGTAATCACGATGGTCATACTCCCTAGAGACTATACCTACTGATTACCACGTTATCTAGGCTCAGTGACGAGTCGTAGTTTCGGCCAAAATGCGTATTCTTGCGTATTTTGTAACCAAACAACTCTTAGGTATCAAAACCGTTTGTTTTGATACCAAATCTCTTTTCTAAACTTAGTTAAGCATGTTTTAACATGCTTAGCTCGTCACTTTTAGTTTTGTGCTTGTCTAGGGTCGTAAAGGTAAGCGATCTAAACAATCGCTTATACTTTCGAACCCGACCCGTTTGGTCGATCATTAGGATCCGACCAAACACATTAGGTGACCATAGTTGTATAAGGAATAACCTTCCGAGGTTATACCTTATGGTCACGACGTTTAGTTAGTTGTATGATAGGTAGTTTATATGCCTTAGGTAAATGACCAAAATGCCCTTTTTACGCCAAAATTCATATTAAGCATATGTAACATAACTTTTGATATCTAAACTGTTTTGGCAACAATATTAGACATGTTAAGGCATATTTTACTTATCATAGGACTAGTTAGGCGTTCCGAACGCGTTTCACGCGAACGACGCGTTAAAGTAGCATAAGCTACCTAAACGGGTCGTAATGGGTCGTAAGCACTTAGGTTAGGTTTCATTTTAGAATGAAGTCTTTGTTAAACCATACTACATAAGTTTCCATACTCGTTTGGTTTACGAACCCTCATTCTATCCGATCCTCCGATCTAGGTCAGGTTTATTAACATAGTTACCTATATTAGGTACCGTTTGATATCCGTGATCTCTAGCATTGTTTGGTTGTTACTCAAGGACTACTAAGCAATCTCAAGTGAGTACATAGACCCCTCTTTTACCGTTGTCAACCTGTTTTGGGGTGAAACACATGTGCCTACTTGTTACTTTCATGCTTTCCATGTTTTCACATCATATACTTGCTATGTTCATTAGTACATTTATAGTACATCGTTTTATACTACATTTCATGCTATGTATGTCCATTGTGTGCATACTTAGTACATTGTTTTACATTACATTTCATGCTATGTATGTCCATTGTGTGCATACTTAGTACATTGTTTTACATTACATTTCACGCTATGTATGTTCATTTGATTACATACTTAGTGCATTGTTTTTGTGACACCCCAGGAAAACCAGGAAACCAACGCAACTTAACTAGTTTCCTCAGTAACCACACGCTAAATTTCGGGACGTAATTCTCTTAACAGGGGGAGAATGTGACAACCCTCAAATTTACATGTAACCGTACAATCTATTAATGATAATTAAAGTACTTGACAACTGTGTGGAATTACTTAACTGCTCTCTGAATACTGTGTGATAATTACATGTGCTTGTTAACATACTAGTAGTGTACAGAAAAGTCATTTAATAGTCCCTGGTGTTTTCCTAAGTGTTAGAAATTAAAAGTGTCACTAATATATATATATATATATATATATATATACATAGAAGACACTTTACGGACACTTTAACGGAACAGTGTCAAACCGAACAACCGGACTTTATCCGGAACATAAAAATATTGCCAAAGACATTGTTTATACTTTTCTGAGCTAGTTAGGGTCCCCGAACACCCTAACACACCTTATATTAATTAACACACTAATATATCCTAACTAAACACTTAGAACTTAACTAAGTCCTAACTATATCATTACCACCCAACCCTTACCCCCCCCCCCCCTCTCTCTTTGACGGTTGCATGGTGTGGGGACATCCCACCATTCTTTTGAATATTATATTGAGCTTGTGTTGGATATTTAGTGACATAATACATGGAGGGTAATAGTGAGGTTGGTTTATAAATATGTATAGAGGTTAACTAATCTCTTTCATCAAACACACCATCAACAAAGTTCTTTCTCTCCTCCATAACCACCCTCACGACCGCCACCCTTCAACCACACCACCACCACTTTCAAACCTTGTTCAACCATTTCTCATACATACATAGAAGCAAGGAGTCCTACAAACAAGCCCGGTGCACTCGGAAGTTCAAGAACCTCTCTAGATTCCTTTTATCCACCACTTTTACACCTTGTTTCTTCCCTAGCCTTGTGCTAGTAGTAAGTGCTTCTAACCACCATCTTGTTCTTGATTTTAGTGGTTAATAGATGATTAAATCATGAAATGTTTAAGAACACCAATGAACATAACCTAAAGTCTTGAACATAAGGAATAAAAGATGGGTAAAGAGAAGTTATGTGTGTAAATCATGTAGATCTTGTGTTGTTATGATTCTTGATTGATTTCCTGATGATTTGCTGGTTAATATTGATGTTTGATTGTTGGGATTGAACCCTACCAGAGGAACAGATAATTAAAGCCAAAACTGGATCAGAGCAGTGGATCCAGAATAAGCAGATGTTACATACAAGTCTCTCCCCTTGAAAGTGATTTCAACATCTGCTGACCTCCTATCTACAGATCGTGCAAACTGCTGACCTACAACTGCTGATCAATTAAAGGCCTGATGAAAGACTAAAGCTCTGTTGTCCAATCTACTGCCTTGAGTCAAGTACTGCTGATCTGGACAAGTACTGCTGGGTTCACAGCAGTGGAAGGATGCAGCAGTTATTTATATGTCTTTTATGTAATGTAATGAAATGTAAAAGCAGTAGTTAGCATAGCAGTGTTTGTATTGATCAGAGGTTAGAGTTTGTTAGGAGGTTAGATGTCACTTTCATGGTGACGTCAGCTTAGATGCTCAGTGGTTTACTAGTGCCTATAAATAGAACAGTGCTCTGTACTGTTCTATTAGCTCTTTGCAAAACCGTCTTCTCTGCACGAACAAACACTGAGCTCTGGCTGAGGGGGAGTTTGTATCAAGCGTTGCAATTGTAATCGTTGTTGAAATTAAATTCAATCTTTCGGTTCATTGTGAAAAGTGTTTTGATAAAAGCAATACTCTTGTTTGATTGTATGCAAAGTTTGTTTCCATCTTAATTCCGCTGCACAACTCTTCCATCTTCATCTTAATTCAAACGAAAAATACAATCAAAACCAAACTCAGATCCAACAATTGGTATCAGAGCTAGGACAGTCAAATTTGATTTAACAATCATTTTGACATAAATAGTTCAGCTCAAAATTGTTGATATCGATAGTTTGTTCGTTTTTGTTGAAAAACAGAGCAAGGTTTAATCACCATTAAAGTTGATTAATCGGTTCCTGTAAAACAACCAGGATGACGTCACAATCACAAGATGATAAGAATAATGTTGGCTCGCTTTTTAAACCACCCATGCTTAAACGTAATGAATACAACATCTGGGAGAGAAGGATGGGTCACATCCTTGCTCAACAGAACACTGGATGTTGGAGGTCTGTTGTTTTTAGTCCCCATGTTCCTATGGTGCCAAGTGCTGAGGATCCAAAGAAGTTCGTACCAAAACCTTATGAAAACTATACTGAAACTGATTTTCAAAAGTTCGAACTCGATGCCAAAGCATTTAGCATCATAGCATCTGCATTACCAAATGAGATCTATGCTGGACTGTTACATTGTAACAGTGCCAAAGAGCTATGGGATGCATTGAAGGAACAGTTTGGGGGAACCGAAGAAGTTATTGAAAACAATAGGGAAATTCTGAATCAGCAGTATGAAACCTTCTGTCACATCAAGGGTGAATCATTGACCCAACAGTTTGAATGTTTTAGTTCTCTCATCAGTGAGCTAAGGCTTGTTAAGGTTGAATTTCCAAAATCAACACAAAATAGCAGGTTTCTTAGATCGCTACCTGATAAATGGGACACAAGTGACTAGAAACTCTGTTGAGTTCAAAGATCTGACCCTGACCCAACTTCATGGTAGACTCCTGACTTATGAAAGGGAGTTGAACCAGAAAAAAAAGTTGCAATAGTCTGGAAAAGCTACTGATGATTACTCATTCGGTAGCACAGCTCTTCTTGGTCAGGAAGAATCTGGTAGCAGTGGTAAGGAACAGGGTTATGATCATTTCATTGATATAACAGCTGGTGGAAACTTTACCAACCCTGATCCTCACTCTGCAAATTATGCTTTTACTGCAAACAGTGAAAACCAGATGTCAGATAATTTGTGCTTTGAACTCAATGATTTGCAACATTTTGATCCCACTTACTTAGAGGAGATGGACATTTTGCATCAGTTGGCTTTGCTTAGTGTGAGAACAAGCAAATTCTACAAAAGAACAGGGAGAAAATTCCCAGGGTTACATGGGAATCTAAGGGTTGGGTTGGATAAATCAAAAATCAAGTGTTACAAGTGCAATAGGCTAGGTCATTTCGCTGGGGAATGCAGGAGTCAAACTACTGGTCCTATAATCACTCATCCTAGCTCAAACCCTAGACCTCAAAATCAAAGCACTGTGCATTATACCCAATATACCCCTGCAGCTCATGTTAACACTGCTCATTATGCTGCTGCCCCTGTGCCTGTGCATTATGTCCAAACCACTGTTCCACAGATTCAGTATGTTCAAACCCCTGTCCCCCAGGCACAAGTGCAACCTGTTGCACCTCAAACAGCTGCTCTAGCAGTGGTACAACCAGATCAGCAAAGCTTTTTCACTCAAGGCTTTGTTGACTGGAACAGCATGCCTGATGAGCTTGGTGATGAAAATTTTGCACTCTATGCTTTTGATGAACCTTCTAATGATGAATTTTGTTTGATGGCATTAGAGTCAATACCAGAGGGGATTGAAACTGAAGGTGAACAGCTAAGTGATGAAACAGTGGATGAGGTGACTGAAGCAGTTGTTAATGCAGTTGCTGGTGAATTGTTGCTGGGAGAAAATTCAGAAACCCTGATTGAACCACTGACAGACCCCTGGTCCATAGAGGACAAAGAAGAAGAGGAAGAGAAGAGAGCAGGTGAGAAAGAAGTTAGAGCTGATGATGAAGAAAATCATCAATGTGATTGTGCAATGATGGCTGCTGCCAAGGTATCTCCTCAAGTTCTTGAAAAACTGTGTTCTGACAATTGCATTATTGCTTTTGCTAACATCAAAGAGGTAAATGAAAACCTTCGGGATAAAATCTTGTCTGATGAAAAATGGGTGGAATCATGCAAAGGGTATGAGGTTATGCTTGAAAAACAGATTAAAAGCAATGTGAAATTTGGTGTTGGTTATAGAAAACATGATGATGAAAACACTGCTTTTGAAAAATCTGTTCAAACCACTGATGTAACCACTGAGTTCATCCCCACAAACAAGAATGGCCAAGAAGTGAAAATCACTGATAAACTTGGTAACAAAATCACACTTGACAGACCAATGGGATCCTCTACTTTTGAGGAGCTTGAAAAATATCAGTTTAAACCAACCTGGTCTGATGAGTGTGATATTCTGGAAAATTTCAAGGCCATGGACTTTACATCAACTGATGGTGTTAAAGCTCCAAAAGCTAAAGTCATTCCTCTCAAGGACATTCCAACAGAGGTTAAAACCTCTGCTGCAAAGTAGTCCGAAAAGAGAAAGAAGAAAGAAAAGATCAATAACCTGTTTTGTGAATTTTGTGAGAAAAGGAATCATCTAACAAAAGACTGTTTCCATTTAAAAGCTTATGATTTGAACAAAACAAGTGTCATTGTTCCAGCTGAAAGCTGCATTGTTTGTGGTAAAACAAACCACAAAACTCAAGCATGTGTGTATCTCAAAAACTTTGATGTGAAAAAGAATGAGTACATTGCTAAAACATCCTTGAGTCCATCAACATCATCTGTCAAATTCACCAAGAACCAACCACTGTTTGTGCCAGTTCAAACAGCTGTCACAAAACAGCTGAACCAAACATCTGTCAAAAGAGATGTTCAGGTTACTGATGCACCCCCTGCCAATCAGTTCAGAAAAGGCAAGGAAAAACAGTCTTACCAAAGGATTACACACGTTTATGAGGCCTACAAAAGGCCCTCTAAACCTAAAGTGAACAGGCATCCTTTTGGGTACCAACAGGTGATTGGTCAAGACCCCCAACAGTGGTTAGCAAGAAACAGTACTAAAACTGTCCAAACCCCTGACCTAACCACTGTCCATCAATGTGCATCCATCCCAGACACTGTTGAGACCCCATCCAAAGCCTTATTGGCTTTGGAAACCCTAATGAACTAATCCTTTTACTTCATGTGCAGGGAGCTTCTGCATGTTTAGATAGCCTTTGGTATGTTGATAGTAGAGGCTCCAGGCACATGACTGGATGTAAAGCCCTACTCAAAGATTTCAAAATTCATGGAGGGGTGATATATCCTTTGGGAATAACAGTAAAGGGAAAGTTCTGGGGTCTGGTACAGTACAGTCAGGAAAGGTAAAATTTGAAAATGTCAATCTGATAGACAGTCTGAAATTCAACCTCCTGAGTGTTTCACAAATGAGTGACAAGGGGTATGGGTCATTCTTCACAAAGGAGTGTTGTAGGATTGTTGGACCAGAAATGGTCAAAAAGATTGAAGCAATAATAAAAACTGGTCACACAAAACTTGTTGCTCAAAGAAGTGGCAATGTTTATGTTGTTTGTAACACCTGTGCCTCCACGGCCATCAAAAAAATACCGAACCAATGAAATATTATATTTCATACTTGGGATTTGTAAAAATATGTGTATCATTTGCACATATCAATTCTTGTTCAATTTCAAACTCTAAATCGCTTTCTGGAAGGTTATACGCGCACCGATGCGTAAATATAACCAGTTTAATGCAACAAACACTCCAGAATAGTGACATAGGCTTAACATACCTTAAATAACCTTTACATAACTTAGAAATAAGTTTTGAAGGCTTTGGTATGGCAAAATCAAGTTAAATCGCTTACAGGGACTAAATTTGACAAACTGCGAAAGTATGCCAATTTGAACTGTAACAGACATTCCGGAACATGACCATAAGTTAAACATACCATAAATATCCTTTACATGGCTTAGAAATAGGGTTTGAGGTGTTTGGTGTGCTAAAATAAACTTTTGGGTCATTCAGGGACTAAAAGTGTCAAAAAGTGCACAAGTTTGCATTTTTACGCATAACTCACGTTCTGAATACATCCGGACATCCAAAAATTTATGTAAGCATGAATATATTATGCTTTAGTGTTTGGCTTGAAAAAAATCCATTCGTCGCGTCATTTAGATCGTTTTTCGCGCTTATGCGCATTCCGTCGTAATTAAGCGAACATCACGTTCGTACGACCAAACGTGTGACATTCTAGGTTTTCCCGAGCGAACACCTTGTAATCATTTAGCGTATATGTATTTTATTATTAAATGGAAGTTGTTAATTCTATGTGCTTTATGTCGATAATGTGTATGTAACAAATATGTGTTGTGTGTATTATGTATATACATATATATATATATGTGTGTGACTCGAACCGAACCCGTCTCGAGTAAACAAGGAACACATGGG
The DNA here is from genome assembly GCA_030545235.1 of Helianthus tuberosus. Classification (NCBI taxonomy): domain Eukaryota; kingdom Viridiplantae; phylum Streptophyta; class Magnoliopsida; order Asterales; family Asteraceae; genus Helianthus; species Helianthus tuberosus. The sequence continues at coordinate 62,140,225 of CM060429.1, read as the reverse complement.
CCGGATGGGCCGCGACCTTCCTCAACCCACTCGGAAACCCGCTTGGGGTGCACCACCTCCTATTTAAGCCCGAAAACCTCACACACTCCTCTTTTACACTCTCCCACTTCATCCTCACTCACTCTCTCTAGAAAACCCTAAAACCCTAAGGTCATAACATCAAACTCACCTCCTCTCCTCTCCCTCTCTCGGATCAAACCGGAAACAACAACAAGGAGCTCTCGGATCATCTCGGATCATCTCGGTTCAAGCTTGTGGTCATCACTTGGAAGCCCTTTCATCAACCCTTCACATCTTCACACCTTGAATCTAACCGGTTAGTGTCCCTCGTAGCTAAATACCTAAGTTGTTGTTTATTTTTAATGAAGGTGCTTGATTGATGATAATGTATGTTTTGCTTGATTGATGATAATGGGTGTTAAAGATGCTTGTTTGCTTGTTTGCTTATGAATATACACATGAATGTTCTTGATAAAAAGATTGAGATGTTACATGTTATTACTCATGAAATGCATGGTGTGCTTGTTGTAGTAGCAAAAGCTTAGTTCGGTATACTTTAGGTCCCTCTTGATGAATTTGATGAGTTTAACCGATGATGATCATAAGAAATAAATGAATCTAATGAAGAACAATATGAATGTGTAGGATAAACATATTGAATGTGTATGAATATTGGATGAACTGTTTGAATACATGATGAACATATGAAGAACAGTTTGAAGATCATGAAAGTATTTGAAAATGCTGTGTTTTGATCTGTTTTGGTTAGAATTAGACAATAAAACATGTTTATTGGAGATAGTACACACTTTGCATGAAATCCCAATTCTATTGGATAGTACTGTTGGAACAGGTTCTAGAAGGTTTCTTGTGCACGTTTCCGAGGTTGCGACTCGCAACCCCCGGTTGCGACTCGCAACCAAACCATGACAACTCAAGACCATCGGTTGCGACTCGAAACCGCCCGGCTGCGACTCGCAACCACAACATGACAAGTCGAAACCCTTGTTGCTACTCGTAACCAAGACATAACAGGACGAAACACTTGTTGCGACTCGTAACCAAGACGTGACAAGCCGCAACCTCCGGTTGCGACTCGCAACTGAGTGTCCTGGTCTCGACTGGGCTGTTAGTTATTGGGCCTAAGTGTATTCACTGTACATGCTTGTTACTGTCTAAGTGGGCTACGTGTTGACTATTAACTGTTACTGTAATTATATGTTGAGCATGCTATGTGTTAGTTATGTGTAGTTATACGTGAATACTTGTACCCCAACTTGACCTACATTGGTAACCATGCTAGGACGTGGTGACCAACGTGATCAACCGGGTAACTAATCTACCGAGCAACCCAAGGTGAGTTCACAACCTAAAGCATGTATTCCCGGTGGTTTGGGAAACGGAACTAAAAACAACACTATCTCTTTATAAGGGATACAACTTACTTTTCTTCCCTTGTTATTGGGAACCTTTTAGTTAATTACTGTTTATACGGATTGCAACAAACGGCACTAAACGAAACTCTATCACTTAAAGTCCCTACTACTTAATACCGATTAGTCGCCGGGGCCAGGCGAACGGGTTATTAGTTGATAGCGCTATTTAGGTCTTACCAACCTCACACCGTGCCAAGGTATGGGATCGGTCGTGAACTAATGTACTCAGGCATCCGTCAATGATGATAGAACATTGACATCGGGGCACTCTCTTGCGGATACGCAACGGTCACCTAGTGTTCGGTATTGGAAAAACAGTTTAGTTGCTAACTTTTGGGGTAGCTCCCCATGGCATGTATAAACGGATAAATTAACTGGTGAAACAAGTTTTTGGTAATTAAAACTGGACAACTAGTGAACTCACTCAGCATTATTGTTGACCCCTTACTGCATGCTTTGCAGGTAACCAGTGACTGAGGAGCTGCTGCTTGGGAAGTGTAGTGGTCGTCTAAACCCGCGTGTTGGGTTCTAAATAACTTGAACCATGAACTTTGTTTAAACTATTTTGCCTATGCTTCCGCTACTTACTTAACTGTTATTTGAACCTAAACATTTGAACTTTAAATTATGGTGCTTACTAACCATTATGGTTGGTGATCATCCTTACTATTATCCAATGCTCAGTATAATTGGTGGCTGGATCCTGGTCGGTCACGCCCTCAAGCGGATGATACTCCGCAGGTGGAATTTGGGGGTGTGACAGATTGGTATCAGAGCCATTGGTTATAGTGAACTTGGTTTTAAAAAGAAGAGTCTTTTTGAGAAAAACCAGACTATAACCCATGACTCGTGACGACACTACACTCCAAGGGCAAGACTCGACATACTAGACCTCGTAGCTCGGACTTGCGTTTACTTGCTTGTTTACCTTATGTTAACTGCTCTACTATACATACTAGTGTGCCTGATTAGATAGATACACCCCCCTCTTCTATCTTATTCTCGCTACGTTACGACATTACACTCATACTGTGTTTTCTGGCCATGAAGACAATGAGTGGACGCGGAAGAGGAAGCGTTAACATGACTCAGGCTCAATTCGCCAACTTGCTCAACACGGTGGCTGCAGCTTTCGCAGCTCACCCTGGAGGTAAACTCGTTGCTATAGGATGTTTAGATCCTACCCCCACAACGTCTTTTCACCTCTAAAAACTATTCGCTCCATTTCTCACAACAGGTCAGCCTGCGCCTGCGCAACCACGTGTTTGTACTTTCAAAACCTTCATGGATGGCAAGCCTCTCCCTTTCAACGGCACTGAGGGTGCCATAGGCCTCCTGCACTGGATCGAAAAGGCCGAAGCTGTCTTTGCTGTCTGCGAGTGTCCCCCTGCTAACTGGGTTAAGTACGCGACTGGTACGCTTGAAGGAAACGCGCTTTCATGGTGGAAAGCACAGATTCAGATGCTTGGTCTGGAAACTGCTAATGCTACGGCATGGGAAGATTTCAAGGACATGATCAAAGAGGAGTACTGTCACAGGGATGACATCCACAAGCTCGAGAACGAGTACTATGCACTCAAGATGGTTGGGTCAGAGATTGAGACCTACACCAAGCAGTCCAACGACTATGCTGCACTTTGCCCGAACATGTCCCAACCTATGTATCGAAGGGTCGAATTGTACATCAAAGGCTTGGTCCCAGAAATCCGGAGCCATGTGACCTCGGCCAACCTCAATACCATACAGCCTGTGGTTCGTCTTGCTCACAAACTCACCAATCAGGCTGTGGAAGAGGGCAAGCTGCCCCAGAGGATCGGAGCTACTGCTGGAACTTCTGGCGATAACAAGCGAAAGTGGGATGGAAGTCAGGGGAAGGATGCAAACCCCACTCAGGCCCCAGTTCAACAGAGGAAGACTGAAAGCAACAAGGGCCCTCAGCAACAGGGTGGCTACCGAGGGAACCACCCTAAGTGTAACAAATGTAATCGACATCACAGTGGGCCATGTGGAAAAGGTCAGTGTCAGCGATGCAACAAGATGGGGCATGAAGCCAAAGACTGCCGAAGCCAGTTCCCAGCTAGGCAGAATCAGCAACAGCCACAGCAACAGCAGCAACAAGGAAACAACCGTGGATGCTTCAAGTGTGGAGCAGTGGGGCACATGCGAAAGGATTGCCCTGAACTGAATCAAAACAACAACAATCAGGGTGCTGGGAACAATAACAACGCTGGAAATGGTGCTAGAGGAAAAGCTTTTGTGATTGGAGCTGGGGAAGCAAGGAATGACCCCAACGTTGTAGCGGGTAAGTTCCTACTTAATGATCGTTATGTTTCCATGCTATTTGATTCCGGAGCAGATGCTAGTTATGTATCCCTACGTATTAGTAAGAAACTTAAGCTCACTCTTACGCCGCTGAGCTCTAAGCACACCGTTGAAATAGCTAATGGTAGAAACCTCGAGGCCTCACACATAATTCGTAACTGCAAATTAGAGTTGTCTGGTCAGACATTCCGCATCGATCTTTTCCCCATCATTCTTGGAAGCTTCGACGTCATTATTGGTATGGATTGGTTATCCAAACATCGAGCTGAAATCCTCTGCCAAGAGAAAGCTATTCGTATTCCCCGTCCCCCTGGCAAACCTCTTATAGTTCAAGGCGACAAGAGCGGAGAAGTCACAGGCATCATTTCATTCTTGAAGGCCCAGAAGTACCTACGAAAAGGGCACACCGCTATCTTAGCACTCATTACCGACACACAGAAAAGGGAAAACAGGATTGAAGATTTTCCAGTGGTACGCGACTATCCTGAGGTATTCCCGGAGGAACTACCTGGACTCCCTCCTCACCGTCAGGTCGAATTTCAAATCGAGCTAGCTCCCGGAGCAGCGCCTATAGCTCGTGCACCTTATCGATTAGCCCCCGCGGAGCTCAAGGAGCTTTCTACCCAACTACAAGAACTCTTGGACAAAGGTTTTATCCGTCCTAGTTCATCACCCTGGGGAGCCCCAGTGCTCTTCGTCAAAAAGAAAGATGGCTCATTCCGAATGTGCATTGACTACCGCGAACTTAACAAGGTCACCATCAAGAATCGTTATCCACTTCCCCGTATCGACGACCTGTTCGACCAGCTGCAAGGGTCGAGCTATTATTCCAAGATCGATCTGCGATCGGGTTATCACCAGCTGAGAGTCCGCGATGAGGACATCTCTAAGACTGCTTTCAGAACCCGCTATGGTCACTACGAATTCCTTGTTATGCCTTTCGGAATGACCAACGCACCTGCAATCTTCATGGATCTCATGAACCGTGTATGCAAACCCTACCTCGATAAGTTCGTAATTGTGTTTATCGACGACATCCTAATCTACTCGAAGAGCCAAGAGGAGCATGAACAACACCTACGTCTTATTCTCGAACTTCTTCGCAATGAGCAACTGTACGCCAAATTCTCGAAATGTGATTTCTGGCTTAGAGAAGTCCATTTCCTTGGACACATCGTCAATCAGGAAGGGATTCATGTTGACCCTGCTAAGATTGAGTCCATTAAGAATTGGCCCGTGCCTAAGACTCCGACCGAAGTTCGCCAATTCTTGGGATTGGCGGGATACTATCGAAGATTTATCAAGGGATTCTCTAAGATCGCTCAACCGCTTACGACACTCACTCAAAAGGGTGTTGCTTACAAATGGAGTAGTGCTCAGGAATCTGCCTTCCAGGAACTAAAGAAGAATCTTTGTAGTGCTCCTATTCTTTCCTTACCAGAAGGTACCGACGACTTTGTCGTTTACTGCGACGCTTCTATTCAAGGACTTGGCTGCGTATTGATGCAACGCGAGAAAGTTATCGCTTACGCCTCGCGACAACTCAAGGTCCACGAACGGAACTACACGACGCATGACTTAGAATTTGGAGCTGTGGTCTTCGCGCTCAAGCTGTGGAGACACTACTTGTACGGCACCAAGTGCACGATTTACACTGATCACAAGAGTCTCCAGCACATAATGGGACAAAAGGAGTTGAATATGCGGCAACGCCGATGGGTCGAACTCCTAAATGACTACGAGTGTGCAATCAAATATCACCCGGGCAAGGCTAATGTGGTAGCCGATGCCCTCAGCAGAAAGGAGACCAAACCCAAGCGTGTTCGTGCCTTACAGCTCACTATCCACTCGAACCTCCCTAATCAGATTCGGAATGCTCAGGTTGAAGCATTGAAAGCCGAAAACATCAGGGCTGAGTCCCTACGAGGATCGAGACAACGAATGGAACAAAAAGAAGACGGCGCCTACTACGTAGCCGGACGCATATGGGTTCCGCTTTATGGAAATTTACGTGACCTTGTGATGGATGAAGCTCACAAGTCCCGTTACTCAGTACATCCGGGTTCAGATAAGATGTACCACGACTTGAGAGCTACCTATTGGTGGCCTGGCATGAAAGCCCACATAGCAACGTATGTCAGAAAATGCTTAACCTGCGCAAGAGTCAAGGCTGAGTATCAGAAACCATCAGGCCTACTCCAACAGCCAGAAATCCCGCAATGGAAATGGGAGCAGATTTCCATGGATTTTGTTACTAGCCTGCCTAGGTCTCAGCGCGGAAATGACACCATTTGGGTGATAGTGGATCGCCTAACTAAGTCTGCACACTTCTTGGCCATTAAAGAAACAGACAAGTTCTCTACCCTAGCAGAGGTATACTTAAAAGAAGTGGTCTCGAGGCACGGAGTGCCTACCTCTATTATTTCTGATCGGGATGCGCGTTTTACTTCTGAGTTGTGGCAAGCCATGCACAAATCTTTTGGCTCACGTTTAGACTTGAGCACCGCGTATCACCCGCAAACGGATGGGCAGTCTGAACGCACCATCCAAACCCTCGAAGACATGCTCAGGGCATGTGTGATCGATTTTGGCAAGAATTGGGAGAAGCACCTACCGTTGGTGGAATTCTCCTACAACAACAGCTACCACACCAGCATTCAGGCAGCACCCTTTGAGGCATTGTACGGCCGTAAATGTCGATCGCCTCTCTGCTGGGCTGAGGTTGGTGACAGCCAGATCACAGGCCCGGAACATGTAGTCGACACCACGGAAAAGATTGCCCAGATTAGGCAACGCATGGCGGCAGCTCGTGATCGTCAAAAGTACTACGCTGACAAAGACAGGAAACCGCAAGAGTTCCAGGTTGGTGAACGGGCTCTACTTAAGGTCTCACCCTGGAAGGGTGTGGTCCGTTTTGGAAAACGGGGCAAGCTTAATCCAAGATATGTCGGACCCTTTGAAGTTACCGAAAAGATCGGTACGGCCGCTTACAGGTTGAATCTGCCTGAAGAACTGAGTGCTGTGCACAATGTCTTCCACGTGTCTAATCTGAAGAAGTGTCTATCAGATGAAACACTCGTCATTCCTTACAAGGAACTTACTATCGACGAACAGGTACACTTTACTGAGGAACCGGTTGAGATCACGGATCGTGAGATCAAAACCCTCAAACGTAGCCAGATACCCCTCGTGCGAGTTCGTTGGAACTCACGCCGTGGCCCAGAGTTTACCTGGGAGCGGGAAGACCAGATGAAGCGCAAGTATCCCCAGCTGTTCCCAAATGAAACCCCCAGCACTGAAGCTACAACTGAATTTCGGGACGAAATTCCAAACTAACGGGGGGATGATGTGACACCCCGTTGAAACGCTCTCACTTTTACTAGCTGGTCAGTGGCTGCTTTAACTTTCGGGACGAAAGTTCTTAAAACTTAGGGATAATGTGACATTCTAGGTTTTCCCGAGCGAACACCTTGTAATCATTTAGCGTATATGTATTTTATTATTAAATGGAAGTTGTTAATTCTATGTGCTTTATGTCGATAATGTGTATGTAACAAATATGTGTTGTGTGTATTATGTATATACATATATATATATATATGTGTGTGACTCGAACCGAACCCGTCTCGAGTAAACAAGGAACACATGGGCCGGATGGGCCGCGACCTTCCTCAACCCACTCGGAAACCCGCTTGGGGTGCACCACCTCCTATTTAAGCCCGAAAACCTCACACACTCCTCTTTTACACTCTCCCACTTCATCCTCACTCACTCTCTCTAGAAAACCCTAAAACCCTAAGGTCATAACATCAAACTCACCTCCTCTCCTCTCCCTCTCTCGGATCAAACCGGAAACAACAACAAGGAGCTCTCGGATCATCTCGGATCATCTCGGTTCAAGCTTGTGGTCATCACTTGGAAGCCCTTTCATCAACCCTTCACATCTTCACACCTTGAATCTAACCGGTTAGTGTCCCTCGTAGCTAAATACCTAAGTTGTTGTTTATTTTTAATGAAGGTGCTTGATTGATGATAATGTATGTTTTGCTTGATTGATGATAATGGGTGTTAAAGATGCTTGTTTGCTTGTTTGCTTATGAATATACACATGAATGTTCTTGATAAAAAGATTGAGATGTTACATGTTATTACTCATGAAATGCATGGTGTGCTTGTTGTAGTAGCAAAAGCTTAGTTCGGTATACTTTAGGTCCCTCTTGATGAATTTGATGAGTTTAACCGATGATGATCATAAGAAATAAATGAATCTAATGAAGAACAATATGAATGTGTAGGATAAACATATTGAATGTGTATGAATATTGGATGAACTGTTTGAATACATGATGAACATATGAAGAACAGTTTGAAGATCATGAAAGTATTTGAAAATGCTGTGTTTTGATCTGTTTTGGTTAGAATTAGACAATAAAACATGTTTATTGGAGATAGTACACACTTTGCATGAAATCCCAATTCTATTGGATAGTACTGTTGGAACAGGTTCTAGAAGGTTTCTTGTGCACGTTTCCGAGGTTGCGACTCGCAACCCCCGGTTGCGACTCGCAACCAAACCATGACAACTCAAGACCATCGGTTGCGACTCGAAACCGCCCGGCTGCGACTCGCAACCACAACATGACAAGTCGAAACCCTTGTTGCTACTCGTAACCAAGACATAACAGGACGAAACACTTGTTGCGACTCGTAACCAAGACGTGACAAGCCGCAACCTCCGGTTGCGACTCGCAACTGAGTGTCCTGGTCTCGACTGGGCTGTTAGTTATTGGGCCTAAGTGTATTCACTGTACATGCTTGTTACTGTCTAAGTGGGCTACGTGTTGACTATTAACTGTTACTGTAATTATATGTTGAGCATGCTATGTGTTAGTTATGTGTAGTTATACGTGAATACTTGTACCCCAACTTGACCTACATTGGTAACCATGCTAGGACGTGGTGACCAACGTGATCAACCGGGTAACTAATCTACCGAGCAACCCAAGGTGAGTTCACAACCTAAAGCATGTATTCCCGGTGGTTTGGGAAACGGAACTAAAAACAACACTATCTCTTTATAAGGGATACAACTTACTTTTCTTCCCTTGTTATTGGGAACCTTTTAGTTAATTACTGTTTATACGGATTGCAACAAACGGCACTAAACGAAACTCTATCACTTAAAGTCCCTACTACTTAATACCGATTAGTCGCCGGGGCCAGGCGAACGGGTTATTAGTTGATAGCGCTATTTAGGTCTTACCAACCTCACACCGTGCCAAGGTATGGGATCGGTCGTGAACTAATGTACTCAGGCATCCGTCAATGATGATAGAACATTGACATCGGGGCACTCTCTTGCGGATACGCAACGGTCACCTAGTGTTCGGTATTGGAAAAACAGTTTAGTTGCTAACTTTTGGGGTAGCTCCCCATGGCATGTATAAACGGATAAATTAACTGGTGAAACAAGTTTTTGGTAATTAAAACTGGACAACTAGTGAACTCACTCAGCATTATTGTTGACCCCTTACTGCATGCTTTGCAGGTAACCAGTGACTGAGGAGCTGCTGCTTGGGAAGTGTAGTGGTCGTCTAAACCCGCGTGTTGGGTTCTAAATAACTTGAACCATGAACTTTGTTTAAACTATTTTGCCTATGCTTCCGCTACTTACTTAACTGTTATTTGAACCTAAACATTTGAACTTTAAATTATGGTGCTTACTAACCATTATGGTTGGTGATCATCCTTACTATTATCCAATGCTCAGTATAATTGGTGGCTGGATCCTGGTCGGTCACGCCCTCAAGCGGACGATACTCCGCAGGTGGAATTTGGGGGTGTGACAAAACGAACCAGCACCCGGCATATTTTTGAGCATGTTTCATGTCCACAATGTTTAGGCATCATTTTAGGGCATTAAAGTTGGCTTTACGGGCCTTAGAAGTGTCGGAAATGGCCTTAAACACGTGCAGGGACTGAAACTGTAATTTCTGAAACTTGTTTTCTGATCAGAAGGGCTAGGCGGCCCGCCTCAGTTTCTGAACATCCTCAGGCGGCCCGCGTCCCACTATCAGACCAGATTAACTGCATTTAACAGCAGATTGCAGCTGTTTGATCCTCACCCACACATTCTCAATTGCTTAGTCAGATGATAAGGACCATTTTTAGTCACCACAACTTTGCAACACATGTACGGATGGGATTAAGGCACGTTTTCCATGAAACGATCCTAACGGTTACCCGAAAACTATAAATACCCCATCACCCCAATGCAAAACTTACAAGAAATTTGATTTGAGAAACTCTAAGTTGAAACTATTGTTTCATACCTGAGATTTTTGAATCGAGGTTAGCATTCGGGGACCCTTCGTAAGTATTCTTTCGTTCTTTTCCTTATTTTATTGCTTTTCGAGTCAGAAAGTCAAACTTTGTTTGACTTTCAGCGTTGACCAGTAATGGTCAATGCGAAGTTCGTTTGAACTTCGCAACGTGAGTGTAATCACGTTGGTCATATTCCCTTGGGACTATGCCCACTGATTACCACGTTGTCTATGGTCGTAGGGTAGGCGATCTAATAAATCGCCTATACCCTCGAACCCGACCCAGTTTGGTCGATCATTAGGATCCGACCAAATACATTAGGTGACCATAGTAGGTAGGGAATAACCTTCCGAGGTTATACCCTATGGTCACATCGTTTAAGTAGTTGTATGATAGGTAGTTTATATGCCTTAGGTAAATTACCAGAATACCCTTTTCATGTATAATTGGTAATTAAGCATATGTAACCTAAACTTTTGTCACATAACTGATTATGTAACATGTTTAGGCATATAACACTTGTCGTAGAACTAGTTAGGCGGTCCGAACGCGTTTCACGCAAACGACGCGTTAAAGTAGCATAAGCTACCTAAACGGGTCGTAATGGGTCGTAAGCTATTAGGTTGGGTTTCATTTAGCATGTAGGCTTTGATAAACCATATGACACGAGTCTCTATACTCGTTTGGTTTACGAAACCTCATTCTATCCGATCTTCCGATTTAGGTCCGGTTTATTAATGTAGTTACCTATATTAGGTGCCGTTTGATTTCCGTGATCTCTAGCATTGTTTGGTTGTCACTCAAGGACTACTGAGCATTCTCAAGTGAGTACATAGACCCCTCTTTTACTGTTTTCCAAACTGTTTTGGGGTGAAACACATGTGCCTACTTATTACTTTCGTGCTTTCCTGTTTTCACATCATATACTTGCTATGTTCATTAGTACATTTATAGTACATGATTTCATGGTGTTCTATGCTTTGTATGATGACTTTGCATACTTAGTACATTGTTTTACATGACTTTTCTACTTTGTATGATGACTTTGCATACTTAGTACATTATTTTATACTGCATCTCTGTTTCATATGTTCCAGTAACATATGGACACATTGTTTTACAGCTCTACCCTGTATGTTTACTCTAGCATACTAGGTACATTATCTTCATAAAACATGCTTACATTTTGGTATGACATTTGGCTTGTTTAAACTATACTATACATTCATTAACACCGATCATGCCGTTCGTTAGTAGGTAGTGGTACCATAGGACTTGACAAATCCCGTTCCGGACATCCCAGGGAAAGGGGATGAAAGGAATGACCGAATCCGAATACATATTCTCTTGATAACTCACTTTTACATAGTTATCCGTCTGTCTCAAGGCTTGGATGTATGAATTTTCACAATACCGCATAAATGTTCATATTCAGTATAGCATGCATATATCTTACAAAACATAACTTTGATTTAAACCAAGTTTTACTTCAATACTTTGTTTTGTACATTTTTACTTATGGTTTAAGTAGTCTAAATTTTACTTACCATACATATCATTTTGGTTATACATTACTTGACTACTTTTGGACTATAAACATTTGACATGGTTTATACAAGGACTTTTGACTATTGGTTTAAACATAGACTTATTACATTGGTGGTTTGAGTAAGTGATTAAGTAACGATGCGTGTGTAATATGATACAAGCATGGTGGATACGCCGCTGGTACTTCCTATATATAAGTGTTTGTATGGTATTACATATATCGTAGTGTTATTTGAATCATTTCAGTTTGATACATATAACATTTTATACAAATAACATACCTTTCACAATACATTGTTTTACAAACAACTTAACTTTTACAAACTCATTTTACATGGTTACTCATTTAACCACGCATTATTTTCTTATTTATACATATCATCTGAACTTATTGTTTTTCAAATGATTTACAAAGACAAAGCAAATTACAAGGTTCATGACTAAACATTTTCTCAAACATAAGTCATGAAACCTATTTTCACAAAACCTATGTATCTCACAGGCATTTTTATGCTGACGTACCTATTTTCACATGTGTTTTTCAGGAGCTGTTGCATAAGATGATCAAGATACACATAGGCAGACTTGGGCTTTAGTGAAAATAAAAGATGCAAGACTAGTTAATTATGTTGTATTTCTTTGTTTGTTAAGACATTGTAACACTTTTAATCAATAAAGCGAAACTTTAATTTCCATGGTTGTGAAACATTAATTCTGTTACAACACTCCCCGATGTTTCCGCCACGTTTTGTATGTTCTACGTGGTCGGGGTGTGACAGAAAAGATGGTATCAGAGCCAATGGTTATAGGGAATTAGGTTATTAGTAATGCTTTGACCTAGTCTATAACCTTCTTAGGACCCTAACGCGAGTTTACTTGCGTTTAGTCATAAAACAATACCGTCACCTATCCTTAGGCGACGATCACAACAAGAACATAAATTTCCGAACCACTTTGAAAACTAATCATCTGTTCTAGGATGATTGATTACTAGGTTTTGAACCCTCTATTTTAAGGTTTTGAACTCTCTGTTATATGGTTTTGAACCCCTTTGAGTTTTCAAAATCTCGTCAAGGTTTTGGGTTTTAAATAATGTGAACACGTGCAAACTGGAAGGGTGAATGCCTGTATTCTGGGTTTTCTGTCTAGGCAAGCACTTCGTATACATCTCATCAGACGCGAGACCAGTTGTGCTTACCTGGGAATTCTTGGGATGAGTGTTCACTTATAGGCGAGCATGTCTTCGCGATACATTATTTTGACCCATTTACTTTGATTAGTCACTGTGTGTCGTTTGTTGCTTTGTAGTAACAAACAAATGACCACTATCCTTGCTTTCATCAGATTTGTTTCATCTCATTCTTGTCGTCTAATTCTCTCTCTCGTTTCCTTTCATGTTTCCTCTTTTAGAATGCCTCCTCGACGCGAAAGCCAGATAGAGACTGCCGAATTGGCAGAAATCATTGCGCAGCAAATGGCTGCTCAATTCCCAAACCTCTTTGCTCAATGGAACCAAGCCAACAACAACAACAATGTTCTATGCAAATACAAGGATTTTAACCAGGCTAAACCACTCAAGTTTAGTGGTTCTGAAGGAGCGACTGGGCTTCTTCAATGGTTCGAGAGCATTGAGAATACTTTCCGCCACGTGCAGTGTCCTGACAATCGCAAGGTCGAGTTTTCTTCGGGTGTGTTTCAGAAGAGGGCTCTCACATGGTGGAACGGGATTATGAGGGATCGTGGTGCAGAAGTTGCTCTAGCACAGACATAGGCTGAACTTAGGGCTCTCATGATGAGGGAATTCTATCCTCGTCATGAGCAGCGAGCTTTGGAAAAGGAATTTGATGAGTTGAAGCAAGATAGTGGTGAGCACAGGGCGTATACTGATAGGTTTGAGGAGTTGAGTCTGCTTTGCCCGAAAATGGTTACCCCACTTGACATAGCTATCGAAAGGTACATCGACGGCCTACCTGACTCGGTACAAGACATCCTTACTGGTAGTAACCCTGCCACACTCCGTCAGGCGATCGAGTTATCAGCGACATTGACTGAGTCGCAGATTCGGAAGAATAAATTACATAGGAAGGGTGACAAGGGCGAGAAACAGTCGTCTGACAAGGAGGATAGCAAGAAAGGTCAAAACAAGAATGGGAAGGATTCTAGTTCATCGAAGAGGGCAAGGAAGCGTAAGGTTTCCCAAAACTATGCCATTACTGCACAGGCCCAAGCTGCACCAAATCAGCCTGCGCAACCACTAGCCAAGAAGCCTTATTTTGGCAATGCACCTTTGTGCAACAGGTGTAACGGCCATCATCAACCACACCTCCAGTGTCGTCAGTGCACCAACTGCGGAAGATCCGGTCATCTTGCTGACACCTGCCGCATCCCTGCTAATCCGAATCGCCCAGTTCAGAACCCGGCTCAACAAGTTGCTCAGCCTCTTGCTCAGCAACATGGTCAAGCTGCACGACCACACTACCCACCTGGTGCCTGTTACAATTGTGGGGATCTGACCCACTACAGAAACCGATGCCCAAAGCTTGCTAATGCAAATCCGACCCACGGATGAGCATTCAGCTGAACAAAGGATGTTGCTGTCTTATGCCTTTGTTTCTTTTGTTTTCGTGTATTGTGAAACAATATGTCTCGTTCATAAATAAAAGTTGTTGTTCACAATTCTGCTATACAAGTATAATTACATGTGTGTATGACTTTTCCTATGATACCTACATCAAGGAACTATGTTCCTTACAAACTACTCTTGTGATTCTCTCTTTCAAATGATCGCTCATGATTCCTTCGAAAATTTTAAGTACTCGTTTCATTCTAAGATACGAAGTACAGAAAATAAAGTGACATTATGAGTAATCATGCTTCTGCACATCTGTGCCTTTGAAATCCTTGGTTAAATAACTAAGGGTATTTTCAAATCTCATACCCATTACGTTTTGATTTTTTTTTAACATATACAGTACAAGTATTTCAAAAACAATCTTCATGATCTCAAAACATTTCATATAGTTTGAAAACAATTTATCTAAATACATTAACTATGTTATTTCAAAAACATTAGCCATGTTATCAAAACCAACCTTCCTAATTTCAAAATATTTCATATAGTCTGAACGCAATATTAACACAATACATTTTCTTATCAAGTGCATGATTTCGAAAAGCATCATTCATGTCTTTCAAAAACCTTATACATAATTTCAAAATTCATCTCTCATGATTTTAAAACATTTTTGTAAATATATCTATCTAATACACCTACTTTATTTCAAAAGTATTATATATAAGGTTTCAAAAACGGTAAACACATTTTTTCTTAAAAGAACCCCATGCACAGTTTTCAAAAATATTTTCCTCGTACATCGACTTAACTTTCAAATTTCGCTTCATATGTCGCCTTGGCATATCTGGCATCTCAACTTTGTAAAGCATTTCAACTTCATGTTTTGACATAAGCACGTCCAGTGCAAGGTTTCAAAACATCTTCAACTTCTAAAATCCATATGGGATCTTTTTATCTTCATATTTAGACCCTTGTGGATGATCATCATTCAAATCAGAGTCCTTAATTGGATTCTTTATGTACCTTAATTCGAACATTTCGAGTTCTAGTAATCGAAATCGAATTTTCTTTTTGAATCTTTCTATCTTTATAGTTAGATTCTTGATAATGTTTAAAGTGCCAAATGAAATCCACGAGATGGATTCCTAGTGTGCTTTAAATACATGTACTCTGTTAGCAGAACAAACTTCTAGTTAAACAATTTTGTGGTTATGTGACTATGTGTTTATTCATCTTATGTTTTCTTTTATGCATTTTTGTGTTTTTAATACTCTGGATATTCGTTATCCAAATCCTCGCAGAATCTTTCATATCTTCATATGAGGGATTCGTAGCAGGATATTCAAAAGGTACTACCTTCAATCCTTAATGGGCTTCTATGTAATAGTTAAGACCCTTGGATTATATAAGTACCGCTCCATGTTTCATAAGAGATCCTTTTAGTGGTCTAGTCTAAAAGATTGATTCACAATTTGGTTAAAGAACGACATCTAGTGATGTAGCTGAACAGACTCCTTGATAGTCTATTCAGATCATTTATTAATTTAATTAAAAGGACTTTATGGCGGTCTAGTCACACTCATCACAGGATTGTTCATTTGGTTTTCCCCTACACATTATAAAATAGATTGTGTGAACTGTGCAAGGAATTGTCTGATTATGGACGCGTACATAATTATAAAATTTAGTGCACAGAAACCCAGTAAGATTTGTTATGTGTAAGAACCGATAGTGACAACAATAACAAAATGAGAACGATGTAATGGAGGTACGGTGGACGCACCAATGAGCTTCATATACTTGTATATAAGTATCCCTCTTACATTGCAATCATGATGTTATTAAAGGTTACTAGAAGTTCAGAACCCTAATCAATATTGTTCGATCTTTTCAACTTCATGTTTTCAAGCTCTCACAAGTTTCCTCTAAATAAATTTCGGGACGAAATTTCCTAAAGTAGGGGAGACTGTAACACCTGTGCCTCCACGGCCATCAAACAAATACCGAACCAATGAAATATTATATTTCATACTTGGGATTTGTAAAAATATGTGTATCATTTTCACATATCAATTCTTGTTCAATTTCAAACTCTAAATCGCTTTCTGGAAGGTTATACGCGCACCGATGCGTAAATATAACCAGTTTAATGCAACAAACACTCCGGAATAGTGACATAGGCTTAACATACCTTAAATAACCTTTACATAACTTAGAAATAAGTTTTGAAGGATTTGGTATAGCAAAATCAAGTTAAATCGCTTACAGGGACTAAATTTGACAAACTGCGAAAGTATGCCAATTTGAACTGTAACAGACATTCCGGAACATGACCATAAGTTAAACATACCATAAATATCCTTTACATGGCTTAGAAATAGGGTTTGAGGTGTTTGGTGTGCTAAAATAAACTTTTGGGTCATTCAGGGACTAAAAGTGTCAAAAAGTGCACAAGTTTGCATTTTTACGCATAACTCACGTTCTGAATACATCCGGACATCCAAAAATTTATGTAAGCATGAATATATTATGCTTTAGTGTTTGGCTTGTCAAAAATCCATTCGTCGCGTCATTTGGATCGTTTTTCGCGCTTATGCGCATTCCGTCGTAATTAAGCGAACATCACGTTCGTACGACCAAACGAACCAGCACCCGGCATATTTTTGAGCATGTTTCATGTCCACAATGTTTAGGCATCATTTTAGGGCATTAAAGTTGGCTTTACGGGCCTTAGAAGTGTCGGAAATGGCCTTAAACACGTGCAGGGACTGAAACTGTAATTTCTGAAACTTGTTTTCTGATCAGAAGGGCTAGGCGGCCCGCCTCAGTTTCTGAACATCCTCAGGCGGCCCGCGTCCCACTATCAGACCAGATTAACTGCATTTAACAGCAGATTGCAGCTGTTTGATCCTCACCCACACATTCTCAATTGCTTAGTCAGATGATAAGGACCATTTTTAGTCACCACAACTTTGCAACACATGTACGGATGGGATTAAGGCACGTTTTCCATGAAACGATCCTAACGGTTACCCGAAAACTATAAATACCCCATCACCCCAATGCAAAACTTACAAGAACTTTGATTTGAGAAACTCTAAGTTGAAACTATTGTTTCATACCTGAGATTTTTGAATCGAGGTTAGCATTCGGGGACCCTTCGTAAGTATTCTTTCGTTCTTTTCCTTATTTTATTGCTTTTCGAGTCAGAAAGTCAAACTTTGTTTGACTTTCAGCGTTGACCAGTAATGGTCAATGCGAAGTTCGTTTGAACTTCGCAACGTGAGTGTAATCACGTTGGTCATAGTCCCTTGGGACTATGCCCACTGATTACCACGTTGTCTAGGGTCGTAGGGTAGGCGATCTAATAAATCGCCTATACCCTCGAACCCGACCCAGTTTGGTCGATCATTAGGATCCGACCAAATACATTAGGTGACCATAGTAGGTAGGGAATAACCTTCCGAGGTTATACCCTATGGTCACATCGTTTAAGTAGTTGTATGATAGGTAGTTTATATGCCTTAGGTAAATTACCAGAATACCCTTTTCATGTATAATTGGTAATTAAGCATATGTAACCTAAACTTTTGTCACATAACTGATTATGTAACATGTTTAGGCATATAACACTTGTCGTAGAACTAGTTAGGCGGTCCGAACGCGTTTCACGCAAACGACGCGTTAAAGTAGCATAAGCTACCTAAACGGGTCGTAATGGGTCGTAAGCTATTAGGTTGGGTTTCATTTAGCATGTAGGCTTTGATAAACCATATGACACGAGTCTCTATACTCGTTTGGTTTACGAAACCTCATTCTATCCGATCTTCCGATTTAGGTCCGGTTTATTAATGTAGTTACCTATATTAGGTGCCGTTTGATTTCCGTGATCTCTAGCATTGTTTGGTTGTCACTCAAGGACTACTGAGCATTCTCAAGTGAGTACATAGACCCCTCTTTTACTGTTTTCCAAACTGTTTTGGGGTGAAACACATGTGCCTACTTATTACTTTCGTGCTTTCCTGTTTTCACATCATATACTTGCTATGTTCATTAGTACATTTATAGTACATGATTTCATGGTGTTCTATGCTTTGTATGATGACTTTGCATACTTAGTACATTGTTTTACATGACTTTTCTACTTTGTATGATGACTTTGCATACTTAGTACATTATTTTATACTGCATCTCTGTTTCATATGTTCCAGTAACATATGGACACATTGTTTTACAGCTCTACCCTGTATGTTTACTCTAGCATACTAGGTACATTATCTTCATAAAACATGCTTACATTTTGGTATGACATTTGGCTTGTTTAAACTATACTATACATTCATTAACACCGATCATGCCGTTCGTTAGTAGGTAGTGGTACCATAGGACTTGACAAATCCCGTTCCGGACATCCCAGGGAAAGGGGATGAAAGGAATGACCGAATCCGAATACATATTCTCTTGATATCTCACTTTTACATAGTTATCCGTCTGTCTCAAGGCTTGGATGTATGAATTTTCACAATACCGCATAAATGTTCATATTCAGTATAGCATGCATATATCTTACAAAACATAACTTTGATTTAAACCAAGTTTTACTTCAATACTTTGTTTTGTACATTTTTACTTATGGTTTAAGTAGTCTAAATTTTACTTACCATACATATCATTTTGGTTATACATTACTTGACTACTTTTGGACTATAAACATTTGACATGGTTTATACAAGGACTTTTGACTATTGGTTTAAACATAGACTTATTACATTGGTGGTTTGAGTAAGTGATTAAGTAACGATGCGTGTGTAATATGATACAAGCATGGTGGATACGCCGCTGGTACTTCCTATATATAAGTGTTTGTATGGTATTACATATATCGTAGTGTTATTTGAATCATTTCAGTTTGATACATATAACATTTTATACAAATAACATACCTTTCACAATACATTGTTTTACAAACAACTTAACTTTTACAAACTCATTTTACATGGTTACTCATTTAACCATGCATTATTTTCTTATTTATACATATCATCTGAACTTATTGTTTTTCAAATGATTTACAAAGACAAAGCAAATTACAAGGTTCATGACTAAACATTTTCTCAAACATAAGTCATGAAACCTATTTTCACAAAACCTATGTATCTCACAGGCATTTTTATGCTGACGTACCTATTTTCACATGTGTTTTTCAGGAGCTGTTGCATAAGATGATCAAGATACACATAGGCAGACTTGGGCTTTAGTGAAAATAAAAGATGCAAGACTAGTTAATTATGTTGTATTTCTTTGTTTGTTAAGACATTGTAACACTTTTAATCAATAAAGCGAAACTTTAATTTCCATGGTTGTGAAACATTAATTCTGTTACAACACTCCCCGATGTTTCCGCCACGTTTTGTATGTTCTACGTGGTCGGGGTGTGACAGAAAAGATGGTATCAGAGCCAATGGTTATAGGGCATTAGGTTATTAGTATTGCTTTGACCTAGTCTATAACCTTCTTAGGACCCTAACGCGAGTTTACTTGCGTTTAGTCATAAAACAATACCGTCACCTATCCTTAGGCGACGATCACAACAAGAACATAAATTTCCGAACCACTTTGAAAACTAATCATCTGTTCTAGGATGATTGATTACTAGGTTTTGAACCCTCTATTGTAAGGTTTTGAACTCTCTGTTATATGGTTTTGAACCCCTTTGAGTTTTCAAAATCTCGTCAAGGTTTTGGGTTTTAAATAATGTGAACACGTGCAAACTGGAAGGGTGAATGCCTGTATTCTGGGTTTTCTGTCTAGGCAAGCACTTCGTATACATCTCATCAGACGCGAGACCAGTTGTGCTTACCTGGGAATTCTTGGGATGAGTGTTCACTTATAGGCGAGCATGTCTTCGCGATACATTATTTTGACCCATTTACTTTGATTAGTCACTGTGTGTCGTTTGTTGCTTTGTAGTAACAAACAAATGACCACTATCCTTGCTTTCATCAGATTTGTTTCATCTCATTCTTGTCGTCTAATTCTCTCTCTCGTTTCCTTTCATGTTTCCTCTTTTAGAATGCCTCCTCGACGCGAAAGCCAGATAGAGACTGCCGAATTGGCAGAAATCATTGCGCAGCAAATGGCTGCTCAATTCCCAAACCTCTTTGCTCAATGGAACCAAGCCAACAACAACAACAATGTTCTATGCAAATACAAGGATTTTAACCAGGCTAAACCACTCAAGTTTAGTGGTTCTGAAGGAGCGACTGGGCTTCTTCAATGGTTCGAGAGCATTGAGAATACTTTCCGCCACGTGCAGTGTCCTGACAATCGCAAGGTCGAGTTTTCTTCGAGTGTGTTTCAGAAGAGGGCTCTCACATGGTGGAACGGGATTATGAGGGATCGTGGTGCAGAAGTTGCTCTAGCACAGACATGGGCTGAACTTAGGGCTCTCATGATGAGGGAATTCTGTCCTCGTCATGAGCAGCGAGCTTTGGAGAAGGAATTTGATGAGTTGAAGCAAGATAGTGGTGAGCACAGGGCGTATACTGATAGGTTTGAGGAGTTGAGTCTGCTTTGCCCGAAAATGGTTACCCCACTTGACATAGCTATCGAAAGGTACATCGACGGCCTACCTGACTCGGTACAAGACATCCTTACTGGTAGTAACCCTGCCACACTCCGTCAGGCGATCGAGTTATCAGCGACATTGACTGAGTCGCAGATTCGGAAGAATAAATTACATAGGAAGGGTGACAAGGGCGAGAAACAGTCGTCTGACAAGGAGGATAGCAAGAAAGGTCAAAACAAGAATGGGAAGGATTCTAGTTCATCGAAGAGGGCAAGGAAGCGTAAGGTTTCCCAAAACTATGCCATTACTGCACAGGCCCAAGCTGCACCAAATCAGCCTGCGCAACCACTAGCCAAGAAGCCTTATTTTGGCAATGCACCTTTGTGCAACAGGTGTAACGGCCATCATCAACCACACCTCCAGTGTCGTCAGTGCACCAACTGCGGAAGATCCGGTCATCTTGCTGACACCTGCCGCATCCCTGCTAATCCGAATCGCCCAGTTCAGAACCCGGCTCAACAAGTTGCTCAGCCTCTTGCTCAGCAACAGGGTCAAGCTGCACGACCACACTACCCACCTGGTGCCTGTTACAATTGTGGGGATCTGACCCACTACAGAAACCGATGCCCAAAGCTTGCTAATGCAAATCCGACCCACGGATGAGCATTCAGCTGAACAAAGGATGTTGCTGTCTTATGCCTTTGTTTCTTTTGTTTTCGTGTATTGTGAAACAATATGTCTCGTTCATAAATAAAAGTTGTTGTTCACAATTCTGATATACAAGTATAATTACATGTGTGTATGACTTTTCCTATGATACCTACATCAAGGAACTATGTTCCTTACAAACTACTCTTGTGATTCTCTCTTTCAAATGATCGCTCATGATTCCTTCGAAAATTTTAAGTACTCGTTTCATTCTAAGATACGAAGTACAGAAAATAAAGTGACATTATGAGTAATCATGCTTCTGCACATCTGTGCCTTTGAAATCCTTGGTTAAATAACTAAGGGTATTTTCAAATCTCATACCCATTACGTTTTGATTTTTTTTTAACATATACAGTACAAGTATTTCAAAAACAATCTTCATGATCTCAAAACATTTCATATAGTTTGAAAACAATTTATCTAAATACATTAACTATGTTATTTCAAAAACATTAGCCATGTTATCAAAACCAACCTTCCTAATTTCAAAATATTTCATATAGTCTGAACGCAATATTAACACAATACATTTTCTTATCAAGTGCATGATTTCGAAAAGCATCATTCATGTCTTTCAAAAACCTTATACATAATTTCAAAATTCATCTCTCATGATTTTAAAACATTTTTGTAAATATATCTATCTAATACACCTACTTTATTTCAAAAGTATTATATATAAGGTTTCAAAAACGGTAAACACATTTTTTCTTAAAAGAACCCCATGCACAGTTTTCAAAAATATTTTCCTCGTACATCGACTGAACTTTCAAATTTCGCTTCATATGTCGCCTTGGCATATCTGGCATCTCAACTTTGTAAAGCATTTCAACTTCATGTTTTGACATAAGCCCGTCCAGTGCAAGGTTTCAAAACATCTTCAACTTCTAAAATCCATATGGGATCTTTTTATCTTCATATTTAGACCCTTGTGGATGATCATCATTCAAATCAGAGTCCTTAATTGGATTCTTTATGTACCTTAATTCGAACATTTCGAGTTCTAGTAATCGAAATCGAATTTTCTTTTTGAATCTTTCTATCTTTATAGTTAGATTCTTGATAATGTTTAAAGTGCCAAATGAAATCCACGAGATGGATTCCTAGTGTGCTTTAAATACATGTACTCTGTTAGCAGAACAAACTTCTAGTTAAACAATTTTGTGGTTATGTGACTATGTGTTTATTCATCTTATGTTTTCTTTTATGCATTTTTGTGTTTTTAATACTCTGGATATTCGTTATCCAAATCCTCGCAGAATCTTTCATATCTTCATATGAGGGATTCGTAGCAGGATATTCAAAAGGTACTACCTTCAATCCTTAATGGGCTTCTATGTAATAGTTAAGACCCTTGGATTATATAAGTACCGCTCCATGTTTCATAAGAGATCCTTTTAGTGGTCTAGTCTAAAAGATTGATTCACAATTTGGTTAAAGAACGACAACTAGTGATGTAGCTGAACAGACTCCTTGATAGTCTATTCAGATCATTTATTGATTTAATTAAAAGGACTTTATGGCGGTCTAGTCACACTCATCACAGGATTGTTCATTTGGTTTTCCCCTACACATTATAAAATAGATTGTGTGAACTGTGCAAGGAATTGTCTGATTATGGACGCGTACATAATTATAAAATTTAGTGCACAGAAACCCAGTATGATTTGTTATGTGTAAGAACCGATAGTGACAACAATAACAAAATGAGAACGATGTAATGGAGGTACGGTGGACGCACCAATGACGCTTCATATACTTGTATATAAGTATCCCTCTTACATTGCAATCATGATGTTATTAAAGGTTACTAGAAGTTCAGAACCCTAATCAATATTGTTCGATCTTTTCAACTTCATGTTTTCAAGCTCTCACAAGTTTCCTCTAAATAAATTTCGGGACGAAATTTCCTAAAGTAGGGGAGACTGTAACACCTGTGCCTCCACGGCCATCAAACAAATACCGAACCAATGAAATATTATATTTCATACTTGGGATTTGTAAAAATATGTGTATCATTTGCACATATCAATTCTTGTTCAATTTCAAACTCTAAATCGCTTTCTGGAAGGCTATACGCGCACCGATGCGTAAATATAACCAGTTTAATGCAACAAACACTCCGGAATAGTGACATAGGCTTAACATACCTTAAATAACCTTTACATAACTTAGAAATAAGTTTTGAAGGCTTTGGTATGGCAAAATCAAGTTAAATCGCTTACAGGGACTAAATTTGACAAACTGCGAAAGTATGCCAATTTGAACTGTAACAGACATTCCGGAACATGACCATAAGTTAAACATACCATAAATATCCTTTACATGGCTTAGAAATAGGGTTTGAGGTGTTTGGTGTGCTAAAATAAACTTTTGGGTCATTCAGGGACTAAAAGTGTCAAAAAGTGCACAAGTTTGCATTTTTACGCATAACTCACGTTCTGAATACATCCGGACATCCAAAAATTTATGTAAGCATGAATATATTATGCTTTAGTGTTTGGCTTGTCAAAAATCCATTCGTCACGTCATTTGGATCGTTTTTCGCGCTTATGCGCATTCCGTCGTAATTAAGCGAACATCACGTTCGTACGACCAAACGAACCAGCACCCGGCATATTTTTGAGCATGTTTCATGTCCACAATGTTTAGGCATCATTTTAGGGCATTAAAGTTGGCTTTACGGGCCTTAGAAGTGTTGGAAATGGCCTTAAACACGTGCAGGGACTGAAACTGTAATTTCTGAAACTTGTTTTCTGATCAGAAGGGCTAGGCGGCCCGCCTCAGTTTCTGAACATCCTCAGGCGGCCCGCGTCCCACTATCAGACCAGATTAACTGCATTTAATAGCAGATTGCAGCTGTTTGATCCTCACCCACACATTCTCAATTGCTTAGTCAGATGATAAGGACCATTTTTAGTCACCACAACTTTGCAACACATGTACGGATGGGATTAAGGCACGTTTTCCATGAAACGATCCTAACGGTTACCCGAAAACTATAAATACCCCATCACCCCAATGCAAAACTTACAAGAACTTTGATTTGAGAAACTCTAAGTTGAAACTATTGTTTCATACCTGAGATTTTTGAATCGAGGTTAGCATTCGGGGACCCTTCGTAAGTATTCTTTCGTTCTTTTCCTTATTTTATTGCTTTTCGAGTCAGAAAGTCAAACTTTGTTTGACTTTCAGCGTTGACCAGTAATGGTCAATGCGAAGTTCGTTTGAACTTCGCAACGTGAGTGTAATCACGTTGGTCATAGTCCCTTGGGACTATGCCCACTGATTACCACGTTGTCTAGGGTCGTAGGGTAGGCGATCTAATAAATCGCCTATACCCTCGAACCCGACCCAGTTTGGTCGATCATTAGGATCCGACCAAATACATTAGGTGACCATAGTAGGTAGGGAATAACCTTCCGAGGTTATACCCTATGGTCACATCGTTTAAGTAGTTGTATGACAGGTAGTTTATATGCCTTAGGTAAATTACCAGAATACCCTTTTCATGTATAATTGGTAATTAAGCATATGTAACCTAAACTTTTGTCACATAACTGATTATGTAACATGTTTAGGCATATAAGACTTGTCGTAGAACTAGTTAGGCGGTCCGAACGCGTTTCACGCAAACGACGCGTTAAAGTAGCATAAGCTACCTAAACGGGTCGTAATGGGTCGTAAGCTATTAGGTTGGGTTTCATTTAGCATGTAGGCTTTGATAAACCATATGACACGAGTCTCTATACTCGTTTGGTTTACGAAACCTCATTCTATCCGATCTTCCGATTTAGGTCCGGTTTATTAATGTAGTTACCTATATTAGGTGCCGTTTGATTTCCGTGATCTCTAGCATTGTTTGGTTGTCACTCAAGGACTACTGAGCATTCTCAAGTGAGTACATAGACCCCTCTTTTACTGTTTTCCAAACTGTTTTGGGGTGAAACACATGTGCCTACTTATTACTTTCGTGCTTTCCTGTTTTCACATCATATACTTGCTATGTTCATTAGTACATTTATAGTACATGATTTCATGGTGTTCTATGCTTTGTATGATGACTTTGCATACTTAGTACATTGTTTTACATGACTTTTCTACTTTGTATGATGACTTTGCATACTTAGTACATTGTTTTATACTGCATCTCTGTTTCATATGTTCCAGTAACATATGGACACATTGTTTTACAGCTCTACCCTGTATGTTTACTCTAGCATACTAGGTACATTATCTTCATAAAACATGCTTACATTTTGGTATGACATTTGGTTTGTTTAAACTATACTATACATTCATTAACACCGATCATGCCGTTCGTTAGTAGGTAGTGGTACCATAGGACTTGACAAATCCCGTTCCGGACATCCCAGGGAAAGGGGATGAAAGGAATGACCGAATCCGAATACATATTCTCTTGATAACTCACTTTTACATAGTTATCCGTCTGTCTCAAGGCTTGGATGTATGAATTTTCACAATACCGCATAAATGTTCATATTCAGTATAGCATGCATATATCTTACAAAACATAACTTTGATTTAAACCAAGTTTTACTTCAATACTTTGTTTTGTACATTTTTACTTATGGTTTAAGTAGTCTAAATTTTACTTACCATACATATCATTTTGGTTATACATTACTTGACTACTTTTGGACTATAAACATTTGACATGGTTTATACAAGGACTTTTGACTATTGGTTTAAACATAGACTTATTACATTGGTGGTTTGAGTAAGTGATTAAGTAACGATGCGTGTGTAATATGATACAAGCATGGTGGATACGCCGCTGGTACTTCCTATATATAAGTGTTTGTATGGTATTACATATATCGTAGTGTTATTTGAATCATTTCAGTTTGATACATATAACATTTTATACAAATAACATACCTTTCACAATACATTGTTTTACAAACAACTTAACTTTTACAAACTCATTTTACATGGTTACTCATTTAACCATGCATTATTTTCTTATTTATACATATCATCTGAACTTATTGTTTTTCAAATGATTTACAAAGACAAAGCAAATTACAAGGTTCATGACTAAACATTTTCTCAAACATAAGTCATGAAACCTATTTTCACAAAACCTATGTATCTCACAGGCATTTTTATGCTGACGTACCTATTTTCACATGTGTTTTTCAGGAGCTGTTGCATAAGATGATCAAGATACACATAGGCAGACTTGGGCTTTAGTGAAAATAAAAGATGCAAGACTAGTTAATTATGTTGTATTTCTTTGTTTGTTAAGACATTGTAACACTTTTAATCAATAAAGCGAAACTTTAATTTCCATGGTTGTGAAACATTAATTCTGTTACAACACTCCCCGATGTTTCCGCCACGTTTTGTATGTTCTACGTGGTCGGGGTGTGACATTGTTGATATGTCAAAAGAGTGTCCCATAGCTGATGCCTGTCTGTTCTCAGCTGCCTCTAACAAAGAGACAGAACTTTGGCACAGAAGACTGGGGCACACAAATCTTAAGACAATCACTGAAATTTCAAAAAATGGTTTGGTAAGAGGCCTACCACAAAAATTGTTTTCATGTCCTGAACATTGCATTTCCTGTTTAAAAGGAAAACAGCATAAAAGTTCTTATAAGTCCATTGAAGAGTCCAAAACAACCCAGTGTTTGCAAATGCTGCACATGGATTTGTTTGGCCCAGTTCAAGTCATGAGTCTCAAGAAGAAAAGATATTGTTTGGTTATTGTTGATGACTTCTCATGGTTTACATGGACTTTCTTTTTACACTCAAAAGATGAGACTGCAGGCATTTTGCACAGGTTGAAAAGCAATTTGACCTTCCCGTAAAAGTCTTCAGGAGTGACAATGGCACAGAATTTAAAAATAAGGAGTTGGATGCCTTCTGTGTGAAGAAAGGGATTGTAAGGCAGTACAACATCCCTAGAACACCATAGCAAAATGGGGTAGTTGAAAGAAAGAACAGAACTTTGATTGAGGCTGCCAGAACCATGCTTGCTGATTCAGGTTTGCCATTAACTTTTTGGGCAGAGGCAGTAAACACTGCTTGCTATGTCCAAAACAGAGTTTTAATAAACCCCAGGCACAAAAAGACTGCTTATGAAATTCTGTATAAAATCAAACCACTGATCTCTTACTTCAAGGTATTTGGCTGCCCATGCTTTATTTTGAACTTAAAAGACTCCATTTCAAAATTTGCAGCCAAAATTAATTATGGTTATCATCTGGGATACTCAACCACTGCCAAGGCCTACAAAGTGTTTAATACACGGACCAAGGCAGTGGAGGAGACCTTGAATGTAAAGTTCAATGAACTTTCATCAATGAAAATCCCAGCAAATCCTGCAGATCTGTTTGATCTTGATAAATTCACTTTTGAAAATACTGCTGTCAAGACTAACAGTGCAGGTCCATCATAGGATTCAACACCAGACTATGGGTATGAAATCATCATTCCTCAAAGGTCTGCCACAATGGGAAAAGCATCAGTTGTTCAAAACAGCTGTCAAAGCTCAACCACTGCTACCTCAACAGTTGTTGACCAAAGTAGCCCATCAACCACTGCTTCCACATCCTCAAACACTGATGACAAAAGTCCCCAAATAGTGGATAAAAGTCAGCATGTGTCCACTTTATTACCTCCCATTCCACCACCTTTTGAAGCCACTTCTGGATCATCAAAGTCCCCAGCAGTGGTTAGCTCAGATGATACACATTTGCAGCCTTCACCAACAAATTCCATCATTCCATACCAAGGAGATTTAATCTACTTGAGATCTCATCCACCTGACCAAATCATTGGTAACATCAATGAAGGGGTGCTCACAAGAAGCCAAACCCAAAACATTTGTCTTTTTGCTGGTTTTCTATCACTCCATCAGCCAGTCAAGTACCAAGAGGCACTGAAAGACAACAGCTGGGTAGAAGCCATGCAAGAGGAGCTCCAACAGTTTAAAAGACAACAAGTATGGGAGCTTGTACCACTGCCAGAAGAGGTTAGCCCCATTGGCACAAAGTGGGTCTTCAAAAACAAAACTGATGAAAGGGGTATTGTTGTCAAGAATAAAGCCAGGCTTGTGGTTCAAGGTTATAGACAGGAAGAGGGGATTGACTATGATGAAACTTTTGCCCCTGTAGCAAGATTGGAAGCTATAAGACTGTTCCTGGCCTTTGCTGTCAACCACAACATGAAGGTGTTCCAAATGGATATCAAAAGTGCTTTCCTCTATGGTACAATTCAAGAAGAGGTGTATGTGTGTCAACCTCCAGGTTTTGAGGATCCTTTTTATCCAGATCATGTCTACAGGCTGAACAAAGCCCTGTATGGCCTGAAACAAGCACCAAGGGCCTGGTATGAAACTCTTTCCACCTTTCTACTCTCAAATGGTTTCAAAAGAGGTACCATTGATAAAAGGCTGTTTTTAAAATGGAGAGGAAAGGATTTAATGATTGTCCAAATTTATGTGGATGACATTATTTTTGGAAGCACATGTAACAAAATGTGTGAAGAGTTTAGGGAACTCATGACAGCTGAGTTTGAATTGAGTGCAATGGGTGAGCTGTAATGCTTTCTTGGTCTCCAAGTTCAGCAAATGCAAAATGAAACTTTCATTCATCAAAGCAAATATGCAAAAGAACTTTTAAACAAATTTGATATGAATGATTGTAAACCATGCAGCACACCCATGGCAACAAATAAGCTGGTCATGTCTAATGAAAAGGATGAGCTGATTGACCAAACTCTTTATAGAAGCATGATTGGGTCTCTTTTGTACCTAACTGCATCTAGACCAGACATCATGTTTGCAACATGTATTTGTGCAAGAAGACAATCAGCCCCTAGAAAATCCAACCTTATTGCTGTAAAAAGGATATTCATATACATAAAAAGTGCTCCCACACTTGGTATCTGGTATCCAGCTAATGGGAATATCAAGCTTTCAGGATTTTCAGACAGTAACTTTGCTGGATGTAACACCACAAGGAAGTCCACATCAGGAGGGTGCCAGTTTCTAGGTGATTGCTTAGTTTCATGGCAAAGCAAAAAGCAAGCAGTTGTTTCAACATCCACTGCTGAAGCTGAATACATTGCTGCTGCAAGCTGTATAGCCCAACTCCTGTGGCTTCAAAATCAGTTGCTGGATTTTGGTATCACTGCCTTAAAGACACCACTCATGTTGGATAGCCAGGCAGCAGAAAATATCATCAAAAATCCAGTTTCTCATTCAACCACCAAGCACATCGACATCAGACATCACTTTGTGAGGGATTGCTATGAAAAAGGTTTGATTTCTCTACATCATGTTCCAACTAAAGACCAGCTGGCAGATGTGCTCACAAAAGCATTAGATACTGCCACCTTTGGTAGCTTGGTCTCTAGGATTGGCATGCTAAACATGGAATAACAAGCAACATCTTGTTTTTCTATGAATAAAAGCATTAAAATGTTTTCAGAAAATCAAGA
The DNA here is from genome assembly GCA_030545235.1 of Helianthus tuberosus. Classification (NCBI taxonomy): domain Eukaryota; kingdom Viridiplantae; phylum Streptophyta; class Magnoliopsida; order Asterales; family Asteraceae; genus Helianthus; species Helianthus tuberosus. The sequence continues at coordinate 62,110,270 of CM060429.1, read as the reverse complement.
ATCCATCCTTAAAAATAGCTAAAAATGAAGTTTTCATTAAAATCCTTAAAAGTCTGCCATAACCACTGTTGTTCAAAAGTCTGCTCTACTTCAAAGTCTGTCCACTGCTGAAAGCCATCCTCTGTTCTCTCATTTCCTTGATAAACTCTGTTGTTCAAAAGCAGTGTCTTATCCACTGATATGCTATCCACTGATAGTGAAAATCATCCACTGCTTTCATTTTACCGTTGTAACCACTGCCTTCATCAGTAACTTTCATAAAAGTACTGTCCTTCATTTCATCAGAGTTTGGCATGTGGGCAGTACATAGTGGTCAGTACTTTTGTAACCGCTGCCACGTCAGCCTTCACTTTTTCCTCTATAAAACCCCCACTTCACACCAAAAACAGGGTTTTACTGTCGAATTGAATTCTCAAAAATTCTCTTCTCAAAGCAGTTTTTCTTCAAATTCCTTCACAAATCTCTTCGATCATCATCTCCAAAATGACAAAATCGAAGTCATCTGCAAAACCCATTTCCAAATCAACATCTAAACAAGCCTCTCAAAAGGCAACACCCACCGAAATTCCACACAAACCATCTCACAATCTTCTGGGTTTACTCACAAAACCCGGCACCATAGATATTTTCGATTCCATCCTTGCTACCATCTCCGCATCAAAGTACAAAACTTTGTTAACAGCGGATGCACCAATTTATTTGACAACCCAAAGAGAATTTTGGAAGAATGCAACCCTTGAAAAACAAGGAGACACTGTAATAGCTATCCACTCTTCTCTAAAGGGAAAAGCTGTCAAGATTACAACACAATCAATTTCAGAGGTCTTTCAACTCGACGATCAGGAAGGAACAATTTCTTTCCCTAAAAACAAGTTAAAAAATGATTTTCTGGAAAGAGGGTATAATGCAGAAGTAAAAAAGGACACCTTACAAAAAGGTTACTTCCCTTCTGCAACAAGGTTTTTATTTCATACCCTTCTAATGTGTGTTTCAAACAAAACCACTGCTTTTAACGAAATACCATTAAAAATTCAAAATCTGGGATATGCTATTCTTCAAGGAGAAAATTTTAATTATTCTCGGGAAATTTTTAATGATCTGGTTAAAAATGTTGAAACAAAGGCATTCTTACTATTTCCAAGATTTTTGAGTTATTATTTTGAAAAGAAACTTGGTAAGAGTGATCCTGCTGCAATAAAACAAGGTGCATCTATTCAAATAAACTGTTTAACTACTGAAACTTTTACAAGGATGTCCACACCTTGCAAACCACAAGCAGAGGTGCCTGAGCAGATTTTAGCAGCTACCACTGCTCCTCAGGTATCTGCTGCAGAGCCCACTGCTCAAGGTGATCAAAGTAGCAGCACAACTGCTTTGAAACCCACACCTAAAATCACCAAAAAGCCACAGAAAAAGAAAACTCAAAAACCCCCCAAACCCATCAAAAAGGCAACTCTGGAGGATGAGATACGAGAGCAAATGCCTGTGACAACACAAAAGTCACAAGAAACCACTGCTGCTTCTTCCTCACAGCAGTTGGTACAAATATCTCAACCCATAACCGAAACTCCTCTTACTTCTTCTCAAAAAGAACAGGTTGTACAAATAGGGACTCCACATCATGATGCTCTGGAAACACTCGTTTCCAACATCCACAGCCCAATGTCCGGGGCAAATCCTCTTTCTACACCAAACATCACATCCACAATTCCCCCACCAACTAAACTTCTGTTGGATGCAATCGATTTGAACCAGGCACTAACTAGTCCTTCTCAATCACCTATTAATGAGAATATACCTCAACAAATGACTTGGTCTGATGTATCAATCTTTACTAACCCACCAACACAACCTGAGGAGGTTACACCCCTTGAGTTACAAGTAACTCTTGGTGGTATTCCAAGTGAAGCGGCCACTACAAATGTTGAACCCACTGGTTTACATTTGGACAGTGGTTACATCAATAAGACTTCCTTGGAGGCAATTCCTTACATAGCACCTCTGCCAACCACCAGTGGATTTATTTTTACCACTGGCAACATCAAAAGGTTGTCAAGTGTTGAAGGAAGAAGACCCCAGTACCAAGAAAAAGGGGCATCAGTGGTTAATGTTTGGAGTACACTCCCTACTTCAACCACTGATAAAACCACTGCTAGTGGGAAATCAGATGATCCCATTAAATTGGGTGATGGTTTAAAATATTTGGAATTGACGGAACGTGTTGATAAACTGGATACTTCAGTTGCAGATATCAAAGAAATGTTGCAACAGTTGTTGACAGTACAAAAGATGCAATCCACTGTTGTTCCACCTCAAGCACCTGCTCCACTACAAGCATCTGCTACAAATGAGCTCTGGAACCTCTTCCAACCTTTTCTCCAAGAACAAAAAGAAATGGCTGATCAGCAACATGAACTACATGTCAAAAAGCTGAGAAACATAATGGAGTCTAGGTACAAGAACACTCAAGCAGATATTAAGGCAATCAAGGCCCATTTATTGGAAACCACTGGCACTGCTCCTCCAACAGTACTTTTCATTGATCAACTTCCCCCAGATAATGCCAAAAAGGGGGAGAAAATTCAGGAGTGGAAAAAAAAGGGAATAGATGATGGTCTTTATATTGAACCAGAAAAGGATGCTATGACCAGAAAAATTCCCTTGTCAGATAGTAGTAAAAAGGTTGATGCTACCCAAGAAGCACTTGATGAAGGAGTGGCAAGTGTAAAAAGGGATAGAGTGGCAAAGGATATTTCAAGGTGGAATGAGGAGAAAAGAGCTTTCATGGAGCTGTATGCGCAGGGTTGTTCTGAGTCAAAGGATTCTAAAAATCCTAAGCCAAAAAGGAAACCTAAGTCCATCCCATCCAGAATTCCAAAGCATATTCCAAAACCACCATCCAAAAGCCATCAGCATCAAACCTCCACCCAAACAGCTGTTGTAACTCCTGCTGTATTAACTACTGCTGGTACTTCAGAGGTTTCGACATCTGTTATCACTTCAACACACACCACTTCAACACACACCACAACCACTGCTTTACCACCACCATCATCACCACCAAAAACAAACTCACCACCATTGCCTCCTGCCAAAAAGCAGAAGACAACAGATGTTACAACATCTGCTGTAATGACAACAGTGGTTGAAACACCAGTTGTTTCAACAGCTGTTAGTCAACCACAAACCACTGCCACTCAAACTATCACCATTGTTCCACCCAAAGCATCATCAGTCCCTCCTCAAACAAAAAGGAGAAGGCTAATTCTAAAAGATGATGACACATCTCCACCACCAACATCTTCAAAATCTCTGTCACTTGTCACAATTCCAAAACCCATGCCTCTCTCTTCAGCTCAAATTCTAAAGCCATTACCTCCTGCTGGTGTCTCATTTCCTCTGGAACTCATTGCAGTTAGGGAAGATATCAAATCCTTTTACTATGAGAATGACCCAGTTAAAAGGAGTTTGCCATCAGTTGAAGGATATCCCAGGCCTAACAATATTGAAGAATATTTGAAGCTCAAGGCCAAGCAAGCAGAGGATATCTCAATCAAAAATAAACAAGGGAAATCTGATAGAGAATTTCAGCAAAACTATCAGTTTCTACTCACACAGGTTAGAGCTATGGAGCAATTTGCCAAAAATGTATGTCAGCAAATCTCAGAAAGGGCAGATGAGTCCTTGAGAAAAGACTACATTGAGAACATCATGACTTACAAGAAATACAAGGGGGATAAACACATGTACAAAAACTGGACCATTCCTAAGCTTGAAAAAGAGGCAGCCAGGATTCAAGAAATGATCAAAAATAAGGTCAAGCAGACTCCTCCTGAAAAGTTCAAACAGTTTGAAGCTGATAAGGCATTAGAGTTGAAGAGAATGAAAGAGGAGCTGATAGCAGCTGATTATGGGTCAAAGAATTTTGTGTCAAAGTGGGGAGAAGATAGGATCAGGGCTACCTACAAAAAGTTAGAGGAACTTAGAAAGAAAGATCCAACAGTTCCACAAAAGCCTGATTATTCCAAAGCAGAGGTCTCAAAAAGACCACCAAAGCTGCAAGTCAAAAGAACCACTGCTCCAGCTGGTGCTGCCATCTACAAAAGAAGGAGTCAAAACCAGTCAGGTGCTGAAACAGTTCAAGATCTAAAAGCTGGAAATGTTGTTGTAAAAGAGGGCATTAGATTAATGATGAAAGAAGATCTTGAATTGGAACAATCTGCAAGTACTGCTCAGCCAGTCATGAATAGGCCAGCATCTCCAAACTCCTCATCAAATAAAAATCTCCCAAGAAACCCATCAGGCTCAAAAGTACTAAAGTGGGAAACTGACAAACAGACCCATGTACTGACTATGTTCAGGTCTGATGGAGAAGTGAAGAAAATCTCAAGGGAACAAGCACTTGGCCTAAGTCTTGAAGATTTGCAGGATCTCCTTGTTCTTCCACTTAGCAGGGATGATGATGACACAGATGCCTTAACCTTTGAACTACAACTTAAAGGGCAAATAAGGGAACTGTTGGTGAGGCAATAAAGACTCCACAATAATGAAGAGTTTTGGCATTATCTGTTCCAGGGGGAGATTGTTGGGATTGAACCCTACCAGAGGAACAGATAATTAAAGCCAAAATTGGATCAGAGCAGTGGATCCAGAATAAGCAGATGTTACATACAAGTCTCTCCCCTTGAAAGTGATTTCAACATCTGCTGACCTCCTATCTACTGATCGTGCAAACTGCTGACCTACAACTGCTGATCAATTAAAGGCCTGATGAAAGACTAAAGCTCTGCTGTCCAATCTACTGCCTTGAGTCAAGTACTGCTGATCCGGACAAGTACTGCTGGGTTCACAGCAGTGGAAGGATGCAGCAGTTATTTATATGTCTTTTATGTAATGAAATGTAATAGCAGTAGTTAGCATAGCAGTGTTTGTATTGATCAGAGGTTAGAGTTTGTTAGGAGGTTAGATGTCACTTTCATGGTGACGTCAGCTTAGATGCTCAGTGGTTTGCTAGTGCCTATAAATAGAACAGTGCTCTGTACTGTTCTATTAGCTCTTTGCAAAACCGTCTTCTCTGCACGAACAAACACTGAGCTCTGGCTGAGGGGGATTTTGTATCAAGCATTGCAATTGTAATCGTTGTTGAAATTAAATTCAATCTTTCGGTTCATTGTGAAAAGTGTTTTGATAAAAGCAATACTCTCGTTTGATTGTATGCAAAGTTTGTTTCCATCTTAATTCCGTTGCACAACTCATCCATCTTCATCTTAATTCAAATGAAAAATACAATCAAAACCAAACTCAGATCCAACATTGATGTTGTTGTGACCACTAAACATGTTAACGGAATCAATCGAACACGAATTAGAAAGCTAAAGGCTGAAAAACAGAATCTGTCCATGCCTTTACAGCCAACTTCAGTTGGCTGTAAACAGGTCATAACTCAACGAAAAACTGATATTTTGAGTCTATAACGTGTTATTATGAAATACGGTTCTAATGGCACCGGAATCGTAATTTTTGGACTTCGTTTACTATTTTTAAAGTGTCATTTTGTAACAGCAGTTTTTCTGCTGAAAATATGCGTTTTGTTTTCTGTCATAACTTGAGTTCTGTGTAGAGTTAGATCATGAAACTTGTACTGTAGATGACCACCGATGTATTTGTAATTCTCTAACTAGAATTTCGTAAATCGGACTCTCGATAAATTTTAAACAAATTATTCCGTAGACTGTGGTCAGAAAAAGATAAATCTGAGTTCAGTCTGGAAAATGAATTTTTATAAAATATTAGTAATGAACTGGACCCCGATATTTTTACACAATAAAATTTGGAACGTTTAAGACATTCTGTAAAAATTTGGGAATTTTTGGAATAAGTTAACTATTTTATTAAAATGTCCGAAAACAGCCCGGTTTTGAATATTAATGCTGAAATGACATAAGTTGTAATTTGCATGTCTAAATGTCGGGTAGGTTATCTGTGAATGATATAACGTGTTATATGTGTTATGTGCATTATCGTATGTTTGTTTATGAAGTGGGGAATGGATGGGAAAGTTATATGGGCATAAACCATTAAAGTGATGCATGTTATGTGATAGATACGTGTAGGAACTTTGTGCTCTATTTGAAACCACTAAATGACTAACTGGTAATCATACTAGGACGTGATTGACCAACCTTGATTGTTAGCTATTTGTGAGAGTCAAACCGAGCAACCGAGGTGAGTTCACACTTTTCTACAAAGCATGGTAAATTCCCGGTGGGAATGGGAATGGTGACCAAACATTAAGGAACAATGGATTCTTAACCCATCATCTGTATAGACAGCAATAGGTACATTATGAAATTTTACCCAAACAGGCACAGTTTTAATCCCCTCCTTCCTAAGGATGACCGATGGTGACCAAACATTAAGGAACAATGGATTCTTCCTAATCAACCAAGGACCCCCCTCGAGCACTTTAGACATACCCTCAGCCGAGTCAAACTTGAAAAAGAAAAATCCGTTACCGTTCATCATAACCCGTGAGAATCCAAACTTATTCCAAACATTTTTTGCATAATACTCTACTACCGGAAATGGCAGTCTACTACCCAAAAAGTAACCATACAATACATTAGTGAAACGATCTTGAACCTTACGTACCGCCTCCTTCGGGATTACAACATCAGCATCTTCCAGAGTATCTTGAGCCTCTAAGTGCCTGAAGTTAATCTCCTTATTCTTCTTATTCAAACTGGACGATTGAAGTTTATCAGCATAAGATATCGGAGCAGATCTCTCAGCACTAAGATTTGCATTACCATCAGAAGTAGAACTCGTCGATTGAACTTGAATAGTCACTTTTTCCAATTCATCAATAATGTTTATACCCTTCTGATCTTTCTGCATAATACCACGCCTCGGCAACACCGGATTACCATCAATGTTTAAAGGCTTACTAAAAAACGATGACTTATCACGAAGCTCCTGATCATTCAGCGGCTTAGAACCCTTAGAAGAAATGAAAATATCACCATGCATCTTTTCAGAAAAGGATTGAAACCCTAAATCCTCCAAAACCCTCTCTCTATTTCTCTCCATGCAAACACGTTCAACATACACCCTAAGTCGGCAACAAGAAACCCTAATCCTAAAACCCTAGATTCAATCTTCAACTCTTAACCGATTAATCCAGAGTTTTCGATCTAGCTAAATTAATCTCAGTTAACCGCAATCAAAAACAACTAGATTAATAAATCAGAGAATCAAACTAAATACTAGGGAGGCGATTGAAAGAAAAACAAGAAAAAACCCTAAATTCAAAATCGGATACAATTGCTAACTAGTTCGTTATAGAGATTTGAAGAACTCAAATCTCCAATCACAGACTGTTATACAAGAGATCGCAAAGAAGAATCAAGGTTTACGTAGGGAACCAAAATCGCCAGGATTGAAACTTATTTCGCCAGGAACAAACTAGATTTCGACACACCAAACCATCCAAAACTTATTTCTTGTATTTGTAATTCTCTCACTGGAATTTCGTAAATCGGACTCTCGATAAATTTTAAATAAATTATTCCGTAGACTTTGGTCAGAAAAGATAAATCTGAGTTCAGTCCGGAAAATGAATTTTATAAAATATTAGTAATGAACTGGACCCCGATATTTTTACACAATAAAATTTGGAACGTTTAAGACATTCTGTAAAAATTTGGGAATTTTTGGAATAAGTTAACTATTTTATTAAAATGTCCGAAAACAGCCCGGTTTTGAATATTAATGCTGAAATGGCATAAGTTTTAATTTGCATGTCTAAATGTCGGGTAGGTTATCTGTGAATGATATAACGTGTTATATGTGTTATGTGCATTATCGTATGTTTGTTTATGAGTGGGGAATGGATGGGAAACTTATATGGGCATAAACTGTTAAAGTGATGCATGTTATGTGATAGATACGTGTAGGAACTTTGTGCTCTATTTGAAACCACTAAATGACTAGCTGGTAATCATACTAGGACGTGATTGACCAACCTTGATTGTTAGCTATTTGTGAGAGTCAAACCGAGCAACCGAGGTGAGTTCACACTTTTCTACAAAGCATGGTAAATTCCCGGTGGGAATAGGAATGGGTACAGGAATAGGGATTCCTCGTCCTTTGGGACGCGTTCAGGAATGTGAATTCCTCGTCCTTGAGACGTGTTCAGGAATGTAAATTCCTCGTCCTATTGGGACGTATTAGACTTACTGGACTAGAACTCTATCAGCGAAGTCCCTCCCTTTTTGTATCGACTTAATCGCCGAGGCTATGGCGAGCGGGTCATTAGTTAATAGCGCTATTAGGTTTAACAAACCGCACATCGTGCCAGTTGGACGGGTGTGTACTAATGGACTATGGCACGTCGGTTATGATAGACACCGACGCTAGGGCACAATTAATTTTCGTTAGTAGTCGATATGATAAACGAGTCCGGTAGTAAAATAATGGGGTATCTCCCCACGGCCGAAGTGCCGGGCTGGATAGCCAGGGAAGGTGGACATGGGATGGTTAACTAATAAACGTTTTCGAACTATGGGGTAACCCCCACGGCTGGATAGCTGAATGAGATTAAACTATGTTTTTGGAAACAACTCTAAAATGGACAACCAATCGTGAACTCACTCAACTTTGTTGTTGACTCGTTATTACATGCTTTGCAGGTCGTTAGATGCTATGGAGCTTGCACATGGAGGTGGTCGTTGTGGGATGCGAACTGATATGTCTCGTACTCAATAAATAAACTTTATGAACTAATGAAACTTATGTTTTGGGACTTTAAACTTATGAACTACGAACTTATGTTTTGGTTTAACGTCTTATGCTTCCGCTGTTTAAATTGAACTTGGTTAATTTCCTTTTGGTCACCAATTGTATTGTGGTTAGTTTTATATACTTAATTGTGTTGTTCAATATGATTGGTGGCTCGATCCTGGTCACGTCACGCCTCCAAGCGGTGGTACTCCGCATGGTGGATTTTGGGGGTGTGACAGATTGGTATCAGAGCCATTGGTTATAGTGAACTTGGTTTTAAAAAGGGAAAAGTTTTTGATAAAACCAGACTATAACCTGTACAGTGCTCAACGATCCACAACGACACTTCTCTCCCCGTGCAAGACTTGACACAATAGGTGGTATGATTTATGTTACATTGTCGGTTAGATAGTTCACACTGTGCATTAATTAACGTAATAATTGCTATTTGAACCTTGTGTGCTTACTCTCTACTATCGTCCCACACTTATGCACTTTCGCGACACTTTTCTCACTTACGTTGCTTCGTTATGAAGATCATGAGCAGACGCGGAGGACGTATCAACCTCACTCAAGCCCAGTTGACGGCTTTGATCAATGAACGAGTTGCTGAGGCACTCGCAGCAAATCCAGCCGGAGGTATAACCTGCCATATCAACTCACCTTAGGACGTTTAGATCCTACCTTCGCAAACCAACCCTCGTGCTTAACCTTATCTTTTATTCTCGCGCAACAGGTCAACATGCTCAACCTCCTGTGTGCACATTCAAAACGTTCATGGGTTGCCGGCCCAGTACCTTCAGCGGCACAGAAGGAGTGGTAGGCCTTCTTCACTGGTTTGAGAGGCTTGAGTCTGTCTTCGAGATGTGTGAATGCCCTGAGGATCGTAGGGTGAAGTATGCTACTGGTACTCTTGAAGGGGTAGTGCTCACATGGTGGAACGCTCAGGTTCAGCTGCTGGGGTTGGTTGCTGCTAACGCCACCCCATGGAATGGTTTCAAGGAACTGATCAAAGAGGAATACTGTAGTCGGGATGACATCCACAAACTAGAGGTGGAATTTTTCAATCTGAAGATGACGGGGTCTGAGATTGAGGCGTATACTAAGAGGTCAAATGAGCTGGCCATCTTGTGTCCAACTATGGTAGACCCTCCCATCAAACGTATTGAGCTGTACCTCAAGGGTCTTGTGCCAGAGATTCAAAGTCACGTGACTTCAGCTAACTTGGGTACCATTCAGCAAATCATCAAGTTGGCTCACCGTCTCACCAACCAGGCAGTGGAACAAAACAGACTGCCTAAGCGTATTGGTGCTACTACTACTAACACTCCCAATGAAAACAAGTGAAAATGGGATGGGAATTCCAGTAAGGGTTCAACTTCAGTTCAGTCCCAGCAGCGAAAGACAGACGAGTACAGAAGCCCCAGTCAGCAGTCTTCTGGGAATCAAGGTCAGGGTGGATACAAGGGAAATCACCCTAAGTGCAACCGATGTAATTTGCACCACAGCGGGCCATGTGGTAAAGGCAACTGTCATCGATGCAACAAACCTGGTCACATTGCAAGGGATTGCAGGAGTCAGCGTCCAGCGAATCAGAATCGACAGCAACAGCAAGCCCCACCAAAGCAACGCCAGCAGCGGCAACAACAAGGTAACAACAAAGGGTGCTTTCAATGTGGTGCTGAGGGCCATTTCAAGAAAGACTGCCCCCAACTAAATTAGAACCAGAACAACAACAATCAGGGGAACGGAAACGGGATTGGGGGAAACAACAATGGTAATGGTGCAAGGGGTCATGTTTTCGTGCTAGGTCAGGGTGACGCAAGGAACGATCCCAACGTTGTGATGGGTAAGTTTCTTCTAGACGACTTCTTTGTTACTGTTTTGTTTGATTCGGACGCTGATACTAGTTATGTGTCTTTAAAAGTTAATCAAATGCTTAAGCATACTCCAACACCTTTGAACACCAAACACACGGTAGAACTAGCTAACGGTAAAAGCCTTGAGGCCACGCACATAGTTAAGGGTTGTAACCTTGTCTTAGCTGGTCAGACTTTCTCTATCGATCTTATTCCTATCACACTGGGTAGTTTCAACGTCGTTATTGGGATGGATTGGCTATCTCACCATCAAGCGGAGATTGTTTGCAAGGAGAAAATCGTCCGCATTCCTCGTTCTGGTGAAGAACCTCTCATGATTCATGGCGATAAGAGTGGTGCTGTTGTAGGCATCATCTCTTTCCTTAAGGCCCAGAAGTGTTTACGAAAGGGCCACACTGCCATTCTAGCACTCGTTACTGACACATCAACGGAAGAGAAGAGAATTGAAGACATACCTATTGTACGCGACTTTCCTGAGGAATTGCCTGGTCTTCCGCCTCATCGCCAAGTTGAGTTTCAAATCGAGCTAGCTCCTGGAGCAGTGCCCATAGCTCGAGCCCCTTATCGTCTAGCTCCATCAGAACTTGAAGAACTGTCCACGCAACTACAAGAACTCTTGGAAAAGGGTTTCATACGTCCTAGCTCTTCGCCTTGGGGAGCTCCAGTATTATTCGTGAAGAAGAAGGACGGTACTTTCAGAATGTGTATTGACTACCGCGAACTCAACAAGGTGACTGTGAAGAATCGTTATCCTCTTCCACGTATTGACGACTTGTTTAACCAGTTGCAAGGGTCGAGCTATTACTCTAAGATTGATTTGAGATCGGGATACCATCAGCTGAGAGTCCGAGATGAGGACGTCTCCAAAACAGCATTCAGAACTCGCTACGGCCATTACGAGTTTCTGGTTATGCCTTTCGGATTGACGAATGCACCAGCGGTCTTCATGGATCTCATGAACCGAGTGTGCAAGCCTTACCTGGATAAGTTTGTCATAGTGTTCATCGACGACATCCTAATCTATTCTAAGAGTCAGGAGGAACACGAGCAGCATCTACGACTTATGCTGGAACTCCTTCGAACAGAGCAGTTGTATGCCAAATTTTCGAAATGTGACTTCTGGCTTCGCGAAGTCCATTTTCTAGGCCATGTGGTAAACAAGAATGGAATTCATGTTGATCCATCCAAGGTTGACTCGGTCAGGAACTGGCCTGCACCCTGTACACCAACAGAAATCCGCCAATTCTTGGGTTTGGCGGGATATTACAGAAGATTTATCAAAGATTTCTCCAAAATTGCGCAACCTCTCACTTCACTGACTCATAAGGGTGTCATCTATCGTTGGGGTGATGCACAGGAGTCCGCATTTCAACACTTAAAAGATAGACTTTGTAGCACGCCTATCCTCTCATTGCCTGAAGGCACAGATGATTTTGTGGTTTATTGCGATGCTTCCATCCAAGGACTTGGTTGCGTGTTGATGCAACATGACAAGGTCATTGCCTACGTATCACGCCAACTTAAGGTTCACGAAAGGAACTACACTACACACGACTTGGAACTGGGAGCAGTTGTTTTCGCACTTAAGATATAGAGACATTACCTGTACGATACCAAGTGCACCATTTACACCGATCACAGGAGTCTCGAGCATATCTTCAAGCAAAAGGAGTTAAACATGCGACAACGCCGATGGGTCGAACTCTTGAATGATTATGAATGCGCTATCAAATACCATCCGGGCAAGGCCAATGTTGTGGCCGACACCCTCAGTCGAAAGGATACTATACCTAAGCGTGTACGTGCTTTACAGCTTACCATCCAATCCAACCTTCCCGCTCAGAGTCGCGATGCTCAGGTTGAAGCATTGAAAGCAGAAAACATCAGGGCTGAGTCCCTACGAGGATCGAGACAACGGCTAGAACAAAAGGAAAACGGCGCCTACTATGTAAACGGACGCATCTGGGTTCCACTGTATGGAGACCTACGCGAGCTTGTGATGGATGAAGCACATAAGTCTCGTTATTCAGTACATCCTGGATTGGATAAGATGTACCACGACCTAAAGACTACATACTGGTGGCCTGGTATGAAAGCCAACATAGCAACCTACGTCAGTAAATGCTTGACTTGTGCAAGGGTCAAGGTCGAGTATCACAAACCATCAGGCCTACTACAACAACCAGAGATCCCGAAATGGAAATGGGAGCAAATTTCCATGGATTTTGTTACCGGCCTGCCCAGATCTCAACGCGGAAACGATACCATTTGGGTGATCGTAGATCGGCTGACCAAGTCTGCACATTTTCTGGCTATCAAAGAAACAGATAAGTTTTCTACTCTTGCAGACATTTATCTAAAGGAAGTAGTGTCAAGGCACGGAGTGCCAACCTCCATCATTTCCGATCGTGACGCCCGTTTTACTTCTGAACTGTGGCAAGCTATGCACAAGTCTTTTGGCTCACGTTTAGACATGAGCACGGCATACCATCCACAGACGGATGGGCAATCTGAACGCACCATCCAGACCCTTGAAGACATGCTTCGGGCATGTGTAATCGACTTTGGTAATGGCTGGGAGAAGCATCTCCCGCTAGTGGAGTTTTCGTATAACAACAGCTACCACACCAGCATCCAGGCCGCTCCGTTTGAGGCATTGTACGGACGGAAGTGCCGATCGCCTCTTTGTTGGGCAGAAGTTGGTGACAGCCAAATCACAGGCCCAGAACTCGTGGTAGACACGACTGAGAGGATTGCTCAGATACGACAGCGAATGGCGGCAGCTCGTGACCGTCAGAAAAGCTATGCTGATAAGGGAAGAAAACCACTTGAGTTACAGGTTGGGGACCGAGTGCTACTCAAAGTCTCACCTTGGAAAGGTGTAGTCCGTTTTGGCAAACGAGGCAAGCTCAATCCGCGTTATGTCGGACCATTCGAAATCATTGAGAAAATTGGCAAGGTCGCCTACAGGTTGAATCTACCCGAAGAACTCAGTGGAGTTCATGACGTATTCCATGTGTCGAATCTGAAGAAGTTTCTGTCAGATGAGACCCTCATAGTTCCTCTCAAGGAACTCACAATCGACGACCAGCTACGATTCGTCGAAAAAACCAGTAGAGATTACTAATCGAGATGTTAAGATCCTCAAGCGTACCAGGATACCTCTCGTCTGAGTTCGTTGGAATGCCCGTCGTGGCCCAGAGTATACCTGGGAACGAGAAGACCAAATGAAACTCAAGTATCCCCAGCTGTTTAAGAAAAACGCAACCACTACTGAGGCTGAAGCTACTGCAGAATTTCGGGACGAAATTCCAAATCAACGGGGGGATGATGTGACACCCCAGGAAAACCAGGAAACCAACGCAACTTAACTAGCTTCCTCAGTAACCACGCGCTAAATTTCGGGACGAAATTCTCTTAACAGGGGGAGAATGTGACAACCCTCAAATTTACATGTAACCGTACAATCTATTAATGATAATTAAAGTACTTGACAACTGTGTGGAATTACTTAACTGCTCTCTGAATACTGTGTTATACTTACATGTGCTTGTTAACATACTAGTAGTATGCAGAAAAGTCATTTAATAGTCCCTGGTGTTTTCCTAAGTGTTAGAAATTAAAAGTGTTTCAAAAATATATATATATATATATAAGACACTTTACGGATTAATTAAGCACTTTAAAAGAACAGTGTCAAACCGAACAACCGGACTTTATCCGGAACATAAAAATATTGCCAAAGACATTGTTTATACTTTTCTGAGCTAGTTAGGGTCCCCGAACACCCTAACACACCTTATATTAATTAACACACTAATATATCCTAACTAAACACTTAGAACTTAACTAAGTCCTAACTATATCATTACCACCCAACCCTTACCCCCCCCCCTCTCTCTTTGACGGTTGCAAGGTATGGGGACATCCCACCATTCTTTTGAATATTATATTGAGCTTGTGTTGGATATTTAGTGACATAATACATGGAGGGTAATAGTGAGGTTGGTTTATAAATATGTATCGAGGTTAACTAATCTCTTTCATCAAACACACCATCAACAAAGTTCTTTCTCTCCTCCATAACCACCCTCACGGCCGCCACCCTTCAACCACACCACCACCACTTTCAAACCTTGTTCAACCATTTCTCATACATACATAGAAGCAAGGAGTCCTACAAACAAGCCCGGTGCACTCGGAAGTTCAAGAACCTTTCTAGATTCCTTTTATCCACCACTTTTACACCTTGTTTCTTCCCTAGCCTTGTGCTAGTAGTAAGTGCTTCTAACCACCATCTTGTTCTTGATTTTAGTGGTTAATAGATGATTAAATGATGAAATGTTAAGGAACACCAATGAACATAACCTAAAGTCTTGAACATAAGGAATAAAAGATGGGTAAAGAGAAGTTATGTGTGTCAATCATGTAGATCTTGTGTTGTTATGATTCTTGATTGATTTCTTGATGATTTGCTGGTTAATATTGATGTTGGATGTTGTTGTGACCACTAAACATGTTAACGGAATCAATCGAACACGAATTAGAAAGCTAAAGGCTGAAAAACAGAATCTGCCCATGCCTATACAGCCAACTTCAGTTGGCTGTAAATAGGTCATAACTCAACAAAAAACTGATATTTTGAGTCTATAACGTGTTATTATGAAATACGGTTCTAATGGCACCGGAATCGTAATTTTTGGACTTCGTTTACTATTTTTAAAGTGTCATTTTGTAACAGCAGCTAGAGCTGCTGTTTTTCTGCTGAAAATATGCGTTTTGTTTTCTGTCATAACTTGAGTTCTATGTAGAGTTAGATCATGAAACTTGTACTGTAGATGATCACCGATGTATTTGTAATTCTTTTTTTGGGTAAGGGGTTACCCCGGTGAATCTTATTAAACACAATAAGCACAAAGGTGCAACTAAAATGTTACACGTCTGCTAGACTTGGCATACCAAGACTAGACAAATAAAACAACCAAGGCAACAACTACCAATTACAAGACCAAGCAAACACAACCCAACTCAACCAAAACGACCCATACTAAAACCAAAACAAACTATATAGCCCGGATCAATCATCAAATTACTGCTAGGAATCCTCCACTTCTCAAGAAAACTATTAGTCACTGCTCCCCTCTTGAATTTTAGAGTCATAAGATGCATACGGACCATATTAATGATTTCCTGAGCTAAAACCACCGCCGTACGTTGTTTCCGAGTGAAGAGCCTAGAGTTTCTCTCTTGCCATATGAAGTAAGAAGCTGCCGAGACAACCAGCCTACTCGTAACATTTACCGGTTGCTGAATATTAGAGTTTCGGTTCATCCATTCCATAATGTCAATCCAACGACCATTAACATCACCCATATAAGCCATATCTTTAATGTTGTTCCAAACCTCCAATGAGTAGGAACATTCAAAGAAAAGATGGTCCCGCGAGTCCCTATCACAGTTACATAATGGGCAACACATGAGATTCAGGTTTGTTGCACTACCCGCCTCCCAGCTAGACAATCTGTCCTGAGTTTTTAATTTGTTTCTAATAACCAGCCACAAATGGAACGAATGCCTAGGGATGCACTGTTTAAACCAAACCATGTTAATCCAAGAAACTACATTCTCACGATGACGGATATTATTCTAGGCCTCCCACGAAGAGAAATGACAAGCTTTACCTTCCGAATTTACCCACATTAGCCGATCCTGCATATCATGAAGAGTCGGGACCTGAACGTTAATTAAAACCGGAAATAAGTCATACCAAGCAACCGGCCACCTCCAATGGCCATTAGAATCAACCAGATCAGCAACAGACGATTGCAGATTGAAACCCGCATTGGCAATGGTTCTCGGACTGACATAAGCACGGATGGGACACGCACTACACCAAGTATCACTCCATACATTAGTATTATTACCATTACCAATAGACTTCCACAAATAAGGACGTATTAAGTCTCGCAAAGCAAGAATTTTCCTCCAACCCCATGTCATACTACCTCGAGAAGGAATCTCCCAGAAGCTTCTTCCTTTGAGCTTATAAATATGCACCCATTGAACCCAAAGTGATTTTCTATTTGTCAACACACTCCAAATATGAGTCGAAATAAGGGCTTTATTAACATCTGCAATGCATCGAACTCCCAATCCCCCTTCATTCTTAGGAAGACAAACCACCTTCCAAGCAACCTTTGGTTTGACATGTTGCTGGAATTTACCAGTCCATAAAAAAGCACGCATACGACGTTCAAGATCACTTACAATTTTAGCCAGTAAAAGGAAAACTGTCGCCCAATAAATGTGCATAGCAGACAGAACCGAGTTAACCAGTTGCAGTCTACCAGCAAATGATAACGATTTAGTCATCCAGTTATCAATCTTCTTATCCATTCTATCAACTAGAATTTTGCAATCTTTGTAAGACAGTTTAGAAGATATTAAAGGAACTCCCAGGTAACGAACAGGAAGCGAACCCTCTTTGAATGGCATAATTTGAAGAATATCCTGCTTGATTGGCTGTGGAACATTACCAAAAAAACCGTGCACTTCGGCATACTAGGAACAAGGCCCGAGAACTTGGTAAAACGCTGAAGAGTATCTCTTAGCAGTTTAACCGAAGCAACATCACCATTAGCGAACATAAACAAATCATCCGCAAATGATACATTAATAATCTTTTGTTTTTTTACAATGGATGTGGTATCTGAATGCGTTACTATTCCTTGCTGCATCTTTGAGTAATAGAGACAAGACCTCCATCACCAATGTAAATAAATATGGAGAAATCGGATCACCCTGCCTCAACCCCCTTTTACCTTTGAAGAACCCGTAAAGATTACCATTGATGCTCAATGAATAAGATACAGTGGTAACACAAGCCATGATCCAGCCCACCATCTTCTGGTGGAAACCAAAAGCATAAAGAATACTTTCAAGAAAAGACCAACTAACCGTGTCATAGGCCTTTTGAATATCAATTTTGAACGCGCATCTCGGGGGGCCAATCCTCAGATGATAATTGTGCATTAACTCCTGAGTAAGAAGGATGTTATCAGAGATCTTTCTACCCGAAACAAACGCCGATTGATTGATATCGAGTAGAACATCCAAGCTTCCTTTTATTCTATTTGTTAAGATTTTACTGATGCATTTATAAATCACATTGCAACATGAAATCGGCCGATAATCAACCACTGAATTAGGAGAAGGCACTTTCGGGACTAACGCTATGATTGTATGGTTAATTTGTTGCAATAGCTGACCATTTTCGAAGAAATCCCGGATTGCTTTTGTAACTTCATCCCCCACAATCTCCCAAGAGTTTTTAAAAAACGCCGAAGTATACCCATCCGGACCCGGAGCCTTATTTTCTCCTATAGAAAACATAGCTTCTTTAACCTCCTCACAAGTTACTGGCCGAACCATATTACTAGCCGCATTTGGATCCAGAACACTCGGAAAATTCACGTCACTAGGCAACAAGTCCACTTGATCCTGCATACCCGAAAACGATGAGTAGTGAGCAACCAAAACCCCATACACCTCCTCTCCATTAAATTGAGCTCCGTTAACATCTTGAATACTGTGAATCTTCGAGCAAGCATTTCTCATTTTGACATAATTATGGAAGTATTTCGTATTCGCATCACCAGCAGCCAACCACTCCGCTTTAGATTTCTGTTTTAAAAAACATTCTTCATCGTACGAAACAGATTGAAACTCTTGAAGACACTTGGATTCAGTTTCTCTAAGAGTAGCATCCAACGGGTTAGCATCAATAGCCTTATGAATCTCATCCAGCTTACATCTCAACTGATTAACACGATCATGAAGGTTACCCTGCTTAAAGAGAAGTCGTCTCAACGGAGACTTTAAGAAAGTGAGCTTCTTTACAACCGAAAACATAGTGACACCTAGCACCGTCTTTGACCACACATTAGACACACAATCCATGAATCCTTCTTTATTCACTAAGAAATTAGCAAATTTAAAGGGTTTAGGCCTGTTATGCTTAAGCGTATGAAAATTCAGAATACAAGGAGTGTGATCGGAGACCCGAAACGGGTGATATAAAACAAAAGCATCCGGAAAAGCATCTATAAAATGGATGTTTCCCATGACTCTATCAATCTTTTTTAGAATACCCACCCCTTGTTTCGGCTTTTGATTCCAAGTAAACTGCATACCATGACTTTTGATATCCGTCCATTCATTATGCTAAACACATTGATAGAATTCTCTCATGCCCACGGTTATAGTAGACGAACCAACCAAGCAATCATCCATCGAAAGAGCAGAGTTGAAATCACCTAACACCACCCACGGATTATCAGACACAAAGAACTTATGTCTATTTAAATTCTCCCAAAGAATCCTTCTATCTTGATACTTATTCTCGGCATAGACAAAAGAGCAAAATAAAATTTTAGCATCAGACTTAGATCGAAGCTGAACATGCATCACCTGATCCGTTTGAGAGATCACCATGAGGTCTACAATACTATTGTTCCAGCCAACAATAATTCTAGTACCTCTCGGACAACAAGAACCATTAGAGGTCCAATCCCACGAGCGAAAAATATTCTTACAAACTCTACTAAGATTAGAAACCGAGACATGTGATTCCAGAATAGCACAAACCTGAAGACGATTTTCTGAAATAAGCATCCGAACCTCTTTTTGTTTCAGGGGAAGGTTCAATCCCCTTATGTTCCATACCGCTATACTATCCATTAAGACCTGCTTGACCGGGAGTGCTTGCCCCCTCAGAAGTTTTCCCATGCGTATCAGCACTCATAAAATCCGAAATTTCAGTTTGGAGCTGCTCCATGACCCCATCATCCTTATGACTAAACTTATCCAAATTGATATTAGATGCCGTCTTACCAACATTATCAGCATCTATCACTTGATCGTTCGATAGAGCTGAAAAAGAATTTCTCAGATTCAAGTTACTCAAGGGAACTTGGCTACTACCTTGATCCTTTTTAACTTCATCATCATTCTGCTTCGTACCAGAAGAACTAGGCTTCGATTGGTTAGACTTTTGTCTATATATGAATTTTGCCTTCTGCTTCTTTTGAGGGAACACATGCCTTGCTTTTTTCCTTGTATCCGTCACAAAGCCCTCATCATCCATGGTCACCTGCTTAGGTTTAACACTCCGAACACTTTAGGGGCTTCCATTCATATTCAACCTTAATTTTTTCCGTAACATACCCCTCCTCATCCAACTTGGGAATAGCGACAACAATATGCTCCTTAAGGTCTTTTTCAGCCGATACCTCTATCATAGCACGAGCAAAACTAGTTCTACCCCAATTATCTAAACACATATCAGCAGTATAGCTATCCAAACGTTTAGGAAGGCCAACCTTGGATGCCAACAAACTTAACCCATCATCTGTATAGACAGCAATAGGTACATTATGAAATTTTACCCAAACAGGCACAGTTTTAATCCCCTCCTTCCTAAGGATGACCGATGGTGACCAAACATTAAGGAACAATGGATTCTTCCTAATCAACCAAGGACCCCCCTCGAGCACTTTAGACATACCCTCAGCCGAGTCAAACTTGAAAAAGAAAAATCCGTTACCGTTCATCATAACCCGTGAGAATCCAAACTTATTCCAAACATTTTTTGCATAATACTCTACTACCGGAAATGGCAGTCTACTACCCAAAAAGTAACCATACAATACATTAGTGAAACGATCTTGAACCTTACGTACCGCCTCCTTCGGGATTACAACATCAGCATCTTCCAGAGTATCTTGAGCCTCTAAGTGCCTGAAGTTAATCTCCTTATTCTTCTTATTCAAACTGGACGATTGAAGTTTATCAGCATAAGATATCGGAGCAGATCTCTCAGCACTAAGATTTGCATTACCATCAGAAGTAGAACTCGTCGATTGAACTTGAATAGTCACTTTTTCCAATTCATCAATAATGTTTATACCCTTCTGATCTTTCTGCATAATACCACGCCTCGGCAACACCGGATTACCATCAATGTTTAAAGGCTTACTAAAAAACGATGACTTATCACGAAGCTCCTGATCATTCAGCGGCTTAGAACCCTTAGAAGAAATGAAAATATCACCATGCATCTTTTCAGAAAAGGATTGAAACCCTAAATCCTCCAAAACCCTCTCTCTATTTCTCTCCATGCAAACACGTTCAACATACACCCTAAGTCGGCAACAAGAAACCCTAATCCTAAAACCCTAGATTCAATCTTCAACTCTTAACCGATTAATCCAGAGTTTTCGATCTAGCTAAATTAATCTCAGTTAACCGCAATCAAAAACAACTAGATTAATAAATCAGAGAATCAAACTAAATACTAGGGAGGCGATTGAAAGAAAAACAAGAAAAAACCCTAAATTCAAAATCGGATACAATTGCTAACTAGTTCGTTATAGAGATTTGAAGAACTCAAATCTCCAATCACAGACTGTTATACAAGAGATCGCAAAGAAGAATCAAGGTTTACGTAGGGAACCAAAATCGCCAGGATTGAAACTTATTTCGCCAGGAACAAACTAGATTTCGACACACCAAACCATCCAAAACTTATTTCTTGTATTTGTAATTCTCTCACTGGAATTTCGTAAATCGGACTCTCGATAAATTTTAAATAAATTATTCCGTAGACTTTGGTCAGAAAAGATAAATCTGAGTTCAGTCCGGAAAATGAATTTTATAAAATATTAGTAATGAACTGGACCCCGATATTTTTACACAATAAAATTTGGAACGTTTAAGACATTCTGTAAAAATTTGGGAATTTTTGGAATAAGTTAACTATTTTATTAAAATGTCCGAAAACAGCCCGGTTTTGAATATTAATGCTGAAATGGCATAAGTTTTAATTTGCATGTCTAAATGTCGGGTAGGTTATCTGTGAATGATATAACGTGTTATATGTGTTATGTGCATTATCGTATGTTTGTTTATGAGTGGGGAATGGATGGGAAACTTATATGGGCATAAACTGTTAAAGTGATGCATGTTATGTGATAGATACGTGTAGGAACTTTGTGCTCTATTTGAAACCACTAAATGACTAGCTGGTAATCATACTAGGACGTGATTGACCAACCTTGATTGTTAGCTATTTGTGAGAGTCAAACCGAGCAACCGAGGTGAGTTCACACTTTTCTACAAAGCATGGTAAATTCCCGGTGGGAATAGGAATGGGTACAGGAATAGGGATTCCTCGTCCTTTGGGACGCGTTCAGGAATGTGAATTCCTCGTCCTTGAGACGTGTTCAGGAATGTAAATTCCTCGTCCTATTGGGACGTATTAGACTTACTGGACTAGAACTCTATCAGCGAAGTCCCTCCCTTTTTGTATCGACTTAATCGCCGAGGCTATGGCGAGCGGGTCATTAGTTAATAGCGCTATTAGGTTTAACAAACCGCACATCGTGCCAGTTGGACGGGTGTGTACTAATGGACTATGGCACGTCGGTTATGATAGACACCGACGCTAGGGCACAATTAATTTTCGTTAGTAGTCGATATGATAAACGAGTCCGGTAGTAAAATAATGGGGTATCTCCCCACGGCCGAAGTGCCGGGCTGGATAGCCAGGGAAGGTGGACATGGGATGGTTAACTAATAAACGTTTTCGAACTATGGGGTAACCCCCACGGCTGGATAGCTGAATGAGATTAAACTATGTTTTTGGAAACAACTCTAAAATGGACAACCAATCGTGAACTCACTCAACTTTGTTGTTGACTCGTTATTACATGCTTTGCAGGTCGTTAGATGCTATGGAGCTTGCACATGGAGGTGGTCGTTGTGGGATGCGAACTGATATGTCTCGTACTCAATAAATAAACTTTATGAACTAATGAAACTTATGTTTTGGGACTTTAAACTTATGAACTACGAACTTATGTTTTGGTTTAACGTCTTATGCTTCCGCTGTTTAAATTGAACTTGGTTAATTTCCTTTTGGTCACCAATTGTATTGTGGTTAGTTTTATATACTTAATTGTGTTGTTCAATATGATTGGTGGCTCGATCCTGGTCACGTCACGCCTCCAAGCGGTATGGTGGATTTTGGGGGTGTGACTGTTTTCACATGCTTACATTTTGGTATGACATTTGGTTTGTTTAAATGGGACAAAAATACATTCATTAACATTAGCTACGCCATTCGTTAGTAGGTAATGGTACCATAGGAATTGACAACTCCCGTTCCTAACATCCTAGGTATGTTTGGATGGAAGGAATGACCGAATTCGATAAACATAACACAGATAAACCTTTAATTTGTTTAAAGGTCTATCACCACATTCACAAGGCTTGAATGTATGCATTATAACAATACCGCATAGATGTTTGTATCAGTATAGCATGCATTTGTTTCACAAAACATAACTTTGATTTAAACTATGTTTAATTCGATACCCTGTTTTTGTGCACTTTACCTATGGTTTAGTTGATGTATTTCACTTGCCATACATGATAGTTATGGATACACAATTCATGATTTACATTAAACATAAACATTTTGACATTGATATACACAGTCAGTGATTTACATTAGACATAGACATTCTGATATGGTTTACACAATAACACTTGACAATTGATTTATACATGAACAATTTACAATGGTGGTTAGTTTGGATAAGTGATTTGAGTAACGAGGCGTGTGTAATATGATACAAGCATGGTGGATACGCCGCTGGTACTTCCTATATATAAGTGCTTGTATGATATTACATGTCGTAGCGTTACTTAAATCATTTCAATATTTGACATATTACATTTTACATAAACAACTTATTTTTCACAAGACATTGTCTTACACAACAGTTTATTTTATCCAACTCATTTTACTCGGTTATTTTATTAACCATACACCATTCTTTTATATAGTCTGATTTCTTATCGAGTTTTCATACGATTTATAAAAGAAAACACTTAACAAGATTTATGACTAATTTTTATTAAACCTATCTTTTAAAACCCAAGTCATAAATCCTATTTTCACTAAACCTATGTATCTCACAGGCATTTTTATGCTGACGTACATATTTTCACATGTGTTTTCAGGAGCAGTCGCTTAGGATGATGATCGTGACATTAGGGCGGACCTGTGCCTTAGAGACATAAAACGAAGATAGACTTAGTTTAATTATGTTATGTACTCTTGGTTTCATGTTTAAAGACAATGTAACTCGCTTGTTTGATAAATAAAATATAACTTTGTATGCCATGGTTGTGAAACAATAATTCTGTTACAACACTCTCCGACGTTTCCGCCACGTGTTTCTCGTTTTACGTGGTCGGGGTGTGACAATTTCTAAGTCATGTAAAGGTTATTTAAGGTATGTTAAGCCTATGTCACTGTTCCGGAGTGTTTGTTGCATTAAACTGACTGCGTTTACACACCAGTTCGCGTATAACTTCCAAGAAAGCGATTTAGAGCTCGAAATCGAACAAGAATTGATATGTGCAAATGATACACATATTTATACAAATCCCAAGTATGAAATACATTATCTCATTGATTTGGTGTTTGTTTGACGGCCGTGGAGGCACCGGTGTCACAGTCTCCCCTACTTCAGAAAATTTCGTACCGAATTTTATTTAGAGGAAACTTGTGAGAGCTTGAAACATGAAGTTGAAAAGATCAAACAACACTGGTTAGAGTCCTGAACTTCTAGTAACTTTAATAACATCATGCTTGCAATGTAAGAGGGACACTTATATACAAGTATATAAAGCGTTATTGGTGCGTCCACCGTCCTCCATTACATTGTTCACGTTTCGTTATTGTTGCCACTATAGGTTCTTACACATAATAAATCTTACTGGGCTCTTGTGCACTGAATTTCATAATTATGTACGTGTCCATAATTATGTAATTCCTTGCATAGTCCGCACAGTGCATTTTATAACGTGTAGGGGAAAACCAAATGAATAAACTTGTGATGAGTGTGACTAGACCACCATAGGATCCTTGAAACCAATAAATGATCTCTTTAAATAGACCACCAAGGAGACTTTTCAGCTATAGCATCACATGTCATTCTTAACCAGATCCTGAATCGATATTTCTGACAAGACCACTCAAGGGGTCTCTTTGAATTATGGAATGGTACTATATAATCCAAGGGTCTTAACTATTACGTAGAAGCCCATTAAGGATTTAAGGTAGTACCTTTTGAATATCCTACTATGAATCCCTCATATGGAGATATGGAAGATTCTACGAGGATTTGGATAACGAATATCCATAGTACACAAAAACACAAAACATAAAAGAAAACATATAACACATAATCACATAATCACAAAATTGTTTAACTTGATTTTAAATTTGTTATCATTTTGTTAATTGAGCACATGTATTCAAAGCACACCAGGAATCCAATCCGTGGATTTCTTTTGGCACTTTAAACATTTTCAAGAATCTAACTATGAAGATAGGAAGATTTTAAAAGAAAATTCGATTTCGATTACAAGGAATCGTAATATTCGAATTAAGGTACACAAGGAATCCAATTAAGGACTCCGATTTGAGCGGTAACAATCCACAAGGATCAAATTATGAAGGTAATAAGATCCCATATGGGTTTTGGGATTTGAAAAGCGGGAGGCGTTTCAAAACCTTGCACTAGACGTGCTTAAGTCAAAACATAAGGTAAAATGCTCATGAAGTTGAGGTGCTAGATATGCCAAGGCGACATATGAAGCAGAATTTGAAGGTTATGTCAATGTATGAGGAAAATATTTTTGAAAACTATGCATGGGGTTCTTCAAAAAAAAATGTGTTTAATGTTTCTGAAATCTTACATAATACTTTTTGAAATCAAAAAGTAGGTGTATTAGATAAGTATATTTATAAAATATTTTAAAATCATGCGAGATGAATTTTGAAATTATGTATAAGGTTTTTGAAAACATGAATGATGTTTTTGAAATCATGCATTTGATATATTAAGTAAATATACTATGTCAAAAATGTTTTCAACTATATAAAAAAAATTTTGAAATCATGAAGGGTTTTTTTTTGAAAACTGATACTATGTATGTTGTTATGAAAATCAGAATGTAATGGGTATGAGATTGAAAATACCCTCAGTTATCTAACCAAGGATTCAAAGGCACAGATGTGCAAAAAGCACGATTACTCATAATTTCGCTTTATTTCTTGTACTTCGTCTCCTAGAATGAAACGAGTACTTAAAATTTTCGAGGAAATCATGAGTGATCACATGAAAGGGAGAATCACAAGAGTAGTTTGTAAAGAACATAGTTCCTTGATGTAGGTATTATAGGGAAATGCCATACACACATGTAACTACACTTGTATATCAGAATTTGCGAACAATGATTTATTTATAAACAAAACACATTGTTTCAGAGTTCAACACAAGAAACAAAAGCAGAAGATTCAAATTATTTAAAGCAGCAGCTTCTTCTAATCAGCCAAATGCTCATCCGTGGGTTGGATTTGCATTGACAATCTTTGGGCATTTGTTCCTGAAATGGCTCGTCTCCCCACAGTTGTAGCACGATCCAGGTGGAAAGCGAGCTTGGCTGGCTTGTGGTTGAGTAGCAGCAAGATTTGCAACAGCTTTGTTTTGGATAGCAAAGCGGCACACGTCAACCAAATGTCCCCATCGTCCACAGTGGGTACATTTGAAACATGGTGTTTGATCTGGATGATGACGGTTGCATCGATTGCACAAGGGAGCAGTTCCTTTGTACCGCTTCTTGGCTGGTGGTGCTGTCACCTGACTAGGTCCTGCTTGTTTTGGTGCAACCACTGCGGGTTTCTTTGAAGCCTTACGCTTCCTTGATTTTGGTGAAGGCTTGGCTTCTGCTTCCTTTGGTGACTCTTGAGTGGCTTCCTCCTGGAGATGATACATGGCAGTAGCTAATTAAACAATCTTCAGGACTACTTCGCCTATTCGCTGAGCAAATTTGGCAGTCTGCTTGGATATCTGGGCGTCATTGCGATGAAGAGACATTCTAGAAGAAATGAAAGACATAGGAAGAGACAAGTGAAATGTTATCGGATAATCAAAACAGAATGACAACGCATAAAAATTGCGATCATTTGTTTGTTACCTAAGGCAAACAAATGAGACGGTGACTAATCAAAAACATGATAAAATCTAAAAACCAAAAAGAAGGTTTCAGTCCAGGTCATCAAAAGAAACCGAATCATAAAAGCAATTTCAAAAAGAAGGGGTTGGGTTTTGATGTTGAAAATAATCAATATATTAAATATTTTAAATCAAAACTCTATTTGTTTCAGGGGCAAGTTCTGAAGAAGAGAAAAAGAGTTCATTCTGGAAGCAATCGAACAAAGCGTTTCTTGCAGAAAAACAGAAACATGAGAAGAATGAAGCTAATCAGAAAAAGGAGACAAGAACTTGTTACCGATGCAAAAAAGTTGGTCACATCGCCTGGAACTGTCCAAAGGCAACCAACACACAACAGGGAGTGTCTTCTAAACTCAAAGAAAAAGTTGTTGATGAAACTGAACCACCAACTGAAAATTTTAAAATGTTTAAAAATTCAACATATGAAGTTGGTGAGTGTTCTAAAAGGTTTTACAAAAGAAGAGTGAATCTTAACAACCAAACGTGGGTTGCTAAGAAATCAGAGGTTAAATCTGGTGATGAATTTGTTTCTTCGGAAGCAAAGGAGTCACTTTTTGGCGATGAATCTGACTCGTCAAAGTCAGAGGAGCCACAAGTTGAGCTAAAAAGAGAAAAGTCAGTACCGCCAATGGATGATGTCAACTTTCCACCATTACGGGCTGCAAATTTAAAATCAAAATTTGGAAAAGTGGAAATTTCGAATCAATTTTATTCTGAAAAGAAATAATTCGATGTCAAAAAGGCTTTCAATGGGAAAGTAAAACATATTTTTGGAAAATGGTCAATGGTAGGGCCAAAGGGGTAAAAGAATTTTATGAATCAAAGAGGAGAACTTACACACCGAGTGAAAATAACTCGGATGCACCCATGGCTAGTCAGGCTTGGGTGTAAGCATTCTTTGTTTGAAAATCCTGACTTGCCGGAACTCCCAGGTTGGTAATTGGGGAGTAGGAATCGGCATCTTTCTTGAGAAATTCACAACTGTGATATTTCGATTTACAAGTAGTATTGTTGATAAGAACCTACAAGTGGTTAATCAAGGTCATTAAGTTGAACTTTATTTCACTTTCATACAAGTGGTTAAAGAAAAGGAAAAGTGAACTTACAAGTGGTAATTTGAAAATAATGTGATGAAACCCCATGTTTGTGAAATGACAAACAAACTAATTTTCCGGAAAAACCATTTTGATTAAAACAAACTTAAGTGTTTTGAAATCGTTATGGGAAAATAGTTTGTTGTCAGGGGGAGTTCTGGTTATCTAAGCCAAGTGGATGGCGTTTTGAAGCAATTCACATCAGTTTGTCATTTTATTTGTATAGTTTATTGTTTTTACGTTCAAAATTTTCCCAGAAAATCAAAAATTGAAACATATTTTTGATTTTAGGGGGAGTAAAAATTTAGAAATTTTGAAAAAATCTAAAAACATGATAAAATCTAAAAACCAAAAACATCGAAAAATCAAAATGAGTTTTGTTGAGAAAAAGAGGAAATGATAGTACATCAGTAGATAATCATAGTACGCTAAAGAATTGGAAAGTTAAAATGTGATAAACGGTATCACTGATGATATGCCAGTAGGTTTTTACACGCTTAGTAGATTGTTTTTCGAGATATAAATCTAAATATCAAATACTTACTTATCATGTGGGGAACATCTCTCGGATATATAGGTAACCCCTGAAATCTTGTTTGAAGGGCTTTCTATTTCTGACATACTAGGTCTTTGTGCGTGATGATATCTGGGGTATTATACCGGGACTTCTGATTTTGCGGGAGCAATAGCCTAGTCCTCGTATAATACTCTGCACTGCTTTAATCATAAAGCCCACCCTCAGCATAAAAAATGATGAAACATTGAAAAATGCTAATCATGTGTTGTTGAAGAAAAGATCTCCAAACGGGACACACCTAAAAGTCGAGCCATCATCTCTCTGTCTGAATGGAAGTTCTAAGCTGAGCTCTCATGGCCTCGCATTATCCTTTTACAGATATCATTAGTGTACATTCACCTGTAAGACTGAATATAGGAGTCTGGATACGGGAGTATATTCTGAGGTGGGACACGCAAATAAGTTTAAGTCCTTAAAACACTAATCCATACCTCGAAACAGTTGAACTTTGTGTGAAAATTTAAGTGGATCAGTATACTGACAATCTAAGTGAATCGTTTAGATCTTAAAGTGTTTAAAGCTCAACGGTACTAGTGATTTGTCAAAAACTGATATGATCCGCTTACACAAACTCACAAAAAGATGTCTGTATATAGTTTATTTCCCAAAATTCAAAAAGATTTTATTTCATCTTATTTTTGACAACTGATGTTGGAAAGCTGATTTTCAAAATTCCAAGTGCTGAACATGATGAACAACAAAGGTTGGGAGAGTTTGTTTGAAATGAAAAATGAATTTGAAATGATTAAATGGTTCATTAATTTGAAACCAAATTTGTTTTTACAAGTGAATAATCAGAGTTCATCAATGTCAAAATTGTCTATCTTGTAAATGGTGCCTAGATGATTAGACTATGAATGTTTTTAAAATGAAAAACCTTATGTTTTGGGTAGAGTATGTGCAGGTAAAAAGCTTTGAAAGAGCTAGGTTTCGACTCCTGAGGACTTTCCGCATAAGCGTATGCAAATTAGAGCCAGGTTTCCGATCCAAAGCCTGCAGATAATGAATTCTAGTTTGCAATCCCAGCTTATCGAAAGGGGGAGTCTGAAGACATAAGAGCCAGATTCAGATCTTGGAATAGCGTTCGAGATAGAAGCTGCTAATGCTGAAGAGCTTAATGAATCAAGAGATCTGATCAAGAGAATTAGAAAGTTCGAAGAGTAAGGTTGAGATTCTGGAAGAGTAAGAGAGAGATTGATAAAGATGCGTATAATGGAGAATACTTTGGTGAGAGCGTGAAGACCGATCAAGACTAAAGACTCGACACACTAAAGACTCGTCATCATCTAAGGGGGAGTTTGTTAGTGCATATGTCTGTTGACTTCGTCTTGTATCGAGTTATGTAACTAGAATAGATAGACCAGGACACGTTGTACGAGAGAAACAGGAAACAGACCTGAACCAGCCACCCCTCACGAAGTGGCTAGGCCACCTCGCACGAGGTGACCAAGTTCATGGGGTCTGGCCAGTTCATGCGACCTGAACCAGTTCGTGTGGTCTGGTTCGTGGGGTCTGGCATCTCCTATATATATATGGTCATGGGTCTTCATTTAAAACTTTGGATTCCGGTAGCGAAGCTCTGCCGAAGTGTCATCAGCTCGTGTAACTTTGTCAAATCAATATAATCGACATTTAAAGTGATTCTACGTGCAAATCTAGCTGTTATAACATCAATATGTCTGATTCCGCCTTTCGTATTGATCGAGAATTCTTCTGAACGACTCATTTGATCGAATCCCGATCCTACAGGTTTTCACTGACCACAGAAGTCTTCAGCATATTTTCAATCAGAAAGAACTTAACATGAGGCAACGACGTTGGGTCAAATTTCTAAACGACTATGATTGCCAAATTCGCTACCATCCTGGTAAGGCGAATGTCGTGGCTGGCGCATTAAGTCGTAAAGAGCGTGTCAAGCTTCACTGTGTTCAGGTTCAATCTGATATTCAAACCCGCATTTCTCAGGCTCAACATACTTGTGTTTCACAAGACTTAATGGGTAAAGAATTACCATATCACATTAAGCCTGATCTTGAACTGAAAGACAATGGATTGTATTATTTCATGGACCGTTTGTGGGTCCCAAGTCAAGACAATCTTAGCACCTTGCTAATGGATGAAGCTCATAAGTCTCGTTATTCTATTCATCCTGGTGCAGATAAAATGTATAAGGATCTTCGAACCCAATTTTGGTTGCCCGGTATGAAGAAAGACATTGCCTTATACGTATCTAAATGCCTTACTTGCCTTAAGGTTAAGGCTGAACATCAACATCCCTCTGGATTATTGGAGCAACCAGAGATACAGGTTTGGAAATAGGAAAACATTGCTATGGATCTCATTACCAAGTTGCCACGAACTAAGAAAGGTCATGACGCTATCTGGGTAGTCGTTGATCGTCTTACCAAATCAGCGCATTTCTTGCCGATCCGTGAGAATCTATCTGCCGACAAGCTTGCTAAAATCTATGTGGATGAAATTGTATCCCGTCATGGCGTTCCTTTGAACGCTATCTTGGAGAACCATGCAATCTGCAATGGGAACCCAACTCAATTTGAGCACAACTTATCATCCGCAAACGGATGGTCAATCTGAAAGAACAATCCAGACACTGGAGGATATGCTTAGAGCTTGTGTGATCGATTTTGGTGGTAGTTGGGATTCGTATCTTCCGTTGATTGAATTCTCCTAAAACATTAGCTATCACTCTAGCATCAACATGGCTCCTTTCGAGGCTTTATATGGTCGAAAATGTCGTTCACCAGTCTGCTGGAATGAGATCGGGGAAGCTCAGCTTACTGGACCTGAGCTCATTCTAGAGACTACAGATAAGGTTAAGAAAGTTCGCGATAACCTTCAGACAGCTAGAAGCCGTCAAAAGAGTTACGCGGATAGACGGCTCAAGCCTTGGGAATTTCAAGTCGGTGATCGCGTTTTACTTAAGGTTTCACCTTGGAAAGGTGTGATCAGATTTGGAAAGACAGGAAAACTTGCACCTAGATATGTTGGACCATTCAAAATCATCGAAAGAATCGGAAAGGTGGCCTACAAACTTGAGTTACCTCCTGAACTTGGAAACGTTCATCCAACCTTCCACATGTCCAATCTCAAAAAGTGGTTAGCTGATGAGAACCTCCACATACCACTTAATGAAATCCGTGTTGATGACACAATGCACTTTGTTGAGAAACCTATGGAAATCATGGACCGTGAAGTCAAATGGCTCAAACGCAAGCGCATTCCACTTGTCAAAGTTCACTGGGAATCTAAACGTGGACCAGAATTTACTTGGGAACGTGAAGATCAAATAAAGGCAAAATATCCACATCTATTCTCACAAATTTCCTCTAAATAAATTTCGGGACGAAATTTCCTAAAGTAGGGGAGACTGTGACATCTACGCTTGTAATCATTGTACAAACTCTGAATAGTTCATTTATCAATAAAACAATGTGATTTGACCCCAATATTTGTTTATTTATGTTTGACATTTTGCACGTTATGATCCTATAACTAAATGGCTATTACCCATAAATCTTATTAAGAGAGCTCATAAAAGAAACGGGTTTTAATTGATGGCCATGCGCAACTGCATATCGTACTATGAATGACTAACTATTAGTTAATTTTCCTCAGCAGTTTGATTTTGTATGTCTCTAAGAATATGTTAAACCGGTATAATGGCATATAGACAAATAAAGTTACAAATCAAACAAAGGGCTTATGTGTATTTTGATCATAACGATTAGGTTTTAAATTGAGGCTATAGTATGACTAATGGGGGTCCTGAGTCGCATAATGATTTAACGGCTGTATTTCTCTGCTATAGTTCTTGGTTTAAGGCTAAAATGAGTGTTAACTCATGATCAGGTTTATCTAATACTCATAGAAATGATTACTCGGCTAAGTGGGAGAACGTAAGATTAAATATATATTATGTTGTACTTAATCTAGTAGCCATTATAATCATTTACATTATATAGATCAAAATATATAACAACCTATTAAACAATTAGTTGGTAATTGTTGATGGGTCATATTACCCTTATTAACTAATTAGGGTTTCCTATTCGGTGCGTATATAAGGGGACTAATGTAGAGGTTAAAGGGTTAAGACTTCAAGACAACCTAATTACTCATAACATTAAATCGTCTCCTCTCCTATACCGATTACCCTTTATCGGTTCTTATCACCATCATTAGATTGCACCCTAAGGAGGAACCAGATCAAGCTGACAATCATGTCAAACACTATTGTTGCGTCTCCATCTGGATTCTCTGCTGGCTTGTCTATTGCAATCAAAGATATGTTTTCATGTTTTTCATTATGTATAAAAAAGAACTGATCAACACATGGATATGACGATTGGTGAAAAAAAAACATTTCACATTATTGTGATTTTGTTTTCCTTTATTATATCACATCAAAGTTAGGATTTCTATTTCTGTATGCGGAGTGGATCTGAGTTATTTCCAAATATAAGAAAACTTCCTTTGCTAATCAGTGCTAAAATATATATACCTGATTTGCTTACTTGTTAGTATCGTTCTGTGCCATATTGACTACTCCGCAAAGTCAAATATATCTTACCACAAAATGAATTATTATTATCACCGATGGATGGTCTGATTAGTGAAAAAAAATGTGTCGTCGGTGAAGGTCTGTACTGAAAGAATTGCACTGGTGATAAAATCATGTTGTGCGCAATTTAATTTCTGACTGATTACCGACGAGTTTCAGAAAGTATACGTTATTAATTAAATTAAATCAAATTTTGAAATTATATCCTTTGAAACATGTAATAAATATATTCAA
The DNA here is from genome assembly GCA_030545235.1 of Helianthus tuberosus. Taxonomy (NCBI): domain Eukaryota; kingdom Viridiplantae; phylum Streptophyta; class Magnoliopsida; order Asterales; family Asteraceae; genus Helianthus; species Helianthus tuberosus. Next base: position 62,076,971 of record CM060429.1, on the reverse strand, counting down.
AGTTCAAACCCATTAAATTGATCCATTTTGGATCCAGAGTTAATAATGACTAACAACCGTTGACCTTCCACTTGATCAGGTTGAAACTTCAATACAAGACTTTTCTTTGTTTATTTTGTTTGTCTGACACTGACCACCGTTTTCAGAAAGTTTATTAGGGTTTGACTGATACATGTTTTACATACAATTATCTAGAACATTTCAAACTTTGCAGCCACCATTTTTCATTGAATTCAAACTTTCAAACCCTCATGCATGTATATTAAATCTCTGAATATAAACAAACAACAGGTACTCTCTCTTTCCAAAATTCAAAATATTTGTGTTTCAACTTTCAATATCCATAGAATGGAAGATGATATGGTGGAAGTACCCCGTTTCTTCATCTGTCCTATTTCACTTCAGATCATGAAAGATCCAGTTACCGCGGTCACCGGTATAACATACGACCGGGACAGCATAGAACACTGGCTGTCCACGGCAGACGTGCCCCAGTGTCCGGTAACCAAGCAGTCGTTGACCAAAGATTCCAACTTGACCCCGAACCACACACTTCGTCGGCTCATCCAAGCATGGTGTGTCACCAACGCTAGCTACGGTGTTGATCGAATCCCAACCCCAAAACCAGTTGTAACTAAATCACATGTTATGAAACTTCTGCGTAACCTAAAGTCACCAGAGTTGTATCTCATCTCGCTAAACGCATTACATTTGATCGCGAGCGAGAATCAGAAGAACCGACAGTGCCTTATCGAGTCAGGCACTACTGGTACGATGATTTCTTTCATAACGAAGTTATGCAAAGAAAATAGCACCAGAAAGGTTGTCGGCCTCGGTCAGGCACTCAGTATTCTCCATCTTACTTGGCAAAATGTCCCGGAGAAAAAAAAATCAGCGGAATTTAAACAAGACCATGATCAGTTTATTGATTCTTTACTATGGGTTTTAGCGTCCGACAACATGATCGAAGACGATGTTGTTGTCGAGGTCCAAACTCGAGCCATCTCGGTGCTCGGAATGGTCATGGAAATATCAAGTACAAGTGTTTTAGAGAGACTAAAGTTTGAGTTTTTTAAGCAAACAGTGAATGTGATAAGGAAAAGAACATCACCACAAGCGGTGAAAGCGGCCCTACGAATGCTAATCGACGTATGCCCATGGGGAAGGAACCGGATGAAGATTGTAGAAGCTGGGGCGGTTTTCGAACTAGTCGAGCTAGAGTTAAACGGACTTGAAAAGAATGTGTCCGAGTTAGTATTCGGGCTCTTGGCTCAGTTGTGTTCATGTGCTGATGGGAGAGCACAGTTGCTAAAGCATGCATGTGGTATTGCAATGGTGGCTAAGAGAATGTTTAGGGTTTCACCCGGAACCGATGATCGGGCAGTTCACATACTTCTTTTGATTGGAAGGTTTTCGGCTACAGATGAAGTTGTGGCCGAGTTGTTGCGAGTTGGGGCCGTGTCGAAGCTGTGTATGGTGCTTCAAGTGGACTATGCACCTTATATAAAGAAAAAAGCAAGAGAAATCTTGAGGTTGCATTCTAATGTATGGAACAATTCTCCATGTATGCCTATTTATATCCAAACTAAGTAAAAAAGTTTAGTTTGTAGATTGGAATGTTTATGGTATAAACAAACTGAAACTCACATAAGTTGTTAAAATCATGTCATGTGGGTGGTGGACAATCTATGCATGTGACATCGGTCATGGTTCTTTTATTTGATTAAGCTTTCTGTTTTTTTAATCTTTACTTTGAAAGGATGTTCCAAATTAAACTTATGTGAGCAAAGCTGCTTGAAAAAAAAACACATAACATGAAAACATTAATAAGTTATAATGATTACTATTCCTATTTATGATTCAAGTTCATTTTATTATTTTTATGCAAAGGATTAATTCATTCTTTGATTCTAACAATTTTTTTTAAAGGAAAATTTCAATATAACAGCCGGCCTGACAAAAAAACACAAGACCGCACAAAGGATTAATTCATTCTTTGATTCTAACAATTACTCTTCATAATTTGTCTTCTTTTAAATTTTACTAAGCAAGCTAAGCTGTATACATCTTTCATCACAAACAATGGCGGACCTACATACTAGCCAAGGAGGCGGGCACCCCTTTAAAGAAAGAAATTCAATGTAATTTGTAGGCAAAAATCTCGATCGCTCCCCTTAAAAGTTGGAATAAACCCCCGGATCCCCCTCTCAGAAAATAAATTATGGGTCCGCCACGGGTTATAAAGATGCTCTAAATAAGTAGAATCCAAAATAAATAATTAAACATGTAAATTTGAGTTTATCAGCAGCCTCACACACACACACAAAAAAGTTTTTTATTTAAAAAAAAAACCCAACATACAAAATCTGACTTTTATTACCTTGGTGAGCCCTAAGCATTACCTAAAAAAGCCCTTGCTTCAGGGCCCTATTTTTTTGTAGTACCTAAGGTTAGATTGCAGTGAAGCCATCAATATACAGATAGATGAAAGATCAATTGGAGAAGATTTGTGATGTGAGCTACAATCTACTACTTTGTTTTGCATGCATATTCAATCTAAATTGCGTTTTCAGTCTCTTTTCAAGTAACCTTTTCCATATTGATATGCGGTTAAGCTCTTGAACATTTGATAAAGAAATCAAAAGGATACATAAAAGACATGTACTTGCAACACTATTGATTTTTTTATTTTTATTTTTTTGTATTTCTATTTCTATTTCATATACTGATAAATATTGACATGTTTGTTCTGGTATGCTCTGATAGATGGTCGTAGCAGGAGTGGTTCGGGGTTGAAGATGGTCGTAGACTTGAAACGCCTTATATTGAATCTTGAAGAGTTCTGTTACATACCAAACAGGAGAACACAACCCAAAAGACTAGTCTGGTGGGTTAGAGAGCCCATTTGGTATATAAACCCCACATCAGTTGCCCATACAACCGATGTGGGACAAGTCCCATACCTTGCAATGGTATTAGTTCATAACAAGTTCCGACCACGAAGTGTAGTGACAGGTTTCAATCTCTAAGGTGATCGGGATGAGTTGTCGGATATTAGATACGGTGACTGCGGGGTGAAGAGGAGATGCCATGAGACAAGAAAAGGAGATGTTTATGTGTGGAGTGCAGCGGAGGTGTTAGTGGACTGCCGGCTGTGTGAAGAAAACAGCCGCTGGTTATTAGCGACATGCTGATATCGTCACTTCAGGAAGGGAAAAAAGCCACTGGTTATTAGTGACAGGCTGATATCGTCGTTGCAGGAAGAGAAAACAGCCACTGGTTATTAGCGACAGACAGATATTGTCGCTGACAGGAATAAATCTCGTCGCTGGAAAAGAGAACAGTCACTGGTTAATAGCGACAGACAGATATCGTCGCTGACAGGAAGAAATATCGTCGCTGGAAACTTGCGACAGGAATAATGTTGCAGACTTGGAGAGGAAGGTAGGGTTTTGGCTAGAGGATCATAGGTTTAGGAGGATAACAGATAGATTATAAACTCCTTGCCTCTTTCATTGCACTACAAGAAAATTCAGCTTTAACGGCCAAAAAAATTGTCGCTAAAGCTAGAAAAAGTCGTCGCTAAGTTCAGCTTCAATGGACGTTACCAAAGGTGGTTGGAATTGAGTGGAGGCGGCCAGAATCTTTAGTGGTTTGAGTGGGGTGGAAGGAGCACAGCTTGGAACGGGGCTCACAGACACCGAAAACCCCTTGGAATCATATTAGGGCTGGTGGAGATGGTGAGTGGAGATGGTGCAGAGTAGAATGGAGGGAAAGGTAGGGCTGTAAACGAACCGAACGAATACGAACAAGGTCTTGTTCGTGTTCGTTCGTTAAGGAAATTAACATGTTCGCGAACTGTTCACGAATGCATATACCGAACATAAGTTTATGTTCGTGTTCGTTCGTTAAGGAAACTCAGTTGTTCACGAACAGTTCGTGAACACTGATCTCGAACACAAACGAACGCAAGCAAATAAAAACGAACGTAAACGAACATTTAAGTTGAAAATAAAAAATAAAAAATTGTTATCCTTAAACATTGGATATAAGTAGTTAAATACAATCATCATATGATAAATCAAAACACAAGAAGTCTACTACAATAACAAACGATGAATCAAGTTTAACTAACTTAGACATAATTATCCCAAAAAATGTCTTAGAATGTCCAAATTTTAGCTAACTTAGAAAAAAAAAAGGTTTCAAGTTTTCAATATGTTTAGATAAAAGATTTATTATTTATTATTTTTTAATATAATCAAACGAACAAGAACGAACATAACCGAACATATTACCGAACGTTCACGAATGTAGTCGAACGAACTAGACATGTGTTCGTGTTCGTTCGCTAAGCTAACCGAACGGAATATTTTGTTCGTGTTCGTTCGTTAAGCTAATCGAACGAACATAAACGAACTTCCCGCCGAACTGTTCACTGAACGTTCGGTTCGTTTACAACCCTAGGGAAAGGGAATGGATAAGGGGTTTATCCCGCTTAAAACCCTTTAGCGGCGACAAAACTGAGATATTTCCGTGATCGTTGGATCAGGTCTTCATCCAACGGCCAATAAGTGATCAATGGACCCATGACACGTATACACCTTTAGCGTCGACATATTAGCAGTCGCCGCTAATGTTGTCGCCACTAAAGCTCATAATTCTAGTAGTGTTGATAATAATTAGAGTTTGCTACAAAGTCCATTTTTCCTACAAAGTGTAAAAAGTCATAAAACACCATAATGTTAACTATAAAACACAATCAAAAGCCACAAATAACAAAATGAAGAATACTAAAACGCCATATTTATGGGTTTTGTGTTGTGTTTTGGATAATAAGGCTTTGATTATCGAATAACTAACATTAGTGTGTTTTATGTTGATTATCATGTTGTGTTTTATATTCAAAGTTCTATGATGCCTTGTTTGAAGTTTTTATGGACTGGTAGGGTTTGGATATTGTGTTTTAGTGATCTCCAATCTGTTATTTGTGGATTTTGAGTGTGTTTTATGGCTGAAATTGTAGTGATTTATAACTTTGTACACTTTATAGGAAAAATAGATTTTGTAGGAAAAATAGACTTTGTAACTTAACCTCACCCCATATATAAATCCCTATTTTAAAAGAGAGATAATTATAAAAATATACAAGATATTACTATCTCTGTTTTTTTTTATGTATATCCCATATCTATTATGCTCATCTATTTAATAATTCATATACTTTCATGATGGCTGGTAACAGAAAATATTCAAAGTAACACAATTTAGTCAAACAATGAACAACACTATAGAATGTCAAATGAAATAAAAATGAATTAAACAAAGAAAAAATAAACCTAAACCTAACATGTTTGGGTATGTTGTCTGCGACTGCAGCCTTGCACATCTCCCTTTGACTGCTATCAATTAAAAAAATATTTGTATGTAGACACCGTCTCTTCAACTCTACTTCACCTTAATCTATGTTTTTATTGATCCGGTTAACTTTAATCGAATAAAAAAATGGACATGAACACGTAATCAAACATGTTTTATTTAATCGAATAAAAAAATGGACATGAACACGTAATCAAACATGTTTTATTTTTCATGTTCGCTCTTTAAGAAATTAAACATGTCCATTTCATCTTCTTACATATTCATCCGTTAAGAAAAAGTAATGTATATCTAATATTTTCAAAAGTTAAAAAGATCCAACTTAGAGTTTAGATGACTCAAAACATAAATCGGTAGCTTTAAAATTTCATACGGACACCACTTCTACATATCATCATCGCAACCACGAAACTGATCAAGGATTTCCCACCATGCATATTTATTTAATGAAATCATAAGTAAAAAGAGCGTGAACTTGTGGTTCAAATACACCTATTAAATTTATAAAACTAGTTATCAATAATTTCAGCTATAAACAATTAGCGCATTCTACATTCAAGCTCAATTATACATACATTCATTATCCTACATCTATAACAAAAATACATATTAGCAATAGTAATAAAAAATATAGGTGAAAGGGTAGAAGCTAACACGACGAGATTGAAAATAGATGAAGTAATAAAAGCTAACCGATAAGGTTAAAAACGATGAAGAGATGAGTACTTCAAAGTAAGAAGACATAACGCTCTACAGTTAGACCACCGGTACTGGGCGGTTGTTTATTAAAAAATAAGCCCAAATCACGCCCATAAACGCTGCACAACCGCCCCCATGGCGTGTTTGGGTGTGTTTGATCGAATTTGTTGTTTTGGCATGTTTAAAATCACGCTGGATGGGCGAATTTTTGAGCAATTAGACTGTTGCAACGGTCATAAACAACGGCTATATATTTATTTTTTTTCTTTTTTCATTTCACCTATATATATACATACACACTTCTACATTTTTACAAACAAAAAACCTATACAATACTTCCATTTTACAAACAAAAACCTCTACAATCACAAATATTCAACCATTTTTATAAAAAAACAATGGGTTCCTCTAGTTCCTCGTCCATCGCAAATTATTACTATAGAGAGTTTTTAGCGGATGATGGTGAATCCACTGATGAGGAGGTCGAGCAAGAGGCGGTTACGAGTGCTTGTCAACTAGCGGTGCGATATGCGAAGCATTGTAGCCGGCCCGAACGTGAAGTTAAAACAAGAGATTATATTGAACGGGACCGACGTGCGGCAAACGATCGGTTGATGAAAGATTATTTCGATGAAGCGCCAACATTTCCGAACCCAGAAGTTTTTAGGCGTCGTTTCCCAATGAGTAAGCATTTGTTTCTACGCATCATCGACGACTTGGAAAACAACTTCGATTATTTTAAACAAAAAGCGGATGCGAAAGGGACACTTGGATTCACCGGTATTCAAAAGTGTACGTCGGCGCTACGAGTCCTTGCTTACAGAAACACGACCGACATCAACGACGAGTATTTAAAAATGGTCGAGAAAACAACGCGAGACACCTTGGAGCATTTTTGTCGCGGTACATGTAACAACCCGCACTTTCACGCTTGTTACTCTTGTTACGCCTAGCACCAGAGATTCGGATCATAATGTAAACTATATCGCAAACTACGCTACTTCGCATGTTTTCGCGTTACATCGCTTACTACACATGATATATCGCACATCACAACGCATACGCTAACGCTTACACGATGACATCACGTGAGTATCTAAACTACTCGCTCTCGCTCATCACAACGCAAACTCAACGCAGACTCGAAATGCATTTACTTATGCTATGACTTATTATATTATAATAATAGTTAGATATAAATATCAAAGTATTAAAACTTGTTTAAACGCGCACACGCTGGCACGCGCAACTCAATTTAACGCACTGAAACGCAACAAAACACGATACTACTTATCTCGCAAAAACGCTTAAAGTACCCACAATGATTGACGCAACAAAACACGTCAAACGAACCAAAGTTGGAAAACTAGCAAACACGAGCCCGGCCGTCCGAATGGCCATCCGCCCGGATGGAGCCATCCGGACACTACCAGTCGCGCACCGCCTTAACTCCCACCCTCGCCTATAAATAGGGTACTTGTGTCTCCATTTCAACCTTTTAAGCTCTCCCATCCGCTCTCAAGGTTCCTGTCACACCCCATCCGATGGCGGAATCATTGGTGCGCGACACTAAGCGAAACAGATTGTCCAAGAGAATCCATAACACTATTAATGACAATATATTATTCGTTAACGTCCCATACCATCAACATATAAAGTAAAAATAGTTATTACAGATATTGTTCTCAAAGACAAATAACAGTTCCGACAACTCAGATTTTATTCGTGGGTTTCTAGACCACCAAACTTGATTCCTTAAAAGATCAGCAAACATAGCATCCTAGACACATGTCACATACGTTAAAATAAAGTTAATACATAGAGTGTAAAGGTGAGTACACAAGTTTAATAGCATATAGTATAGCGAAAGCATTTACGCATAACCACCATGTAACACGTAGAAAATGTGAAGCAAGTAAGCTATCGACAATGACATATGCAACCGACATGACTGCGAGTGTAGAATGCACAACACATTATCACCACTGTGACCATGTGAAGTAAAGCCCTTAACAACCCCTGTCCACGACAGGTGCTGAGTCCAAACTATAGTACTATCGTTACTAAGGTGTCAGGCAACAATCACTGTGTAAACATAACATACAAGCATTCATCGAAACACGTATAACATGCGAGAGCGGTTAGCGTTTAAAAGTGTTTGCGTTGTGCGTTGATGTGATTTGATATAGATAATGTATGTAACACCCAAAAGTGCGTTAACGAAAATGGGTTCGAGTATACTCACAGTATGTGTTTAGTAAATAAACACAATCTTGGATTGAAGGGAGCGCGTGGGAGATTAGCCTGGTCACGGAACGATAGCGTAAGCATTAAACAACGTGTAAACGGTGTGTTAGGTGAGATGAGTGATCGGATGATGAGTCGATCGGATGACAATCCGGATGGATGGTCATCCTTCGGTCGGTTGGTCATTCGATTGGGAAGTGTGTTTGTAAAATGTTGAAGGAGTTTTCGTTGTAGTATAAATTAAATTCATTCGATCGGATGGTCATCCGGACGGATGGCCATTCGATCGGATGGCTATTCGATCGAACAACCCTTTGTTCGAAAACTTTGTAAAATCAGTTAAGTTAAAAAGTTTTGCGGTTTAACAGAGACGGCGTGGTGACGTGTCAAACAACAGAAACCGTACCGAGTCCAGCTCAGTCGATCGGATGGGAACCACCCCATACGATCAGACTCAACTGTTCAAGATGGAGTTTCATGTTCAACCCGTGAATCGGTCGTCTTCTTCGATGGAAAACTATTCTCAGACCGATTCTCCACTAGAGAATGAGTAGAGAGCCTGAACGAGTCTAGGTTCATCGGGTTTAAAGTAGAAAAAGAAGAATGTTGAAGAAAAGTTTGATTCAGTTGAAAATGTTGAAAACTTGTCGAAATCAGTGTAAAAACGTGTAGAAATCCTTTAGATCTGAACAAACTTTGTTGAGATGATGTCACACTTCAGTGTTCATAAGAAACCGTAGTGACGTCACCTTAAAGCAGTCCAAATCCGGTGATTTCATGGTGAAAATGTAAGATTTGATGGAGAAGATGATGAGAAAGTGTGTGCTGATGATGGAAGTACAAGATTTAGGGTGAAATACTTACGGAATCGCTTGGAATCGAGGGAAAAGTGCTTGAGAACGTGCTGGTCGGATAGGGCTGTCACATCAGTGAACAGTTGATGTGACAAGGGGGTATTTATAGTGTGGAGGGAGAGAGGCGGTGGACAGTTAAGTGGGTCGGATGGCCAGTCGATCGGATGGTCATCCAGTCGGATGTCCATTCGATCGAGTGGTCATTCGATCAGTTGGCCTGTGCGAGTTAGTTTTTTGACTTTCGTTTCGTGCGTTGAGCGTTGCGTTGTGTTTAAGCGAGTTGCGGGTAAGCGTTGCGATATTATTAACATATAGTTACACAAATAACATAACTCCTAAAAAGCATAAAAGTAAATATGTGTTTCAAGTTTGCGATGAGATTGCGTTGCGATTGTGTTTGTGTAACACCTCGTAAAATCACGTCCAATGATGTATTGACACGTGTAATAAACCCTAATGAAGTCAAATGGTAAATGACTAAATTCAAGGGACTAATTTTTCGAAAAATCGAAAACCTTGATTATTAAAGAACTGGAAGTGTTAGTATACCTAAAAATAAGTTTCTGAATAACCTCGTACGGTATTTATATTCACAAATGAGCCGCTTGTTGATCGAGAGTAGCCGTTCGCGTAATTAATTGAAAGTTTGCGCAATGAAGGGTTAAAAGCGTCAACCTGTTAATTCTTAGCTCTGAGTGACCTTTTAACAAACCGGGAGCTTCATGATATTTGATTATACTCTCGGGAATGCCAAATATTGGCCGTCTAAGGTTTTTATGCCTATAAGTAAAGTTACGCGCAACTTTGCAAGTTAGAGGGGCTAAAAGTGTCAATATGTTTAATTATACCTCTGAAGGACCTTTTAGCGAACCCGAAGCATCGTGATGTTTAATAATACTTTCAAGAATGCCTAATATGGATTAGATGAGGCTTCAATGCTATTAAATGATGAGATGCGCAAGTTTGCGCAATAGAGGGACCTAAAGCGTCAACTTTTGAATCTACGCCTTTCGGTGACCATTTAAGTGAACGGGAGCCTAGTAATATTTAAGTATATGCTTAGGAATGATCAATATGGGCCATGGAAGGCTTGGATATCATTAAACGGCATTTCACGCTACTTTGCGCAATTAAAGGACTATTTGTGTCAAAATGCAAAAGTATGCCAATTCGTATGGTAACGGACCTTCCGGAATATGACCATGAGTTAAACATGCCCTAACTATCCTTTATATAGCTTAGATATAGGCTTAGAGGTGTTTGGTGCGCAAAAATAAACTTTCAAGTCCACCAGGGACTAAAAGTGTCAAAAAGTGCACAAGTTTGCATTTTCGCGCATATCTCACATTCTGAATATCTCCGGACACCCAAAAATTTATGTAAGCATTAAAATATTTTATTTTAGTGATCGGCATGATAAAATTCCATTCGTCGCGTAATTTGGATCGTTTTTCGCGTCTGTTCGTGTTTCGTCATAATTAGACGAACAGCGTGACCGTACGGCCAAACAAACCGACATCTGACATGTTTTTGAGCATATTTCATGCCCCCTATGTGTGGGCATCATGGTGGAGCCTTGAAATGAGGTTAATAGGCCTTATGCGTGTCAGAAAATCCTTTTAACAAGTACAGGGACTGATATTGTACATTCTGGAACTATGTTTTGCTGGTTTGGACTTGCAGGCGGGCCGCGTAAGCTGCCTGGGTTTCCCTACGCGGGCCGCGTGAGTTGATCAGATGCAGGACAGCTGCAAACAGCCTGTATGTTGCTGGATTGTTCTAGTTAGCTTCCATACTCACACTTCTTCAAACTAGGGGCTTGCCCACAGATATATAAAACCTTTTGACATCTGTTTTGATCTTATTACCCCTCCCGACAAGTATCACGATCATATGAGGTCCCGAAACCTATATATAGGAGTGGGTTCACTTGTTTTTTTTCACATATTTTCTCCAAACTTGCTTTGTCCCTGATTCAAGAAGGACCCTGAGCTTTTAGTAACCTTCATTCAGTTCATTGGACCCATTGTAAGTGTCCTTAACCTTCCTTAATTCAGTTTTGATTAGTTTAATGGCCCAAAGTCAAACCGTCGTAATTAAGCTTTGACTTAGTGATTAATCACTATTGGTCCAGTCAACTCTCGAATTAATAGTAGCTTTGAGTTGGTAATTATGTGGGTAATAAACCCTTAAAAGGGCACCCTCTGATTCCCACTCTAACTAGGTCAATTGTCGGGTCAAAGTTAATTATAAAAAGTCAACAGAAAGCAAATTTTCGCATAAACGCATAATTAACAATGTAGGAGCTTTGGAACCTGTTTTATCACTTATATAAGTTGGTAATTAATGTAAGAACATGTCTAAACATGTTCAACCCGACAATTTTCAGTTTAAGCTCGGTTCGGAACCGAAAGTCGCATAATTAGACTTTTGTTTTGACTTTCAGTTCTGACCCAATGTAGCATGATTTAGAAATGCCTTAGAACTTTATTAGGACCAGGTTACATGTTAGTATAACCCTCTGTGATTATACAACTTGGTTCATTAGTTATCCGATTCATATGCATGTTTCCGTTATATGCCTAAATGTTGACCAATATGCCCATTTGACCTTAAAAAAAGAATTTTGAAAATGTGAGAGGACAATAATCTTTATTACTGATTTATAAACATGTCCCTAAAATTTGACATCAGTTTGAGGTATAGATTAGGAGTTATGCTCATTAGCGTAATTAGAAACCTTTTTATTAATTAAACGGCGTAATTAGCATATAACCTATCTAAACCCAATTTTTGATACCAAACTTTTTACCTACTGATGTAAAATAATATTTTGGGATTTTTGAAGATTTTTATATATTTTTAGACTGAGCATAACATAGGATTCTAGCCTTGATTCGGTAATTGCCGGTTTTGCCCTTTTGGCCATAAAATGAGTTTTACATAACATTTTGATGCCAAACTTTTTGCTACTGATTTTATATGATAAATAAAATATTTTAAGCTTTCTGGAATAATAAAAATATCAGCTTTTCTTATAAAACCCGGAAATCGCTTAAAATCGTTTTTTACGCGTTTTTAACGCATAGTATAAGTTAAAACTATTTTTAACATAAAAGGTTTGATACCTACTGATGTTTTAAGTAAATTTTCATAATTAAACAGTAGGCAAAAGTTTTAAACTCAGAATTCTAATTTTGACCTTTAAAGCTTAAGTGAAATTACCAAAATGCCCCTTCGGTGCATAGTTTGGTTATAATTAATAAATTTCACATATATGTAATACCCTACTGATATAAATTATTAAATTAAGTATTTTTACTGATTATATCAGACCTAAAACTCATATTTATATTTAATCTCCTTTATAAGCTTTAAAATGACCAAAATGCCCCTACGGGGCATAGTTTAAGTTTAAATTCGTTTTGGGCATAATGGAAGGTATCCTACTGATATCACAACATGTTTAAGGCATATTAACTTAGGAAACCTGTTCATGACTCATGTGGTTACCCGTTACGCACTTTTCGCGTTCGGATCAGCTTATGTAACTAGTTTGCATAAATTAGCCGAAACGGGTCAAACCTTATCACTTCTATCTCAAATCCAGAATGTGTTTAGTTTACCCATACTAAACAAGTATACAAGCTTGTCGGGTCTAAACCACATTCTAATCCGGTCTTCGCATAATCATGCGTTTTGAACCGTATCTTCTTTTAAAACTAACCGGTCTAAGTTTAGGCTTAATTAAAGACCCGTTAGGAATCTAATAGGTTATTAAAAACCTTCGTTCCAGATTTAGGAGCCCAGTAAAAGCTATATGTACTTGCTGATTTGATATACGGCTAGGATTGAATTTATATTTAGCTCAGGTAAATACTTTTAACTTATTTTCCCTATACGGGCTTGGGGTACGGTATATAAAATACCGCTTGGTCGGGTATTGAATCTTTAATCGTATGAAGGTTAAACTATTGAAATATCCCGTTTAAATTGTTTTGTTTGCTTAAAGCCTTTGGGGGTTAATGACCATGTCCCGGATATCCTTGGCATCATTTTACGAAATGGCCACGACCTAAGCACGGGGTGTAGGCGTACACCCGACAGTGCATAAATAAATAATAAGGTATAACCGCCGGTTTCAGGAATAACCAGACGTGGGACTATATCATGTGGTGCGTCTATTAATCTTTAACCCAGTGTTAATCCGGGCTACTGAACGTATAACGAACATGTAATTCTTTTACAAGTTTATATATAAATAATTATCCCAAGTTATAAAAAGTTATTTGCCATGTGCATTCAAATCAATTTTCTAAACATTTTCAAAATGAGTCAGTTAATTGTATTTACCAGTGTAAACTGACGTATTTTCTCAAAAAGGCTAAGTGCAGGTACTACTCGAAATAGGCTGGCCTCTCCTTAGCATCAATAAGGGTCTCGCAAGCTTGGATGCGTTTAAAATCTGATGAACTATGTTTCCTGTTTATTTGATCCGCCTGTGGACCTTCTTTAACTATTTTGTGATACTTTGATATTACAATTTATTCGGTTGAAATAAATCTATCTTTTGCTTCCGTTGTGCATTTAAAATTGTGTTGTCTGACTATGATGATATCAACTACGTCACGATACTCCCCACCGGGCCCACCGGTAATACGTGGAAATATCGGGGTTGAAAATGTTTAGAAAATTGATTTGAATGCACATGGCACAAAACTTTTTATAACTTGGGACAATTTTATAAAAATAATCTTGTATACAGATTTACATGTTCGTTATACGTTTAGGGCTCGATGTTAGAAACCGAGTCAAGATTAACAGATACACCACAAGTATAGGCCCACAAGAGAGTGAGATACCGTTTCCCTTATGCAACTGTCAGGTGTATGCCTACACCCAGTGCATAAGACGTGGCCATTTTTATTTTATAATGATACCAAGGATATCCGGGACATGGTCATTAACCCCCCAAAGGCTTTAAGCAAACAAAACAATTTAAACGGGACATTTCAATAATTTAACCTTCATACAATTAAAAATCCAATGCCCGACCAAGCGGTATTTTATATACCGTACCCCAAGCCTGTATAGGGAAAATAAGTTAAAAGTATTTACCAGTGCAAACTGACGTATTTTCCCAAAAAGGCTAAGTGCAGGTACTACTCGAAATAGGTTGGCCTCTCCTTAGCATCAATATGAGTCTCGCAAGCTTGGATGCGTTTAAAATCTGATGAACTATGTTTCCTGTTTATTTGATCCGCTTGTGGACCTTCTTCAACTATTTTGTGATACTTTGATATTACAATTAATTCGGTTGAAATAAATCTATCTTTTGCTTTCGCTGTGCATTTAAAATTGTGTTGTCTAACTATGATGATATCAACTACGTCACGATACTCCCCACCGGGCACACCGGTAATACGTGGAAATATCGGGGTGTGACAGGTTGCTCTAAACTTTTTATAACTTTGGATAATTATTTATATATAAACTTGTAAAAGAATTACATGTTCGTTATACGTTCAGTAGCCCAGATTGACACCGGGTTAAAGATTAATAGACACACCACATGATATAGTCCCGCGGCGAGTTATTCCCGAAACCGGCGGTTATACCTTATTATTTATATATGCACTGTCGGGTGTACGCCTACACCCCGTGCTTAGGTCGTGGCCATTTTGTAAAATGATGCCAAGGATATCCGGGACATGGTCATTAACCCCCCGAAGGCTTTAAGCAAACAAAACAATTTAAACGGGACATTTCAATAATTTAACCTTCATACAATTAAAAATTCAATGCCCGACCAAGCGGTATTTTATATACTGTACCCCAAGCCCGTATAGGGAAAATAAGTTAAAAGTATTTACCAGTGTAAACTGACGTATTTTCCCAAAAAGGCTAAGTGCAGGTACTACTCGAAATAGGCTGCCCTCTCCTTAGCATCAATAAGAGTCTCGCAAGCTTGGATGCGTTTAAAATCTGATGAACTATGTTTCCTGTTTATTTGATCCGCCTGTGGACCTTCTTCAACTATTTTGTGATACTTTGATATTACAATTTATTCGGTTGAAATAAATATATATTTTGCTTCCGCTGTGCATTTAAAATTGTGTTGTCTGACTATAATGATATCAACTACGACACGATACTCCCCACCGGGCCCACCGGTAATACGTGGAAATATCGGGGTGTGACAGTTTGCAAATACATCCCAAGACATATATAAGGCACACACAAGTAAAGCACATAATAACACACACATAGAACAATACCAAAAGTTGCGGTTCGAGTTGCGATGCGATAGCAATGTGATAGCGCTTAGTAGAATAACGTTTAGTTCTGATTTCGGCGTTTATCGCATTGTTACTTCACTTAGTAATAAATCTTAATTTAAAATACCGTTAACCAATATATCATTTATCGAATCTCGAGAGTACAAGGCAATAATTAAGCAAGAAAAGACAGATCTGAATAACAACCTGATTTTTACTTTGACTTTGAGTTTGACTTGTACTTTGACTTGACTGCAGAAAGTCGGGTTGTTACAGTTCCAACCGCGATTCAAGGCCATTTTGTAAGCTTTTCCCTCAAATCTTCTCTAATGTAGGATCGTTGTCGGACCCGAAATGAGTCGATCAGAGGTGTTCTACTCAAAATGAAAGGCGGAAACAGACATTAAGAGTTGAATTCAGCTAGATATCACTTTAAACTGTCTTGTATATCAATCTGGTAACAACTACCATTCTGAAGACACTTCGACAGGGCTTCGCCGTCGGAAACAAGAGCATTACAAATGATATCGCTTGAAAGCTATTTATAGACTTCTGATTCCGCTTGAACAGACTCAAGCGGAATACCATACAAGCGAAATCACAACAATTACTCTCAAGCGAAATTAGCTTTATGATGTGTTTTCTTGATCTTCGTGCCATGTATAATGCAAGACTCGATACAAGACGAAGTCGACAGACGTATGCACCAACAGACTCCCCCTCGGATGTTGACGAGTCTTAAGTGTCGAGTATTCAACGTCTTCAGTCTTTATCAGTCTGAACGTGTAAGCATCCTCAAACTTTATCTCTTTCTCCTCTTCAACATCAACCGACTCCTCTCGAACAAGCTTATCTACTCGGATGTCTTCAGACTCCCCCTTTCGATTTGCTAGGATCCCAGTCTGGCTTGTTGAAATTTCAGAGTCTTCAGGTATCAGAACCTAGCTTTCTATCACTCAGACCTGCACATTCTCTACCCAAAAGTAAATTTCACAAATTTAACAATTTACAAATTTATATACAGACTCCCCTCAAATTTAACCAGAAAGATTTATCAATGATAGAAACCTCAGATGACCACTTGTACCGAAAATAACATTCAAAAACTTTTCTCAATTAAATCACAAGCTCGCTCCCACTCACCACATGCTCATCATGTTTAGCACTTGGAATTTTGACAATCAACTCTCCAACATCAGTTGTCGAAAATCTTTTTGAATTTTTCAAAATTTATGCTAAAACACACTAAAATCTTTTTGGATTTTTTAATGAAAAGAAATGCAGTAAAGAAATATTTACAGACAATATTTTTGGGTAAGAGGATCATATCAGTTTTTGACAAGTCACAAGTACCGTTGAGCTTAGTTACACATTAAGAATTAAACAATTCACTTAGATTGGCAATATACTGATCCAATTAAATTCTCACACAAATTTCAACTGATTTAGGATATGAATTAGGTGAATTAAGAACTTAAACTCATTCATGTGTCCCACCTCTTGAATATACTCCCGTATCCAGATCCCAATATTCAGTCTTACAGGTGAGTATACCACAGATGATATCTGTAAGCGGTTAATTGCGAAACCGTGAGAGCTCAGGTCAGAACTTCCATTCAGCAGAGAGATGACGGCTCGACTTTTGGTGTGTCCCCTTTAGAGGATCTTTTTTACAACAGCATTGATTAGCAATTTTATTGTCTTCATCATTTTATGCTGAGGGCGGCGCAATATTTCAAGCAAACAGAAAGTATTCTCCGGGGACTAGGCCATTGCTTCCGCATTATCAGAAGTCCCGGGATAATACCCCAGATATCACTGAGCATAAAGACCTAGTATCTCAGAAAGAGGGACCTTTCAAACGAGATTTCAGGGGTTACCTATATATCCAAGTAGTGTTCCCCACGAAATAAGCAAGTTTGAATTTAAGTTTATATCCCGAAAAAGTTTACTAAATGTGTAAAAACCTATCGGCATATCATCAGTGAGACCGTTTAACGCTATTTTATCATTACATTTCTTTAGCATACTGTAACTGTCTACTGATGTACTATCATTTCCTCTTCTTTGACACTAAAACTCATTTTTGAATTTTATCATTTTTGCCTTTTTCAAATTTTCTAATGTTTTTGGATTTTCTGAAAATTTCTACTCCCCCTAAAATGCAAACACATTAAAGAAAATTTGAAAACAAACTATACAAGTAAATTGACAACCGATATCAAATCGCTTCAAATCGCCATCCACTTGGCATAAACAATCAGAACTCCCCCTTTCACAAAACTATTTTCTCATTATGATTTCAAAACACTTAAGTTTGTTTTAACCAAAATGATTTTTCCAGAAAATAAGTTTTGTTGATTTTACCACTTGTAGGTTAGGGGTTTGTCATACTGTTTTCCAAACAATCACTTGTAAGTATGATCAAATCAAGTTCAACTTAATGACCCTGATTTACCACTTGTAGTTGAAAATTTCTTCAACCACTTGTAGATTCATTCATCAACCACTTGAAAAATATAACAGTTTAAGGAAATACCACCTGTATCTTTACCAACTGTACCACTTGTAAGATTAACAACCAAGAAAGATGCCGATACCTGCTCCACGCTTACAAACCTGGGAGCTCCGGCAAGTCATACTTATCACTTATGAAAAACAGACATCCAAGCTTCACCAAACTTGGATGTTTCCTCCTCAACTTCTCTTGGGTAGTAAGATGCCTTCTTTGTTTCATAAAAGTCTTTTACCCCTTTCACCTTACCCTCAACCATTTTTCCAAAAATCTTTTTCACATTTTCATTAAACGCTTTCTCGACATCAAATTCTTTCTTCTCAGAATAAAACTGATTCGAGATCTCAACCTTCCCAACTTTTGATTTAAAATTTTCAGCCCTCAATGGTGGAAAATGAACATCATCCATTGGAGGTACTGATTTTTCACCTTTTGACTCAGTTTGTGGCTCGTCTAACTTTGTGGAGTTAGATTCATCACCAAGTTTCTCATAAAACTTCTTAACAACCCACACTTGGTTGTCATGTTTAGCTCTCTTCTGATAAAAATGAGTCTTTGAACACTCACCAATTTCATATGTTGAATTTTCAAAAATTTTGAATTTCTCAGTTGGTGGTTCATTTTTCTCAACAACCTTTTCTTTGAGTTTTTTAGAAACTCCCTGTTTTTTCTTTGTATCCAACGAACAATTCCATGCAATGTGACCAGCTTCATTGCATTTAAAACAGGTTCTAGTATCCTTTCTATGAAAAACTCCAGTTCCTATTCTCTTCTTTTCTGCAAGAAACTCTTGGTTTGATTGTCTCCAGAAAGTTTTCTTCTGTTCTTCTTCAGCACTTCCTCCTGAAACAAATTTAGTATTTGATTGAGAAATTTTTCTATTTTTATTATTTTCAGGTGGAATATAACCAAGACCTTTCTTTTTGAAATTACCATTATGGTTTGGTTTCTTTTGAAAACCAAAACCAGAACCATAACCTTTTTTCTTGTTTAAACGTTGTTGAACTCTTGAAGTGTATTTTTTAGGTTTTTCAGTAAGATTTACATCTTTTATTTCAGAAATATTGATTTCTGTAAGTTTGAAAACCTTTTTGATCTTTTTAGAATTAACACTTCTTATTGGAAATTCCTCATCAGAATATAATTTGTCTGAATCAATCAATGTATATGCCACTTTGATTGCTTCGTCATTCAAATTAGATTTTGATAACATGAATTCTTTATTGTACACCCGTTTAACCGACGACTTTTGATGTGTGTAAAATGCAACATATAAATTACATCAAATGAGGCATAAAACTAACCCTTTTTTAGTACTAATATTGGAAAAAGAGTGTTTTTGTCTTCCTTTTGTATTTTCAGGATTAAATGAGCTCAAAAACGCAAAAGAAGCAAAAAGACAGCTAAATCCAACATAAATACAAGAAAAGGAACATTAGTGGATTGCCCGAACCCTCAACGGCACCTTCCAAAGCAAAATAGAGAAAACAGAAGGCTGAACACGCCCCGTGCTCAGCCAGCACGGGGCCGTGCCCAAGAAGCAGCAGAAAAGACAAACCTATAGAAGCTTCTATTGCCCACCACGGGCCGTGCTCAGTGGACACGGGGGGCGTGCTGAAAGTACTGCAGGCGCATTAATTGTAATTGCGAATTACAATTAATGAAGAGAGAGAATGTCAGACAGGCACGGGGCCGTGCCCAGCGGACACGGGGCCGTGCCCAGGCCTCTGTTCAACCTATAAATAGGAGTGCTTGGTTTCATTGCAACTCATCCCTTGGCACACCACCTCTCTCACACTTCATCCACCACCCACCACCATCACAACACCATCCTCCACCACCATCATCCATTGTCCATCATAGAGTGTGTGAGTCGTCTCGGGATCCAAGATTGATCGTAAGAGTTCTTGACAATCAAGGCCATGTTTGCCTAAGTCTCTTACATCACTTGGTGAAGACAAAGTGTCTAGTATAATACTTTTTATTTCTAATCTTTTGCACTTTTTATTTGGTTTTGTATTAATGACTTTAATAACTAGTTACTTATGTTGAAGGTGATCTTTCCTTATCGTTTGTCCGTGGTGTCTTGGCATTATTTTACTGTCTATATAAAATAAAGGATTTTCACCATTCATATCTCCATGGTCTATATGGAGGTATGTTGGCTACCTGGTAGGGGGTTAAGGG
The DNA here is from genome assembly GCA_030545235.1 of Helianthus tuberosus. Lineage (NCBI taxonomy): Eukaryota > Viridiplantae > Streptophyta > Magnoliopsida > Asterales > Asteraceae > Helianthus > Helianthus tuberosus. The sequence goes on along the minus strand of CM060429.1, from coordinate 62,056,812 downwards.
AACGGTTTGGTAAAGGTCTTGCCATTGTTCAGCGTTTAGAGGTCCTGCAATGGACCTGGGTCAAATTTAGTAGGACCTCCTTCAATACTTCACGGTATTGGATGGCGGGGGTCCAAACTCTTTGATCCCCTCATAAGTTAACTACTATTAATACTATAACCCGGCTATTTAGGACTGTATCCCTGCTGACTCAGACTACTTAGTCGAGGGTAACGTCACCGCCAAAAGCGGGGCCTACCACAATACTGCATTAATAACTTAATTCATTATCTTCCAATAATCCACCCCTTTAGGATTGTATCCCTGCTGACTGAAACTACTGGGGTGAGGGTAACGTCACCTTCAAAAGAGGGGCCTACTACAATAACTAAGATAATCTCTTAATTATGTGCAAAAGTGCGGAAATAATCAAAGGTTATACTAGATACGAGTCGGAACCAAGTGATTCATCTTGTCTATCTGTTTTTATTTTATTTTTATTTTCAGCATTTTAGTTAGTTTTTATTTTTCTTAGTTTAAAACATTTTTCCAAACTTTTATTTTGGTTAGACGTTGAGGATAAACCGGTACTAAAAGCTCTTGTGTCCTTGGACGACCTCGGTATCTTACCAACACTATACTACACTCAACGATGGGTGCACTTGCCCATATGTGTGTTTAGTGTTAGTGAAATATCGTGTTTTATAAATTTAAAACTTGGCTAAAATAAGTGTTAAAAAGGGCTTAAAATATACACCTAAAATATACGACACTTCATGCACATCAAGTTTTTTGGCGCCGTTGCCGGGGACACAAGGATTTTAAGAAAGTTAGGAATCAACGGCCTAATCATCTTTTATTTTTTCTTTTTATTTTTTTAGGATTTTCTTAGTTTTTCAGCTTCTGCAGAGCTCAGCACGGGCCGTGCCCGCTGAACACGCCCACGTGCTCAATCATTGGAACTGGCAATCCTGTTTTACATCAGACAGTAAGCTGAACACGGGGCCGTGTCCACTCAACACGCCCCCGTGCCCAAGTTTCAGTTACTGAAAACAGAACCGTTAGATCCCGACGGTTGGTAATTTCTGACATAAACATGAGTGATAGTAATTATTTTTACTTTCGGCACTCTTATGGTACGTGGTGTCAATTATGTGGTGGCGAACATGAAGAAGTAAAATGCTACTTCCTAAATTATATGCCCCACTACATGGACCCACGATCTTTCCACAACCTTAAGAGGGGCGAAAGTAAAAATAAGCACTATTTCTCCCTCGAATGCGCCCAGCCAGATATTCTAGGGGAAATGTTCCTTAGCGAATTATTTCAACTAGAAGAGCTAATTCTGAAATGGATAGAAGAGCTTAGGAAGGATTTTATTAATCCGCCCCAAGACGATACCCATGAAGAAAAGTTGGAACCGCATTCCGACAACCTCGTTGCTCCCGAAAATACCTTCGTACCTAGCAAAGACTTGGACGATAGTCGTCCCTGTGTCGATTGTGCCGTGAAGGACTCTCCATCGACTTCGTTCGGTGTATACATAGACCTGAGCGATTCGGCATATACCTTCTTTAACAAGAGCCCGGAAAAGGGTTGGACTTGTCCACCTAGAATGAAAATAGGAATTACCCTCACCGACAACCTCTTGCGTTCTCGCCTTAGTCTAGGACAATTAAGGTATATTAGGCACTTTGGGGTTGTTCCAACCAGTCAGGAACCACCCGATAAAAACAAGTTCCTTAAAAAAACTAGACAACTTCATAAATCAGTCCGTAGACACGGGGCCGTGCCCAGCCAACACGCCCCCGTGTCCATCGAAAGATTCCTTTCTGATCAGTACGTCAGAATACGGACAAACTGTGTCAGAGCTCCACCTGCACACGGGGCCGTGTCCACTGAACACGGGGCCGTGTCCAGGTTGCTGTCATTTTCTATAAATGCAGCCAAGAATTCTGCACATTTGGACCAACTTGGGGCAGAGATTTGCAGGAATCTTCTCTCAAACTATCCTAGGTAAGTCTAAAAGAAGGTTCCAACAACCCATCTTGTCCCTTCCTCTTTTGGTAATTTCCTTCTTCTTCATCTTTCTCCAAAGAACTACCATTGAAAGTTTGGAATTCCTCCAACTCTATGGTAGGGACAAATGAGTTTTGTTCAAAGAATCTTGGTAAAAACATGTATGAAACATGGTTTTAAGTTATTAGTAGCCAAAAAGGGCCTACAACATTCAGAAAATAACTTAAAAATACAAGTTTCCTTGTTCCAAAACTCTGCAGAAAGATGGACACGGGGCCGTGCTCAGTGAGCACGGGGCCGTGTCCGGTTACTGTTTCATTAAATAAGCTATTTTTAGTTTATTTTTCGTAGGATGTCGAGTGAAAACAGCAATACATCTTCAGTGCATTCGTCAAACAACCGAAGAGGAAGAAGACCCTCCATTGAAGCTACACTTGTTCACTATGTGATAGCATTAAGGGAGGCTCTAGATGAAATGACTTCAGTAGAGGAGGTCCTTATCGACCGTATTAACGATCTTACGATGGGACTTGAAAGCAGCTTCCAAGAAATTAACCTCTTGCACCAGAGGTTAAATATTCTTGTAGCACCTCCAATGGAACCAGTCCTTCCTCAGCAGGATTGGAACCTGGCTCTCGGAATTAACAACCCTACCGGGTGGGAAGACTTTCCGGCGGAACCTCCCATGGAACACCAACAAGAGATCCCGGTGGAAGTTGAAGCCCCTCAAACTAATGCCAATGAGCCTTCTTTTCTCCTTCCAAGGGAGATAGAAGAATGGCTCGCTGACATTTGAGGAGAACCGCACTCGGAAGATGGAGTTCACTAAGGCCTTGTTTAACCAAGATTGAGTATTTCTTGGAAATTTTGCTAAATTAAAATAAATTAAAGGCTAGGACTCCATGGTTTGTTATTTCTTTTATCTAGTTTAATTTAGGTTTATGTAAGTTCTCTCTATGATGAAATGAAATGATGATTTTAATGTTTGGATGGTTTGTAATGAATAAAACACACTTATGGTGGCAAAGGATGAAAAGGGGAACGAGAAAAATGATCCCATGCACAAGAACAAGGCAACCCGACGATTTTCTCCCTTTCAGAAGGTTCAACACGGGCCGTGCCCAACCAACACGGCCCCGTGTTGAACCACCTGCAGAAAACGCCCAGTACAGGTAACTGGACACGGGCCGTGTTCACCCAACACGCCCCCGTGTCCAGACTTCTGTTTCTCTTATTTCAATTTTGTTACTGGCACTTGAACACGGGGCCGTGCCCGGATAACACGGGGCCGTGCTCAGTGCCCAGTAACACAAATTTTTGCTTTTTAAACACTATTTTACACATCTAATCAACCTAAAAATTTATTTTTGGGACACATTGAGGACAATGTGTAATTTAAGTGTGGGGGGGATGCTAAAACCTTGAACTTTGCAAGTCCTAAATACAAGCCTTACACAAAACTCTATTGGAACCGCTAATCACCCCAATTTTTTTCAAAAATTTCATTTTTTTACTTGTCTAGGTTTAACTCGGGAAATTCAAGCTCTCAAAAAGGTTATATTTTTACAAATTTACAACCGATAGCGTAGTGATAAAAAGAACCAACATAAGAAAATTATGAAAAGGCATGACAAACTTATTTAAAATTTGATTATATATACTTGATCACATAAAAACCCATTCCCACAAAAGTGAGTTTTGAGCCTTTATTGAGCACTCAATTTCATACCATTTGACTAAATGCTCATTTTTCGTTTCTTGTGTGAATAGCCGCTTGGTTCTTACGACTCTAGAACTTGCCATGACAATACATTCCCGGTCCTTATCAACTTAAACCCGAGTAAGTAAATGATAGAGGCATTAGGACTAACCCTTTTTCATTTCCACACCATTATTTTTCTTTTTCTTTTACCACCTACCCAAAAAAATCCCCCTAGTTAGCCCCTTTGAGCCTAAACCTTTTCGTTTCATCACCCAAAACAAAAACCCTTTCACCCACCAAAACCTTTTTCATTTTTACCCTTTATTTTAGTAACAAGTTCGGTTCTTCGAAAAAAAAAAAAAAATTGAAGCAAAAAGAAAATAAACAAACAAAGTAATCAAAAATAACTTTGTTTGAATAAAAGCTTCATCAAAAATAAAAGGTTGCAAAAATACGAAAACCGACACTTGTTACGCTTTTTAGCCCTTTTTCTACTAACCACTAACCCAACCACCTACCTTTAACCCTAGCCAACCCTTAACCCACAAAGTCCTCTTGATATCTACAAAGGTATAAAAGTTAAAAAGGAGGAGGATTGATTTCTTGGCAAGCCTATGGTAGGAGTAAGTTCCATGCCGCTCTCGAGTGATTCACTAAAAACACACCTTCGGCCGAGTGTGAGTGATTTCCCCGCGAGGTATGTGAACTTGTATATAAATAGAATTTTAAAAAGGCATGTTATGCCCAAATAAGTAATTTCTTTTATGAACAGTTCTAAATAAATCATTACGAATAGGAGTGTAAATAAATAAAAATAAAACCCTAAAAAGATCTTGGAAATCCCGACACTCTATGACAAGCCCAAAACCTTCTCTTCTACCTATTCCATTTGGGAGTGTAAGCCAAATATTAAAGAGTTTTGCTTGAGGACAAGCAAAAGTTCAAGTGTGGGGGTATTTGATGTGTGTAAAATGCAACATATAAATTACATCAAATGAGGCATAAAACTAACCCTTTTTTAGTACTAATATTGGAAAAAGAGTGTTTTTGTCTTCCTTTTGTATTTTCAGGATTAAATGAGCTCAAAAACGCAAAAGAAGCAAAAAGACAGCTAAATCCAACATAAATACAAGAAAAGGAACATTAGTGGATTGCCCGAACCCTCAACGGCACCTTCCAAAGCAAAATAGAGAAAACAGAAGGCTGAACACGCCCCGTGCTCAGCCAGCACGGGGCCGTGCCCAAGAAGCAGCAGAAAAGACAAACCTATAGAAGCTTCTATTGCCCACCACGGGCCGTGCTCAGTGGACACGGGGGGCGTGCTGAAAGTACTGCAGGCGCATTAATTGTAATTGCGAATTACAATTAATGAAGAGAGAGAATGTCAGACAGGCACGGGGCCGTGCCCAGCGGACACGGGGCCGTGCCCAGGCCTCTGTTCAGCCTATAAATAGGAGTGCTTGGTTTCATTGCAACTCATCCCTTGGCACACCACCTCTCTCACACTTCATCCACCACCCACCACCATCACAACACCATCCTCCACCACCATCATCCATTGTCCATCATAGAGTGTGTGAGTCGTCTCGGGATCCAAGATTGATCGTAAGAGTTCTTGACAATCAAGGCCATGTTTGCCTAAGTCTCTTACATCACTTGGTGAAGACAAAGTGTCTAGTATAATACTTTTTATTTCTAATCTTTTGCACTTTTTATTTGGTTTTGTATTAATGACTTTAATAACTAGTTACTTATGTTGAAGGTGATCTTTCCTTATCGTTTGTCCGTGGTGTCTTGGCATTATTTTACTGTCTATATAAAATAAAGGATTTTCACCATTCATATCTCCACGGTCTATATGGAGGTATGTTGGCTACCTGGTAGGGGGTTAAGGGAACGGTTTGGTAAAGGTCTTGCCATTGTTCAGCGTTTAGAGGTCCTGCAATGGACCTGGGTCAAATTTAGTAGGACCTCCTTCAATACTTCACGGTATTGGATGGCGGGGGTCCAAACTCTTTGATCCCCTCATAAGTTAACTACTATTAATACTATAACCCGGCTATTTAGGACTGTATCCCTGCTGACTCAGACTACTTAGTCGAGGGTAACGTCACCGCCAAAAGCGGGGCCTACCACAATACTGCATTAATAACTTAATTCATTATCTTCCAATAATCCACCCCTTTAGGATTGTATCCCTGCTGACTCAAACTACTGGGGTGAGGGTAACGTCACCTTCAAAAGAGGGGCCTACTACAATAACTAAGATAATCTCTTAATTATGTGCAAAAGTGCGGAAATAATCAAAGGTTATACTAGATACGAGTCGGAACCAAGTGATTCATCTTGTCTATCTGTTTTTATTTTATTTTTATTTTCAGCATTTTAGTTAGTTTTTATTTTTCTTAGTTTAAAACATTTTTCCAAACTTTTATTTTGGTTAGACGTTGAGGATAAACCGGTACTAAAAGCTCTTGTGTCCTTGGACAACCTCGGTATCTTACCAACACTATACTACACTCAACGATGGGTGCACTTGCCCATATGTGTGTTTAGTGTTAGTGAAATATCGTGTTTTATAAATTTAAAACTTGGCTAAAATAAGTGTTAAAAAGGGCTTAAAATATACACCTAAAATATACGACACTTCATGCACATCAACTTTGAACTGTTGACCGACGAACTCGGACTTTTGACGGACGAACTTGAACACCCAGACTCAGACTTTGACTCAGACTTTAACTCTGATTCCTCATATGTATCCAACACCTGATCTACCACCTTCTTAATTAACTCAGACTCACGATCAGTGTCAGATGATGTAAAAATGACATCAATGTTTTCTGGTAATTCATCGGTTATATCGGACTTTAACTTTATATTGACTGCTTTTTCAACTTACTCCTCATTCGGTTTTCTAGGAGAATACCCTTCCCAAATTGGAGGTGGACACTTGTTATAACTAGCACTTTGTTTCTTACCAGTATCCTTCTTCTTTGGCTTCTCATCTTTAAATGCTTCAAAACCTGCAACAGTTGGGTAAATTCGATCAATAAGATAATCAGAACTAGAATAACTCTGTAATAAACATCTAATTCTCTCATTCTCAATCTTTTCATTTTCCAACTCCCGCTGCAGTTTTGCACATTCCTCAATGTAGTGATTTATCGCCTTCTGCTTTGTCATCATCACAGCATTCATCATGGTCAATGCATCTTCTCTTTCTGAATTAGTCTTTTGTAGACCAGTTACCGTTCTATTCAATACATCGTAAGATTCTTTCACATAATTGAGATTGAACAATAATTGTTCTTTCATCTTTTCAAGCTCAACCAATTTCTCATCTTTTTCTGCATATTGCTTGCAAGATTCCAAACACTTTAAGCAAGGCTTGATGACTTCCACAATCTTTTCAACTTCAATGACCTTCTCAACATCAATCACTGATTCAGTTTCAGTCACCTTCTCTGCTTTAACTTCTTCATTTAGAATAATCTCTTCTTTTTTATCAACACTTTCACTCTTCGTTTTCTTTTGTTCTTTTGTTGCACGTCTCTCCTTCAGCTTCTCCAAGCGATCTGCAAAATAAAATTGAAAACTTTCAGGAGATAGATGAGTTTTTGCAACATTAATATGTCTTTCTTCTTCATCATCACCACTGTCATCAGTTGGTGATTGATCAAAATCTATTATCTTCTCAGACCTATCATCTGAAGAACTAGAATCAGATGAAGTTTGATCAAAAACTGTTGCTTCTTCTGAACTTTCATCGGAAGAAACAGATTCTTCTTCTTGATTCTTCTCATGAACACCAATTGCTTTCATCCAATTGGTAAACAAATCAGGTTCTTGAACTATCTTTGCCATGAAAGCTTTAAAATTCCCATTCTCATCCGCAAATCTATCCCAGCTGAACCCTTCAGGTAACTTTTCTTCATCTTGGTTTATTAAACATGCTTTACTATCAGCTGATATGTATTTATTCCAACTGAATCCTGGAGCCATTTTCTCATCATCTTGATCAATGATACCAAAATAGGCTTTCTTGTTTGCATCTTCGATCATTTTCCCATGAGCAGTTTGTGAATCTTTTTGTTGATATGGTTGATGAGCAACTTGTTGATATATGGCTTTCCTATAGTAATCGTCTTTTCCGGATGGATTCTTTGCTCCACTGGCCTCTTGATTTTTTCATTCTCTCTTGAAATGACCTTTCTCCCTGCATCGAAAACACGTAACTTTAGATTTATCAAAACCTAAAGTAGACACATGTGCATCCAGAAAATCATTTCTCCCTGTGATCATTTTAAACTTTTCTGCTCTCCTCAAGACACTAGCTAGACACCATTTGATATCCATGAGCTCCATCTCTTCAGCGTCTATCTGATCGTAATCCTCTTTCGTCAGCATAGGATTTCCGATTCTTCCTGCAACCAAACCTTCATAGGATTGTAGCACAGTTGCAAGTAACGCCATGTGATCTTTTGCAATTTCTTCAGAAAAACTTTGACCATCTGGAAGATTCAATGCAATGTTGCACTGTATCACACAACCATTTCCACCTTTTGAACTTTGAGAATGAAAACTTGAATTTGAAGTCTTCGGATTAACATTTGGATTCGAAGAAAATCCACTGCTACTGTTTGGACTAGGATCAGCATTTCCAGATGACTCTCCAGCACTAAAAGCAGTTTGAATTTTCGGACTCTTTTCAGCCTCTTGAACACTACCTTTGTAATACATTTTCACATCTTGTTGACCACTCGGATTACTCATCCTCGCAATCTTTTGTTGTTCAAGATCTTGTCCTTCAATTTTCTCGATAAACTGAGAAATAGTCAAACCATCATAAACTCCGGTGTTCTTTAAGATCATCAAAAATGTACCCCATTCTTTTTTAGGTAAAGCATCAGCTAATTTGTCGACCCATTCTTCTCTGCCTTTGGTTATGCTTAGCAACGACATGGAACGCACTAAATGGCAATATCTTTCAATCAGTTTCTTTGTATCTTCCCCTGGCAAGCTTGTGAATAGATCAAATTCTTTCTTAAGTAATGACTTTTTACTTTTAATCATGTTTTCACTTCCCTCAAACTTGATTTTAAGCGCATCCCAAATTGATTTTGAAGTTTTGTCATGTTGAAGCAATACAAAGATATCTTCTTTAATAGCTTGCTGAAGTAGACTAATCATCATCTTTTCAGCTCTGTACATATCTCGTTCTTGATCAGTGAATTCAGAGATTGTTTTTTCAACTTGCAAATCAGTACGTGGTAGTACATATTTCTTCAAAATACACTCCCAAGATCTCAAGTGATTAGCTTGAACCCAGTTTTCAAACCGATCTTTCCAACCGTAATACTCCTCAATGCTCATTAGCTTCGGGGGTTTTTGCGTAGTTCCAGTTTCGTTTTCCAAGTTCATGTTTTGAGCAATAGTGTCCGAAGTAGTCGGGGATGTTGCAAATGCGTTGTAAAATTCTTCACTCATGATTCGGTAAACGTTTTCACAAACACAGTCACTTTCAAGCGGAATAAGGTTTCAAACGGGATTACTTCCAAACAAGATTAAGCTTCAAGCGAAATCACCTGCAAACAACTTCAAGCAAAATTAAGATTTCAAGTGGGATTAGTATTTCAAAAGAAATCACCTGATTTCGTTTGAATTTCAAGCGGAATATCAGGTTGAAGCAGAATCACTGATTCTGTTTCAAACTTTCAAGCGGAATAACCTTTTTCAAGCGGAATCAGGTATTCCGTTTGAAATGACAACAACTTTTCAAGCGGAATTAAAAGATTCGTTCATGCGAAATTAGAACTTTTGTCCATTTTTGTCATTTTTAAGCTGAATTTTGGTCTGATTTTCTCAAGGGTTTGTTAAAACACTGTTTCGCTTATGTTGTGAAAAATTTAGGCCATTTTATCCGTGAAAAGTTGTTCAATTGATAAAAGAAGGTGTAGATGTAATATGAGATGAAATCAAGCTGAAATCTGCAGAACTCCTCCTCCTGAGCTCTGATACCAATTGTAGGATCGTTTACAGACCCGAAATGAGTCGATCAGAGGTGTTCTACTCAAAATGAAAGGCGAAAACAGACATTAAGAGTTGAATTCATCTAGATATCACTTTAAACTATCTTGTATATCAATCTGGTAACAATTACAATTCTGAAGACACTTCGACAGGGCTTCGCCGTCGGAAACAAGAGCATTACAAATGATATCGCTTGAAAGCTATTTATAGACTTCTGATTCCACTTGAACAGACTCAAGCGGAATACCATACAAGCGAAATCACAACAATTACTCTCAAGCGAAATCAACACTCAAGCGAAATCATCCATTCAAGCGAAATAAGCAGTTCAAGCGGAATACGCAGATTCAAGCGAAATTAGCTTTATGATGTGTTTTCTTAATCTTCGTGCCATGTATAATGCAAGACTCGATACAAGACGAAGTCGACAGACGTATGCACTAACATCTAATCTTCATCTCTAATCACTTCTACTCCATCTTCTTCATCAAAATCACACACTCACTTCCACTTTTTCTCGATATCACTGATTTCGGACCTTTCGAAGGTGGATTTCACTCGTTTTGCTTAGGCAGACTGTTGTGGAACACCATTTAATCGAGATTGGTTCGGGATCTAAAGGATTTTCACACTTTTCAACTGAGTTATGAAAGATTTCAACACTTTTACAACTTATTTTGAATTTTCTTCAGTTTTTACACAATATTGATGGAAACTGGACTCAATCAGACTCTCGACTCGTTCCTTATTCAAGAGCTTGCTTGAAAACGGATTTCCACCGAAGAGAAGGACCGATTAACGGGTTAAACATGAAACTTCATCAAGAACAGCACGTAGTCCGAATGGGTTGGGCCCATCCGGCCGAATGGACTGGATTTGGTATTTTCCGTTGTTTGACAAGTCGTCATGCCGTCTCCGTTAACTTAAAGCTTTTACTTAGAAAATTTTATAAAAACTTCAACCACAGATCATCTGCCCAAATGGCCATCCGTCCGGGTGACCATCCGTTCGGATGACCTGACCCTTATAATTTCCATTGTTTAAATGCTTTTAACTAAGCTTCGAATTTTAACATTTTCGCAAACAATCACATCCTATTCGAATGGCCATCCGCCCGGATGACCATCCATTCGGATGGGACCCATCCGTTCGGATAGGCTTTCGAACACTTAACCCGTCCGACATTCTGTTTACAACCATCCAGCTCTGTAGAAGACTTATGCTTTTGTTCCCGTGTACAGACTGTCCCGACGCGCTCCCTTCAATCCATCCAGCTTATGTTCACTTGATAAACACACACTGTGAGTATACTAGACCCTTTTTTACGCTTTAAAACACACGTTGGGGTGTAACATACGTTCATATTTAAAACGTACTTATCAAAATGCAGTACACATTCTAAACTACTATCACATACGAATGACTGACGTACATAGTTACACGTGATGCTTGATACATATGTGCTAGGAATCTTACTCGTTACGTTCCACCTTACCTAGTATGGTACTATAGTTCGACTCACACCCGACGGGGTCTAGTTAAGGATAACACGCCCTGTTGGCTCTCCTTCGCAGTCATCTCGGGACTTAGCTGGTAGTAATTTTCTTGTGAGTATATGTGTTATGTTGTATCATGTTTATGTACAAGGAAGTTCGCAATGCTTTATCGACTTTACTATTATATCAAACCTGTATACTTGCCAATACATTTTTGTATTGACATTACTTTAATGTATGTTGCAGGTTAATCGCAGTTTATCTCGAATCAAGATTAGGAAGTCTAGAAACCCACATAAAATCTAGGTTGTCGGATTTGTATTGTTTGAGAGACATGAAAATCTGTATAACTGTTTGCTGAAATATTGTTTATTAGTATGGGATAATGAACGCATTAAATATTGTCACTAAATAGTTGTTATGGATTCTCTTGAGCAATCTGATTCGCCTAGTGCCGCGCCCCGATGATTCCGCCATCGGTTGGGGTGTAACAAATTGGTATCAGAGCCATAACTATAGGGAATTAGGTCGAGTCGTGTTAAACAGAGCTAGTCTATAGTCTAAGTACCAAGAGACCCATCGTACGAACCCACTTGGGGTTTTGTGCGAACCTACATGTTGTTATACTCTCGTTCGAACTTGCAATGCTATACTACACCTTCGTACGGACCCACATACTATAGCTTCGTACGAAGGGAGCCTTTCCTAAGGCCGAAAATCTACTTTACCTTCCTAAGGCTAACACAACGCACACGTTTGACGGTACTCGTAAAACACCAACGAGTGGTTGTGTCGAGATTAGGTGTGAAAACCAAGAACTCTCGATAAAATCGCTCGCTCAGTGCATTATTCTTAGCACGATAATCTTTCATTAAGTTAGGAGTGATATCCACATCTCAATGGAAATCTCCATTTCTATCTAGTGGGACTCCCGAATTAATTCGGTAAGCACAACCACAGCTAGGAGCGAAGTTGTTAAGTTAGGGGTGAAACCCGCATCTTAATGACCCGTTCCACTCCTTAAAATGGTTTTCAAAAGCTCTCACCAAAGTCACGACTGTACCAACGACTCGGGCCGTGTAGTAACTGGAAGGACGAATGCCGTTAGCCGCATCCCGGTGAGAGCATAGTCTATTAGGCCAAAGCGTGGACTCGAACTTGTTGAGAATAGTTAAACCACTTTGGGTAGTCGATGTCTAAAACCCAAGGCACTCTATCTATTTTCTAACCTGCAATCGCCGATTTTACGCGTCATCGAATTTTATCATGGTTATGTGTTTTCAATTTGAATATTTTACGCTTAATCGATTTCTCGATTTACTGAGTTTTGCTTCCCCGCTTTTTGCAATCTAAAACAAGAGTCGAATGTCCGCAACAAAGCTAAACCGTAACAACTCTCCCTCTTAAACGCGTCCACGCGCTATCCATACATGTATATAAGCGAATATGTATATATTATACGATTACATGTGCTTGTGTGAATATGTGAGAACCTAGGAATTTCGTCTCTCCTATGTGAATACATATTACTTTACCAACTATGACAAGTTTTAATGCGCTCAATTGCATCGCAATCTCAAAAATCATTATGATCGAATCTCACTCCAAATCTCTCTCTCTGTCTAGATGTCTTCGAACGCTTCCAACTCGCGGCGTCAAGCTCGAAGAAACGCCGATAAGAGGATCACCTCACTCGTGGCCAAGGAAATGGCCAAGGTTATTCCTCAAATCGTCACGCAGATTCAATCCCTCAACGACTCTCAGACATCGGAAGACTCTAAAACCAACACACCAAAGTCTACATTCTCCTACAAACAGTTCAAAGCCTGTGACCCGATGGTCTTCACAGGCGAAGGAGATGTATCTCGGTTACTTCAGTGGTTTGATGCCATCGAGGTTACCCTTCGTCAGAGTGGGTGCCCCGAGCATATTCGTACCACGTGCGCTACAAGAGTATTTCAATCAAGAGCCCTCGACTGGTGGACAGCTGAGCGTACCAAATGTGGGAACGCTGTAGCCTACGCTCTCTCCTAGGATGAGCTGAAGGAGCTCATGAAGGAAGAGTACTGCCCTCCCCATGAAGTCCAGAAGCTAGGAAACGAATTTTGGGAAATCAAGCAAGTCGAGGGTGACAACTCAGGCCTCACAGCAAGGTTCAAACAGCTTAGCATTATTTGCCTAAGATGATAAAGGTGGAGAACTATCTAACATGGAAAGACAGGTTTCAGTCTTTCATTGAATATCAGGACACACGGATGTGGATCTATATTCATGGGGGTTATTTTGGGATGTGAGAAAAATGTCAAGGACGGTTTTTGGAAATGTTTTTGGTAACGTTAAATCATGGATATCGTACGCGAATGGTTGCGTTGGTTGTATGGTTTGGAACAGTTTTAAGCCGAGCTTCAAACCTTTTGATTTGGAGTAAATGGGTTAGGTATTGTGATTGAGGCGGTGGTTCAGGAACGACCGGTTCCTTGCTTGGTGCATGAGACGAAATCGACATTCCTATAAGTATAACGTGTGCGAATGCCATATATAATTGTCAAATAAATGTGTGCGTATGCGTAACTAATGCAATGCATGTATAAATATCAAGTAGGCACATATGTAGTATATGCGGTAAATATGTTAAGACATGCACTTTGGAGTGTAGTATCGTTGCGGCTTTTTCGGCACAGAAGAGGTTATAGTCTGGTTTTTCAGAAAAAGTTTTAAACCAAGTTCCCTATAACCAACAGCTCTGATACCAATCTATCACACCCTCAAAATCCACATGCAGAGTTTTACCGCGAGGTGTGCGACTGGCCAGGATTAAGCCACTAATCATGTTGAACAAATATTTAGTTACTAAAATTTATCAAAATCAACACGATTAGTGATTAGTTTTAAATGTTTAAAGCACACTTTATATCAACAGTGGAAGCAAACGTAAAAACCAGCCAATAGTTAAAGCCATGTTGTTTAACAGAATTAAAACCAATAGTTTATTGTAGCCACGACACTCTAAATGAAGCAAACTTCCATGCTATACTTAACGACCTACAAAGCATGTAGTAGTGTGTCGACATAAAGTTGGTGGGTTCACTATTTTAGTTAAGCATATAGCGTAAGAATAAGTTCACATGTAAAAGCGTTATAAGTATGACTCGGGTAGCTAACCCTCATCACATGACTAAACTGGTAGATACTAAAAACTGATGTAGTAAGGTTTTGTGCCCTCCATCAAAGTCTATCTGCATTGATGCAATAGGAAAGGTCATTAGTTCACGCCCGACTCCCAGCACGGTGTGAGGTTTGTCAAACCTAAAAGCGCTATCAACTAATACCCCGTCTGCCAACCCTGCAAGCTAATCGGTATAATGTGTAGGGACTTTCAGGATAGAGTTTTCGTTTAGTCCAAGTGTACTACTCAACCTCTAGTGGATAGTATGTTCAGTTGTTCCAACAAGGAACGCGCGTGTAGCCCCAAACCAGGGGTACCGTATGTGTTTCCCAAACCAGGGAAATAAGTGTGGTGTCCCAAACGAGGGACGCATACTTTTAGTAAAGAGTTGTGAACTCGCCTTAGTTTTGCTCGGTAAGACTTAAATGCGTTATAAGTTGATGTGGTCAGTGAAGTGTGCAAAATGCAACATATAAATTACATCAATTGAGGCATAAAACTAACCCTTTTTTAGTACTAATGTTGGAAAAAGTGTGTTTTTGTCTTCCTTTTGTATTTTCAGGATTAAATGAGCATAAATGAACAAAAGGAGAAAATATGCAGCAAAATCTAACATAATTATAAGAAAAGGAGTAAACGTGGCATGCCCCACCCCTCGACAGCATCTTCCCAAGCAAAAAACAAGAGAACAGAAGGCTGAACACGGCCCCGTGCCTAGCGGACACGGGAGCGTGGTCAGATGTCTACAGAAAAGACAAAGCTATAGAAGCTTCTATTCCCGACACGGGGGCGTGCCCAGCTCAACACGGTCGTGGTCAACGCTAAGATTCGCATAATCCAAGCAAATCTTGATAGTACAGATATGCTTCTGCACACAGGGCCGTGCCCAGCGGACACGGGGGCGTGTGGAGCTAATGCAGACAAATTGCAATTAATGAAGAAAGAGAAAGTGGATGGACACGGGGCCGTGTCCGGACTTCTGTGCAGGCTATAAATAGAGGTGCTTGGTTCACTTCAAAGGCATCCATTGGCAAACCACCTCTCTCACACTTCACCCACACTCCACCACCACTACAACCCACATCCACCACCATCATCCATCATCCATCATAGAGTGTGTGTAATAGTCTCGGGATCCAAGATTGATAGTAAGAGTTCTTGACAATCAAAGGTCATGTTTGCCTAAGTCTCTTACATCACTTGGTGAACACAAGCATTTAGTGTAATACTTTTGATTTTTAACCTTTTCGCACTTTTTATTTGGTTTTGTATTAATGACTTTAATAACTAGTTTCTTATGTTGAAGGTGAAACTTCCTTATCATTTGTTCGTGGTGTCTTGGCGTTATTTTACTGTCTATATAAAATAAAAGATTTACACCATTCATATCTCTACGGTCTATATAGAGATATGTTGGCTACCTGGTCGGGGGTTAAGGGAATAGTTTGGTAAGGTTCTTGCCTTGTTCAGTGTATAGATCCTGCAAGGACCAGGGTTAAGCTTACTAGGACCTCTTTCAATACCCACTGGTATTGGATGGTGGGGGTGCGAATGGCTTGATCCCCTGAAGAAACACTAGATAATTGACCGGAATCGAATTATCTAGGGGGTTTGAATCCGCATAAAAGGTTGTTTTTCTCTCGTTTGATCTGATGGAACAGTTCTTCCTCTCTGGTAAACTCTGCAAAACAAAGCACCGTTAGCCTCGTCAAGGGGAGAAGGGGGTTCTCTCCTTGACCCGACTTCGGCGTGAGAATAAGTATGTGTTTATGGAGAAGAAGAAGTATTGATAAAGTGTGTGTAACTTAGCGTTCATACCTGAATTATCCTCATATTTATAACCGAGAGTTTGGGCGGGAAAACTTGTTGATGAAATGTTAACGGAAGATGCTAACCCCGTAAGCGGTTGCATTTCCTTCCGTTAAGCTTCTTGATCCGACGTGAGTGCACACGGATCGCGGTTTAGATCTATGGCTGGGGGTTTGCCACGTGGAAAGTGATCAAGTGGAGGTTTCTCTCTAATTACATGCCATCATTGTGATTTCGGGGATGTCTGAGGTGATGACACGTGTCCAGACGGTTATAACCGTCTTAGTGGTGCACGATTGAATTCTTTCTAGAAGATTACTGCTGTAATCTGGTGTGACTCTTTATCGTGTGGCATCAGTCAAGTAAATAATATCCAAGTCTGGATATTATTAAGCGGAAGTGCTTTGGCTTAGGATTTTCATCCTTTTGTTTATGGAGGAAAGTGCAAGGATTTATGATTTCCTTTTGACGCGCAAGTGTTGCATGCTATCTGTTACTTAAGCCTTTTTTATAAACCTAGTGCGCGGCCGCGCAAGGTAAAAAGGGCTGAAAGTCGAGGTTGTGGTATGGTCCCAAGTACTTATTACAAAGTTTTTGGGACCTTACCCCTTCAAGTCCCCCCAGTCTAGTGTTGCTCTTATGCAAGTAAGTGGAGCACTGGACTTATGAGAGGGAAATACTTTTTGGCGCGAAAGTAGGGAATCTTCTATGAGAAGATTTTACTTTGCTTATTAAAACTTTTTAAGGGAAATTGTGATTTTCCCTTTGATTTGGTCTTTTTGTAATCATGCCCGGACGTTTGGTGACGTCAACTTGTAAAAAATTAGTATTTGTGATACTTTTTCCTTCATGCCTTGGGATTCGAATTGACGCTTGTCAGTCCTCATTTATGGGGATATGACCTTAGGTCCTGTAGCGCCGTTTAGAAAGGACGTTTTTGACAGTTAATCATGGTGGTCTTTTCCTTTTCCCGGAGTTCAGTTCCTCTATATATATTTGATGATTCTTGTCTTCTTTCTTAATTTGGAGAATATGAAGACGAAAGGTTCCGTTAGTACCCGTCGACTTTTGGATGTCTTGAGGTTTTACGAGGCCGCTGAGAGTCTCCTGCTTCTCGCCGGTTCACCACCATTAGTAGCTGTCAAGGAAAAGGAACTGTTCAACTCTGATTCTCCGACTGTTGCTGGTGCCGATTGTAAGGTTTTTCGGCGAAGGGGTGTTGTTGATGGGGAAGTCGGTGTGCTATCTGTTGAAGACCTGATGTCTCGTTTTCCGATGATCCGAAGAGCTGGATGCCAACTTGTGTATCATCGCCGGAAGAATCGTCGTAAAGATCAGGTGGCGGTTGTTGATGAAGGCCCTGCTGTTGATTAGGCTAGGTTTGGGAAACTGTGTATTCCCCTCTTTTGTTGTTTATGCTACTAAAATTTTTGAAGATCACTGTCGTGATTGTTGTGAATGGTTGTTTATATTGCACTTTGATGATATATATATATTTTGATGCACTGTCGTGCATGTAAGCTTCATGTTGTGTTTGGATTACAATATGTTGCATATTTTTTATTGCTTTGAATAAGTAGAGCGAATGAGGATGGTATTGTATTCATGTGTGAACATTTGTCTAAGATGCGCGAGGTTGTGCCCTTTTTAGACTGTTCATGAAGCGTACAATGTTTACCATATTGTTTTCGCGTAAATCCAAAGAATTATATGCAATTTGTAACAAAAAGTATCATGAGTAAAGATAATGCTTGTATTAATAAGGGCGCAAGGCCAATAATACAAAAGGTAATAAAGAAATACATTGCCTGTATATTTTCATTTTTGCGGATTGGTTTGGTTCATATGTAACACATGCGCAGCTGTTGCGCGTTCCAGGTGCGGGGAACTAGTGTCCCATCAATTCTTTTTAGGGTGTATGCACCCTTGCCTAAGACTTCATTGATGATGTATGGTCCTTCCCATTTTGGCACTAATTTGCCTGGTTTTTCTGCGTTGGAAGCTTCGTTGTCACGCAAGACAAAATCACCAGGGACAAAGGTACACACGCGTACGCGCGCATTGTAGTATTTTTCGAGTTTGGATTTGTACCTTGCCTCTGTGATGGCGGCGTTTTCGCGCCTTTCTTCGAGAAGGTCTAAATCCAGTCTTCGTTCTTGCTCGTTGTTTTGTCTTTCCATAGCTAGCATGCGCGGTGATGGGAGACCAATTTCTGCTGGTATTACCACCTCTGATCCGTAGACCAGGCTGAACGGGGTTTCCCCAGTGCTGGTTTTTGGCATGGTGCGGTGTGCCCATAAGATGCTGGGGAGTTCATCGACCCAGCCTCTGCGCGCTGTTCCGAGGCGTGCTTTAATGCCGTCAACAATCTGTTTGTTGACACTCTCGACTTGACCGTTTGCTTGTGGGTGCGCCACAGAGGCAAAGTTGTGCTCGATCTTCATTTCTTTAAACCATTTTTGAAGATCTTCTAAGGCGAAGTTAGTGACGTTGTCTGAGATGATGCGCAATGGTAATCCGAATCTGCAAATAATGTGCTCCCATATGAATTTGCGGATTACCATTGCTGTAGTTGAGGCCAAGGCTTTAGCTTCAATCCACTTTGTGAAGTAGTCGACTGCTACAATGATGAATTTTACTGCGCCTGGCGCGTCTGGGAATGGACCAACAAGATCAATGCCCCATTGCTGAAAAGGCCAGGCAGACGTAACTGGAACGAATAGATTCTTTGGGCGAAGCGTTTTTGGCGCGTGGCGCTGGCAAGCTGCGCATTTTCATAATAACTCGACCACATCTACATGCATTCCTGGCCAATAATAGCCTGCGTTCATTATTTTGGCGACTACCATGCGCGGTCCAGCGTGTATTCCGCACAATCCTTCATGAATTTCCCTCACTAAGTACTGTGCGTCTGTTTTATCGATGCAGCGCAGGAGTGGTCCCATGAATGATTTCCGATACAGGATCCCCTCCGCTATTTCGTAGTTTACTATTTTATTCTGGATTTTTCGGGCTTCTGCCTTTCCTTCTGGGAGTTTCCCATGTTGTAGGTATAAGATAATCGGAGACATCCAGGATGGACTGCCGATTTCGATAACGTTCACTTGCTTGAGAGGGACGGAAGGGTTGGACAACACTTCGATGCGTACCTCTTTTGCTAAATGTTTGAAACTATTGGCAGCCAATTTGCTCAGCGCGTCCGCGTGTTTGTTCTCGCTTCTGTTTATGTGATTGACCTTGAATGTTTGGAACTTGCTGATTAGTATTCGCGCTTGTTCTAGGTATAGAGCCATTGCCTCTCCTTTTGCGTCATAGTGACCATTGACCTGTTCAGCCACTAATTTTGAATCTACATTGGCTTCAAGGTTCCTTGCTCCCATCTTGAGCGCTAAACGAAGGCCTGCTAGGAACGCTTCGTATTCTGCCCCGTTGTTTGTGCTTCGGAAATCTAGGCGTATAGCATATGTAAGTTCGTGGTCATCTGGGCTGACCAACCAGAGACTCGCACCTGCTCCGTCATCATTAGAAGCGCCGTCTGTGTGCAGAGTCCAGACCCTATCGTCGAAAACAGGAACAGGGTTTTGGATTGCCTCGCACTCTTGGACTTTGTCGATAGGAACTTCTGTGGCAAAATCTGCTAGAATTTGCCCTTTGATTGCCGGTCGCGGTCTGTATAGGATATTGTATCCCCCGAGCTCAATAGCCCATTTGGCCAATCTTCCCGCGACGTCAGGTTTAGATAAGATTTGACCTAGATGGTAATTACTGAGAACCGTGATGACGTGACCAGAAAAGTACCGACGTAAGCGCCGTGATGCATGTATTAGTGCTAGGACTAATTTCTCTATCATTGAGTAGCGTGTCTCTGGTTCGGTGAGCATCTTGCTTATATAATAAATTGGAGTTTGGATATTTTCTCGCTCTACCATTAATACTGCGCCTACTGCTACCTCTGCCGCGGACAAATATAAGATCAGTGGCTCTTTTTCCCTTGGTGCTGTTAGTGTTGGCAGTTGAATTAAACATTCCTTCATTTGCTTGAAGGCTGTTTCTGCTTCGGGCGTCCACTGGAAATGGGTTTTCTTGGCGCAGTTTTGTAGGGTGCTTATGAATGGATAAGACTTTGCCGCATGATTTGCCAAGAATCTGTTCAAGGCTGCCAGTCGTCCGGCGAGTCTTTGCATCTCTTTTATTGTTGCAGGCGATGGCATTAGTTGGATAGCCTGCACCTTTTCTGGATTCACTTTGAACCCATCTCTTGTTACTATGAAACCCAAAAATTTTCCTTCTTCCATTCTGAAGGAACACTTTGTAGGGTTGAGCTTCAAGTTTACGCTGCGTAAAGAATCGAATGTACGTTGGATATTTGCGAGCATTGTATCTTCCTCGTGGCTCATGATGACGAGGTCATCCATGTATACCTCGACTGTTTTGCCGATATCGCCTCTAAAGACTGTGTCCATTAGGCGTTGGTAAGTTGCGCCTGCATTGCGCAAGCCGAAGGGCATTTTTGTGTAGCAGAAGATGCCCTTGTCTGTGCGGAATGCAGTCTTGTCCTCATCTTCTTATTTCATCTGGACCTGATGATAACCCTTGTAACAGTCAAGAAAACATTTCCATCTGAACGACGCTAGAGAGTCGACTTTTTTGTCTATCTCGGGAAGCGCATAGCAATCTTTTGGGCATGCTTTATTCAGGTCTTTGAAGTCGACGCACATTCTCCATCCGCCACTATGTTTCTGAACCATTACTGGGTTGGCAACCCAAGTATGGTACTGAACTTCGCGCAAGATTCCGGCATTGAGTAGCTCTGTAACTTGCTCGTCCATGGCTTTTGCTTACTCTTCGCTAAAGCTGCGCCTCCCCTGTGCGACAGGTTCTGCTGAGGGTCTGATGTTCAGACAGTGTTGTGCTATATCGTGCAGAACCCCAGTCATGTCTGCTGGACTCCAGGCGAATATATCTTTATTACTGGACAGTAATTCTTTTAATTGTATTCGTGTTGCTGGGGAAATGGCGTGTCCTAGCAGGATGGTCTGTTCTGGATATTCATTGTTCAGAACCCATTTCTCCGGCTCATTTGATGCTGAGGGTTTGGCCACTTTTGCTGGTGGCTCATCGTCCACGTACATGACCTCCTTACTTGAGTACAGAATTGCAACTCCGGTTTCTGTTGGGAATCCGCATGCAGCATGTGGAATAGAGGTGATCATGCTGAATTCTCTTTGTGACCATCTTCCGAGCAATACATCATGGCGTGATGTTGCCGGCATGACCATGAAATTTACTGTGACTGTGCGTGAATGCTCGCCATCAGATAGAGTCACATGGAATGCTATTTTTCCTAACGGGAATACAGCTTCATTACAAAATCCGGTTAGAGGGAAATCGACCGGTTCCAGACGTGCTTTGTCTTCTGGATCGAGTTGTTTGAAGCACTGCTCGTATATGATATCCATCGAGCTTCCTGGATCTATAAACATATAGTCCGTTCGATAATGGCCGAAGATGCCAGTAATAATTACTGGTCGCTCTTCCTGGGGGCCTCCCGGAACAACAGGAAACACGACTTGCTGTTCTCGCCAATGCTGATTATGGTGTCGTTTGTTTGGCCTTTGTGAAGGGCCTCCTTGTACCATGCTTATTTGTTTTGATTTAGCTTTCTGACAGTTGATATTTCCTGGTTGTTGACGTATTTCAACATAACTGTTAGATTGGATGTCCCACTGACAGGGTGTCTGTGGGTC
Source organism: Helianthus tuberosus (assembly GCA_030545235.1). Lineage (NCBI taxonomy): Eukaryota > Viridiplantae > Streptophyta > Magnoliopsida > Asterales > Asteraceae > Helianthus > Helianthus tuberosus. The sequence continues at coordinate 62,034,861 of CM060429.1, read as the reverse complement.
CAATACTGCAGTGTCAATTTCACCACCAGATCTGATGTTTGGAAACTCAGATCTGGTGATTTGTGTAAAAATTATGTTTAAAGCAACCTGGCATTTGTCAAACCAGTATTCTGGAGTTCTCTCTATGAGTTGATCTGTAGGATCATTTCCTTTTGAATGACTGTTGTTTTTGTTGATTCCCATGATTCCGTCGATCTGGTTATTTTGGGTTGTAAAACCCTCGAACTCAGATCGAGGACCTGATGGATGAGATGACGAATTCTCTGCCATGTGAAAACAGAGAATGAGGAAAACTGAATCGAAACGAGAAAAAACTGAAAAACAGAGAAATCGGTGGGCGCCAATGAAGAAACACTAGATAATTGACCGGAATCGAATTATCTAGGGGGTTTGAATCCGCATAAAAGGTTGGTTTTCTCTCGTTTGATCTGATGGAACAGTTCTTCCTCTCCGGTAAACTCTGCAAAACAAAGCACCGTTAGCCTCGTCAAGGGGAGAAGGGGGGTTCTCTCCTTGACCCGACTCCGGCGTGAGAATAAGTATGTGTTTATGGAGAAGAAGAAGTATTGATGAAGTGTATGTAACTTAGCGTTCATACCTGAATTATCCTCATATTTATAACCGAGAGTTTGGGCGGGAAAACTTGTTGATGAAATGTTAACGGAAGATGCTAACCCCGTAAGCGGTTACATTTCCTTCCGTTAAGCTTCTTGATCCGACGTGAGTGCACACGGATCGCGGTTTAGATCTATGGCTGGGGGTTTGCCACGTGGAAAGTGATCAAGTGGAGGTTTCTCTCCAATTACATGCCATCATTGTGATTTCGGGGATGTCTGAGGTGATGACACGTGTCCAGACGGTTATAACTGTCTTAGTGGTGCACGATTGAATTCTTTCTAGAAGATTACTGCTGTAATCTAGTGTGACTCTTTATCGTGTGGCATCAGTCAAGTAAATAATATCCAAGTCTGGATATTATTAAGCGGAAGTGCTTTGGCTTAGGATTTTCATCCTTTTGTTTATGGAGGAAAGCGCAAGGATTTATGATTTCCTTTTGACGCGCAAGTGTTGCCTGCTATCTGTTATTTAAGCCTTTTTTATAAACCTAGTGCGCGGCCGCGCAAGGTAAAAAGGGCTGAAAGTCGAGGTTGTGGTATGGTCCCAAGTACTTATTACAAAGTTTTTGGGACCTTACCCCTTCATCCCCTCATAAGTAAACTACTATTAATACATTAACCTGGCTACATGGGATTGTATCCCTGCTGACTCAAACCACTTAGCCGAGGGTAACGTCACCTTTAAAAGAGGGGCCTACCACATTACACATTAATAACTTAATTAATTATCTTTCAATATTCCGACCCTTTAGGATTGTATCCTTGCTGACTCAAACTACTGGGTTGAGGGTAACGTCACCTTCAAAAGAGGGGCCTACTACTATAACTAAGATAATCTCTTAAAAAGTGAAAAAGTGCGGAAATCATCAAAGGTTACACTAAAGGCGAGTCGGATCCAAGTGATTCATCTTGTCTATCTGTTTTTTTTTTTTATTATTTCAGCATTTTTAGTTCTTATTTTCATGTTTAAAACCTTTTCTAAACTTTTGATTTGATTAGACGTTGAGGATAAACCGGTACTAAAAGCTCTTGTGTCCTTGGACGACCTCAGTATCTTACCAACGCTATACTACGCTCACGATGGGTGCACTTGCCCATATGTGTGTTTAGTGTTAGTAAAATATCGTGTTTTATAAATTTAAAACTTGACTAAAGTGTTAAAAAGGGCTTAAAATATAATTAAAAATATATTCACACCGACACACATCAGTCAGCCACATCCTATTATGGTTACCAACAATATTAGAGGGTGTTTATGTAATTCACGCAAGTCCTACACGTATTTAGCAAATAGCACGCGTACAAGTTTTCATGCACATATGTGTTTCACAAAATATTTTATCGTGCGGTTTTTATGCACATATTCATAACATAACCTATGACATGTCATACGCTATTTATGCAAACACTAAGCAAGTTCGGACACTAAAAATAGTAAGTTCGACTCTTATAAGCTTTATAAATCATGCATAGCAAATTCACTGAAATTAGACTGTTTTAGGAAGCTCGTTTACCATACTTACGATGTCGCAAAAATTATGATCTTTTTATAGGACGTACCCCTTGGTGGGATTGTCCTTGTGTTCAATTTTGGAGGCCTAACCCTTTACCAAAAATTTTGAAAAATCAATTACTATGCAGTAGCCAGATTCGTCACTTTCTGACTGTAGCTTACGGAAAAATGTATTTAAAAATCGTCGATTACCCGATTGCCCTGATTCCACTTGGAGATTCGTACCGACACCTAAGACTATCTACTGTATAAATTTCATGACCTAGCTCCAAGTATTCACTGAGATGTGATGTAAATCACAACACACAAATTCTTCAGAAAAATGCAGCTTTGACCACTAAAATGAAATAATTCGTTTAAAATATCAGACACCATCTAAAAATTGTGATTCTAGATTAGAAACATATTTCGAAATACTACATTTTGGACTCAAGAAAATACAGTTTTCGTTATGTTATGACCCAGTTACAGCTGATTAAAGTCAGCTGTAACTGTTGGACAGCTTCCTGTTTCGTTACCCAATTCCCAAAAATGATTACTTAACAACCTAAATGACTTATGAACCTTAACTACAACAGATTATCACTAAATTCAGGTCATATAACACTTAGTTCATCGAAAGTCACCAGATTCGACCTATAAACAAAACCCTAGCGACTAACCGAAGTCATAATCAGCCCAATCAAAAATTACACATGATCATTAACAACTAGCACTACAAGTATCATCAAGAACTATCAACAATCATCCCGAACATGTTAAAAATACCAAGAACATAGCCATGTTTCAAGGGGTTTATAACCGAAAGTATGCATGAGTAACTAGAACTTATCGATAAAAAGGCAAACATGGTACCTAGCGATGCAAGGAAGGTTCAATTGACCCTCGAATTTAAAACTTGAAGCCTTGATTCTCTTGATGTAGGTCGACGGCAGAGAGGGAGAGAGAAGAGGGGACTGATCTTGTATTAGTGTTTAGGATTGTGAGGAAAAATCCATGCATAATATGTAATATCATAAGGGGATTGGGTGGTTCCCTCTTATGCACCGAATTGGGCTTGGCCCAAGGCCATAGGGTCGTTAATAAGTGGGTTAAGGGTGGCGGTTTGGGTTTAGATATGGTTTAGGCCATGTGTAAAGGGTTAGAGGTTTGTGGTTTGGGCCGAGAGTGTGAAGGGGCGGGTACATACGAGTTATACAAATAAATAACACGTTACCAGATGCCCGTGACACATGCTAATTATGTTTTATAAAATAAACTAAGTTATCAACAACGTAACGAGAACTGAAACAAGAAGGATACCTGATTTTCCGGGATGTCACACATACCGCGATTATGGCTGGAAACGAATAGAACGTTCAGTGAACAGTTCGTGAACCGTTCCACGGGAAGTTCGTTTACGTTCGTTCATTTAATAAATGAACATGAATAAGAAATTTCGTTCGATTAGTTAAATGAACGAACATAAACAAAGGTCTCGTTCGTTCAATTGTGTTCGTGAACATTTTTGTTTTTTTTATGTTGTTTTTGAGTTTTCTAAATTTATTTATTTTATCTAAACTTTTTATATTCTTTAAATTTATTTTATCTTCTTATCCTTAAAATTAAAATAGAAAACCATATTCCCACTATGTTTATGCATCGTTTCTATTTCATTCCTCAATATTCACATTGAATAACACTATCAACCTTCGTTCCACTATTATGGCTTCAAGTTACAGCGTTGCTTCCTCCGTCATCCACCTCTAGACTATGTCGCTTTCGTCGATTTTATTTGTGTTCTTTTGTGTTCGTGAACCGTTCGTGAACACGTTCATTTCCTTAATGAACAAACATGATCATAAAATCGCGTTCGGTAAGTATTAATGAACGTTCGTGAACACATTTATTTTCTTAACGAACGAACACGAATACGAATACGAACGAACACGAACAAAGCCTTATTCGTGTTCATTCGATTTGTTTACATCCCTAACTATGACAGAACCATTTGAGGCGTTGTTTCACAGTGATCACATAGCGCCCCTCCACCCTTAAAAACCCTTAAAAAGAACATCACAGATAATCATACATCATAGTCACATTTGTAGAGCTTGAGCTGCTGGTCTCTTAAATACATCCACACAATGTGAACAAATTATTTCCCACTCATAGTTAACTTACCTAAACACAAAAAATCACTAAATAACACATACGCATATCTGTATATGGATGTGTTTATTAAATAAATACAAAAATTCTACGTACATATATGTTTTTCTTTAATTAACAATAGAATGTAACACTTTTATTTTATCAAAACTCAGAAAATATAGACAAAGGCGTCTCTGAAAATTCACGTATCCTGTTCGAGATTTAAAAAAATGTGCCATTCCGTTATATTTTGTTATTATTTAAAAAAAAATCAAATTAGCATTGGGCTCAATAAACCTAATTTCAAGTGGGCTAAATTTTAAACCATAAAAAAATGATTTGTAAATTAGCCTATATTGAAAGTGGTATGTGTTTACTGTTTAAAAAAATAACATATACGTATGGCATTTTTTTTAAATCGCATGCCCCTCGAAATCGCGGGCCTTGTACGGAGATCCTCCCCGCACACCATCAAAGCCTCCCATGAATATAGATCAAATCATTTTAAAGTGAACAATACTTATTTAAGCGTCAAATACCCACTTTGGAAGATGTCTAATGTAGGGTCAAGTTATTCTATAAAGGCTCCTAATTGTAAGAAGTGTAAGAAGGATTTATAGAGTGACAAGTGTCTAATAACCTAAAATTAAACTCACTACATCACCACCCAAAACCTAAACACTCACCCCCACCTCACCCCACCACCACCCAAAAACCTAAACCCCCCAACCCCCCCCCCCCCCCCCCCACCCCCCAAAAATCTAAAAAAAAATCTGAAAAAAACTAAATACCCACCCCCACCACCACCCAAAAACCTAAACCCCACCCCCACCCCCTCGGCAAAAAAAAAAATTTGTGGGTGGGTGATGGGGGAGGGGGTGGGTGGTGGTGGATGTTTAAATTTTTTTTTTTTTTTTTTTTTTGTATAGTGAGTTTTTTTTAAGAGTCTTTGTACCCTTCTTACAATTAGGATCCTTTGTATTTGATACTAACTCGTCTAATGTAATACAAAATGATCTAATATTATACTCACTTTAGAATAGGTCTAACTTAATACTTAATACTTAATATATAATAATAACCGATGAGTCAATAGCAATTAAGAAACAGTTAAGTTTCTATCTTGCCAGGCGATTCAACAAAAAATTTAATTAAAAATTAATCAAATCAATAGGAATTTATGCAGTCTCAATAACAATTAAAAAACTTAATAAGTCTAGCAATTTTCGGCTACAATGCAAATTTTCTTTTTTTTTAAATAATCCAAACGAACAGGTAGAGATACTTGATCAGAGTGCGTCCATTATAGATCTTAAATTCAAAAAACTTGTGCTATAATAATAAAAACTAGTTTAAGTACACGTGTGTTATACTAGTGGTCTCAAGGTAAATTATATTATTTAACTTTTAATTGAAAGAAATGTTTCATTACTTAGGTAAATATTTAATTACAATGAAATGAAAGAAATGGATACTAAAAAATCACAAGTTGTTAAAAGATTTTTTTATATACCACATTTGTTGTTTTATCTGCAAATTTACCGTCCTTGTCTACTATTAGTTTTTGAAATAAGTTGCAATGAATTTAAGTACCCGTGTACTACACGGGTTACACAATGTCAACTTTTTTTTTTTAAATGATAAGTAGTAAATAATATTTTAAATGAAAGAAAATTTTCATTTCTCTTATGCTTTTCTCGGCTTGATGCTTGGAATAAGTATGAAGTACGAAAGAGATGCTTGTTCTTTGTTATACTGAAAGAGAAGACCTGGCAAAAATTGGCTACCTCTCTTCATTAGTGGTATGGTATTGCCACATGACATGTCGGTCAACTACTCATACACTATAGGTTTGCAAGTAGAGTTTAAAGAAACACAATGAAAGATTGCTAAAATTTATCTCTTGTTGGTTAAACAAAGTCAACACAAAATTCATGTTCTTTTTATGTTTAGCACCTCCAAATAAATCTTTTAATTACATCAAATGTTAATAAAGTCTCCATGAATGCAACATGATTTTTTTGTAACTTTTATTTTTTTAACAACGTACGGTTAAGATGTCACTAACCAGGGTTAGTAGTTAGTATCACCAAGTTAGTATTAAAATCCCCCTTGCATGGATTTGAACCAGGACTTCCAAGATAAGCAAAAGCTTCCCAACTCTCTCTTAGCTTTTTTTGTAACTTTTAACTATCTAATTTGACCGTGCTCATAAACCATTTGACTAATTTGTCCATTTTTAAAAGGCTCCAATACTCAATGTAAATGGACCCTCAAAATCTACCATGAAGTCGTTGTGATGATAAAGTACAAATAGGTAACATTAGTTTGAAGTTTGGTCTTTCACTCTTTCTTTTGCACCCATCTTGACAAAAACACGATCAACTGGAGACATCTTAAAGCTTTCTGTAGAAGTGTAGATACATATGCTAACACCTGAAAAATGAATCATCATTAAAAAAAAAGCATGAACTAAAATAAACTTGATGAAGAAGAGTTGACTTTCCACCCTTGTTAGGACCAGTAAGTAGGATAAATCTGGCCTTATTAGAGCCACCAATAGAAAGGAAATTTTCCATTCGAACTACAATGAATCTGATCAAACATATATAGACCAACAGTAACTTCACACTACTTAAATTCATATAGCTTTATAACAAGTAATTTCTTGAAACACCCTTTCCCTTTTGTTGAAAAATATAAATTTACCATCATGATTGCAAAATGAACCTACAAAGATATACAAAAAAGACTAACAGCTAACTAAAACAGCTGTTCATCACTGCATAAATGATGAGAAAAGAGAACGCAGCTGAACCTCCAAATTCACTTCAATTTTGCTTCTTATTACTGCATAAATGATGAGAAAAGAAGGCAAAAAACACAGCATATAAACAAATGTATGAACGTTTGGAAATGAAAGAGGGGGAGCATGATATATTCAAGATTTCCAAAGCTAGGGAGCGAAGAAGACAAGATCTAGGAGTAGTAAAGTTTATCAAAGGAGAGAATGGACGTGTTTTAGTCAAGGCACAAGACATTAAGATGAGATGGCAAACCTACTTCCATAATCTTTTCAACCACGGTAGGGCATACCAACATGATAGCAGCAATCCCAGGATTCAAAGGCGACAACAGAATAATTGCTACTGCAGGAGGATCACACATGACGAGGTGAGGATGGCACTTAGGAAGATGGGAAGAGGGAAGGCAGTGGGTTTGGACAACATACCGATTGAGGTGTGGAAGTGTTTGGGAGAAGAAGGAGTCCGATGGTTAACACTTTTGTTCAATTGTATTTTCAAGACTGGAAAAATGCCTGATCAGTGGAGGAGTAGCATCGTGGTGCCTTTATACAAGAATAAAGGAGACGCTCAATGTTGTGGGAACTACAGAGGAATCAAACTGCTAAGTCACACTATGAAGCTCTGGGAGAGGGTAATTGAAACTAGAATTAGAAGAAAAACTCAGGTTTCAGTAAACCAATTTGGTTTCATGAAAGGGAGGTCAACTACAGAAGCGATACATATTCTAAGGAGGCTGATGGAAAAATATAGAGCAAAGAAGCAAGATTTACATATGGTGTTTATTGACCTGGAAAAGGCATATGACACTGTCCCACGGCAACTGATTTGGGATAGTTTGGAGGGTCGAGGGCTACCGGGGAAGTATATAGACATAATTAAGGATACGTACGTTAGAACGGAAACTACTGTCCGCGCGCCTGTAGGAGATACAAACTTCTTTCCTGTGGAGGTAGGACTCCACCAGGGGTCTGCGTTGAGCCATTTTCTTTTTGCGGTTGTCTTGGATGAGTTGTCCAAGTTGATTCAGGAGACAGTTCCGTGGTGCATGCTTTTTGCAGACGATATTGTGTTGGTTGCAGAGACTAAACAGTGCCTGAACGCGAGAATAGAGGAGTGGCGAGTAGCTTTAGAGGGCAAGGGCCTAAGGATTAGTCGATTTAAGACTGAGTATCTACGCTGTGATTTCAGCTATGTAGCCATTGACGATGAAACCCAAATCACCATTGAGGATCAATTGGTCCCGCGGGTAACTAGATTTAAGTATCTGGGGTCGTTTGTACAAAGAGATGGTGACATAGATAGTGATGTAACCCATCGCATACAGGCTGGCTGGTGTAGATAGAGGGCAGCCAGTGGGGTATTGTGCGATAGGAGGTTTCCAACTAAACTAAAGGGGAAATTTTATAGGGTAGCAGTTAGGCCAGCTATGCTATATGGAACAGACTGTTGGGCTATCAAGAAGACACAAGCGCGCAAGATGGAGGTAGCAGAGATGAGGATGCTGAGGTGGATGTGTGGACATACGAGGTTAGATCGGATAAGAAATGAGGTTTTTAGGGAAAGACTAGGAGTGGCTAGTATAGCGGAGAAGATTAAGGAGGGGAGATTGAGATGGTTTGGGCATGTGAAGCGGAGGGAAGCGACGGCACCAGTTAGAGTAATGGAAACTCTTACTGTGGAGGGGAGGAGAGGAAGAGACAGACCCAAACTGACATGGGATGAGCAGATTAGGCATGATTTACTAGAGTTGCATCTTTCTGAGGACATGGTCCACGATAGGACTTCGTGGAGGCGTAGGATTAGGGTTAAGGACTTCTAGAGGATATTGCAGTAAGGTCTTAGGTGTTTTTCAGGGACGTAGGCTTTTCCTATTCTTTAAGGGACTTTTCCGGTGATTGCCTTCTTGTGTTTATGCCCTAATGATGTTGTATGCTATTATACATGATTTCCATTGTGTTTACGCCCAAATGATGTTGTATGCCATTATACATGATTCACATTATATTGTGCCACTCTTATCACTTTCTTGGTATGGGCGACTTCTTATTTCTGTATTCTTTCTATATTCTTTGACTTGGTGTGTTGGTTTGCTGTTCGTTTTCGAGCCGAGGGTCTCTCTAGAACCAGCCTCTCTATCCCTATGGATAGAGGCAAGGTCTGTCTACATCCCACCCTCCCCAGACCCTATAAATAGCTCTGCTATTTGTGGGATTTACTGGGTATGGTTGTTGTTGTTGTTGTTGTTTGCTTCTTATTACTATCCATAAGTCACCTTTTAAGCAGCAATATACCAAGTACTACCACTAACTTTTCCCTTAGGTAATCCGTAGTGGGGCGCCATGGGTGCAATATTTTGAAGAATAGCGCCCCATGGCGCCCGCCACACCACGACAGGCGGTGCTATGGGGGCAAAAAATGGATGCAGCGCCATATGTATAGCAGCGTGAGCGGAGATGATTTTGAAGGGGTTTACACACACATATATATATACATACATATGTATGTATAATTGAAGAGGTTATTAATTAACTGAGTAATGATGAGGTAGGGGCTTTATGACTACGGGCTCTAGTGATATGATGCCCCATAAAGCCCCTGTGTGACGTGAAACGACACGTGTCGCATAACGCCCACAAAGGGGCTTTATGACTACACATGGCCTAAGTGTAGTCATAAAGCCATTTGTGGGGCGTTATGCTACAAGTGGCGAAAAGCTTAAGAGATGGGCTTTATGGGGCTTTATATAACTTGAGTGTGTAGTGGGGATATATATGTATGGGGCTTTATATATGTATGTATGTATGTATATATATGTGTGTGTGTGTGTGTACGTGAGTGGGGAAGGATGAAACACGCCGTTATGCATTTCGCGAGAAGGAGAGATTTTCAGCCCATGGCGCTCCCCGTAATGGTGTTCAGTGGCGCCATGGGGCGTTATACTTGAGTTTGGCGTGATGTGGCGCCCCATTACACAAGACTTTAATGAAAGGAAAGGAAATTGAAAGAAAGTAAGAATATTTTATGTTCCAGAGTTTTATTTAAGGAAGGAAAAGAAAGGAAATAAAACATGTTGTGTTCCCGAGTTTTATATAAAAAAGGAAAAGAAAGAAAATTGAAGGAAAACTAAGCTAAATTCCTTATTTTTTTTCTTTTCTCCCGATTTGGAAGGAAAGACATTTTTTTTTCTTTGCCTTCCTTTCCTTTCTTCCTTTTACTTTGTTTTCTTTTCCATCGTTAAGTAAACTCGGGAAACATGCCATGTCGTTGTTAAGATGAATCATATAGTTGGAGTTGAGACAGAACTCATCAACAAAGTTATTTTTTTTTTGGAAGGTGACTTTCTATGTACTGGACCAGTGATCACCGGGTTCATGTCAAAGACATTCCCCCGTCAGCCCCGCACTCTCGGACGCGATGTTCAATTGGGCCCCGGCCGCCGCGCAAGCTGACTTCCGCCCGGAAACCATACTGCCCCCACACGAGAGACTCGCTGGGGTAACAGCTGGGTAAAACCGGGTTGCCCTCAAGACCGCACCATGTCTCGGTAGGATACGATCCATCATTGGGACAACCCATCCCCAAGCCGTAGACGCCGGGATTCGAACCGGGGTGGCCATTGGCAAACCCCCGGCCGAAAACCAACTGAGCTAGGAAAGTTATAAGTATGTAAATATAATATTTTGTAATTAAAGTAATTTTGCATTAAAAATGTAAACCTTTAAATCACAATTAATTCACAAACAAATAAACTCAATCATAAGTCTGTAAATATTATTTTTTTTTTACTATACGGGCTGAACAATATAAAATATAAATATATAATTTATACCTCTATGTACAACATTAGGTAAAAAAAGTTAAATTACAATTATCCTCATAGCCTCCCTGTTGTGGGCCCATCAGAACAACTATGTGTATCTTAACATACTTCATAATTATGCTTCTTCATTTACAATATGTCGGGCTACCACACATGCTTTTGAGTTTTGACCTTATTAACGGAAAACAAATGTCACATTCTTGTTTAACAAAAACCTAATGAGATTTAAAAACCGTACATTCCATTATTCAAAATACCCAGGAGTATTTTCAATCTTGTTGTGCATTCACCATTTGAATCTATAGGGAAGGGAGCCACATAAGACTTCGTAGAGGCCAAATGATTACCAAGAGAATAACTTAGGGGGCGTTTGGTTCGCAGGAATTCAATGTAATTTAAGGGAATTGGAATTTGAATTCCATCTCTTAAGATGTTTGGTTCACAGAATTCGATGGAATTGGAATCACAATTCCAATCTTCATGTGTTTGGTTGACAATGGAATTGGAATTGGAATTAGGCATGAATTCCTTCAAATTCCTTTAACTAAAGGAATTCAAAATCCTTGCTCTATGTGAAGGAATTAAAAGTAAATTCATTGGAATCTTCGACCGTTTTGACCCGCATCGTTTCAAACCGTACCATTTTGATCCGAATCGTTTCGACGCAAACAGTTTCGACTAGTACCATCTCGACGCGAACGGTTTCGACCCGTAACGTTTCGACGCGTACCGTTTCGACCCGTACCGTTTCGAATCGAACCGTTTCGACGCGTACCGTTTCAACCAGTATCGTTTCGAACCGAACCGTTTCGACCCATACCGTTTCGAATTGAACCGTTTTGACGTGAACCGTTTCGAATCGAACCATTTCGAATCGAACCATTTCGACGCGAACCGTTTCGACCGTACCATTTTGACCCGAACCATTTCGACGTGAACCGTTTCGACCCGTACCGTTTCGACCCGAACTGGTGGTTGTGGGTGTTGGGGTGATGGATTCCAATTCATTTGACATCATAACACAACAAAAATGGAATTGAGATTCCAATTCCAACAATTTCCAATTCGATTTGAATTTTTTTTTTTTTTTTTTTTATTGAAAAGTAGAATATCATTCCACACGAAAAAGGGCAATTACAAAGCAATGGCAGGTAGTCGGGCAACAAGTTGCGCCGCCACCCCCTTTTGAATAGAAAATTCGAATTGGAATGTTTAAATTCCAAATCCAATTCCTTCAAATTCTAATTCCTATACAAATTTCAATTCCAATTCCAAATCATTCCGCGGACCAAACGCCCCCTTAATTATGGCTGATGCGTTGTATCATATATAGTGATTTAAAACCTAAATTGTTCTACCATTAAAGATTAAAGATGATGAATTTGGAACGATTGTTGTTCCAACATCTTTATCCGAAGAAATCCCAATGTTAAATTCTGAAAAAAATAATATGTTTATCTTGTTTAAATTGGTGACCAAAGGATGGAGTTGAAGGAATGAAGTGTTGTTTCTCTATAGATTTTAGTTAATCGTGTGAGTTTTCGGTTATCAACTATAGCACCACTATTCATGCAGGTGGGTCTTGTAAAGGTTCTAGGCAGGTCAAACTGGGTGAACTGGTCAAAATGTTATTTTAGTACAATCTTTTAAAATGTATTTTGCACTTAATTTTAATTTTTATTAGAAAGAAAAATTAGTGCGTTAAATTTATTTCAATAATTATCTAACTAGTTTAATACCCGTCCGGTGGACGGGTTACGTTTAACAGCGTAACAAAAAAAGATAATCTATATTAAGTATACACAAATTTAAACAACATTATAAACAAAAACACATTCTTCAATTTATAAAAGAAAACCGTCCGTTACATCTTTTAATATTGTGACGTTAAAGGATAAAAGAAATGTACATGTTCCCAATCTTAAACTATGACCTCCAAAGCTTGTAATTCCGGGTCCTTGACAACCAAACTAAACTCCTGATTCCATTGAGGATTCAAGTTTAAGGAATTCTTCAATCAGACATCTATAGAGAAAAAAAATAAATAAAGACCTAAAATTGAAAGAAATATCTATAAAACTGCACATTAAGTGGTTTTATTTATTCCTAACATTTTTTTAGATTTATATTATCCAGCCAGAGTTATTTCTATACTGAAGTTAGTAACATAATTAATCATTTTTTCTAACGTCAAGATGGAATATATTTAATCACAAAAATAAAAAAATGTACGGACATGCAAGCAAGACACCACCAGGAGATGTTCCGATTAAACGAAGCCCACAAAGCAACCAAATCCTTATCAATTAGCCTGCATATAATATCCTTTTGATTTTTGAAACTGGAAATATTATCCACACCATGTAAACCGGTTTTTGTCTACTATGCACCCACCCATCCGATCTGAAGCTTGTAGCCCATACATGAACACATAGAATTCTTTTGTGGCTGCTAGTATTCTACCAATCCAGGAAGTCTGATGACCCAATGTCTTAAGTTTCTCATTCAAAGCATATTATGCCAAAACTACTTAATAGTTTTATACCCGTCCGGTAGACGGGTATTACTTTGTGTTATGACATAAGTACACTTGAATGAAGCATGTCAAAAGGGTTAAACAATTTAAGAAGCCAAGAAGGTCGAAAGTTGTCTAATGTATATTTGAAGGCCTACAACATCCTAAATCCTTTTACTAAAAAGAAAGTACATCACTTCTAAATTTAATCAGTTCATTTATAATATAAAGCAAGTAAGCAACACAAACAATAAAATGTTAGATGCTCAGCCAAACACAACTTGACCAAACTTGAAAATAGTATTTTTCATCAACTATGATTACAAAATTTAAATTATTTCAACAATAACATATATTATTTGAAAAAAACTATTTAAAATTGTTTATGTCTTAAATATATACATTCGGAAACTTTTGATTCGTTTGACTTACCATGACCCGTTTCCTTTTTGGTTCGTTTGACTTACCATTTGATCCATTTGAAAATACTCATTAACATGTTTATATCTTTTATGGTTGATCTCCTCAATAAAGAATTGTGTGGAACTGAATAGTTGAAATATACCAATAGAATTTGGCAGAAGTTTTCTCTAGAATTATATCAACTTCACTTGCTATCTTTTTGCCAATAGAAGCAACCCTACTAAAGAGAGCCCAGATTTCACTTAAGTGCCCTACTGACTGTAGTTTTCCACCATCTTCAGCATGTCAATAACATGAAAAAAAGCAGATGTAATAAGAATATGTTTTAAGAAATCGATTGGGTAAATTAACCAACATAATCCATGTTTGTTCTTTTAATCCATGTGTTTTTTCATCTTATTTCTATTATTAATAATGAGGACAATACTGTACATTAATCTCAAAATTATATCAATATATAGTATAATAGTTTATATTGGATATCATCACAGTTTACTCAATCTATCCCAAATGAATTCGCTAGTTCATTGTTTTTTTCTATAACCATATTAGTTGTCAAATGTCTTTCCTCAACATTATTTGATCATTTTCATATCTTAAAACATCAAATATCTAAAAAAATATAGATTAAAGAACAATCAGTAGGTTTTTATCTTTGATCACTCATAATAGTTATCTTTTCTATATCAATATTCTTGGGAGAAAAACATTAGAAAAGGTAAATAGTTGAAAATTATACACATATCTTAATCTTTTTCACAGAAAAAAAGAACTGTGATGAACTTATTAAGTGAAAACATCTGCTAGAAGAAATAAGATATGATCTTACTTGAAACTTGAAAAATATTCCTTGATGATAGGTAACATTGCAAAAGAGTTTTGTTTAAGCATATACACAACCAAAGTAAAAATAATGAACTTGACGTCTATCATAAGCCCTACCAACAATTGCTGCATTTGAGGGTAATACTCTACAATCTATGTGCTTATAAAGATGACAACCATTATGCAGTGATAAGGAAATATATTGCAAAATTAAGAAAATAATAGAGATCTTAGAATATGACCATACCTCCTTACAAAACAGCTCTCTTACATTAAACTTTGCTTTTCAAACTCAAACTCAAGTTTTGAAATCGGCCGTTTGGAAGGTTCAGATTCCAAATTCACTAACCTAAAAAATACGGATCAGCTAATGCCTGCTAATACATTTCACAATATCAATAAACAATATTATCATCTGCACTGAGCAGCCTCAAATGAATGAGCCTTATGGAAAGCTGCAAAGAGGAAAACCAGAATCATTAGTGCTGACAATATTAGTGAAATATGCAAAGAAATAATGAATCATATACTTGAAATTGGGAAGCATGAATGTTAATTTGGAAGAATGAATCACATAATTTCCCAATTAAATCCATAACCTCGAGCATGTACGGCGGATTCGATTAACCGTACCTCGTAAAAATGTATTCTACAAATCAAGTAATTGATGAATGAGTTGAATTAGACCTACACACAGACTATATCATTCGAATCAATAGAAATTGCTGAAAATAACAAATGACATAAAAGGGATAGACACAAATAAAGAAAAACCCACATCAAATGTAGAAGAAAAGGTAAAATTGAAAAGGGGAATGACGATACCTTGTGAAAGAGACACATTCATGTCATGTCATGTGACATGAGTGAAATTACAACCGATTTGGAAGATGGGAGGGAGAAGACTACTGCTTATCCCTCATCTGTGTTCACTACTCGAGTGGTTCTTCAAGAATGCTTCAATTGAGTGGGTGTTTGGGATTCCTTATTCTTTCAACTTATTGACTTATTAACTTATTGAATAGTGAAAAAGGACTTTTTGAGTGTTTGGGATTTCTTTTGATGTGAGTGTAGAAGTCAATAAGTCAGGAAATCCTGACTTATTAACTTCTTGAATAGTGAAATATAAGTAATAAGTTGTTTTGAGAAGGAATCCCAAACATGCCTTGAAGATAGGAATTTTAGTTTCCAGGGCATGTACTGTACATTATATAGAGATAATGGGCAGAAAAATTAGGAGGTAACCACCAGCTAAGAAAACTGTCTTAAACCGCCCTGAACCGCCATCATAGCGGTTATTTTTGTGAGTTTAAGTGGCTGAGACTTAATCTCAGCAAGATCTATCAATTTCAAAGATGGTTAGACTTAATGGGTTTAATATATATATATATATATATATATATAATTATTTTTAATAGATTAGATCGATTTTGAATTTTAGAATAGATCTATATCTTGTATTATTAGAGAGAAATTTGTATTTATTTTGTGGTTATTGTTTTGGTCAAAAATCACACAAGGATAATGCAACCAAATCCGATTTTGTGAGGTGTGATGCTTGAATTAATGGAACAATGTATGAACAATGAATGAGTAAAATGAATGTTGGACACGAGGATTTATACGAGGAAAAAGCCCTTGATCAATGTATGATCTCCGGCACAAAAAACCTCGGGTGATGGAAACTACCGATCACCAAATATATTAAACAAACAAGTGTTACAAATCGGGATGACAACGAGCTTGGTACAAGGATCACTAGTGTGCAAAATTAATGTAATCGCCGAGAGTTGTTAAGAGCTCAAGTGTAGTGTGTGTTTGCTAATTGTTCTATCTAATCAAGCTCGTTATCCCCTTATAAAAATAGAAATAAACTAGCTAACTAACAATCCGCAAAAGATGCTAGCTTCCCACGATCTCCACAATGGTCACGAAGGCCATTCACGTGTAGAATTACAAGGCATATTCCCCTGGAATCTCGGCAAGACCAAGTCCCACTCGAATACTCCTGCAAAACGAATTCAAATATAATGGAAACAACTGTTAGTATAAGGATAATAACGAGGATCCTGGATCCTTATTCCTGCACCATCTTCTGAGGATCCTTAATTCAAATTGAGTTCAGGATCCGTGATCCATACATATTGAAAATCCATCCCTAACAATTGCCCCCAAAATATGAGGAATTAATTGTAACTAGATGACTCATATTTTCTGCTTTATCTCGAAAGAACTGTGTAACAATCCGCACGTTCGTGCGTTGTTACTACTCATTACACTCGTTACGCCTAGCACCAGAGATTCGGATCATAATGTAGCTATATCGCATGCATCGCTATTTCGCAGTATTATCGCATATTACGCATACTATATCACTATAACACACCGCATCACACACACTAACGCGCACGATGACGTTGAGTGAGGACCTATTCTACCCTCCTCGATAGCCGTGATGCGTCGCAGAGTAACGCATATTCGAAACGAAACCCGATTATTATATCGCAACTTTGAAATATGGATATTTATACGACCCTATGTGACTAATTATACTAAATATATGAATGTGGGTATGAAAAGGTGTGACCAAACTATCGCAACGCTTAACGATCGAAACGATACATCGAAACATAATTTGTCGGAGACCACCGATCGAGTGACTGGTCGATCGGATGGCCACCCGATCGGATTGCCACCCGATCGGACAGCCACCCGATCGGACAGCCATCTGATCCATGGCACTCCCTCACTTTCTTTCCTCTTCACCTATAAATAGCCCTTGTCACATCACTGTTCAAGTGATGTGACAGCTCTCACTCGACCAGCACGCTTTGGGGCCATTTTCTCGCGATTTCTCGCAATTCTTGTAAGTTTCTACCTCAAAACTTGTACTTCTATGATCTACACGCACTTCTTCATCATTTTCTCTTTTAAATCTTAACTTTTAACCGTGAAATCAATGAATTTGAGGTGTTCTAGGGTGATGTCATCATGGAGTTCTTATGAACTTCAAGTGTTGGCCTCATCCCACCAAGAACCACTCAGATCTGAAGGATTTCCACAAGAATAAACAACATTTTCGCATAGATCTACACATATTCATGGATAAAAGGATTGAAGGATGGTTTTCTAACCTTCTTTCAACTCTTTTACACTCAATGCACTCAAAACCGATAGAATCAGAGCTTGTTTTGATCTTCTACTCGTTCTTAGTGAAGCGTTGGTTCAAGATCTGAGTTCTATCAAAGAGACTACTGATTTCGGGTTAAACATGAGCAACCGTCTCAAACAGAGGACTGATCGGACTAGGGTGATTCCTGCCCGATCGGGTCACCTGGGTGTCGATAAGGTTCTGTTGTTTGGCACGTTGTCACACCGTCTCGAGAAAACCGCAAAACTTTCAAAACAAACAAGTGTCAAGACGACTTAGGCCACCGGAACGGATTGTCGTCCGATCGGATTGCCACCCGATCAGATTGCCACCCGATCGGACAGCATCGGCTTGCACATGGTTCCACACTTAAATTATATTCCAACTCCTCAAGAGTTTTGAACATCGAACGGATTGCCGTCCGATCGGATTGCCATCCGATCGAACGACCATCCGACCCTGTGATGTTTTGAACTTCAAAAACAATTTTCAACATATTCAACACATAGCCAGTTCCAAACGGACTGCCACCCGATCGGATTGCAATCTGATCGAGTGACAAACTACTATGAACTTGTTCTCACTGAGTGTCCTACTAATCAGATCGTCACCCGGTCGAGCCGCCGTTCGATCGATCGACCCGAAGGGTAGAGATGCTTCTCTGTTATCATAATACTAAAACGAAAACTTCAAAAGGCAAACCATCATACACCAACACATCCATACCAAACGAGGTGACAATCCAATCGAATGGCCATCCGATCGGATGACCATCCGAACGGATTGCCACCTGATCGACTAGCCATCCGATCGGATTGCCATCCGATCGGGTTGCCATTCGACGCTCAGTCACATCTCATCGTTATCACACTGTTCAACGCTTACGCTATCAATCTGTAATCAGGCTGACCTCAGACGCGCTCCCTTCAATCCAACCAAGTTGTGTTTACTTGCTGAACACCTACTGTGAGTATACTCGAACCCTTTTTATCGCATTTTTGGGTGTAACATACGTTTCTATCAAATCAAACTAATCGAATGCTTAAACTATTTATCACTTGCGAATAACTGTTATGCATATTTACACGTGATGCTAGTTACATATGTGTTAGGACTTATACTCGCGAGGTCCCGCCTTAACTAGTATAGTACTATAGAACCCGACGGGGTCTAGTAAGGATGAATAGCAATCGCAATCGCAGCTCGAATGACTTAGCTGGTAGTATTTGTCTTATATGCATATATGTTGAGGTATCTCGTTTATGTATTTGGTAATTCGCAACACTTT
The DNA here is from genome assembly GCA_030545235.1 of Helianthus tuberosus. Classification (NCBI taxonomy): domain Eukaryota; kingdom Viridiplantae; phylum Streptophyta; class Magnoliopsida; order Asterales; family Asteraceae; genus Helianthus; species Helianthus tuberosus. Next base: position 62,015,769 of record CM060429.1, on the reverse strand, counting down.
TAACTATTTACGCTACACTATCTAAACTTGTATACTCGCCAATACTTTTGTATTGACGTTGTTTTAACGTATGTTGCAGGTTTAGTCGCAGTCTACATCAAATCAAGCTAGGAAGTCTAGAAACACACCAAAAAATCTAGGTTGTCAGATTTGTATTGTTTGAGAGAACAAGAAATTCGTGACAGCTTATGTGATTGTAATTGTTTATTAGTATGGGATAATGAACGCATTAAATACTGTCACAATGTAGTTGTTGTGGATTCTCTTGAGCAATCTGATTCGCCTAGTGCCGCGCCCCGATGATTCCGCCATCGGTTGGGGTGTGACAGATTGGTATCAGAGCCATAACTATAGGGAATTAGGCCAGACTTGACCTAGTCCGGGTCGATGTCTTAGAAATAACCTAGTCTATAGTCTAAGTACCAACTTGATACTCTCGTTCTAATTTGCTAAAAACTACTACTTCGCGTGAATGCCGCATACTACAATTTCACACGAAGAGCCTTTCCTAAGGCTAGAATATTACTTAGCCTTTCCTAAGGCCAACATAATACACACGTTTTCGAAAATATTCGCATAACACAATCGAGTGGTCCAGTCGAGATCAGGCGTGAAAACCAAGAACTCTCGATAAGATCGCTCACTCAGTGCATTTTCTATCACGAGAACTTTCCGTTGAGCTAAGAGTGACATCCACATCTCAGCGAAAGTCTCCATTTCGAAATCTAGTGGAACTCCCGAGTTCACTCGGTGAGCATAACCACAGCTAGGAACGAAGATGTTAAGCCAAGGGTGAAACCCGTAACTTAATAAACCGTTCCCCTCTCAATAAAAAAAAGGTCTTCAAAAGCTCTCACCAAAGACTTGATTATAACGATAACTCGAGCCACGCGATGCATAGGAAGACGAATGCCATGAGCTGCATCCCAGTGGAAGCATAAGTCTTCTAGGGCAACGCGCGTGCACGAACTTGTTGGGTATAGTTGGGTTACCTTGGGTAGTCGACGCCTAAACATCCGAGGCACTCTATCTATGTTTCTCGCTTATAACTTGCCGATTTTACGCTTTACTAAACTTATTTACGCTTATGTGGCTACGATTTAAAACTTTACTCTTTATCGATTTCTCGATTTATCGATTTTTGCTCCCTGCTTTGTAAACGCACAACACGCACAGCCATTGCAATCTAAAACGAAAACCGAATGTTCGCAACAGAACTAACGTCTAATAACTCGCTTTTGCTCTCGCTCTCGCTCTCCCCCTTCATCACGTCCTCGCGCAATCTACACCGACATGTATGTGTGTAAGTATAAGCTACAAATATTTATAAGTACCAAAATGAATCAATTGTGTGAGAACTTAGGAATCTCGTGTCTCCTATGTGGCTCCTATGTGAATCTATTATATTACTCGCAACAAGTTTTGATCGCGCTCAATCGCATCGCAAAACTCAAAAATCATTATGATCGAATCTCACTCCAAATCTCTCTCTGTCTAGATGTCTTCCAACGACTCTACCTCGAGGCAAACAGCTAGGAGAAGAGCCAAACGAAGCGCCGAGAAGAGGATTGCCTCGCTTGTGGCCAAGGAAGTGGCCAAGGTCATTCCTCAAATTTTCGCTCAAGTGCACTCTCTCAGCAACTCTCGAACCTCGGAAGACTCTAAGATGGAAGAGCTGCAATCTGCTTTCCTCTACAAACACTTCAAAGCCTGTGACCCGATGGAGTTCATGGGTGAAGGAGGTGTGTCCCAGCTACTCCAGTGGTTCGATTCTATCGACGTTACCCTTCGTCAGAATGGGTGTCCCGATAGTTTCCGTACTACTTGCGCAACCGGAGTATTTCAATCGCGAGCACTCGACTGGTGGACTGCCGAACGTAACAAACGTGGGATCTCCGTAGCTTATGCTCTCTCTTGGGATGAGTTGAAGGAACTCATGAAGAAAGAGTACTGCCCTCCCCACGAAGTCCAGAAGCTAGAAGACGAATTTTGGGAAATCAAGCAAGTCGAAGGTGACAATACTGGCTACACTGCAAGGTTCAAACAGTTTAGCATAATCTGCCCAAGTCAAGTCAACACTTCAGAAAAAGCCATCACGAAGTACATTCGCGGCTTGCCTGAATGTGTGGGCGATTTTGTTGAAGCTGCAAGACCTGCTACCATCGAAGAAACCTACCGCTTAACCGCAGAAATCAACGACAAACGAGTCTTGGACGAATTTTTCTCCAAGAATCCTGTCAAACAAGCTCATCAAGCAATCGTCATCTATTCTTCCGATGATTCCTCCGACGATTCTACCGACGATTCTTCAAGTGAGTCCTCAGACGAATCCTCTGATGACAACGCATCGCCTCAGGAAGCTCAGTCCAGCCGCAAACGAAAGACCATGAGCCCTTACCACCACCCCTCCCACCTTTCAAATTAACTAATTGCATGCCTCGTACTATTGTAGTCGGTAATGGCAAAACCATACCCGTTCTTTGACAAGGTAACTAAACCTTACCACCACCCCTCCCACCTTTCAAATTAACTAATGTCCTTTATGCACCCTCTTTAATCAAAAACTTGCTTTCCGTCCGTTGTTTCACTAAAAATAATCATGTTTCTGTGGAATTTGACCCCTTTGGTTTTATTGTGAAGGATCTCAAGACCCGGACTCCTATCCTACTATGCAATAGTTCCGGTGACCTCTACACATTGGATCCCACACAAGTGTCCAAGTTCACCTCACCATCTACTTTCACTGCTGTGACTCAAGACCTTTGCCATCAATGCCTTGGCCACCCTGGCTCATATTTATTGCATTCACTTAAAAATTCCAGTTTTATTGATTGTAATAACTTAAAACCTAAATTATGTCAATCTTGTGTTTTTGGTAAACAAGTTCGACTTCCGTTTATGGATTCTTTTAATTCTACTTCTTTACCTTTTGATATCATACATAGTGACTTATGGACTTCCCCAATTCTTAGTAGTGGTGGTCACCGTTATTACATTTTATTCCTTGATGATTTTACTAACTTCTTATGGACATTTCCCATTAGTCTAAAATCACAAGTCTTCTCAATCTTTCACACCTTTTCTACTTACATTACAACCCAATTTGAGCGTAAAATTAAACAATTTCAATGCGATAATGGCAAGGAATATGCAAATGCTTAATTTAAACAATTTTGTGATACACATGGTATGAAATTCCGATTTTCTTGCCCACATACATCGTCTCAAAACAGTAAAGCCAAGCGGAAAATTCGAACAATTAATAACATTATTAGAACTCTCCTTGTTCAATCCTCTATGCCCAACACCTATTGGCATCATGCTCTAGAGGTGGCTACTTATCTTCTTAATATTCTTCCTAGTAAACTTCTCCACTACAAGTCCCCTACTCAACTTCTCTACCTCACTCATCCCTCCTATACTCATCTTCGTGTTTTTGGTTGTTTATGTCATCCTTTAATTCCTCAAACCACCATCAATAAACTTGAACATAGGTCCATGCCTTGTGTTTTTCTCGGATATCCCCCTAATCATCGAGGATATAAATGTCTTGACCTTGCTACCAACAAAATTATCATACATCGTCATGTTATCTTTGATGAAACGACCTTTCCTTTTTCCACTTCTCCACAAAAGTCCCTTCCATCATATGACTTTCTTTCCACTCATGTTCATCCTTTCTTTCAGACACACATTACCACCTCGGCCTCACCCAATCCGGCCCAAACTACCTCACCAGCCTCACCTACTTCTACTGGACCATCCCCTCACATTGGCCCAACCACTCATACCCACTCACCACCGACCCACCAACATCCACCCGAGACATCTGACACCCGGCCCGATAACCCTCCCCCTAAACCGTCCATTACCCAAACTTATACTCGTCGGCCCAAATCACACACCAAACCGATACAACCACCACCCCCTCCCCTTCCTCCTGTTGTAATGAACCAACCTCCACTCGGTCGTACTATACACACTCGCTCTATGGACGGTATCTCTAAACCAAAGCAACCATTCAATCTTAACGCCTCTCTTGTTACTCCCTTGCCTAAAACCCCCACCGAAGCCTTGTCTAAATCGGATTGGTACAATTCCATGACTACTGAGTTCAATGCTCTTATTAAAAATAAGACATGGGAATTAGTCCCTCACACAGCAGATATGAATGTGATCCGTAATATCTGGTTGTTTCGGCATAAATATCGCTCTGATGGCACACTAGAGCAATTTAAAGCTCAGCTGGTCTGTGATGGTAGTACCCATGGGATTTCGTCATCGACAGTACCCTGATCATGTGTGTTTATTAAGAAATCATTATATGGGATAAAACAGGCACCGTGAGCATGGTCCCAGCGGTTCACTGATTTTGTATTGTCCATTAGTTTTCAGCAGAGTAAGTGTGATAACTCGTTGTTTATATATCATCATGTGTAACACCCCAAAACCCGAATGTTTATATTTTCCGTATGTTCCTATATGATTAAGCATGAAATAAATAACTAAGTTATTCAACCTAGTTAAGAATATAGTAGAAACAATTAAAAAAATGAAAGTTGTGCCAATTATAATTAGTGGCAAACTTGAGGGACTAAAGTGGGGTAAATGAAAGTTGATTTTAAAAAAAAATACACACGTATGTGTGTTCGTGAAGGGGCCAGGAGCTCCATGAGCTCAAGAAACCCTAAGCATGAAGAATCATCGAATTGAAGGGCAAATCAAGGTCTAAATTCATGAATAAACACGGATTAATGATCACCTACACGAGGGGATCAAAAGGTATGTCTCAAAACCTAGATTGGTGATCTTTCACGAAGTGGGTTATGTTCTAATCCATGAATTGGTATGAAATTGAGTATGAGCATGTGTTAGAATCATCATATAGAATATGGATTATCCATGGTTTAGGTTAATTTGATGTTTAAGGGTGAAACCCGTTTGTTATGGTAAAGATGATGACATGGGTAAATCATCCATGTCCAAATTCTTGCCTATTATTGATGTATTTTGACATATATGATTGATTCTTGTTAGAGGAATTGAAAGAAATGTGATACTAGTAGGTTTGATGTTTATGCATGGATGATTCATGTTGATTAGAATGAGGAATTTGATGAATTATGTATGTGATTAGAAGGATATGCATGAATTAATTGTACACTATGCTTAGAAGGTAGTACACACATCAAAAGTACGATGAAATTATGAAGAACTTAAGATTAGATCACTTGTAAGTGATTAACAAAGTAGTTATGAAGTGGGTTTTTGATGATATGATAGAAGTAATGATATGCTCATGTTAATAATGTTGAAAATCATATATGTGTAAGTATTTTTAAAGAAATTGGAAAAGAAGTGATGGATTAGCATGTTCTAAGGTTAAATGATAAACTTGATATAAGATCCGTGTGATAAAAATGATTTGAAGAATGATGAACAAGCTAACTATCTTGATAATGATATATGATAGTTGATGCTTAATAAGCGACATGGAAGCTTGGGGAAAGAAACGGGTCAAACGGGACTAATGCGCACGGGAAGCATATTCGGATGCGAGGTAAGTTAAGCTTACACCCTCCTTGTAGAATACTCATTCATTGTATAGATTATGAATATGGTAAGTTTGTAAATGAAGTACGATGTTCCGATAAGTATTGATACGGGTCGGAACATGTGTCCATGATAAGAACGATGGTTGAAGGAGAAAATTGGGGTAAAGGGATATTATGGTAACTTTGATTACAAGTCAATGAAAGAATAAGATACATAGAAGGGATAAGGAAATAATTACATTCACACAAGGACGAAAACGTACATTTAGACTTAACGGGTCAAATTGTGAAGCTGTCACCATTTAACGAAGTCGACTAATGAATTGTGTTGTCAAGTATTATGCATTCACAGGTTGAATAGCGAAAGGAGTTATGTTGCTATTAACTAGCCATTTAGTGCACGAAATATTAAAACGGGTCATAGCTTTGATCCGAGCCAGGTATGTGCGAATTGAGTTATAGTTAAGTCGTGGGATTGGTCAAATGTTTAAGGAAGTCCTTTGTAGTAAAGGATGGGTCAAAGTTGACAAAAACGCCCTTGATGGGTAAAACGGGTAAATGGTCTTAAAAGTTGATTATAAACAAGCTATTTGACTAAATGAATGTTGTGAAAAAGTAAGAAAACGAGAAGTATGATTTTCGTAAGCTAAGGACCTTAAAATGCGCAAATACCTTTAATGGGTCAAAATAAGCTTTCGAGCGAAAATGGATTAAGAGGATGCAAGACATCCGAGAATTTGGTTTTTATGATAGACGTCATTGATATTATTAGGTTCATAAGAAGTTATGGTCAAACGAAAGAATTATGTTGATAAATGCATGAACGGGTCAAAATTTGGTAAAAGGGTAATAAGCCGAAGGCTTAAAAGTCATAAATTTCGGTAGTCCAAATATTGGATTTTCACTCCATTGATGGAGAATTAAATTACGGTCGCGTAGGAAAAAGAATCGGGTAAAACGGATCAAAAACGAGAAAGTTATGCTCGTTTCCGTAAAATCCGGATGTGCTGGGAATGTGCAGCAACCTGCTGCAACTTTCTGATCATATTAGGTGGTGGCGTAGCGCGACGGGGAAGGCCCCAGGCCGTGGCGCTACGCCACGGACTCCAGATTATATAAAAATTAATATTTTAATGTTTTATGCAATGCGAACCCGTTTGGACCGTTTTTAAACGCGTATAAGCTAAGAATGACTAATTTATTCCTTGTTTTAGGAAATGTAGATACGTATGAAGGTATGTATGTATGTTTGTATGTATGAATATAAGTGGTATGTATGAATGAATGTATGTGTGTAGGTATGCAAGTAGGTAGATATGAGCGTATGCACGTATGTGGGTATGCGTGAAGATATGAACGTATGTATGTACGTAGGTGTGTATGTAGGTAGTATGTGAATATATATATATATATATATCCAAGTGAGTATGTACGAATGTATGCACATATGTAGGGTTGTGTGAAGGCATGTAATAGGTATGTATGTAGGTACGCATGTATGTAAGTAGTTATGTGTGAACATATGCATATATATAAGTATGTATGGAAGTATATATGCATGTATTCAATGAAATTGAGTATTGACGATAATAATAGTGTGCCTTGTGAACGAAGTGTAGCGCAGGTACAACGAGGAAGTCTCACCACGGAATGTATAATCAGATGGAAAGCTGGAATGTAAAGAGATAATGAAATGAATAGTCAGTAAGGAGGAATCTTATTTATGCTTATAATGTGTACTAACGTTATGAATGTATGTGGTGAGCGCAGGTTGATCGGGTCACGGAGGATCATCAAGGAATGGAGATCGAGGACCGAGTCGCAAAATAGATTGTACGGGGACGTTTGTGTATGTAATTTAGTAGACATAAGTTATGTTTTTATTTAGTAAATGAGCCGATTGATGCAAGTGTGTAAAAGAGTATAAAAAAATGGATGAATGAAATTTCAAATAAGTCAAGGTATTATAAGGAAAGAAATTTTTAGACATGAACTTCCGCTGCGAGTTTTGGTCAAACGTGAATTAGGGTCTTACAAGTTGGTATCAGAGCCCTGGTTTGAGAGAATCAAGTACGAGAAGGTAGGTACTTGAACTCAAACCTATGTGCTCTTGTGATAAGGAACCCGTACAATCCATGACTCGATCAAGATCTAAAGGTAGAAATGGAATGAAAACCTGTATGTATGTATTCATATGAAGAAGCTAACGGTTTGCTATGTGCAAGGTAAGCTTAAAAGTTTGGAGAGGATGATCCGTGAATGCAGTCTAAGATGGATCCTAAGGCAGGCAAGGATGCGAATGGACAGACGGACCCCAGGTACACAATGTTAATATGTATAGTACCGGTGTTAAAAGAAAAAGGAAGAAACTCCATTGGGAAAGAAATTATTAAACGAAAGACAATGATATGGTCTTGGTGAAGGTTTAGAGATGTGCACTTAACTGAAACCCATCTCTCGGACATAAGGCGATGATTACACGAAGGCACGAAACTAGTATGTGGATTGCGCACCTGTCCAGTACGCAAGAAGCATATGACGTTCGTGAGACCGTGGTAATTATCGCAGGTATGTCCGGTAGAACTGGGTAGCAGGTGGACGTGCGGGGGGAAACGGGTTATAAGACTCTCGGGAAATTGAGAGTACGACGTAAGAATGAAAAGTATGATTGATAGGAATGAAGAATGTTGAATCCGTAAGAAAGTACGGATCAACAATATATGAATGAAATGTTTGAATCCGCGAGACGGATTCAAAGAATGAAAGATGTGAATGCAATGTTTGAATCCACGAGATGGATTCAAGGGATGAAAGGCATGAATGGAATGTTTGAATCCGTAAAACGGATTCAAGAAAATGGAATGTAGAAATGATGTGTCTGAATCTGCGAGACGGATTCAACGCATGTAAAGAATGAATGATGTAAATGATATGTTTGAATCCGTGAGGTGGATTCAAAGCATAGAAGGAAGAAAATGTGTGAATGGTATGTTTGGAACCGCTAGACGGATTCAAAACATAGAAGTAATGAAAGGTATGGATGTTACGTTTGAATCCGCGGGACGGATTTAAAATATAAAAATGATGAAATTAGTCCACATCAGAATGTGTCGATAGTTTGACAATGGTTGAGTCAAACGAGTCATAATGAATGACGGGCTATGACCCGGACAATGATTTAAGTATGAACGAGAAGGGTAAGTTTTAACAAAAATACCGAAATGATGTAATGAATGTCTTTGCAAGCAAGCATGAACAGTAAAAGAAGTACGAATGTGTACCTCAATACATTTACGATAAGTAAGAAATGTCGGTTTGACCTTGAAAAGTCAAACCGCAAAGGTCGACAAAGTAAGTAACCAGAATAAAAGAATTGCATGTAGGGAATAAAATGTGGAATGTGCTATAGCATGTACGTGAGAAATTGTAAAAGAATTATAGGTGAGTAATCACCTAGCATAATGAATGTTTGAATGAAAAGTGCTAATCGCTGGTTTTGTAGATGTTAATGGTAGAACTCTCAATGTGATGAAACCAATCAAATTGGTGAACGAATGTGCACGAGTGAAGGCTCAGTACAAGTTTGAATGAAAGCTGGCCTGATGCGGTTAGTACGCGCGAAGGAGCGGATCGATCTGGTTTACAGATCGCAGAAGCACAAAATGAAATCAAAGTAAGTATAATGTTTTAACTCGTACCAGATAGATATGGATTTGTAAATTGAAAGCGACCCACGAGATGAATGATGGAATAGGTATGATAGGGTATGGAAATATTTGACTTTTAATAGTTGACATAAGAAGAGAACTATGTCATTAGGAACTAGATCTTAAAAGTTTTGAGCGAAAACTTCGGGTATTGGTTAAACTCTCGTATGAAGAACCTGCATGATGCGCTTGCTTAGGCAACTTAAGTAATGCATGAATTGAGAAGAGTAGTAATGTAGAATAAATGAGGTGAGTTGAAGGTAACGTAAGGGTACGTATCGTACAAATAACTATAGGAAACGTAGAATGACGCTAACTTTGGAGTTAAGCGTGTATATGTGACTATGAAATAGTAGTTTCATTGCGATAATAAAACAAGAACTAAATATTATATGATATATGTATAAAATATAATCTAAGAAATGGGATGAAGATATTAGATCTGTTATAACGGATCATACGAATGTAAGTACGATAATAAGCGTGAAGAGGTATGTATATTGACCCACTACAAACGGGTCGAGGAAATGAGAATGTTATGTAAAAGTAAAGTAAGAAAAGTATGGACTTGCTAGAAAGAAGTCAATTATATGAATAGTTTATGAATCGAGAATGGATAGTTACTTAGTATTATGATGTACCTATCGAAGTTAAACATAGATGTGTAGGTATAGATTGCGAACTTAGATCGTATGGTCGATGAAAATGATATGAATGTCGGAATAAACAAAATGATGTATTGTACATGATATACGAGTATTAAAATGATGAATGAACCGCTAGCTATGAAGTGCATTAGAAACTAGTGTCAGCTAGAGAAAGCGACACTAATAAGAACTCTGGGACGGGTTCTTGAAGATAGAAGGTCGTCATTAGATGGGCCCATGGTCGTGTTGATGGGGCGGAAAGGAAAGGTAATTAGTGTTTAATGGAAATGAGAAAGGTTTCGGGGACGAAACCTCATTTAAGGGGGGTAGACTTGTAACACCCCAAAACCCGAATGTTTATATTTGTCGTATGTTCCTATATGATTAAGCATGAAATAAATAACTAAGTTATTCAACCTAGTTAAGAATATAGTAGAAACAATTAAAAAAAATGAAAGTTGTGCCAATTATAATTAGTGGCAAACTTGAGGGACTAAAGTGGGGTAAATGAAAGTTGATTTTAAAAAAAAAATACACACGTATGTGTGTTCGTGAAGGGGCCAGGAGCTCCATGAGCTCAAGAAACCCTAAGCATGAAGAATCATCGAATTGAAGGGCAAATCAAGGTCTAAATTCATGAATAAACACGGATTAATGATCACCTGCACGAGGGGATCATAAGGTATGTCTCAAAACCTAGATTGGTGATCTTTCACGAAGTGGGTTATGTTCTAATCCATGAATTGGTATGAAATTGAGTATGAGCATGTGTTAGAATCATCATATAGAATATGGATTATTCATGGTTTAGGTTAATTTGATGTTTAAGGGTGAAACCCGTTTGTTATGGTAAAGATGATGACATGGGTAAATCATCCATGTCCAAATTCTTGCCTATTATTGATGTATTTTGACATATATGATTGATTCTTGTTAGAGGAATTGAAAGAAATGTGATACTAGTAGGTTTGATGTTTATGCATGGATGATTCATGTTGATTAGAATGAGGAATTTGATGAATTATGTATGATATTAGAAGGATATGCATGAATTAATTGTACACTATGCTTAGAAGGTAGTACACACATCAAAAGTACGATGAAATTATGAAGAACTTAAGATTAGATCACTTGTAAGTGATTAACAAAGTAGTTATGAAGTGGGTTTTTGATGATATGATAGCAGTAATGATATGCTCATGTTAATAATGTTGAAAATCATATATGTGTAAGTATTTTTAAAGAAGTTGGATAAGAAGTGATGGATTAGCATGTTCTAAGGTTAAATGTAAGACCCTAATTCATTTAACCTTAACACAACGCAGCGGAAAATCGAGTTTGAAAATTTCTTTCATGACATACATCTTGACATTCTAATAATTCATTTTTAGAATATAAGAACATGCCTTATCAACACTAAATTACATATTTAAGCATTCCCGTACAATCTGTCTTGTGACTCGATCCTCGATCTCCAAACCTTGGTTATCCTCATGACTGGTACTACCTGCGCTCACCACATAAAATTCATACATTAGTACGTATCATAAGCATACAAGACTTGTTCATTCACATTTCGTCATCTTTCAAACTCTAAGCATTTCATCTGTGTATCCATTTCCTGGTGAGGCGTCAATAATGTACCTGCATTACTTTTCATTCTCAAGGTACACCATTAAAATCATTAACCCTCAACGTGTCTAAATCAGGCATACATACGTATTTACATACTTACATACATTCACATCTACATACGTACCTATCTTTCCTACCACTTTACATACATGCATACACTCATGCTGGTCTTTATACATACATACATTCACATCTGCATACATACAAACCCTTTCTACATCATTTCATACCTGCATATAATCATACATGTCTTTATACATACATACATACATACATACATACATACATACACATCTACATACGTACATACCTTTCCTACATCGTTACATACATGCATACACTCGTGCATGTCTTTATACATACATACATACACATCTACATGCATTCAAACCCTTCCTACATCATTACATCCCCGTATATACTCATACATACATACATACTTGCTTATCCACATAGGGGCGATTGCCAATGAGAATTAAATTAATAATTCTTACCTGGAATACGAGATCCCACTTTAAGGTTCATAATTGGAACCTAAGGTGGGATTCTTACCTGGGCTATGGGATCCCGCTTTAAGGTTCATAAATGGAACCTAAGGTGGGATTCTTACCTGGGCTATGGGATCCCGCTTTAAGGTTCATAAATGGAACCTAAGGTGGGATTCTTACCTGGGCTATGGGATCCCGCTTTAAGGTTCATAAATGGAACCTAAGGTGGGATTCTTACCTGGACTATGGGATCCCAAGGGGAACCAACATACCTATATCGTCACGCACGATCATGTCATCCCACCTTTACACATTCACACATACGCTTACCCTAATGGTCATAAAACATGAGTTAAACTAGTTATACGCGACTTAAAACGCGTTTAAACGAGTTCCCGATACAAAACGGAGCTAACAAGCAACTTTCGACAAACAGCCACCCCGTCGCGTAGCGCGACGGGCCGTCGCGTAGCGCGACGCCATCAAACAAACAGAATGTTTGTTGCTGCAGTGCTGCAGAATTCAGCACGTCCGCGTTTCACGGAAACGGTCATAACTTCTTCGTTATTGGTCCGTTTTACCCGATTCTTTTTCCTACGCGTCCGTAATTTAATTCTCCATCTTTTGGAGTTAAGAACCGACATCCGGATTAACAAAATCTCAGACTTTTATCTCTTCGGCTTATTACCCTTTTTTTCCCAACCTTGACCCGTTCACGCATTCGTCAACGTAACTTGTTCGTTTTACCATATCCTCTTATACACATAATGATATCCATGACATCTATCATAAATTACTGAACTCTTGGATATCTTGCATCCTTTTAATACATTATCATTCGTATGCTCATTTCGACCCGTTAAGGGTATTTACTCATTAGTTTGGTCTATGACTAACCAAACCATCATCCCCACTATCATACTTGTCCAAAACATAACACCAATCGAATGACTTGTTTCTAATCTACTTTTAAGATCGTTTACCCCAAAATACCCATCAAGGGCATTTTGGTCATTCTTAACCCATCATTTACGACGAGAGACCTTAAACACATATTTGACCTCAAACATCATGTTTAATTCATTACAACACTTTATTACTTACTTGTACTACGAAGTGATTACAGAAATCACTTACCTTATGCGTCCGTGCTCGTATCCGATTCCTCGCCTTTTCTTGACCCGTTATCCTTTCAGGCGTGAGTCCGTCTTGACGTGTTTCCTATACTTTCATTTCATCGAAACCACGCCCTTATTAGCATACTCATTTGTACGTGTAACCATCATATCATTCGCATAACTCACACTTAACTTTCCTTAGTCATTACTAACAAGCATTAAAACATATAATCGACTTCATATAATCATATCCGTATACGTTAAACTCATGCAACTCCTCATGTCATTACATTTAACATAGATTGCTATAATATGTACCATACGACTTTCCATCAACATACATTTACGACAACGAGTCAAGTCATGTTTCTTATACTTAGTTGACTTTCAAAAGTCAACTATTAACCTTACTTAACTATCGACTTATCATTATATACTCGTAACATCATATTCGCTTATACGGATGACACCATATACATTTCATCATACACTTGATGCGAGTACTACCTTTTAAGCATAACGTACAACTATTTCATACTCAAATCTTCTAAACTCATACATAACCCATCAAAACATATTACTAATCATCATGTATCATTCCAAATGAACATTAAACATAACATCATCATATTCCTATACTTTCATTTGACAATAATTCATCATACCCACATAATACATCAATCATTCAACAAGACTTGAACATAGGAGGTGATTACTAGTCATAATCTTCACCCTAACTAACGGGTGTCACCTCTAAACATCAAATTAACGCAAACCCTTCATAACCCACGTTCTACACGAGGATTCTAACCCTCGTACATAATCAATTTCATATTAACTTACGGATTAGAACATAACCCACTTCACCCATGATCACCAATCTTAGATTTAAGACATACCTTATGATCCCCTCGTGTTGGTGATCATTAATTCATGCTCGGTTATAGATTTCAACTTCATCTTGCCTTCCAATTTGAGCTTAAAGGCGATTTAGGGTTTGAGGCTCCATGGGAGCCTCCTGATCTTTCTCGAACACACACGATGTGTGTGTTTATGTGTGTGTTTAGTTATCTTATTACTTAACTTTCACTTGTTCCATTTTAGCCCCTCGGGTTTACTTTTAAAACATAACTGACACTACCTTAATCATTTAAGACTTTCAACCATACCCTTAACTAGGTTAAATAACCTAGTTATTTATTTCCTGACGTGTCACTTATAACATACAACAAACATTAACATTCAGATTTTTTTGGGGCGTTACATTAAATGATAAACTTGATATAAGATCCGTGTGATAAAAAGGATTTGATGAATGATGAACAAGCTAACTATCTTGAGAATGATGTATGATAGTTGATGCTTAATAAGCGACATGGAAGCTTGGGGAAAGAAGCGGGTCAAACGGGACTAATGCGCACGGGAAGCATATTCGGATGCGAGGTAAGTTAAGCTTACACCCTCCTTGTAGAATACTCATTCATTGTATAGATTATGAATATGGTAAGTTTGTAAATGAAGTACGATGTTCTGATAAGTATTGATACGGGTCGTAACATGTGTCCATGATAAGAACGATGGTTGAAGGAGAAAATTAGGGTAAAGGGATATTATGGTAACTTTGATTACAAGTCAATGAAAGAATAAGATACATAGAAGGGATAAGGAAATAATTACAATCACACAAGGACGAAAACGGACATTTAGACTTAACGGGTCAAATGGTGAAGCTATCACCATTTAACGAAGTCGACTAATGAATTGTGTTGTCAAGTATTATGCATTCACAGGTTGAATAGCGAAAGGAGTTATGTTGCTATTAACTAGCCATTTAGTGCACGAAATATTAAAACAGGTCATAGCTTTGATCCGAGCCAGGTATGTGCGAATTGAGTTATAGTTAAGTCGTGGGATTGGTCAAATGTTTAAGGAAGTCCTTTGTAGTAAAGGATGGGTTAAAGTTGACAAAAACGCCCTTGATGGGTAAAACGGGCAAATGGTCTTAAAAGTTTATTATAAACAAGCTATTTGACTAAATGAATGTTTTGAAAAAGTAAGAAAACGAGAAGTATGATTTTCGTAAGCTAAGGACCTTAAAATGCGCAAATACCTTTAATGGGTCAAAATAAGCTTTCGAGCGAAAATGGATTAAGAGGATGCAAGACATCCGAGAATTTAGTTTTTATGATAGACGTCGTTGATATTATTAGGTTCATAAGAAGTTACGGTCAAACGAAAGAATTATGTTGATAAATGCATGAACGGGTCAAAATTTGGTAAAAGGGTAATAAGCCGAAGGCTTAAAAGTCATAAATTTTGGTAGTCCAAATATTGGATTTTCACTCCATGTGATGGAGAATTAAATTACGGTGGCGTAGGAAAAAGAATCGGGTAAAACGGATCAAAAACGAGAAAGTTATGCTCGTTTCCGTAAAATCCGGATGTGCTGGGAATGTGCAGCAACCTGCTGCAACTTTCTGATCATATTAGGTGGTGGCGTAGCGCGACGGGGAAGGCCCCAGGCCGTGGCGCTACGCCACGGACTCCATATTTTAGAAAAATTAATATTTTAATGTTTTATGCAATGCGAACCCGTTTGGACCGTAGGTGTGTATGTAGGTAGTATGTGAATATATATATATCCAAGTGAGTATGTACGAATGTATGCACATATGTAGGGTTGTGTGAAGGCATGTAATAGGTATGTATGTAGGCATGTATGTAGGCATGTATGTACGTATATATGTAGGTACGCATGTATTTAAGTAGTTATGTGTGAACATATGCATATATATAAGTATGTATGGAAGTATATATGTATGTATTCAATGAAATTGAGTATTGACGATAATAATAGCGTGCCTTGTGAACGAAGTGTAGCGCAGGTACAACGAGGAAGTCTCACCACGGAATGTATAATCAGATGGAAAGCTGGAATGTAAAGAGATAATGAAATGAATAGTCAGTAAGGAGGAATCTTATTTATGCTTATAATGTGTACTAATGTTATGAATGTATGTGGTGAGCGCAGGTTGATCGGGTCACGGAGGATCATCAAGGAATGGAGATCGAGGACCGAGTCACAAAATAGATTGTACGGGGACGTTTGTGTATGTAATTTAGTAGACATAAGTTATGTTTTTATTTAGTAAATGAGCCGATTGATGCAAGTGTGTAAAAGACTAAAAAAATGGATGAATGAAATTTCAAATAAGTCAAGGTATTATAAGGAAAGAAATTTTTAGACATGAACTTCCGCTGCGACTTTTGGTCAAACGTGAATTAGGGTCTTACATCATGGTTCTGACCTGGCATATTTACTTATTTATGTTGATGATATTATCATTACAATGTCTCATGATGCACTACGGGTTAATCTCATACATCAGTTAGCTGCTGAATTCGATATGAAAGATCTTGGGCCGTTGAGTCATTTTTTGGGGATTAATGTAACACGACAGAAAAATACTTTGTTTTTATCTCAGCAGGCGTATGCATTAGATATTATTGATCGGGCCGGTATGTCATCTTATAAGTCTGTTGCTACTCCTGTGGACACAAAATCTAAACTTAGTGCTTCTTCGAGTCACTGTTTGATGACCCTACGTTATATCGTAGTCTGGCTGGTGCACTACAGTATCTTACCTTTACCAGACCTGGTATTAGCTATGCAGTTACGCAGGTTTGTATACACATGCATTCTCCTCGGGTTGATCATTGGAATTCCCTTAAACGCATTATTCGCTATATTCAGGCACTCCCTCGTTTGGTCTTACTTTGGGCACTTTCATTGATTTTTCTTTACGTGTCTACACTGATGCTAATTGGGCCGGTTGTCCTGACACACGACGCTCTACTTCTGGCTATTGTATTTATTTGGGTACTAATCTGTTATTTTGGTCATCTAAGCGTCAGGCGGTTGTTTCTCGATCTAGTGCTGAAGCGGAATACCGCGGTGTTGCTAATGTGGTAGCTGAACTCTGTTGGATTCGGAATCTATTGTTGGAGTTACATCGACCCCTTCGGAAGGCCAGTGTGGTTTATTGTGACAATATTAGTGCAGTTTATTTATCTGGGAATCTGGTACAACATCAACGTACCAAACATATTGAATTGGATATACATTTTGTTTGTGACTTGGTTCAACGTGGTTCTGTGTGGATTCTTCATATCACGTCTCGCTATCAAATAGCTGACATTTTTACGAAAGGTATTCCACGGGTTCTATTTGATGATTTCCGGTCCAGTCTAAACATTCGGCCTCTTCTCGCTTCGACCGCGGGGGTGTAATAGATTAGATCGATTTTGTATTTTAGAATAGATCTATATCTTGTATTATTAGAGATAAATCTGTATTTATTTTGTGGTTATCTCCTCCCAAAATAGTGAAAAACCATTTGTATTTATAGGGATATTGAATCAATGAGAAGGATATCGAATTATTCAAACCTTCAGTTTTGGGTTGGCTTTCTGAATGAAAATCACCTTTCAAAAAAAAGTTACTATGCCGGTTGTGTACATTATTTTGATAAAAAAAAAATATTTTCGATCGAATAAATTAAAACTAGCCAAACGTTATTTTGATAATAAATTTATTTTCAATCTAATAAATTAAAACTATCTTTTATCACAAAATTGAAAGCATTCAAATATAATTAACTTTTGCTTGACAATGTATAAATATTGACTTTTAGTCTAAACCAGCCATGTCTAGCTGTCCTAGTAGTGGTCCCTAAAGTTGAGTTTGGACCCCTGTCTCCTCCACAAGTAAGCTAGCCAAACAATTATTTTGAGGTGGGTTCCAAAAAATGCAGTTTTTTTACGTGGAGTGTGAATGTGGACCGTATCCCGACTCTTGCGGCGTTGCTAGATCATAACTGTGCGTTTGGAGATGTGACTTGTGTTTTATGCGAGGAAGGAACGGAGACCGTGGATCATCTGTTATGTGGGTGTGTTGTGGCTTCTTCCGTTTTGTCTCAAGTTAGTAACTGGTGCAAGGTGAGTCCGTTGATTCTGTTTTCGGTCAAAGACGTTGCCGAGTCGGCTGAGTATAGTAATCTGGGAAGCAAGGCTAAAGAGGCCTTCCATGGTATTACGTGTGTGACCGCTTGGTGCATCTGGAAGGCGAGGAATGATAAACGGTTCTCAAATGTCGAAGTTAAAGTGGAAGAGATAGTGCATAGTTTAAAATCTCTCGGTTATCTATGGTATAGGAATCAGTCTAAAGATAGGTATTTAAGGTTGTAAAATTGATGTCTGTTGCCGCCGCCCTGTATTTTGTGTTGGCTTTGTGAATGAAAATTATCTTTAAAAAAAATTAGGAAAAATTACATTTTTCGTCCTTTATGTTTGTAGCTAGTTGCAATGGATGACCTTTACCTTTAATAATTACAGCCACAGTCCTTTATTTTGAAAACCTGTTACATCTTTCGTCCTTTACCCCAAACCCAGTTAAAAAATTAAGTTAAGTTACATCACGTGCAGAGCACGTGAGGGCATTTATGTCCATTCACATAGCAACTACCCCACCATATAAATACCACTCTTCTCCCCCAAATACCTATTTTAGGGTTTATCCAAACATCATCCTCCATCCACATCCAAACTCACCTCTGTTGCCATTAATCAACAACTATAATATCTCCAAAATTTTGGAGGTGAAGATGGAGGACAGGATGTGAATGCTCTCATATGTTACACTCTTTCTCTCTCTCTCTCTCTCTCTCTCTAGATACGCATCTATATCTATACATCTGAATCTATCTAGGCGATGAAGATCTTGTATCTATATCTATACATATGAATCTCTCTGGTGTAGTTACAGGAAGTTCCAATCTCCTCTCATTAGGTTCCAAAATCAAGATCCAGATCCAAACTCGCCACATCCAAACTCGCCCAAAAAGAACAGATCTGAAAGACGGGAGATGGGAGGCGGTGGCTAAACGTCAGATCTAAGTGAGCATGGTTTGGCCGGAGATCGGAGGCGGTGGTGATGGATGAATAGATCTGATGGCGGCGACGGGGTGTCCGGAAGACAGGGGTGGTGGTGATGGATGAATAGATCTGATGGAGGCGGTGGTGATGGATGAATAGATCCTGATACACGCATAACAGTGAGTGTGGATCCGTTGTTGATGTTATAGCTAGCAAGGGTATCGATGTTGTGGAGGACCGTCTCGTTGAAGATCAACTCCTGCTCGTGATGGGGAATATGCACCTTATCCTGGATAATGGCTTTTATTCTGTTGACAGTGTCCGGCGATGGTGGGGTGGGATTTAATGTTTGTGGTGGTGGATCTGAATCGGAAGACAGGGGTGGTGGAGAAAGATTTGAGTTATTGGATTCAAGCTTTTTTGTAAGTTAGAACAAATAATGGCTTGTTAATTTTGTGAATCTAAACAGGAGTTATTTCTTTGATCAGATTATTGCAATTATATTTTGTTTGAATCTATCAGTGATTGTTTGGCGGTGGGGAGTGACAGTCGGTGATGGCTGGATTTGGAGGGGGGTTATTGGGATTCACCAGAGATGTCTATGTTGTTTGTTTAGAGAGAGAAAGAGAGAGAGAGAGAGTGTGTGTTTAGAGTGAGAGAGAGAGAGTGAAAGAGAAAAAAAGGTATTTATATTTGATTTTATTTTTTTATTTATACTATAAATAATTAAGTAGAAAGACTAAACTGCCCTTAAGTAAATAAATTTAACTGAAAATTTTAACCAAGTTAGTGCTAAAGGACGAAAGATGTAACAAGTTTTCAAAATAAAGGACTGTGGCTGTAATTATTAAAGGTAAAGGTCATCCATTTCAACTAGCTACAAACATAAAAGACGAAAACTGTAATTTTTCCAAAAAATTATTATGCCAGTTGCGTACAGCCAAACATTATTTTGATAATAAATTTATTTTCGATCTAATAAATTAAAATTAAAACTATCTTTTAGTCACAAAATTGAAAGCATTCAAATAAATTTTTGCTTGAAAATGTATAAATATGGGTTATTGGATTTTATCACCTTTAACTATTGGCTATTGGTCGTTGTTACCGCTAACTATCACTTTGACGTCTGCACTCTCAACTTAACACTTAGTGTGTTCTGTCACCAGATCACTAACTTTTGATCCGGTTACTATACTTGTGGGGCTGTCCTAAGATCCCTAAAATCTTCCCAAGATCCCTATGACACCCTAAAAAGTGTATTAACATGATCAAAAGTTAGTGATCAGTTAATGACATGGTGACACACTAAGTGTTAAGTTGGATGTGACGGACGTCAAAGTGATAGTTGGGAATGGCAGCAGCCAATATCCAATAGTTGGGGGTGATAAAATTTAATAACCCTATAAATATTGATTTTTAGTCTAAACCAGCCATGTCTAGCTGTGTCCCAGTAGTGGTCCCTAAAGTTGAGTTTGGACCCCTATCTCGTCCACAAGTAAGCTAGCCAAACAATTATTTTAGACGTCACTAACTCCCCTTGACCTCCAAAAGTTTGTAGATAACTAGTCTTAAGGCCCCGTGTTGCGGGCAAGGGCGCAAAACCGTGTTACCAATGTAGGTAGAGGGGGGCGTAAAACCGTGTTAACCGAACGACGATCAAAACCGGAGGAAAATATAAAACAAATATACGAATTTATAACACCAAGTAATCAAATGAAGCCATACATAAAAATAAGGACGAAAACATATTATATTTGACCTGACGAAACTAAGGAAAAAATCTACATCGAAACGCAAACAAATTTGTATTATCCTGACGCATACATATAAGAAAGCATGTAAAACTCTAGGGAGTAAAAATGACATCCTACAAAGTTTTTTAAATACTGAGAGGCTATGAGTGTCTATCTTAAAAGTTAAATAAAAAACAAAAATAACAAAAAAACAAAATAAACACTATTCGTTGGGTTTTATGAAATCTAACTACTATAATAAAAGAAACCAACTTTTAGACACGTGTCATTCATTGAAGATATCCTCAAATCTATATTTTTCTTATATTAACTTAATAGATAATAAATTAATATTAAATTTTATCATACTTTAATAAAATATTATCCTCAAATCTAAATTGTTAATTTAATATATTTTTAAAACAAATACCTCTCTTATCTACTTATCTTATATTAAATATATAAATAATAAATTAATATTAAATGTTATCCTAATTTGTTAAAAATATAACTTTTTTATTATTTGGTATACAAAATTATATTTATTCAACTCGTGTAAAACGTAGAGTTTTTAAGGATATATTTTTTTTATTTGGTAGATTTTTCAACCCGACTATACACGGGTTTTTTTAAATATACGACGTTTTTAGTATTTAATATACAAAATTACATTTATTTAGGATATATTTTTTTTATTATTTGGTAGATTTTTCAACCCGACTATACGCGGGTTTTTTAAACATACGACGTTTTTAGTATTTAATATACAAAATTATTTATTTAATCTTTGTAATACACATGGTTTTTAAAGATATAACTCTTTTTTAGATCTATTCAACATATGTAATATACGGGGGTTTTAAGAATGTATTTTTTGATTATTTGATAGATTTATTCAACCCATATACAAAATTATTTATTTAATCTTTGTAATAAACATGGTTTTTAAAGATATAACTCTTTTTTAGATCTATTCAACACGTGTAATATACGGGGGTTTTAAGAATGTAATTTTTTATTATTTGGTAGATTTATTCAACCCAATTATACTTGGGTTTTTTAAAGATACGGCATTTTTAGTATTTAATATACAAAATTACATTTATTTAATCTATGTAATACACATGGTTTTTAAATATATAACTTTTTTATTATTTGATAAAATTACATTTATTTAACCCGTACAATATACAGGGTTCATAAAAATATAACTTTTAATTATTTAATATATAAAATTACATTTAGAGTTAACTTTCGTTTTGCTCCCTGTGGTTTGGTCATTTTAACGGTTTTGCTCCAATAGTTTAAAAATATCCATTTTACTCCCTGATCTTTCGAGTTTGTCGCCAGTTTGCTCCCTGGCACTAACTCAGTTAAAACTTTCAATTAAAAGTAGGGGTATTTCGGTAGTTTACTCCCTGACTCTAACGAAATTAAAACGTTTAGTTAAAAATTGCGGTAGTCGTGGTCGGCAGGTGGTAGTGGCAGGTGGTGGTGGATGGTGGTGGATGGTTGTGGATGGTGGTGGCCGGTAGAAAGAGGGGTTGGAAAGATGGGGATCAGAAAATAATTACTTATATACATGTAAATAAACAAGTTATAAGTTTATTTAGGTGAAAAGACTTGCATGCCCTTGCTTTTATCTATAAAATTACCAAAATACCCTTCTAGTTAATGGATTTTTTGGATGGAGTTAGAAGCGGGAAGCAAAATGACGATAAGTTAGAAAAATCAGGGAGGAAAATGGCTATTTTTAAACTATTGGGGCAAAACCGTTAAAATGACCAAATCACAAGGAGCAAAATGGAAGTTAACTCTTACATTTATTTAACTCGTGTAATACACGGGTTTCTAACCTAGTAATATATATAATAGGTTATAGATTATAGGCTTAAGCAATGCAAGACAATTGTTTCGAAGGTGGTAATTGATGTACAGCTTTCATAAACATCCATTATCGATATTCGCTAATCCATATCCGCCATCCACCGTGACGGTGGTGGTGGTGATAGTGGTCGGCATGGTGTCGATGGTGGTGGTGGCGTTGCTCAATGGAGACATTTAAGAACCTAGAGAAGAGTGAATGGATTTTTCTTTTATTATATAAACTCTTTTACAACTATTGACTTGTTAAGAAAACATGCGGTCACGATACTTGGAAATGCAGTGAGTTAATATGTATTAAGTAACTAGTATTAAGACTCTGCGTTGCAGCGATTGTCATAAAACTGTGTTAGGTAGTAGCAATACTATATTATTGTCAGCGACCACCAACACCGGAAAAGCTCATAAAAAACAAAATAAATAAATACGGGAAAAAAATAACGCCCAGCGAAAAGCAGACGTAAAATCTTTGAATCACGCACGCTCGTTGCTGAGAAATTAAAACGAAAAGTAAAACACAGAAAAAAAAATAACTAAGTCCATTCAGGACCCGCGTGTTGGACGAATTTGTCAAACGCAGAAAAATAGATGTGACGCGACAGGCCAGTTAAACAGGAAAAAATACGAAACAATGTTGAACCTCACATGCACGTTGCGTTGCGGTGCGTTAACTCACAAAATTTAGAACGAAACGAAAAATTTGGGAAAGAGGAAAAGCATGGTGGACCAAAATTGAAAATAAAAAGAGCTGAGATTAAATTGTAAAAGATGAAAAACTTAAGGTTAAAGTAAAAAAAACAAATTAAAGATACAAAGAAGAGTTGATTACTGTTTTCGTCCCTGTGGTTTGTCAAAAATCACTGTTTTAGTCCATTAGTATAAAAATTGCAACTTCAGTCCCTGTGGTTTCACTTTCGTAACCATTTCAGTCCACCTTGTAACCATTTTAGTCCCTGTACTAACAGAATAAATGGATTGAAATGGTTACGAAAGTGAAACCACAGGGACTGAAATCGCAATTTTTAAACTAATGGACTGAAATGGTGATTTTTGACAAATCACATGGACGAAAACAATAATTAACTCATACAAAGAAAGAAAGAAAGATATGACATTCGATGTATATATAGTGGCTTAGATAAATATAAACATTACTTTCACTCTTGGTCTATAATCAACAACTTTTCTTCACGATCTCCTTGTAAATTGGTAAAAATGACTGTATACAAACCATCTCTCTTGACCATCTTATCTCTTCTCACAAATTTGATAGTGATCATCGGCTACAAGCACACGATAATAAATGTTACAAGACCATTCTTTTTCGAACCGATTTACGTTTGAATATAATGGGAATATACAAGTAAAGTTATTATTTCGGAACTGTCAAATTGTTGATTGCGAGTGAGGAGAAACGTCTTGAATTTATATCAAAGCAAACAGCATAGACCAAAATTTGGAAAGAAAGTCGACGATTAGTGTATGAGATGGACCGTTTACTGTGTCTTTTGTTCTTAACGCTTTTTGCATAAAGCTTTACTTTGAAAAGTTTTTACATTGATCTATAGCATCCTAAAAGGCAACAACTTGGTATATATGTTAGACGAACATTAACGTGTTTATAAAATGCCAAGTTTCAAATAATTTATAGAGTTAATTACTGTTTTCGTCCCTGAGTTTTGTCAAAAATAACGGTTTCAGTCCATTAGTTTAAAAATTGCGATTTCAGTCCATTAGTTTCATTTTCGTAACCATTTCAGTCCACTAACTTAACTCCATCCATTTATTTTGTTAACTTTGGGTGAAATTACCAAATTACCCCTGCTAACTTAACAAATTGTAATAAAAAAATTCTAAAAAATCTAAAAATCAAAAAAATTCCAAAAAATCTAAAATTCAAAAAAATTTAAAAAAATCAAAAAAATTCTAAAAAATCCAAAAAAATTCTAAAAAATCCAAAATGTTTCGAACCCGAACCGTTTCGAGCTGAACCGTTTCGACCCGTACCGTTTCGAGCCGAACCGTTTCGACCCGTACCGCTTCGACGCGAACCGTTTCGACGCGAACCGTTTCGACGCGAACCGTTTCGACGCGAACCGTTTCGACGCGAACCGTTTCGAGCCGTACCGTTTCGAGCTGAACCGTTTCGACGCGAACCGTTTCGACGCGAACCGTTTCGACCCGTACCGTTTCGAGCCGTACCGTTTCGACGCGAACCGTTTCGACCCGTACCGTTTTAAGCTGAACCGTTTGGACGCGAACCGTTTCGACGCGAACCGTTTCGACCCGTACCGTTTCGAGCCGTACCGTTTCGACGCGAACCGTTTCGACGCGAACCGTTTCGACCCGTACCGTTTCGAGCCGAACCGTTTCGACGCGAACCGTTTCGACCCGTACCGTTTCGACGCGAAACGTTTCGACCCGTACCGTTTCGACCCGAACCGTTTCGACCCATACCGTTTCGACGCGAACCGTTTCGACCCGTACCGTTTCGAGCCGAACCGTTTCGACGCGAACCGTTTCGACGCGAGCCGTACCGTGTCGAAACGGTTCAGCTCGAAACGGTTCGGGTTCGATATATTTAATGAAACGGTACGGGTCGAAATGGTTCGGCTCGAAACGGTTCGCGTCGAAACGGTTCGGCTCGAAACGGTACGGGTCGAAACGGTTCGCGTCGAAACGGTACGGGTCGAAACGGTTCGCGTCGAAACGGTACGGGTCGAAACGGTTCGCGTCGATACGGTTCGGCTCGAAACGGTACGGGTCGAAACGTTTCGCGTCGAAACGGTTCGCGTCGAAACGGTACGGGTCGAAACGGTTCGCGTCGAAACGGTTCGGCTCGAAACGGTACGGGTCGAAACGGTTCGCGTCGCAACGGTTCTCGTCGAAACGGTTCGCATCGAAACGGTTCGGCTCGAAACGGTACGGGTCAAACGGTTCGCGTCGAAACGGTTCGCGTCAAAACGGTACGGGCCGAAACGGTTCGCGTCGAAACGGTTCGGCTCGGAACGGTACGGGTCGAAACGGTTCGCGTCGAAACGGTTCTCGTCGAAACATTTAATGAAACATTTTGGATTTTTTAGAATTTTTATGATTTTTAAAATTTTTTTTTTATTTTTAGATTTTTTGGAATTTTTTTATTTTTTTGAATTTTTTGGAATTTTTTTGATTTTTAGATTTTTTAGAATTTTTTTATTACAATTTGTTAAGTTTGCAGGGGTAATTTGGTAATTTCACCCAAAGTTAACAAAATAAATGGATGGAGTTAAGTTAGTGGACTGAAATGGTTACGAAAATGAAACTAATGGACTGAAATCGCAATTTTTAAACTAATGGACTGAAACCGTTATTTTTGACAAAACTCAGGGACGAAAACAGTAATTAACTCTAATTTATAACATTTCAGTTTCCTTAACTCTTATTTTTGTTTTACAATTAAGACTCTGTTAAGTTGTCTTTCTTCATATATCATTTGTTAGTTGTTGATTTAATTAAGACTCTTTAAATATCCTATGTATATGTTGTAAGTTTTGTCTCTTTGCCCGTTTGGGTCGGGGGTTGTGTTTTGTTTGGTCTTTTGCCTGTTTGGGTCGGAGGTTGTCTTTTCAAAAAAAAAAAAAAAAGTTGTTGATTTAAAGCGTTGCATTTTATTTTTCATTCATTTTAAATCTGCTTTGTTGACTTCATTGATTAGCTTGAAAAATTGAAGTTTGACAATTAATTAAAGCTTTTTCCGTAGACCCATATTGTAGGTGGTTTCTCATGTTCTTAAATCATGCAAACTTGACTGGTGGCAAATCATGTTTGAACCAGACTAGACATTATATTACATGGTAGTTCCATGGTCAGACTTTGAAACTGATGTGGTTCCAACGGTTTCGTTGGCCAAAAGAAAATAGAAGGAAACCAGAAAGCAATTTAGAGAGAAATTTTAAAATAATTTTCCATTCATAATTCTGTTAACATCAACCAAACTCCTTTATATAGACTTACAATGGAAAAACTAAATGAACTAACATGTATTGCCACTAACCCATAACTACCATGTAATTAGAGAAAATATAGGAAATAAATGAAAGAAAGCAATAGAACACGTTCTGCCATAATCGAAGGTTTCGCATGTGAGAGCATGAGTGGCTACATGGGTTTTGAGGGCACATATCAATCCACCCACTCGAAGTCACCTTGTCCTCAAGGTGAAACCGGAATAGACTTGGTCATGCGCCACGGCGGTCACCACTCGAATCTCCCAATCGTATTCGGAGAGGTATTAGCTAATCGCCACTTGAATTCACCTTGTTGTGGTTCGATTGGCTGGGCAAATTATTCAAGAAAATAGAAAGGAATCCAGAGTAGAAATTTATAGCCTTACATCGACCAAAAAAAGAAACATAAACAAACATTAAACCACTACCAGCTAATTTATAGCCAATGATCTATAGATCAAGTGGTGGAAGACTTGCATTTCTCTTGAAAGATGCAGGTTCGACTCTCACTTGGTGCAGAGTGAGGCACTGGTGGGCAATGATAGGAGACCCAGGGAAACCTGGGTTAGATCCTTGAACCAGGGTTTTACTGGTAATTTTACCGTCGTGCCTACGGGCGGGTAGGTTACTGGGTTTTCCCTGGAATTGGTGGTAAACTCGGGTTACTCTCGGAGTAGTCCGTTTGTCCAGTGGGTGCCCCAAGAGTGCTTGGGATTGATTATGTTGGCTGTTAAAAAAAAACTATCTCTACCCATTTCCTAATTTAATGGGAAAAAAAACGTTACGAATTAATGGGCATTCCCATATTCCACATTCAAATAAAAACTAATAATAAATATAAGACTAATAAATGGATTATAAAATAGATATAAGTAATTGGGTTAAAGGTATTCTTGGTTCGGCTCGTTCTGCGGTCCTAGTGAATGGGTCCCCCGCGTTTGAGTTCCAATGTCAAAAAGGTCTTAGACAAGGGGATCCCTTATCACCATTTCTATTTCTTATTGTTATGGAGGTCTTGAGTAAAACGGTGGAGAACGCGTGCTCGATGGGGTTATATGAAGGGATTGATATTGACAAGGATGGGCCGACTTTGTCAAATATGTTGTATGCGGATGATGCTCTCATTCTTGGTAAGTGGAGTAAGGAGAATATTATTAGTGTGGACAGATTGCTTCGGGTGTTTTATATGTGTTCCGGGCTAAAAATTAATATTCACAAGTCTCATTTATTTGGGTTGGGAGTGCAAGATGGTGAGGTGGATAGTATGGCGACTCTCCTTGGTTGCAAGGTTGGGAAACTTCCATTTGATTACTTAGGTATCAAGGTAGGGGCAAACATGAACCAGGTTTCGAACTGGGGTGGTGTTATTGAGACCGTAAAAGATAGACTTCAATCGTGGAAGGCTAACCTTTTGTCTATAGGGGGTAGGCTTATCTTGATAAAGTCTGTGCTTTCGAGCCTCCCGATGTATTATTTATCCTTGTACAAAGCGCCAAAGGCGGTGATTAATTCGATTGAAAAAATGATGAGGCACTTCCTTTGGTGTGGTTCTAAGGAGGGTCACGGCCTGCATTGGGTGTCTTGGGAGGTGGTGACTAAGACTAAAAAAGATGGTGGGCTGGGTATTACTAAGATTGGGGATGTCAATGGTTAAATGGGCTTGGCGTTTTAAACATGAGGAGGACGGATTGTGGAGAAAGACTATTTGCAACATTCACAGTGGTCGAAATAGGTGGAGTTTTCTCCCTGTTAAGAATGGTTTATCCGGATGCTGGAAAAATGTAGTCCGGTTTTTAGAAAAGCTGATTTTAGTGGGGAAGAAGACGGAGTTTTGGTTTAAAGGAATTGTGGGAAATGGCGAGAATATAAAGTTTTGGAAGGACACTTGGTTTGGTGATGTTCCCCTTATGAGCAGATGGCCTTGTTTATACAATAAGGAGGTTAACAAAAATTGTGTTGTTAAGGATAGAATAAAGGTGGCTGGAAATCACATGGAGAGAACTATGGACTGGAAGGTCGATGCTTCTACTGTGGCACTAATTTCCGAAAACCAAGATGTAGATGACATGCTCACGAGGGTCCGTTTTCAGGGGGGAGAGGATAAGTGGGCTTGGGTGGCGGATACCAATGGTTGTATTTCTGTTTCAAGCGTTAAAAGTATGTTGAATTCGGGCCAGACTCGAAACCAACTTATGAGATGGATTCACTGGGTGCCGATTAAAGTCAATATTCTTGTATGGCGCATTGAGATGGATAGGGTCCCTACTCGGGTGGCCCTGTCCAGGAGAGGTTTGAGCCTCCCAGATCACTCCTGCCCGTTGTGTGAAGTTGCTCCGGAAACGGCTGCGCACTTATTTGTTGACTGTGGTGTATCGGAGGGTGTTTGGAAAGCTATTTGGAGTTGGTGTAAGCTTAACGTGGCCCCGGTGTCAACCTTTGAAGATATTTTGAAGTTGCCGAGTGTTAGTGGGAAGCAAAACAAATGGTATAAAAGGATTTTGAAAGGGATTTTGATGGTGGTGTGTTGGGCCTTATGGATTACAAGAAATAAAAAGGTTTTTGAAGGGTACTCGACTAGAGTCATAGAGATTGTTGCTCTTGTGAAGTCTATGTCGTTCTTTTGGCTTAAAAATCGCTCCAAGTTTAGTGACTTGGAGTGGAAGGATTGGTTTGGGTTCCCATTGTATATGTTGTAAATTTTTGTTGTGGCGGGCCTCGGCTTGAGGTCCGGCCTTGTTAATGAAAGTTTTGTTTCAAAAAAAAAAGTACGTGCACTCCTTGTTCCACATGAATGAATCTTCAAACCACCAGCATGATCCATTTATATGCATAAGAACATGCATGGCTCAAACTCTATTCATGCTTCCTGTTGTGAGAAGGCTTCGACCCATAACACTAACATAGTTTTGTATCGATCTTTTGTCATTTGTGTATGTCTTATGTTTATGACACCAAGAGGTAGGGGTGTTAAACGGCAGAGTTTGCGGATTTGTTGGTTTAATCTGGCACAAACGTGAAATTTACATCAACTTGAACTTTTTGCATAAACACAAAAATCATGCTCGTGGGATGCCCCGCTTTATGCTGCGGGAGTTCGGTCAGTATCGATTCGGTTTTTTTACTGTAATGGCACTCGTTATAACAACTTAAATAAACACCATAAAATAAAATCTTGATACACCACGTATTTTAAATTGATTGAAAACCATAATAACAAATATCACTTAGAACCAGTTCGTCATGGTAGTGGCATTCGCATAAATTAAGGTACTAAAAAATACTATAATTTGAAAAAAAAAATGTTAACTAACACAAACTATTAAAAAACCAATTAATAAACTTTAAATAGATTAAAGACGTATATTGCGATACAGGTACCGATAAAAACATTAAAAAATTTAAATTATCTAATTATTAGTTAGTTTTAAATTAATACTGAAAATAGATACTAAGATTTCTTTATATGAAAATAAATGTGGGTTGAAGTAAAAAAAATTAAGAAAACATAAGTGTCAAAAAAAGGTATATTGTAGCTCCTACTTGTTCTTTAATAAATGATTAAAGCTAGTGTTCAAAACCTAAAAAACAAAAGTATACCGTAGCTAACATGATGTGTTTTAACGGGTTAAGTTATTCTACAAATGTTCCTAATTTTAAGAAGTGTAAAAAGGTTTTATAAAGTGACAAGTGTCCAATAACCTAAAATCTAAACTCACCACACCACCACCCAAAACCTAAACACCCACCCCCACCCCCCGCAAAAAAAAAAAAAAAAACACACACACACAACACTAAACTGTACCTCACCAAAAAACCTAACCCATCCCCCAAAAACCTAAACACGCACACCCACTCCACTTTGGGTGGTGGCGGGTGTTTAGTTTTTTTTTTTTTTTATTTTTTTTTTTGTAGTGGGATTATTTTTAGGACCCTTTGTACACTTCTTATTTTAAGGAGTCTTTGTATTTGATCCTAATCCGTGTTTTAATATATCTATACTATATTATAATGCATGAGGGAGGGGTATTTTAAGATACCCAAAAAATAAGAACTCCCCCCCCCCCCCCTTTATTTATAGATAGATCCCTAAAATGAGGGTAATTTGGTCTTTTAAACACTGTTTATTTTTTAGCCCCTAAACTTATTGCACTTAAATCCCTGACTTTTAACAAAATTATAGATAATTAGTTACACTTTTCACCCTCCACAACAAACTTATATTTTTTTTTACGTATTCTTGACATATCTTATAAACTATAATGTTTAAAAAAAATCCAAAGACAGCATGACGACCTACACATTTTTGTCGACGTTTTGGTAGTTGTCTTGTTCAATATCGACGCACAGATTAAAAGGTAAAAGTTGATGATGGTTTAGTGTACAAGTGATTATAGAAGATAATAAAAACTAATATAGTCGACAAAGGAATGACAAAAGTGTCTACTACCAAATAGTAGACATTACGTATCCACATACATGTTTATTTCCTTTTTTTGTAAGTTATTATTTTTGTGTATAATTATATAGTTTGACTTTGCCATTGGTCATTTACTTTTTATCGTTGTTTATTCATTCAACTTTTTTCATACACATATAATCATCGTACCCATCATAAACAATACCTTTTTTTAACAAAATTCCAATTAATAGCTCTATCGGCATGAATTTCCCCTATCATTTGAAACAATATATTCCGATTATTCCTATCTCTAATTCAAAATTCAAAACCATTATTCTCTCAACTTAAACCCCCGACATTTCATCCCCTAAAGACCCGCGCCTCCTAAATCCCCCTCCATCATCTTTTCTCTCAACACCTTCGGTCATTCACTGCAACCATCAGGTATGTTTTCTACTTTTTTTTTCTCTCTCTCTCTCCAAGACCCCTCTACCGATCGAAACCCCACCACCATCACCATATGGTACAACTAATAAAGCTTTTAAATCTCCCATCCTCTACTCAAAACATGCAGTAAACCCTAATCCCATATCAGAATTCAAACATACTCTCTCTTCCTTAGTTCTCTATCTCGATTAGTGAGAGTACACAGACCCAAATTTATCGTTCGATCGAGCCCTAATTTTTTTTATTGGTTGAACAAATCAGCATCGTTACACGTGTTGTTTGACTTGATTTGTTAAGAATTCGTTGAATTTGTTTCATGATTTTGTAAATAGGAGGTTGAAAACCTAATTCATGGAGATGTACCAACGGAGCACGGGTCAGAATGGGTCAGGACGGAGCATATCCAACAACCGGAATAGATAAAACCGGGGATTGAAGGTACTATTTTATGTACTATGTGTTTTACAGTTTGATTTTTTATGGATTTTTCTAGGGTGCAGCCACTATTAATGCCATTCTCGCCTAGCCAATCATCACAAGAATTCTCAGGTATTGAAGTTGTAATTAGAGCCTGTTTAATTCAGTTGTAATTACCAAACATAGTATATCTATTGCAGTTGAGATATGAATTATGCATTATGATGATTGATGAACACTTTTTTAGGTTACTGTTTGTATGTGTATATATATTTATTTATTATGAACATTATACTTTTTCTTTAATGAAGGTTCTTTGTTTGACTTTTGTAGTTGGATTGGATTTCACTAATAGCTTGGTATATATTTTTGCTAAAGGAACTTTTGTATGATATTAATTTGTTCGGTTACTTTGAAACCATCAAACTATGTATCACTATTAACGGGTTTGTTTATTAGTCTAAGTTGGATTTAAAAGTAGATTATGGCGTATGTCATATTATTAATCATTTCATGTTTGTTTGGTTGATATGACTAAATGCTTGAATTTTAAACTTTAGTTTTTATAACTTCTCTTTGCCTACAGGTTTTATCAATGAAACTAGCTATGGTGAATCCTGAACTGTTCATTGACATTGACCATATGGTCTTCATGGAGAGTAATCTGACCAACAACCACATATGTGTTTTGCAGCTGATCAGGTCACTAATAGCAAGCATCATTTTTGGTTAGGACATCATTTCTAAATCTTTGAACAAAATAGACTTCTTGAGACTCTTATGAATACATGTACATGACTTTTATGCACTTTTACCCATACTTATTCTTAAAAAAATGCATATGCATGAAGAATACGAGGAGGTGTTTGGATTCGCATTTGGAACAGATTATCTGATTATTCCGACTTTAACTCACAAGAATTACTTTGTAGAGTTCTCTAAACACCAACACCTGAACAACTACCATGCTTCTTATCGCTGCAATAGTTTTCTTCTGCAATTGAACTATTGAACTATATGTGACTATGTGGGTATCTATTTGTTGTGATGAAAGTCATTTAAATGTTGGTGCTCTTCATTTGGTTCCCTCATTCATTATAAGCTTTTCTCTTGTTGGCTGACATTAAAATGTAAGCTAATTACTTGTATTCTTAAAATGATTTAATATTCAAAATGGAAGTAGTTTACTTTTGCTCTTGATTGATGTAAAGTTAGTGTTATTTACAGCTATGAACCAAACACCATTGATCTCGCTGATCCAAATGAGCTTGAGTAAGTTATTATTATCTATAAATTTTGGATAGTAAAGATATAAGGATTATATTGTTTTTCTATGTCGGATATTTATCTTCTTGTAGGTGGTGGTGGCCATTACTGTGGTAACAGGTAAATCGTTGAGTAAAATGATCTAGGAGGTTGTATAAATAAAATTTCTTTTTTGACTGAGTGTTTGGTTTAACCCATTTTCGATCTAAACACAACAAAGATTGACGCTTCTATAAATAAATGGTTTGGAACTGCCACTTGTCTAAGCAAACTTTTTATCATCTTTTCTAAAGCATATTTTCTTTAACATATGAATGCAGCTTGCTGTGAAAAGTTATCACCATATAATTGAGGCCATATTCAAAGATTTTGCAAGAGCTCTTAGACAAGCGATAGAATACGACCGACGGTGACGTGGCACTATCCCTAGGTTAGTTCTCATACATATATCTGAAATGTATACTTTTCTAAGGACGTTTGTGCCTTTTTTCAATATAGACAAACAATATTGTTGTTCATTAAAGTTGTGTTACAAAATAAAAAACAGAAACTACAAAAGAACATATGCTATAGCTCAAAAGAGGTATTGTCGCGTTCCTGAAGTGCGCTCTAAGAGAAAAAAAAAAGGATCATGGATTGAAATGGTATTCTTTTTCATTTCAGAAATATTTCTGGTAGCTTTGATTTTGTAAAATTGACAAAGAGATTACTATTGAAATGTGCAGGAAATTGTGATGATGTAGCTGTTAGTCCTTGTTACAGACTAAAAAATAAGAACATTGTTGTTCATCATATCATGAAATTTAAAGCTCGCTACTACAATACTGATGACAATGTACGCTATGGGGGCAATGTTTCATACATCAAGATTCAAAATTCTATTTTGTGATGTTTCTATTAAACACTTGAGTTGATTTTCATGTATAAATTGTTAATTTTCCATTTAGATCGATTACATGTGTTTTAATGAATTGTAGTGGAAATAAGAACTTAGATAACTACTTTAAATAAGTAATTTTAAATAAACTTGATCTTATCCAAAAAAAGATATATTCTATCTTTAATAAACAAAGTTTTCAATCATTTTATTTTGTTTACTCAATTTTGTAGCAACTCTTTGTGGCGAGTAATTCCTTACACTTTGATTGTAAAGTTGAATTGATTTTGTGGTCATCGGAATTATTGAGGTTTTACCTCGTGCTCTCATCAGTTTATGCCTCAAAAAGCTTTGCAACATGTGGGAACGGATCATGTGGGCCCACCACTTAAACCATCATCAACACCAGTACCCTTCTACGACTTCTGACGTTATGAAAAAGTAATGCTTATGACGTACACCCATAACAATAAGAAAATGATAAGGTAACGCTTATGACGGACATCCACCACATTAAGAAAACTACAAAAAACGAGTACTACAATGCAAAGTGTCGCTCCCGCCGCATCGCGCGGGCACCTAACTAGTATAATTATAATGTATGATGCCTATTTCTCTTTTAGTTTTTAAAAGTTGAAAAAAAAAACACACAAAATAAATAGTTGAAACGATCAACTCACAAACCCATCACCGAACCCAAGTACCCAACCCTTTTAGCTAAACGTGTTCAACCACAAATTAACTTAGAACTTTAAGACTAAACCCAAATCCATTAATACCTAAGTACGTGTTATGTCAAAATTCACCCTGTTGTGTTGTCATTATTACATATTGTGAACATGTGATCATTTGTAATTAAGATGTTGACATGTTTTCTGGATTTCTTTTTATTTTCACCAAAAGATGTGCAATTTTAAATATGGTCCATGTATACATAACAAGAACTTTCATGACGGGCTATGGTGTGATGAAAATCGTTCCATCTTCGTCAATGGTATCAAAGAAGCATCAACCAAGCCTTCCACTAATCGATGTCAAACTCTGTAGGAGTCGATGTCAAAACCGCCAAGGCCTATTATCTGGAGTAATGATTAAATAAAAAAGAAACTAAAATATAAGTAACAACAATAAAATATATATACATATATATATAGAGAGAGAAAGTGTACTGTACAATATTCTTTATCGTACATTACGTAAGCTACAATCTCAGCCGTCAGATCATATTCCCGCATTGAAATCGCGTGTTGTTTTTTTGTAATAATTTCGCATGTGATAATTTTTAATGAAATCGCATGTTTTTTTTAACAATTTCGCATGTGATAATTTTTGATGAAATAGCATGTTGTTTTTTTGTAACAATTTCGCATGTGATAATTTTGATGAAATCGCATGTTAAAAAACCAACATGCGAAATTGTTACAAAAAAACAACATGCGATTTTCAATGCGGGAAGATGAACTGACGGCTGAGATTGTAGCGTACGTAATGTACAATAAGGGCATTTGTACGTTAACCTAACCCTATATATATATATAGGGTCAGGATTTAAAGAGAACGGTGAAAAGTGTGAGAACAGTGAGAATGATTTTGGTGGTGACATGTGGAATTGATGTTAAATTACACTAAGGGGTAATATTGTCAAAAAACTCACTCACATGAACTGAGTGTTCAAATAAAACGCTATAAAAACACCTAATTCAGAAAAACTCCAAACACTCAAAAGCTATTTTTTGAGCTATAATTTACAACAGCTCAAAAAAAACCATTTTTTTGAACGCCATAAAACACTCAAAAGCTGTTTTTTAAGCTATAATTTACAACAGCTCAAAAAAACTATTTTTTTAACGCCATAAAACATTCAAAAAGCTATTTTTTTGAGCTATAATTTATAACAGTTCAAAAAAAACCATTTTTTTAGCCATATAGCTCCCAGTTAAAACTCCATAACAAAAAAAAATTATTTTTTTGAGATATAAATTACAACAGCTCAAAAAAAACCATTTTTTTAGCCAGCTCCCAGTTAAAATGCCATAACAAAAAAACTATTTTTTTGAGCTATAAATTACAACAGCTCAAAAAAACCAACGCCATAAAAAAAAGCTATTTTTTTAGCTATAATTTAAACAGCTCAAAAAAACCATTTTTTTAGTCATCCGCCTAAATTAATATTTTTTGAGCTCAGAAAAAATCATAATTTGTACTGTAAAAACACCCAGTTCAGAAAAACGCCATGAAAAACTCAGTTGAAAACGCCATAAAACACTCAGTTCAGAAAAACGCCATTAAAATACCTAGTTAAAACGCCATAAAAACATCTAGTTCAGAAAAACGCCATTAAAATACCTAGTCTAAAACGCCATAAAACACCCAGTTCAGAAAAACGCCATAAAACTCAGTTAATTTTTTTTCGAAAAGTATATCAATAGTATACTCGTTGGAAAGATAAAAAACACTGAGTTTTATGGTGTAATTTTTTTCGAAAAATAATCACGTATAAAAAAGTTATCGTCGTTTAAATATGATGGGGAAAAATGGCATGTGATTAGCATGTGCACCTTTGTTTGAATCTTCCTATTTGACCCCTATTATTTACAAAAAGCCACTGCATCAATCCCAGCCAATAAACCACTAAGATCTTGTGGCTGAGAATCGTTCTCACACTTTGAGGCGTTCTCTCCTGATCATGTTCCTATATATATATATATATGGGAAGGTTCATTGGGGAACAGCGGGGAACCGACCCAAACGAACTCCGATTGGAGTCATTCCAGCGGCGTTGGAACCGGCTCGTCGAACCCTAACTAAGATCTCTTAACCCTAAACCCTAAATCCTAACTCCTAACTAAGATCTCTTAGCATTAGGGTTTAGTTTTAGGGGTTAGGGTTTAGCTTTAGGGTTTAGCATTAGGGTTTAGCTTTAGGGTTTAGCTTTTAGGGTTTATAGTTTAGATTTTACGGTTTAGCTTAGGTTTTAGCCTTATTTTTTAGATTTAGGGTTTAGGGTTTAGGGGTTATGATTTAGGGGTTAGGGTTAAGAGATCCTAGTTAGGGTTCGACGAGTCGGTTCCAACGCCGCTGGAATAAGTCCAATCGGAGTTCGTTTTAGTTGGTTCCCCACTGTTCCCCACTTTTTTAGTGTTCCCGAATGAACCTCACACTATATATATATATAAAGTATATCGTATATTACGGCTTAACGTACTTCACGTACGACAACATGCGTGATTTGTTCTATAACATGCGTGATTAATGTTTTCAATATGCGTGATTATTGTGTTTCAACATGCGTGATTTTTGATTTTTTGAGTTACAACTTGCGTGATTTTAAAATGAACGTGCGTAATTACCTGCCGTACGTGATGTACGTTAAGCCGTAATGTACGTTAACCTTCCTCTATATATAGCTAAACCCTAAAAGCCAAACCCTAATATATTTAGGGTTTATGGGTTATGATTTAGAGTTTGGGGTTAAGAGATCCTAGTTAGGGTTCGACGAGCCGGTTCCAATGCCGCTAGAATGAGTCCAATCGGAGTTCGTTTGAGTCGGTTCCCCACTGTTCCCCACTTTTTTAGTGTTCCCCAATAAACCTCACACTATCTATACTATATTATAATACATGAGGGAAGTATTCCCAAAAGTTAAGAACTTCTTCCCCATTATTTATAAATAAACCCCTAGAATGAGGGTAAAGTGGTCTTTTAAACCATAATTATTTTTTAGTCCCTCAATCTATTACATTTGAATCCTTGACATTTAACATAATTATGGGTAATTAGTTACACTTCCCCCCCCCCCCCCTCTTTAATTCTTTAATGTATTCCTGTGATATCTTACAACCCGTAATGTTTTAAAAAAATCCGAAGGTACCATGATGATCAGCACATTTTTTTAAACGTTTCGATAGTTGTCTTTTTTAGTTTCGCCGTGCGTTCATAAAGTACAAATAGCCGATGCGTAAATATACATTTGATTAAAGCCAACATTTGTTTTTTACCCAAGCCAGCTTTGACCATTACCTAGCTACCGTGCATTAACATTTGTTTTTTACCCAAGTTTTTTTGTTTTGAACGACATTGATAAACTAAAATATTCCCTAATTTTACTTGTACAGAGTCAGTTTGTTGTGGCATGTTTAATATAGTATAGATAAAACTCACAACAAACTTCCTATTAAACATGCCACAACAAACTAAACAGGATATGTGCATCTTATTTTAAAAACTTAAAACTCACAACAAACTTCCTAAATAAATGGATGACCAATCTAAAACTAAACCCTAATGGACTACTATAAATACATAGCAAACACTCACAATTCTACATTTCTATTGCTAAACAGATTTAAAATATGGAGCCAGTTCTGAATTCACTTGATGCGAAAAAACAAGCATGCGATATTGAAAAATCTAAGGTCGGTTCTATGATAAGTTTTGTTATATCGCAATAATGAATAATTGTTTTCTTTTATTTACTTTTATGTGAATACTAACTTATTTGATTTTTCAGATTCAACACACCAATTTAAACACCCCAGTTGTCGAACAAGCTTTTGTTAGTTTTTAAGTAATATTTTCGCTTATAATCTTTCATATTAACAAGTTCGTTATGTTATTATTTGGTGTTTTATTCTAGGATGATGGTGATAATAGTGTTGAAATTATTTCTTATGGTGCAATGTTCAGTCCATACAAGTCTAATCTTCAACGTCAATTTAGTAAAGAGGTAATTTTAAAATTTATTTAATCTTTTTTAAATTTTTTTATTCAATATTTGTTTTTTTTATAAAATTTATTTAATCATTTTTTAACTTTTTTATTAATTTTTTGTTTTTTAAGGATCAGAAGTATGAGAATCAAAAGAAAAGATCTAAGAGACTCTCTGAATGGAAATTGGTCGAGGTTATAAATTTAGATGATTCTAAGGACGATGAGAAAGAAGATGAATTAGATGATACTGCTAATTCGAGCACAAACAAGAAAAACGGATCAAAAAAGAAGAGAAATTAGATGAAATATATCAAGTGTTTTTATTTTTTTTTTCATTTTCAGTTTTTTTTGTTTGATCTAGACTATCCCATGAATAATAAAGTTTATTTTATATTTGAAGTTTATGTTTTGTGTTATTTTATTGCACTTATAATTTACATCTCGATTGAACTAATATACTTTTGTCATTTGTTTAGTATTTTTTATTAACAAACGAATCTTTACATGTTTAAAACAGTTTTTCTATACTTTATTTATTATTAATTTTTATAACAAAACAAAACTTTGATATTTAGTAGATAGAAGATAAACTATGTTCCAAAATTTTAGGAATTATTTAATACTAATTTACGATATTAGTAGATAGATAGTAAACTATATCCCAAAATTTTAGGAATTATTTAATAATAATTTACTATATTTATTAGATAAATAGTAAACTATGTCCCAAAATTTTAGGAATTATAAGTCAACTAATTAGGTCCTCCAAGTTAATTATA
The DNA here is from genome assembly GCA_030545235.1 of Helianthus tuberosus. NCBI lineage: Eukaryota > Viridiplantae > Streptophyta > Magnoliopsida > Asterales > Asteraceae > Helianthus > Helianthus tuberosus. The sequence goes on along the minus strand of CM060429.1, from coordinate 61,976,184 downwards.
TGGGATGAGGCATCGATGGCGAAACGTCAGGCGATAGAGGCAGTTGATCGAACATTGCAAGACATTATAGGTGTTAGGCTCCTATGTGTAACACTTATGACATATATCCACCACAATAATGTTATCATATACAAATAAGAAAACTACCAGCAACGAGTGCCGCAATCCAAAGTGTCGCCCCCGCCGCATCGCGCGGGCACCTTACTAGTATATATATATATATATATATATATATATATAGGGTAAGGTTCATGCGAGAACCACCTTTATTGCGAGAACCGCGAAAACCAATGTGAACACAACCTAAAATAGCTAAAAAAACCTAAAAAAAACCTAAAAAAACCTAACCCCCCCCCCAAAAAAAACCTAAACCCCCCCACCCCCCCCCCTCCCCCCACCCAAGCTAAATGCTAAAAACTAAACCCCCCAAAAAACCTAAAAAAAAACCTAACCCCCCCCCACCCCAAAAACCTAAACCCCCCTCCCCCACCCCCCAAAAACCTAAACCCCCCCACCCCCCCCCCCCCCCCCAGCTAAAAGGCTAAAAACTAAACCCCCAAAAAACCTAAAAAAATCTAAAAAAAATCTAAAATTTTTTTTTTGATTTTTTTAATATTTTTTATGTTAAAATCGCTACTTTTAGAAGCCAAAAAAAAAAATTTAAAAAAAAAATTTTTTTTTTTTTTTGCTACGAAAAGTAGCGATTTTGTTATAAAAAATATTAAAAAAAAAAAAAAAAATTTGTGTGATTTTTAGCTATTTTTAGGCATTTTTGGTTGCGTTCACATTGGTTCTCGCGGTTCTCGCAATAAGAGGTGGTTCCTAACGGATCTTTGTCCTATATATATATATATATATATATATATATATATATATATATATATATATATATACACTTGTTGTTTCTTAAAGGCCGAGATAAAACCATATATCAAATAATTGGGCATTTTACCTTACGACATAGATGCATGTTAGTAATATGTGTGATAAACACGTTATTTAGTTACTCTTACACGGCATCCCATCTACAAGTCGTAAAATAATCTCATCAACCACCATCTTAATTTCTCACGCCATGAGTCCCTTCTTTCATAAGATAAGCACACAAACTCGCATTGTGTCAAGGTCTAATGACCCATCAAGGAAGTGAAGAAAAATGCCTCTCACACTGGAATGAATAGAAAAATGTGTCAAGGTCTAATGACCCATCAAAAAAAATTATTTTTTTTTTGATATTTTGATTTTTAATTCTTTTATTTGTCAACATTTTTTAATTTTTTTATTTTTTAGTTTTCTGATTTTTTTATTTTTCTAAACTTTTTGTTTTTTTAGGATTTTTTATTTTATTTTTTTGGATTGTTTTGATTTTTTTTAATTTTTTTTTCTTTGTGAAGTTCAGGCTCTAAAGGCTAACGTCTACAAACACTCGAACAGGATGAAGAGTGTGATTGTCGTGCTCTTTTTGACTTTTTAGAGTTACCCACTTACATAGCATAATACCCATCATGACTCACAAATTATTTTAAATAGATATTTTAAAACTCATTCTTAATTATTTCCCAACCCATCCTAACACATCCTTATTTTTAGAATGACCCAAAATAACCAAATGGGTTTAGGGATGGCAATCAAACCTGAAACCCGACACATTTGGGACGGGTTTAGGGTCGGTTAATCGGGTTTGGGACGGGTTTGAGAATAGCTTTTATTTTTTTCGTGGGTTTGGGACGGGTTTGGGATTTAGTGATATACCCATTTATCCGACCCAATTACCCGATAAAGTGTACCCGTTTACCCGATTGTATACCCGATATAATTTCTTTTATATTATTAAATATGTATATATATGATACATCCATTTTTTACAGAGTTAAATGCTTGGTTGGTCCCTGTGGTTTTCAAAAATTGCAGACTTGGTCCCAGTGGTTTACTAATTACACGCGTGGTCCCAAAACTTGTCAAAAATGCACTCGGTTGGTCCCTAGCCCTAACATCAGTTAAATTTCCCAGTTAAGTCCATGTTAAATGACCAAAATACCCTTGCTTATTAACTCTCTTTATCATTTTTGTTTAGTTTTACTTCCATCAGAGAGATTTCATCTACACCTGTGACAACTGTGTTCTGTAAGCACCGTATAATGAAAAACAATGTCAGTTATCAATAAAACAATGTGCTTTGGTGTTATTATATGTGTTTTGGTGTTATTATATGTGCAATTGTGTTTATTAATTTTACAATTTGATTTGATTCCGACTTCAAGCTTTAAATCACTTTCTGGAAGGTTATACGCAAACAGGTGCTTAAACGCAATCAGTTTAACGCTTCGTACACTCCGGAACTGTGACGTAAGCCTAACATACCCTAGATATCCTCTACATAACTTAGAAATAAGTTTCGAAGGATTCGGTATGACGAAAATATGTTTATTTGAACTAAAGAACTAATTACGACAAACTGCGAAACGAACGTTGGTGACCGACCGGATGATATTTTAATCCCAAAAATATTCTGTTATGATTAAAATTTTATTTTAATCAGGTCCGTGTTGAAAAATAAATTAAAACGCCTAAAAACGTTATTTTTCAAGTTTAAGCGCGTACCGTGTGTTTCTGCGCGACACAGTGCTCCTACTAAAAAACGCAGACAACGCAGCCAGTCTTGGAAACTGAAATTTATTTCAGTATTATTTTGGCGAGTTTATTTTTATAGAATAATAAAAATAATTTAGAACGCCACAAATCGGGATTTGAACGCTAGATAAAATACCCGGTACATAATTAAACACTTTAACGGAACGGTGTTTAACCGGACAACCGGACTTTACCCGGGAAACTAAAATTTTTGCCACACACACTGTTTTATTATTTTTGGCTAGTCGGGATCCCCGAACACCCTACCACACTTTGTATTAAATAACACATAACAATACACAAACTATATCATTAAGTCCTAACTAGAGTTGTAACTAAACTAGTAACCAATACTTGCATCCCAAGCCCCCCCCCCCCCCCCCTAACCGGTTCTAGACAAGGGGGTACACACCCCTTGATTTCTTTCCATATTTTAATTGATATGTAGGAATGATATTAGACATATAACCCACCATGTAATCATATGTTGAAGGATGAGAAGCATAATACATGATGGATAAACTTGAATTTTGGTCTATAAATAAGCACCAAGGGTCTTGATCATTCTCATTCACAAACTCAACAAACAAACCACTTCTCTCCCTCTTCTCTCCCTACCAATCGGCTGAAACAAAGCAGCCCCATCACCACCATCTTCAAACATCATTCATCCATTCCAAGTGCTACACAAGATGTAAGATGGTGTGTAAGAAGGTTTAGAGCTTGCGGAACTTGAAGGACCCCTCTTACGTGCCTTTATCCACTCTATTTCCATCATCAAACTCCCCTAGCCTTGTGCTAGTAGTAAGTACCTTAGATCTTCATTTTGTTCATATCTTTGGTGGTTAATAGATGATAGAATGATGAAAGTTAAGAAACTTTGAAGATCATGAACAAATTTTGAACATAATGTGTTAAAGGGTGGGTAAAGAGAAGATATATGTGTAAAACATGATAAATCTTAGTAATACAAACACTAATCTGCTGTAAATAACATATGTTTTAAGATAAATCGTTATTAGAATGAATGGTAATCGTATGCGTACATTTTAATGGCACTTATACTACAAAAAGCATGCTGAGTTGCATTTTCAGCCGACTTTAACTGGCTGTAACAGGACCTTAATGAAACGAAAAATGTGTTTTCTGAAGTCTAGGTTCATGTATTATGAAATACGGTTCTAATGGCACCGGAATCATAATTTTTGGACTCCGTTTACTATTTTTAAGGTGTCATTTCGTAACAGCAGCTAGAGCTGCATTTTTGCTACTGAAAATATGCGTCCTGTTTTCTGTCATAACTTGTATTCTGTGTGGAGTCTGATCACGAAATTTATACCATAGTTGAACACTGATGTATTTGTAATTCTCCCACTGGAATTTCGTAAATCGGACTCACGATGAATTTTTAATGAATTATTCCGTAGACTGCGATCAGAAAGTAGCAAATCTGATTGCAGTCGGGAAAATGAATTTTTGTAAAATATTGGTAATGAACTAGACCCCAATATTTTTACAAAATAATATCTGGATCGTTTAAGACATTCTGTAAAAATTTGGGAATTTTTGGAATAGGTTAACTATTTTATTTAAATATCCGAAAACAGTCCAGTTTCATATATATTAAAACAGAAATGACATAAGTAGTATTTTGTGGGTTTTGGTTATTAAAGCATTCTTATTTAATTTAGGATGAATAAACGATTTGAGGGATTGTGTTAACATATAAAAACGCACCCAAAGGTGAGTACATAGTCCCCTATTTTACTATTTTCAATTGTTTTGGGGTGATTCATATGTATCTAAATGATTTCGATGTTTTAACGATGGTTTCAAAACGAGTAAGATGGTTTATACCAAACTAATAATGATTTCAATAATGTGAACAAGCTTGTTGGTTGTAATTACATAACGAATGACATTCATTAATTTCGGCCAAACCGACCAGTATTAGGTTATGGTACCATAGGATCCGACAAATCCCGTTATCAGACCGGACCCATGGTTATGTGTGGGTTAGGTGGGTAACGACCGAATCTAATGATTGTTAACTTACCCTTTGGAGGTTTGTTAATGCGAAAACGAGTTGAACAATAGACGAGTTACACAGGTTTGAATGTTATTAGCGAGACGACCAAAAGTAGTTTCACGATCTAAAACGAGAATGATTTAAACGACTAAAGCGATGATTAACTAATTAAACGATTTGGGTAAACGATTGGTCTTCGGTTAGTGTTTAGATAACGGGACGGGTGTAATGTGATGAAAGCATGGTGGATACGCCGCTGGTACTTCCTATATATATATATATATATATATATATATATATATATATATATATGTTTTCATCATATTACATACCGTGGCGTTATTTAGTTCACTTGGGTAAACAATTGGAAGCGATGTCACACAAACGAGGTTTTCGAAACGATATAAACTATACGAGTTTTATTACGAGAATGATTTACGATTTGGTTTACGAAAACAAATGTTTTGGGTTAAGATTCATGGCTTCGAGGTTTATAAACTATAACCAAACTATTTTGATTTGGTTATTCATTTTACGATACAAACATTTTAAAAAACAAGGTTTTCTAATGACAATTAACGAAGTTACACAATTTATTCCAACATATAAACGAGCCATGAATTTGACACTCTCACAAAACCTATGTACTCGCCAGCAATTCTTTGCTGACTTTGTTTTCACATATGTTTCAGGTGTTGTTGAATGATGTTGATTGCTAGGATGCATACTCACATAGGACTGGACGAGGCCTTAGTAACTTAATAAACTTGTTTATTTAGATTTCCAGACGATGTAAATATTTAATGTTTAATAAAACGAAACTTCAAATTTCCGTGTGTTTTGAAACAATGATTCTGTTACAACACTCCCCGACAATTCCGCCGCGATTTGTTGTTTTACGCGGTCGGGGTGTGACAACACCCAAAACCAATCTCTCTCGATTCACCAATCCAGAGAGATTTCATCTCTCCCAATTCCCCCGATTTCTTCTCTCCAATCCAAGATTCACAAAAAATGCAAACATCTTCACTCAATCACCCTTCATCTTCCTCATCATCATCCTCCCCCAATTCACCATCATACTCCTCCATAACTCTACCACCATTACTACCACCCACTACAAACCAGGCATTTAACTAGAAATCATCTACACAGAAATCATAATATCATCATCAGTTCATCATCTACACAGAAACCGTAGAAATCATCTTCTCAAATCACTTCAATCATCAATGGATTTCTTCAGATCTCTACTATCAGATGATCTAGAACCTGAATTTCCACTCAATCACTCACAATCCGATCCAAATTTGATCCAAAATATCTCACCAAATCAACCAGAAAGCGAAGCCGGTGAAAAAAAACACAGATCCGACCACTTTATCTCTGCCATCTCCGCTTGGATATACAAATCGGTGGTTCCAGAACCACTTGGATATACAAATCGAAAAAAAACACAGATCCGACCACTTTATCTCCGCCATGTCCGCCGCCAGTGGCGTCGCCGGTCTTCACCGTCGCCGCCGTGAGCTAAATCATCGCTCACCACCACCCGACAGTGGTGGAGGTGGTCTGTAACACCTCGAAAATTTACGTCCTATAATGTATTGACACGTGTCATAAGCTTGAACGTGTGAAAGTATACTCTAGAGGGACTAAAGTTGACAAACATGGAAAGTATGTGAATATAAGGGTCCAAAATGTCAACAAGGGATAGGTATAATTTACAGTAACCCTACATGATGCTCATACCCTTACACGAATAAATCATGGATCATGCGAAGCTAATTGTGAAAGAAAGTGAGAGATTACAAACTACAGGGGTTAAATGTGTCAACATGTTTAAGTTATACCTCTGAGTGACCTTTTAGCAAACCCGAAGCTTTGTAATGATTAATTATGCTTACTAGAATGTGTGATAAAAATTTTATAAAGTTTCGTTATCGTATGAGAAAGTTATGATCAAAATCGTATACAAGGAGTTAAAGCGTCAACGTTGAAGTTTATGACTTTTCGGGTAACAATAAAGTTAACCGAGGACTAAACAAAGTGGGTAAATGTCTTAAAGCCCTTATAAGTCAATTTAGAGGGCTGATTGTGCAAAACATGATGTGAAAGCGACCTTTAGAAGGACCAGGGGCCAAAACTGCAAATATTGGAAAATTGTGTTGGGTGATCACAACATGCTCGCGCAGCGCGAGCACTAGCACCATATGCCGTCGCGCTACGCGACGGCCTTATCTGAACAGAATTCCGAATTTCTTGGTTTCTTGTCTGCCATGGCCATTTTAGCCGACTTTAACTCGATTTTCCTCATCTTGCTTGACCCCTAAACGACCCCTAGACACTTAGGGACATCTGGAAGTGATCCATGGCCATTGTTAGGCTTGTGTGTCAACAATCCATGAGTTCTTGAGCACTATATAAAGGGCCAAGGTTGCAACCAAATTCTTCACACCTTCCTTCAGCATTCTGATCATTTCTGGAGCTCCAAAGCAGGCTCAAGTGATCACTAATCGTGCATAGGACTCTTGTAAGTATGCTTAACCTTTCTTAGTTAAGTTTTTGCTTAGTTTTAGCTTAAAAGTCAAACCGTCGTAATTAACGGTTGACTTAGCGATTAATCACTAATGGTCCAGTGATTAGTCGAATTGAAAGTAGTTATAAGTTGGTAATTATGTGGGCATTAAACCCTTAAAAGGGTTCCCCCTGATTCCCACTCTAACTAGGTCAAATGTCGGGTCAAACTTGTTTTTAAAAAAGTCAACAGAATGCTTATTTTCTAATTTATGCATAATTAGCAATGTAGAACACATACAACCTGTTTGATCATTAATATAACTTAGTAATTAGTATAAGAACATGTCTAAACATGTTCAACCCGACAATTTTCTGTTTAGACCCGGTTCGGAACCGAAAGTCGCAAAGCTTTGACTTTCGCTTTGACTTCAGTTCTGACCCGTTTTGGTATGTTTTAGAAATACCTTAGAGCTTTAATTGGACTAGGTTACATGCTAGTATAACCCTCTGTGATTATACACCTTGGTTCATTAGTTATCCAATTAATATGCATGATTCCGTTAATTGCTCATATGTTGACCATTATGCCCTTTTCACCTTAAAACGTGATTTTTGAAAATGTAAAAGAGTAGAAACCTTAGTTACTAAATTATAAACTTGCACCCAAAATTTGACATCAGTTTGAGGTGTAGATTGAGAGTTATGCTCATTAGCGTAAATTGAAAGCTTTATGTTAATTAAACGGCGTAATTAGCGTATAGCCTATTTAAACTCACTTTTTGATATCAAACTTCTTACCCACTGATGTAATATATTATTTTGGGATTTTTGAAGATTTTTAATTAATTTTAGGCTGAGCATAACTTATAGTCGTAGGCTTAATCCGGTAATTGTCGGTTTTGCCCTTACGGGCCATAAAATGAGTTTTACATATCTAATTGACTCCAAACCTTTTGCTACTGATTTTAAATGATAAATAAATTATTTTAAGCCTTCTGGAATAATAAAAATATCAACTTTATGTATAGAACCCGGAAATGGCTTCTAATCGCCTTTTTAGCGTTTTTAACGCATAGTATGTACTAGAACTATTTTAAACATACAAGGGTTGATACCTACTGATATTTTAGGTAAATTATAATATTTTAACAGTAAGCAAAAGTTGTTAAACTCAGACTTCAGTTTTGAGCTTTATGGCTTATGTGAAATTACCAAAATGCCCCTACGGTGCATAGTTTGGTTATAATTGATAAATTTCACATATATACTTTACCCTACTGTTATAATTTATCAAATTAAGTATTTTTTCTGATTACATCAGACCTGTAACTCAGGTTAATACTTAAACTCTTTTATAACCTTGAAAATGACCAAACTACCCCTACGGGGCATAGTTTGTGTTTAAACTCGTTTCGGGCATAATAAAAGACAACTTACTGATGTCACAACATATTTGAAGCATATTAACTTAGGAAACCTGTATATAACTCTAATAAGTACCCGTTACGCTTATTACGCGTTCGGTTCGGTTTATGTAACTAGTTTACATAAATTAGCCGAAACGGGTCAAACACTAGCAGTTTTACCCAAAAAATTCAGAATGTGCCTAGATTACCCATATAAGGTAAGTCTTCAATCTTGTCGGGTCTAAATCACATTCTATTCCGGTCTTCGCCTTATCATGCGTTTGAACCGCATCTTCCTTTTGGAAACTAACCGGTCTAAGTCAAAACTTAATTAAAGACCCGTTAGGATTCTAATAGGTTATTAAAAACCTTTGTTCCAGATTAGGAGCCCAGTAAAAGCTATCTGTACTTGCTGATTTGATATACGGCTGGGATTGAATTTATATTTAGCTCAGGTAAATACTTTTAACTTATTTTCCCTATACGGGCTTGGGTTACGGTATATAAAATACCGCTTGGTCGGGCATCAAATCTTCCATCGTTTGGTGGTTAATTGAATAATTTGATCGGCCCGTTTAAATCGTTTTGTTTACTTAAAGCCTTTGGGGGGTTAATGACCATGTCCCGGATATCCTTGGCATCATTTTACGAAATGGCCACGACCTAAGCGCAGAGTGTAGGCGTACACTCATCGGTGCATAAATAGTTGATGTGGTGTGTCTATTGATCTTTAACCCGGCACGCTCCGGGCTACTGAACGCATAAGGAACATGTAATTCTTTTACAAGATTATATATTTAAATGATTATCCCAAGTTATAATGAGTTTGTGCCACGTGCATTCAAATCAATTTTATTAAAACCTTTTCAAATGAGTCAGTTAATTGTATTTACCAGTGTAAACTGACGTATTTTCCAAAAGGCTAAATGCAGGTACTATACGTAATAGGCTGGCTACTCCAGGCAACAATAATCAAGTCTCGCAAGCTTTAGATGTTAAATTCTGTTGAACGATATTATCTTTCTGTTTAAGATCCGCCTGTGGATCCTTCTTACATTCCGTTGTAATATTTGATATTACTTTGAATCGGATTATAATATATTTATCTTTTGCTTCCGCTGTGCATTTATATATTGTGTTGTTTGACTATGATGTTGCCAACCACGTCACGATACTCCCCCACCGGGCCCACCGGTGACACGTGGAATTCGGGGTGTGACAGGTTGGTATCAGAGCCAACTTTGAGTGAATTAAACACTAGCTTTTTGTGTTTAATCTCAATGACACATTAGCACATTCCTTGACCTTCTGAGTCTAGACTTAACATAGGAATATTCTCAATCCTAATCTGGAAATTTTGCTTCCAATTTTTATATATTGGATACCTCGCCAAGCGAAGAAGCCGTAATAGGAATTCTCCACACCCGGAGCCTTGAATTGCTGACCTTCGTACAGCGGCTAGGATGAAACGTGCAACCAAGGAGAAAGCATTCAGAAATAAAATGAATAAGAAACTCCTTTTGCTGAAAATCGTTTCCTTAAAAGTCTTTATAACGATATTTATCTTTTAGTCCCTTCGAGGACAACATTATTCCTTTCAAGTCTGTTGGTGCATATTTGTGACAACAGCTTAGATTTGGTCTTTGGATATCTTGTAATTAGTTAAACGATAAACAGTTAGCGGGTTTAGCTTTGTATTAGTGAGTTAATAAAGTTTGGGCTAAACAAAACCCACATTGGGTGATGGGGGACGATTTGGGCCTAGCCCATGTAGCAAACCCAGCCTAATGTTGCAACCTTGTGTTATATAAACAAGGTTAGGCTTTAGGGTTTAGGTTAATCAGCCAAAATAGAGTTTGAGAGGCATTGAAATTCGTGAGAGCTAGACTTGGACGAATTTGAGTGTGGTTAGGGATCTTGATTGATTGTAATCACTTTGATAGTTAATCAATAAAGATCCGGTTTGAAAGTGAATTGTTGTTTCTGTTTTCTACTTGTTTCTGTGATATTCTGATCAAGAGGATTCCGCACTCTTGATTGGAAAGACAATTCTGTGAAAGATCCATACATCAAGGGGACCTACAATTGGTATCAGAGCATTAGGCTCTTTAAGGCTCGGTTCAGAATTGTTCTTGGAGAAACAGGGAGAATTTCGAAATTTTTGAAATCTGATAAAATTAGGGTTTCGAAAATTTTTTGTTGGTTTTATAAAATTTTCGAATTTGTTGGCTGTTTTGATCTTCTGTTTGTTTGGTGTTTTGCAGGATTTCTGGAAAGTTTTTGGTTGATTCTGGAAGAATTTTTAGCTGAGAAACTTGAAGATTCGAAGACTGTTCTTCGTGTTCTTCATTAAGTTCATAAGAATTTCGTAAAAAAAAAAACTTGCTGATTTGCTGTTTGAAGTTTGCAGATTTGTGTTGGAGAAGAGAAAGAATAATCAGAATTTTCGAAAAGATTAAGTTTCCAGATATACAGTCCAGCGAAATTATAAGACCTGCGAATTTAATAGATCTGCGAACTAATCGGTGAAATAAATCCAAAGGCGACTTTGGTGACCGTATAATTTTCCACAGCGAAATTATCACGGTTTCAGCGAAATTAAGCAGTGAATTTGACCAGCGAAAATAACCTGCGAAATTGATTTGTTCAGCGAAATTAAGTGACATTGACCAGCGAACTTAAACCAGCGAAATTAACAACATAATCAGCGAAATTACCAGCATATTTAAGGGGTGGAATTTTCGTTGGCAAGCGTCGGCAAAATTTGACTGTTTTGCAAATAGAAAGTGATCCGTAGCTCGTTTGACTAAACCATTTGGACCGTTGAATTCCTCGTATTTTTAGGGTAAAAAAAAAAGATGGGTACACCGTTTGACTCTGGAAAATCCCGAATTCGGTTTTCGACATTATATATCATTGGATTTGTCTTTTCGAGACGATTCTAAAGGTGTAATTTGGTAACCACTGTTTTCGGAGATCTTTTGTACGGTTTTAACAGTCTGTTACGTTAAAATGTCAAACATGATGAATTTGAAAGCACCTAAGATGATGAAGGTGGAGAATTATCTTACATGGAAGGACAACTTCAAATCCTTCATTGAATCTCAGGATGCACGCATGTGGATCTGTATAGAAGATGGGTACACAAACCCAACACACGATTTTGAGGGCAGACCACGTCGAACAGACTATGTGAACATGCAAGAGGATGATAAAAGGAAGTATGACGCTGAAAAGAGAGCATTGGCTGCGATTAAAATGTCCTTACCTGATAGCATCAAGCATACCTTCAACAAGTACACTAATTCAAAGGATATGTGGGATGCATTACAAAAGCGATATCAGGGAAATGAGAGTGCCACTCAGGCATTCATGGCAGAGATAGTGCCAGTTGATGAGGCTGAAACTAGTGTGAGTGATGCTGAATCTGAAGTGAAAAATGCTGAAGCTCAAGTGAAAAATGCTGAAGCTCAAGTGGAGAATGCTGAAGCTCAAGTGGAGAATGCTGAAGCAAAAGTGGATGCTGAAGTAGGGAAAGAGAGTGAAGTTGAACAGGTTGTTGCTGATGAAACCTCAGAAGTTCATGAGGAAAAGGTACAATCTAATTCTGTGTGTTTAAGATGTCGTGAACTACAGGGTGAGATTGACAGGTTGTCAACACAAAACCAAAGTCTGGTAAGTGAGATGTCTAACATAAAAGAAGCAATTTTTTTTGCTAAAAGAAATGAATCTACATACTTGAAGAAGATAAGAGGTTATGAAGCTGAAATTGAAGCTTTAACTTGCAAATTGAATGAAAAACTTCAAGTCATAGACTTAGCTCATGACATGATGGCTGAGAAAACAAAAGAGATTTCTGAAAAATGCAAAGAGTTGTCAGATGCACAACTCAAAATTGTTGAACTTGAAAAGAAATTGAGTCAATTCAGAGATTCGTCTTTTGTAATGAAACACATGATGGGTGGGTTAAAGAAGAGTAATGACAAGACAAGTGTGGGCTTCCAGGGCTTTAATGAAGTTCCACCTCCTCTTAGTCATGACTATTCATTCCTGCCTAGTGAAGATGAGCTAGCAAACTTTATGGCATCTGCACCTAGTAGTTTCGCATCCACATCAAGTCAAGGTGATGGATCTGAGAGTGATGATGCTAAGGAAAACAATAACAGTGAACCTTTGAAAAAGAAAAATTCACCGCCTAAGAATAAAAATCAAGCTTTTGTTAAAAAGATTAATTTTGTTCAAGGTAGTGATATGAAAAACGAAACTGCTGTTATTGAAAATGAATCGAATGTAGAGTTTGCAAAAAATAAGAGCATAGAAATATCTGAAATCAAGCAAACTAAACAAGGTTCATCTAAGGGATCATCACCATCTGATAAGGGATCTACCTCAGAGACTCCAGCTAAGAAGTCTTTGAAAAGGAGATCGTGCTTCAAATGTCACATTAAAGGACATGTAGCTAGCTGCTGTCCTAACAAAAAGAGTGAAGCACAACTTAGTGAAAAACAGAGAGGGAAATTACCAGAGAAGAAAGGTGATACTGAGGAGAAAGGATCAAATTCTCCTAAGAAATCTGCTCCTAAGCAACCAGAGAAAGTTGTTGTTGGTGTAGATAAGGCTGGAACAGGAACTCCACAAGTTCCACGTTTTCAAAGAAATCAACCAAGATTTCAGCCTAGATCTCCACCAGGCAGATATGAGAGACCTAGAAGCAGTTCACCAAGAATGAACAATTTTAATTCTAATAATTTCAGAAGTCAAGGTCAATATCAAAATCGATACCAAAATAATGGTGGACGAACTTTTTATAATAATGGCTTTAGAAATTACAACAATAATGCTTCTTGGAATCAAAACTCAATGTATCAAAATCAAAATTTCCAAAGGTCAAATAGTCCAAATATATATAGGAACCCTCAGGACCAGAGACCTTATGGAAATCAAAATCAAATTCCATCAACAGGTCTGAGATCCAAGACTTCTGTTAGGAGTAATGGATATTGGATGGATGTTTCAGTAGTTGGTGAATTTGGACGACCCAAGACCATTAAGGCTTGGGTCCCCCAATCTAACTAATTTCTTAGTTGGTGTGTGCAGGAGCTGCTAAGGAGGATTATCAACTTATGTTGATAATGGCTGCTCTAGGCACATGAAGGGGGATGTGAGATTGTTGATATATATATTTTGATTGATTTAAATTGAAGTTCAAAGTGCTGAGTTGACACACTAGATAACCTGACAGATCTTTATACTAAAGCATTTGACAGGGCTCGCTTTGAACATTTAGTTGAACTCAACGGGATGAGGAATCCTGAATAACTGGTTTTTCATAAGAATTTTTTGTAAATAGTTTATTGCTTTTCTTAAAAAATCAAAAATACAAAAACATTAAAAAATCAAAAACATAAAAAATAGAAAATCAAAAATGAGTTATCACTGTGTGAAAAAGAAGAAATGATAGTACATCGGCAAGTTAGACTGTCACACTGAAATTGAAATTAAATTGCATAAGTGTGATAGCAGCTTCATCATATGATGTACCAGTAGGCAAAAAGCATAAAATAATCAACTTACCAAAGTGATATAAACATAAAAGCACTGAGTATGAGTGGGGAACACATCAGTGGTGTATGGTATAATGACCTTAAATCTTGCGTTGATAGATTGCCAAAATCTGAAGTTTTGGGTCTTTATACTGTTATTTCATCTGGGGATATCTTGGCTGTCCTTCTGTTCAGAACTAAAATTGTACATGACCCCAGGAAAGAAAGTCACTTGGAATTAGCACATTTCTATTTGAATGTCTGTATGTTGTCCCGATACACACAATTTTGATCTGATTCTGAAATCTTCTCTGAAAAAAGTCGTGTACCTCCTCTGCTGCATCCAGATATATGCTGACCTGGAGGTGCTAGGCAACGACAGCTTCTGCTGCATCCAGATACATGCTGACCTAGCTGTATGTTGTCGCGCTATAGATCTAATACACCCGAAAGAGGCCCTCAAGTGCCCAAAAGAAACCCAAGAAACCTATATCAAACTGAGAAAAACTCATTTGATCTGTATATTATACCATCTCTGCTAAAGATCTATTCTGTTCTCTTCTCAACCTATTCCCAGTTAAGATTTCAGAAATCTGGATTGGACTTGTGAAATATGTGGTAGGGAAGATACTTGCATGATAGAGTGTGTTGTTTATATTTCCAGGATTTGATTAGTATTTATTTGGGTGTTCATTGTTAAGCAATTAAAACATGATAAAACAGATTATAGGCAGACCTAGACATTGTCAGGATATCTTAAAGGATGACATCAGTATATTCACCTACTACGATGAATCTTTGTGCATACCTTGATCGCGGGGGTATATCCTGAAGTGGGACACGCTCGTATTTCAGTATAATAAAATTACCTTAACGTATCATACGGTAATGGTACTTGAAATGTTCATGCATTTTGTTTAAGTGGACAAACATACTGGTAATCGTCTTGGACTGCTTTTCACGAAAAATTAAATAAAGAATTATCTAATTGTGTGAAACAGTTTGATTATGCTGATATGATCTTCTTACCGGTGATTCTCACAAAAATAGAGTGTTTATTGTTTTTGTTATTTACTTGCTTTCAGAAAATATAAAAATCCAAAAATAGTGTCTTTTTCTGTTTAAAATTCTTAATGTACGGAAGACTGTTATTCTTGGAGGAATTGTTACTGATAGGGGGAGATGGTGTTAGAAAGTGAGTTCAAAATTTTAAATCATGCGGGTTATAGGGTGTGATTAAAAAGTTTTGCGTGTTGGTGAAAAATTGAAAATGCTTAATCTGTGATACAGTTTAACTATCTCTTGAATAATAATAATTTATTTAACTTTGTTGAAAAATTCTTATGGTTTCTCGAGATGTTTGTTTTATAGTATATAGATTGAAGCAGTATGTTGCTGAGAAGTTGCTGTGAAGATGAGAGTTTGATTGGATGCATAGTAGAACCTCCTTTCTATATTGCAGACAAAGTGAAGAGTTTGAAGATGGCTATACATATGCTGAACTGGAGTTTACTCAAACGCTAAAGTTTTGAAGATTTGGTGATTGGATGCATCAGCTTAGGGGGAGTCTGTTGCTGACAGAAGCTATTGAAGCTGAAGCTATCCAAAGACCAAAGACAGTGCAAGACTACATGAAGATTGCAAGAAGACTGAAGACAAAGTTATTTTATGAAGCTATTGTCAAGGGGGAGTTTGTTGGTGCATATTTCAACAGCTTAGATTTGGTCTTTGGATATCTTGTAATTAGTTAAACGATAAACAGTTAGCGGGTTTAGCTTTGTATTAGTGAGTTAATAGAGTTTGGGCTAAACAAAACCCACATTGGGTGATGGGGGACGATTTGGGCCTAGCCCATGTAGCAAACCCAGCCTAATGTTGCAACCTTGTGTTATATAAACAAGGTTAGGCTTTAGGGTTTAGGTTAATCAGCCAAAACAGAGTTTGAGAGGCATTGAAATTCGTGAGAGCTAGACTTGGACGAATTTGAGTGTGGTTAGGGATCTTGATTGATTGTAATCACTTTGATAGTTAATCAATAAAGATCCGGTTTGAAAGTGAATTGCTGTTTCTGTTTTCTACTTGTTTCTGTGATATTTTGATCAAGAGGATTCCGCACTCTTGATTGGAAAGACAATTCTGTGAAAGATCCATACATCAAGGGGACCTACAAAGTCCCATTTAGGGCAACCTTGAATTTTTAATTTTATAGTGGAATGACTAAATATTCATCCTAATCAGGAAATAGGAAATAAATGAAAAATAACATTCCTTTTATAAGATCTACCATTATAATAAAATGGCAAAATCTAAAAAGGACAAGACCTAGCCTTGTGTCATTATTAAGACCCGGCCAAGATGGCAGTTCCTCAATTTAGGTTCAGATCCTTATTAATATCCCGAGTTAGGATTGTTCTGCGTTTATTATTAAAAAGGAATCCTAAAGGTAAACCTAGCCTATATGATGAGGCCAAGATGGTAGGACCTATTCAAGAGATTCAAATCCTTGTTAACACCTAAGAACGTGTTAGCACTCTTGACAGATGTGATTCAAGAAAATCACAACAGTCATTCTTATATTGGATTCTTCCAATTTTCTTATCTAGTCTATTGATTTAGAAATCATGGCTTATATCATCCTATAAGATGATCATATTATAAACATCCTTTAGAAGGGAAATGCCTACGGGCTATAGTTAATGTCCTCTGAGACCAAAGACAGTGGTAGCCTACAACTCCCTGCCAAGAAAAAGTAATGAACTTTGATCCACACCTAAATGCCTCGATCCCAAACGATCATGGCTTATAAATTAAACTTGTCCACGTGACTAGGCCTTTTGTGCTATTACTAACTTATAAATTTTCCTCGATTCTCTGAAATCATGGCTTATAAATTAAACTTGTCCACGTGACTAGGCCTTTCGTGTTATTACTAACTTATAAATTTGCCTCGATTCTCTGAAATCATGGCTTATAAATTAAACTTGTCCACTTGACTAGGCCTTTTGTGCTATTACTAACTTATAAATTTGCCTCGATTCTCTGAAATCATGGCTTATAAATTAAACTCGTCCACGTGACTAGGCCTTTTGTGCTATTACTAACTTATAAATTTGCCTCGATTCTCTGAAATCATGGCTTATAAATTAAACTTGTCCTTGTGACTTGACTTTTTGTGCTATAGTTATATTTTAATTAAATCCAGGATAATATTAATAAAGATCCTGAATAAAAATAAATATCATTCCTTTCCTGCCGGTATAAATATTAAAAGAGAATCTTAAAAGGTTTGACCTAGCTTGAATGTCATTGAAGACCTAGCTAAGATGGTAAAACCTGTTTAAAAAGATATTCAGATCCTCATTAACATCTGAAAATGTGTTAACACTCCCGACAACAGTGATGCGATAAAATCACACTTGTCATCCTTATATTAGGAGTTTTCCAAATCCCTTAATTGGCGTAAATGATCAATAGGAATCATGGCTAGTAAACGTCGAACATGATGTACGCATCAAAACATCCATTTGGGATGTATACCTACGGGCAAAGGTGTATACATGAAAAGATAGTTTTTATTTCATAAATTCTTGTCAAGACAATGAACTACGAAATTTTCCGATCCAAAGGAATCATCGATTATGTTTTAGATTTTTCCCTAGTGACAAGGCCCTGTGCCATCAAGAGTCCTTGGGAACAAGCTCTTATGCTATATAAAATGTCAGTACGACATAGACAATCGTGATTTATGTCCCCTGTCTAATAAATATGAAGGATTATATTCTGTTTACACGCCAAGGATGGTTTATTTAAAAAACCTAGGCAGAACATAATCAAATAACTTAAATACTATCTTTTGGCCTATACGGTTTATTTACACCATAGCTATTTAATCAACAAATTCGACAATTCACCATATAATTAAATCAATTATTACTAATTGGTTTGTAGCCTTCAAAGCTTCACCATGGTTGACTCCTCTGAAGCTCACAATCATCCAGTTAATCAGAATGATGATACAAGACTGAATTTAACGGGCGCCGAGTTACAGGCTATGTTAGATACAGCTGTAAACAAGGCCATGAACCGAGCGTTAAGGGATCATAAGCGAAAGTATGATAATACCCCGAATAAAGGTTACAAAAAGGGTAGGACCAGTTCGAGCTATAACCAGTCCAAGCCAAAGAAGGCAAAACCCGAATGTGGAACCTGCGGGAAGAAGCACTTTGGAAAATGTTTCTATGATCAGACCAGGGGATGTGTCATCTGTAAGGAGATGGATCACAAGACCCATGAATGCAAGGACCTGAAGAACAACCAGCGGTCAGGTGAAAAGACCAAATGCAAAACCTGTAGGAAATACCACCTCGGGAAATGCAGATTGAAATCTCAGCCTCTACCCTGTGGAATCTGCAAGGCCAAGGAACATAAGACCTTGGATTGCAAGAGATTGGGAGACGCAACCTGCTATGGTTGCAATGAAATAGGGCACATCAAAACTAATTGCCCTAATAAAACCAAGAAGTCTGGCGAGGCTAAGAAGACAAAAACCGGAAACTCTCAAATGGTTACTCAAGAGGCTATCTAGGATGACAAGGTCACAACAGGTACTTTCTATATCAATAACGCTCATGTTAGAGTATTATTTGATTCAGGTTCAGATAAGTCTTCCGTAGACAATAGATTTTGTAAATCATTAAGTCTGCCTGTTAAAACTCTAAGCGTTAAGTATAAAGTAAAATTGGTCGATAGTACCTCAGAGACTGCTTCAGCAACATTAGATGGATGTTTATATCCATTTAGAACCATTCTCTTTCCGCTATCCTTGTTTTCATTAATATAAGGACTCGATATAGTCATAGGAATGGATTGGTCGTCGTGTGACCAAGCCCATATTGTGGGTGTAATAAGAAGTATGTAGTTATCAAAACTCCTTATGGTGAGCCTTTGACCATCCAAGGAGATACTGGGTATGGATTGCCTAAGCACTTGTTGAATATGGTATTTAATACCAAAGTTTCGAGCATGGAAAACTCAGAAGAAACAAACAACAGTCGCGATGCTAGAGATGCGACAAATGTTAATAATGAATCCAATATGAACCCCAAATGTTAATGGAGTAAATCTCTAGAACTATGATTAACACAGTTATTAGAAAGGCTATGAGAAAAGTCATGAAAAGGCTTAAAAAGCCGAACGATGTTCGCTTTAAAACACATGTCGCTGCTCATAAGAAGAGCTATATTCATACTTCAAATGCGAAAAAATAACCCAAACAAAATCATATGTGGCAAGAAGCCCTTTCCTCTTAGGATGTACTTAGAAGTACTTTGTCTCTTAGAAGTCAAGAGACTTCAATAGTAAAAAGGGGCCATCGATTTCAGGAAATTGTTGGATGTAGTAGAAACCATTAGGTATATCAGTGGTTATGCTGGAAAGGACATGGTAAGGTATACATCACAGCCATTCGATAACAATACTCCTAATTAGTGAGGACATCATTGAAGTCCACAAGAAAGATCCCCTTATGCAATATGGGATGGTCCAAGTTTTTAAGGACCTTATTAGAAAAACCTATTACCCACATCACAAAATGGAGAAAGATGAAATAAGAATTTTCTGACTCTCGCCATAAAAGTTCTAGACTGTCGACAGTATGTCGCAAATTTTAATTCGTTGGCTGAGATAGTACCCTAATCAGTTTACCCAAAATTCTAAGCTTAACGCAAATAATTATTAGTGGTTAGCATCGGCAATAAGAGGGCACATTAAGGTTTCAAAACCTGCTCATTATAAATCCATTATGGATCTACCTCAGCTACTCACGTTATATAGATTAAGAAACGACCAGTCAAAGCTGAGACTGCTCTAAATTGTCATAAATTTTGCAGCTAAGTTTGAAAGGATTAAGAATGGAGGTGTTTAACCCTCCTGATAAATGATTAGAGGCAGTTCACATTGATAATAACACTAGATAAATCCCTTATTGTGATTTTATTGCTAAAAGTTATATTTGGGTTCAGGTGCTGCTAAGTCTCTCATAAGACCATAAGCTTAGCAAACCTTTTAGAAATTTTTCCGTAAAAACCCCATACATTAAGTGTAAGGAAAAACTTACAAGCGAAATCATAGGAACCATTTCTTCTGTTCCCATCAGAAACCTTCAATCGTAAAATTTTAGAAGTATCCTCTCTATAGAGGAAGTGCGTCAGCATATATAATTGATATCTCCTTGATCTCTATCAATTATGAATACCAAATGGTATGACAAAAGCGCCACATGAGGATTGATGTATCTTAATAAGTCCCATAGATTGCTTCCATGCCTGATCAGTATGGAGGTTTAATGCATGGGACCACAAAGATATTCCGATGGTCATATGATACTAAAGTCAACTAATGGTATTCAAAGAAGATATCCAGAATGAAATTGTCCAAGTAAATGTTCCCGATTAAGGAATTCGTGGACTAGTAACATAAATGTGTCACTTATTTGACACAAGCAATGATGAGTGAACTGGAGCCTGAGATTTGGAAAAATCTCTGTAACCTCCTTGTATCTTGATTATCTTCTCCTAAGACTACCCTGTTTACCTCCCGAGAGGCAAGTAGAGTTAAGATTAACATCCCGCTTTGGGTTGGAGTGTTGTAAGAACTCCATGTTGATTATGGAATAACCGAAAACCTGATTAAGTACATTTTAAGATAGGAGATTCATATAGCCTAACTCGATATTCCGAGAGTTTGATATTGTTGGGTAAGAAAGACGGTTCATTTTGCTTATGCATTCGTTACCGCAACCCTAATTAGACAACGATTAAGAATTTCCATTAGCTACCCAGGATCGTCGAATTGTTCGACTAACGACAAGGATTAGCTATTCCTTAGAATTAGTTAAGCAGTGGTTGGAATAACCATCTCACCTTAAGATAAGCTTTTCTATAATAGTTGATATGTAAGCATCAAGGCTTCTCCCTTGGAGACCTTGTAAAGATGGAGTGTTAAACATCTATTGTTAGGACAATAGATTGGTAAGTCCACTTATCAGGATCTGAAAGTTGCATTAGAAACAACGAATAAGATCATATAAACCCCTAATTATCTATAAGTTGCCATTATTCGGCAGAAAATCAAGGATTAATGGAAAGTAGTAACCTTCCTAAATTATTATTAAAGAATAAAGTTCAAACAAAGGATATCACCCAGGAAGGGTGTGCCAAATTGTTAAATTTTCAGGCTAGTTAAGCTCTGAATATATAGAACCATTCGAAGGAAATCGAATGTATCAAGATCAAGTAGCTTATAAGCTAAAACCTATTTAAGGATCTTGGCAGAGCTCGCAATACATTTCACACTAGTGACTGAAGGAGGTGTTTCGCCAATAAGGCAAGAAGCACTGTCACATAATGATATGCGGATTTATGTAGTGATGAGCAACCTGTGTCGATTAAGGATCGACAGGATTAGAAGCTCCAAAAAGATACATGTACCTATTATAAAGGTCAATTGGAGTGCCTTAGAGGCTCAAAGGTACTGGGGAAGATTAAGCCCAATATAAGGCAGAAAATACTTCCTTTATTTTAACAAATCTCGAGGTCGAGATTTCTTTTAAGGGGGTGAGGATGTAACACCTCAAAAATTTACGTCCTATAATGTATTGACACGTGTTATAAGCTTGAACGTGTGAAAGTATACTCTAGAGGGACTAAAGTTGACAAACATGGAAAGTATGTGAATATAAGGGTCCAAAATGTCAACAAGGGATAGATATAATTTACAGTAACCCTACATGATGCTCATACCCTTACACGAATAAATCATGGATCATGCGAAGCTAATTGTGAAAGAAAGTGAGAGATTACAAACTACAGGGGTTAAATGTGTCAACATGTTTAAGTTATACCTCTGAGTGACCTTTTAGCAAACCCAAAGCTTTGTAATGATTAATTATGCTCACTAGAATGTGTGATAAAAATTTCATAAAGTTTTGTTATCGTATGAGAAAGTTATTATCAAAATCGTATACAAGGAGTTAAAGCGTCAACGTTGAAGTTTATGACTTTTCGGGTAACAATAAAGTTAACCGAGGACTAAACAAAGTGGGTAAATGTCTTAAAGCCCTTATAAGTCAATTTAGAGGGCTCATTGTGCAAAACATGATGTGAAAACGACCTTTAGAAGGACCAGGGGCCAAAACTGCAAATATTGGAAATTTGTGTTGGCTGATCACAACATGCTCGCGTAGCGCGAGCACTAGCACCATATGTCGTCGCGCTACGCGACGGCCTTATCTGAACAGAATTCCGAATTTTTTGGTTTCTTGTCTGCCATGGCCATTTTAACCGATTTTAACTCGATTTTCCTCATCTTGCTTGACCCCTAAACGACCCCTAGACACTTAGGGACATCTGGAAGTGATCCATGGCCATTGTTAGGCTTGTGTGTCAACAATCCATGAGTTCTTGAGCACTATATAAAGGGCCAAGGTTGCAACCAAATTCTTCACACCTTCCTTCAGCATTCTGATAATTTCTGGAGCTCCAAAGCAGGCTCAAGTGATCACTAATCGTGCATAGGACTCTTGTAAGTATGCTTAACCTTTCTTAGTTAAGTTTTTGCTTAGTTTTAGCTTAAAAGTCAAACCGTCGTAATTAACGGTTGACTTAGCGATTAATCACTAATGGTCCAGTGATTAGTCGAATTGAAAGTAGTTATAAGTTGGTAATTATGTGGGCATTAAACCCTTAAAAGGGTTCCCCCTGATTCCCTCTCTAACTAGGTCAAATGTCGGGTCAAACTTGTTTTTAAAAAAGTCAACAGAATGCTTATTTTCTAATTTATGCATAATTAGCAATGTAGAACACATACAACCTGTTTGATCATTAATATAACTTAGTAATTAGTATAAGAACATGTCTAAACATGTTCAACCCGACAATTTTCTGTTTAGATCCGGTTCGGAACCGAAAGTCGCAAAGCTTTGACTTTCGCTTTGACTTCAGTTCTGACCCGTTTTGGTATGTTTTAGAAATACCTTAGAGATTTAATTGGACTAGGTTACATGCTAGTATAACCCTCTGTGATTATACACCTTGGTTCATTAGTTATCCAATTAATATGCATGATTCCGTTAATTGCTCATATGTTGACCATTATGCCCTTTTCACCTTAAAACGTGATTTTTGAAAATGTAAAAGAGTAGAAACCTTAGTTACTAAATTATAAACTTGCACCCAAAATTTGACATCAGTTTGAGGTGTAGATTGAGAGTTATGCTCATTAGCGTAAATTGAAAGCTTTATGTTAATTAAACGGCGTAATTAGCGTATAGCCTATTTAAACTCACTTTTTGATATCAAACTTCTTACCCACTGATGTAATATATTATTTTGGGATTTTTGAAGATTTTTAATTAATTTTAGGCTGAGCATAACTTATAGTCGTAGGCTTAATCCGGTAATTGTCGGTTTTGCCCTTACGGGCTATAAAATGAGTTTTACATATCTAATTGACTCCAAACCTTTTGCTACTGATTTTAAATGATAAATAAATTATTTTAAGTCTTCTGGAATAATAAAAATATCAGCTTTATGTATAGAACCCGGAAATGGCTTCTAATCGCCTTTTTAGCGTTTTTAACGCATAGTATGTACTAGAACTATTTTAAACATACAAGGGTTGATACCTACTGATATTTTAGGTAAATTATAATATTTTAACAGTAAGCAAAAGTTGTTAAACTCAGACTTCAGTTTTGAGCTTTACGGCTTATGTGAAATTACCAAAATGCCCATACGGTGCATAGTTTGGTTATAATTGATAAATTTCACATATATACTTTACCCTACTGTTATAATTTATCAAATTAAGTATTTTTGCTGATTACATCAGACCTGTAACTCAGGTTAATACTTAAACTCTTTTATAACCTTGAAAATGACCAAACTACCCCTACGGGACATAGTTTGTGTTTAAACTCGTTTCGGGCATAATAAAAGACAACTTACTGATGTCACAACATATTTGAAGCATATTAACTTAGGAAACCTGTATATGGCTCTAATAAGTACCCGTTACGCTTATTACGCGTTCGGTTCGGTTTATGTAACTAGTTTACATAAATTAGCCGAAACGGGTCAAACACTAGCAGTTTTACCCCAAAAATTCAGAATGTGCCTAGATTACCCATATAAGGCAAGTCTTCAATCTTTTCGGGTCTAAATCACATTCTATTCCGGTCTTCGCCTTATCATGCGTTTGAACCGCATCTTCCTTTTGGAAACTAACCGGTCTAAGTCAAGACTTAATTAAAGACCCGTTAGGATTCTAATAGGTTATTAAAAACCTTCGTTCCAGATTAGGAGCCCAGTAAAAGCTATCTGTACTTGCTGATTTGATATACGGCTGGGATTGAATTTATATTTAGCTCAGGTAAATACTTTTAACTTATTTTCCCTATACGGGCTTGGGTTACGGTATATAAAATACCGCTTGGTCGGGCATCAAATCTTCCATCGTTTGGTGGTTAATTGAATAATTTGATCGGCCCATTTAAATCGTTTTGTTTACTTAAAGCCTTTGGGGGGTTAATGACCATGTCCCGGATATCCTTGGCATCATTTTACGAAATGGCCACGACCTAAGCGCGGAGTGTATGCGTACACTCGTTGGTGCATAAATAGTTGATGTGGTGTGTCTATTGATCTTTAACCCGGCACGCTCCGGGCTACTGAACGCATAAGGAACATGTAATTCTTTTACAAGATTATATATTTAAATGATTATCCCAAGTTATAAAGAGTTTGTGCCACGTGCATTCAAATCAATTTTATTAAAACCTTTTCAAATGAGTCAGTTAATTGTATTTACCAGTGTAAACTGACGTATTTTCCAAAAGGCTAAATGCAGGTACTATACGTAATAGGCTGGCTACTCCAGGCATCAATAATCAAGTCTCGCAAGCTTTAGATGTTAAAGTCTGTTGAACGATATTATCTTTCTGTTTAAGATCCGCATGTGGATCCTTCTTACATTCCGTTGTAATATTTGATATTACTTTGAATCGGATTATAATATATTTATCTTTTGCTTCCGCTGTGCATTTATATATTGTGTTGTTTGACTATGATGTTGCCAACCACGTCACGATACTCCCCCACCGGGCCCACCGGTGACACGTGGAATTCGGGGTGTGACATGGTCCGTCTTACTGCTCGAGAGAAGGGGGGTCGTCTGCTGGTGTGGGTTGTCGGAAAGGGGAGCCGACTCCTCCCCATGACTCGCCGGTCAGGGAGTGTGAGAGGGAGGGATGAGGGTGTTGGCAGTAGAGCTCGAGAAGGAAGGAGGGCAGACATGGTGATGGTTTCTTTATATATATATATATATATATATTTCTTTTAATTGTTCAAGGGTAATATAGTCATTTTACACATAGTTAACTGAGAAATTTAACAGAGGTTAGGGCTGGGGACCAAGCGAGTGCACTTTTGACAAGTTTTGGGACCACGAGTGTAATTAGTAAACCATTGGGACCAAGTGTGAATTTTTTGCAAACCACAGGGACCAACCAAGCATTTAACTCTTTTTTACACATATAGGTATTCTATTCCATATACTTTGTAGTTATTTGATATATATTTTTATAATGACAATACAAAATGTAACCAGTTAGTAGTTACCCGATAGATACCCAATGGGTTTTGAGATGAGTTTACCCAACGAGTAATCTTTTTAAATTAATGGGTTTACCCGAAACCCGCGGGTATACCCGATACCCGATGGGTATTTACCCGCTAGAAACCCGACGGGTTTTGGGACGGGTTTGGGACAAGCTTATCTAACCGGGTTTGGGTTTGGGATTACCTAAACTCATCCCAAACCCGACCCATTGCCATCCCTAAATGGGTTTTTATTGTCAGGCCTATTTGCAGCCCTAGTATTGGATAGACATAGACTAATGTACGGTTGTTAAACGTATATACCAAGAAATTTACAAATAATTTAGAGTAAACTTCCGTTTTACTCTCTGTGGTTTGGTCACTTTAACGATTTTGCCCCAAACCTTTAAAAATAGTCATTTTCCTCCAATAGTTTGTTATGGTTTTTCCATTTGCTCCCTGCGGGGAGCAAAATGGAAAAACAGACAATTTGGATGGAGTTAGAGGCTGGGAGCAAAATGGAAAAACCATAGCAAACTATTGGAGGAAAATGACTATTTTTAAATGTTTAGGGCAAAACCGTTAAAGTGACCAAACCTCATGGAGCAAAAATTACTCAATAATTTAAGTATTGACATATTTATATTTATATTTATATATACTACATATCTCATAGAGGGGAATAGTGTCAGGCAGCTGCTGGCACTTCCCTATTGGTCCAGTCGGATTATGATTTTGCCCCATTTGAATTTACAGTTTTACCATTGGTTTTGTTTTTTTTTTCCTCCCTGTCAAATTACGATTTTGTCATCAGTTCAAATTTACAGTTTTGTTATCATTTTTGTTTTTTTTTTCCTGTCAAATTACGATTCTGCTCACAGTGTAAAATTATAGTCATGACATCGTTTTAGTTTTTTTTATTTGACAACTTTGGTAGTGTTTTTTTTTTTACAAAACTATGGTAATTTTTTGTTTTTATAGTTGACTTGGTGTAATTTTTATTCGTATCAGGCGGCTACGTGACACACGCTCATTTGTCCTAAAAGATTACAATTTTCTCCCCAATTTAAAATTATGTATTTCTATCGTTTTAGTTTTTTTTAGTGAAAGTATAATAGTGTTTTGTTTTAATTAGTTGACTCGATATAATTTTTTAAGATCGCGTTATGAATAGTATGTTAAAGAAACCGAAACACAGACTTACATGTTATAATAAAAAGGTAGTCGGCTTAGTGCCCTGCAACGCGGGCGAGGCAAAAACTAGTATGCCAACAGATTGATAATGAACATATAATAAAAACCTTAGAAGATAAAACACTCCAAACATACAAGTGAAAAACAAAATGAAATACTTGCATGACCCAAGTTTGCCATTTTAACACACTGGTATATTATCTCCTAAAACAAAATACAACCAATGGACTTCTTGCAAATTAGCCTGGCAAAATTCTGAATTTGAAACCGGTCCGAAAAACCGATCTGATGGGAAGCAGAGGTCTACAAAAGTTATTTTAAAAAATTAGATTCACAAATCAAATTGTTGTGCATGAATTAAAGAAAGCTATTATACCATTTGGTAGGACAAACATTACTTATATTACTGACATCACAAAGTTTCATCTAATGTAGCAGAAAAAACGAGTTTCAAGTCATAAAACAAACCTAACTTCAAGCAAACATGATGATAACCAGCATCCTACACATTCATACTTAGATAACGACTTTTACCAGAAATCCTAATACATAAAGTACCAAAACAACATAACACCATTACTAAAAGACTCGCGTTCAACAAAAGAACATCGAGTTGGACACATTTTCCTGCAGTCTCGGGAGCTGAGGGACAGGCACCGCACCCGCTGAAGTCACTCCCGTTCCACCATGGCTAGAACTAGTTTCAGAGCGGTCCTCAAACTTCATGAACTGACCCACCTGAGTAGCAGCAAGATGAGCATAGCATATAGGCGCAACTGCATCACACACCGCCAATAATTAGATTTCAGGCAAAATCTCGGGGATACGGAATTTATGAAAGTATATTAACACTTACCTACGGATATTGCCGTAGTACTACGCTGGTAACTGCAGTCAAGCAACCAATTGATTACAAAATTTTGCTTTTATGATAAATAGAAAGAGCCAAGAACGCAAAGAAACTTACACATAAGAGAGATTATGAACAAGCTCCTGCAGATCATCCGCTGAGAAGCCAATTTCATCATACAAAATATGGTAGTGTGTCGGTCTAGTTGTGCCCTGTTTCAATCGTGCAATTAGCCAACACTTTCGAAATTTCAAATATTAAATAATAGAAAAAAAAACTGGAGTAAATTTGCTTCAAATGCATGACCGAAAAAAAAATTCAAAAGACTCACTATCATTCCTGCATGTGCGCACATATAGAAATCATTGTTCCTGGGATGGCACACTTTGTTGTCGATCACAGTACCTGTGTTATATCAGAGAAAAAAACCCATGGGTAACTTCAATAAGCACTTACTTTCAATAACAATTTACATTTCATGTAAGATGTTTATCATTAAAATATGAGTGAGAGCATTCTAAAAAATTAATTTAAAGAAACGCGTAAATATGATATCTTAAATTTTTAATGGGTATTTTATATATTACTCTTTTTTTAGTTAGAGAAGTAATTAAATATGGCATTATCTTAAAATTGAATTACCAGGTGGAACGTTGTCAGGGGACCCAGGCTGGAAGAACTTGGTATGGTGGTTTTTCTGAGCAATGATCACAAGGAACTTGGGGCACCATTTGTCGTCCAGAAACTTGCAGGCCTGCACCAATTTGAAAAAGATAAATGCATACCAAACACGCCTCTCACTGAAAAAACGAGTCAATGCGCTATAAAACTAACAAACCTCGATGATCTGATCAAGCTCAATGTTGAGAACTTGATTGAACTGAGATTCGCTCACACCGTCCCTAGAAACCGAGAGAATAAAATCTCAACGCTCACCATAATAATCATGGGGAAAGACTATTTAAAATTAGAGTTTACCTGAAAATGATGATCTGATCAGGCTTTCTTTTACCTGAGCTCACATAGAAGTCAAGAAGTAACTCCCTGCCAGAAACAAACATACAACAATTTGATTTTAATTGATTTTCAATGTCTCAGTTTCAATAATTCATAAACTATGAATAATAGGAGCATATTGAATCGCACCTCATGATCCCATCATCTTGGGAGTCTGAAACCTTCTTGAAAAGGGAGTCAATCATCTCCACTTTGGGAGACTGAGTTCTTACAGAGGCTCGGTAGCGAGAGATTAGAGGCCAGTGCCTAGAACTAACCACCTGAAATTCATAAACAATATAATGATGATGATAATTCTTAATATTATAATTATTTGATAATTAAACAGCAGAAAAAGTTACAGCAGCAATAGACGGGATATCAGATTGGCCTGGAGAACCATGTGATACATCCATTCCCAGAATAATTGTTGGAGCCTTTGATACCAATGGAATTGATGGTGTGTGCTCCACTGCTAACATAGAATTCAAACCTCCAAGCTGCAAACAACCAATTAACATATTTGCGTTTTTGTAAACCTTTTTAAAATTCTGTTGATTTTATAACAATCTCACCTTGGCATTTATCTTAAGAAGAACATTGGTCAAATATTGATCGTTAACCCGCATGGGTGCAATACACTGTGTTACAATTCCAAAGTCTGCAAGACATTTTTTCTTCCAGGGACCTTAAAATTTAAATAAGATGTATTATTAGCAAAGAACAAACATTAAAAATTAAAAAAATAACATATGCAGTACTACCAACCATAAAGGTCAGAATTCTTCCTCTCAGGGAGCAAGCAAAGAAGGAACTGTGGGGCACCAGGAAGTTTTGACTGGATAAAATCGAACATCTTCTCGACCCTAACAACAGGTGGGGCCCGCCTGTTCTGGGGGCTTTCTTCAAACACATCAAACGGCTCATCAATTTTCTACACATTATAGAAAAGCATGTCAGTAAATCTTAGTATATTTAGCTAAAAATGATAAAAAGAACGAAGAAATCAATACATACAATTCCCTTCATTCCTCCACATTTGATCAAATCCTTAACAAGATTGCGAATGTCACATCGTGCAGAAAAGTTAGCCACCGCCCACTTCTCGATCTTGGTGGGATCCACAAATTTCTACATTATCATAACAAAATGTCGTTATTGGTTATAGAAAATGTAAGCATCGTGTAGAATTTGATGTAGAAAGAATCAAGAAAATAAGAGTACATCACACGCACCCTATTGTTAAAATTCCACCGTCCATTCCGTGCAAAGAAGTCTTCTCCGCCCCCCGCCTTCAGCTGTAATAATTAATAGATTAATAAAATAAACATAAAACCGGAAAATAGAACCAGATAATAAGCATAAATGAAACATAGATATTAATAATTAATTAAAATAACATAAAACCGGAAAATAGAAGTACCTTTGGGGCTTGTAGAACACGTCCGTCAACTTGTGTAAAATTGCTATTTATTGAGATGCCACAGGACTTCAACAAAGGCTCAGAATCATAGTCATTGAGCTTCAATGCCTTCAAAAATACTCAACAATATTAATATTTTGTTTTCAAATATAAAAAAGAAAATACAAATTCTTAATAAAACCTACATCACTCAAAACCCGCATTCGCTCTTGAGGCTTCTGCCTTGATTTCTCAACCAATGAAGACCGTTGCAGAGTAGTTAGGGACTTTGTATATCGTTGTAACGACACCAATGAACACAGCTAGAAACATCCAAACAAAATATGAACTCATTATTTTACAAGAAAATAAATTATAAGCAGATTAATTCTCAGATCTGCTGTGTTTTAATACTACCTCAAGGGGGATGTATGTTGGTCGCTTCGGCCTCCCAACATTGATGCATGGAAGTTCACCAGAATAACGTAAATCAATCTTCCGGTAGTTCACAAAATAATCATAAACAGTGACTTCTAATGTTTCAGGTTCCCCATTCTCATCTTTGGTCTTTTGTTTCAACGAAAACCTAGAACCACCAATAATATTTAATTGTTTTATAACAATTGACAAACAACAAATTTGGAAAAATAAAAGAAAAAACATACAGTTGTTCGTTGCAGGGTTTCTCGCTCAGACCAGTAATCTTGTACTCTGTATTAGTCGGGCTGGCCTTCACCCTAAGGTTTTTTAGGGTCCGCTTTGCCTGATGTAAAGACAATATTAACAATGTGCCATCAAAAGAGAAAATAAGTGGTCAAATTAGTATGGAACTTTACAACGTTACCTTAGCCCAGTCAATAGAGTACGGATCTTTCACATTTTGGTTGTTGATCAGAAAATCCACCACTGGCCCAGGCTGGATGATCATGGTGGTAGATACATCTGTCAACGGCAGTAAATGGTTAACAAGAAAATTTGACAATAAACATCTTATATAGCCTTGCTCCATGATTAGATTATTATGATATTTGAAAGACTATTTATTTCATTCAGGTAAACCAGGCCTGTCCACAAAATGACCCATTTCAACCAATCACCCCTTGTGCCACCTCAACATAAAGAATTAAAGATACAAATGCAGGAACATCTGAACATACCGATATTCAGGGAAAGACCACCCTGAGAAGTACGAAAACTAGAATGAAATCCTCTGCAACCCAGAACACCACCGCCAACATCTGCAAAGTTTTTCACATCATTGTGGAAGAACGATTGTCGAACAAGTAGACAGCCTCTGCCATATGAATTATTAAATTAAATAATGTCAGCCAAAAAGACTAATAAATAGCTATATTAAAATATTAAAATATTAATTAGAATACAACTTACTTCTTCGCAGCATGTTGCCTGAGGATAATGTCAAGAACTCTTAGTGCTTCTTGAGAGTTCTCTGATTCTTGACCACGTAGAGCTTGTGCAATTGATTGCATAGGAATCTTGGCTGCAAAACTCAACTCCACTTTGAATGTTTTTGATTGATACTGGCGACGCATTCTTTTTCTGTCTTCATTTTCAGGGCTAGCGTTTCCATTATTTCTGAACATGTAAAATTTGTTAAACATCAGATATTGTTAGCCCATAGAGCTGTTATCAATGAAATACAACCCAAGTCGATATTACGATATACCTGTTTGATGTAACATCCTCCAAGACGACAGTGAACTCATGCTTGTTCCTTGGAAGTGAGCCAATGGTGAACAAACTTTTCTCGCCATCATAAGCAAATTCTTTTCCTGCTAGTTCACTACCATATGTTTCATGAACTCGATCAAGAACCTTTCTTCCTACACCTTTTCCATCCACTGGGCGGCCATCTTCATAAAACAAAGCAACCTGTTTGATCCAATGCAGTGAAATTAAACAATTTGTAAAGAGTTTGAGCTAATAATCATGACCTGCAAAAACAAAGTACATACACTATAGTGAAAGAAGTGTCCCTCAACATTAGACACGTTGACTTTGAAGTGATTAGTCAAAAGCTGAATCTTCTGGCCCTTGGTGGCTAACCCGCGACGTGCCATGGGCACGCGCATCACCTTCTTCTTAGCGGGTTCAGGAGCTTGTTCAGGGACCACATCCTCTGGAACAGGTGGAGGAGGAGGTAGGGCCTCCTCACTGGCTACTCCATTACCTTCGTTTTCATGTGAATCCATGTCTAGTTCCTGTGTAAAAAATAATTTAACTCATTATCAGCTCACATAAAACTATACACTTCTCAGCATATTCACATGAACTAACAACAAAATTAAAAGCAACTAAAATATTGCTAAAACATGAAACCACAGAAATGAATAATTTTAGTTCATGAAATTTAAAAGATCTGCCAGTTTTTTCACATGAACTAACAACCAAAAATCTTGCTAAAAGAAGAAACCAAAAAATATTAAATAAATTTTAGTTCATGAAATTTAAAAGATCTGCCCGTTATTTCACAAAATAAACCAAAAGGAAAAAATACTAACAAGGAATATTTTTATGGTTATAAAAAGTAAAAATCACTCGAGACACAAAAGTGAAAGTTAAAATATAGCAAAGCAAAAAGTAGGTGAAAGAAAATAAAGAAATGACATATGCAGACCTAAATCTGGGAATTAATTTTCAAGTAAAAGAAACAAAATAACAGATCAAACCAAAATACCCAAAGGAGTCTACACGAAGCCTAAATCCACCAAGAACAGCAAAAACACCTCAACATAAACATCATGCAAAAGCCTAAAAATAACATAAAACAATAATAAACAGCAAAAATAAAAAATAAAAAATAAAAAACAAAAAAACAGTAAAAAATCAACAGTACTTCTAGAGATCAAGAATCTCACAAATCCCTTCAAACTGTAGAACTGTAAAATCAAAAACAAGCAGTAGCTGCAGTTCTGACACAAATCAAAGCAACAAAACATATTTCCCCTAAAAATTGTCAAAAAAAACCCTAACTTCCACAATAATCAAACTAAAAAAGTCAAATCGGTAAAAAAAATATATATAAACTTCAAAAAATTCAACAAACACTTCACTAACTACACATCATCATCCGTACGGACTCGATATACTCAAAAAACCTACCAACATTGGTTCGATTTATGGGTTTTCAAGGAGAAAAACACCGAATCGGAAGCAGGTGAACAATAATCGTAGTGAAACAGAGTAAGAATTAGAGAAAAAAGATGAGATTATACCTAATTTGTAGCGAAAAAGAGGAAGAACACGAACGGAGAAACCCTAAAATGTGTCCTCTCTAGAGTGAGAGAGGAGAGAGAGAGTTAGTTGGATGGGGTGTGTGTTGTACAAGTGTATTTATAGTGAAAATAAGTTAGATAGGAGTGACGATGCCATAATCTTCTGTTACCCATTAACTACTGATCTCTCATTTTTTTAGTAATTTGTTTCTTAATAATGTTTTTATTTTATTTCTTCAATAAAGTGGATATTATTTATAAAATAATGATACAGACTTTTTTTTTAACGGCTAATTTTTCCCCTTAAATACTTACACCTCTCAATTATTGAATCTTGTTCTCCCTACGAGAGATAATTCCTCTTGATATATAATGTTTGAAAAAAAATAATTAAAAAATGAAAGTTATCAGGTTAGCATGTTGCAACAGCTTAATCGACTTGTAAGGAAATAAAAACCATAAGAATATCGACACGTGTTTCATAGATCGAAAGTTATAAAAGTAAACACTAGTAATGATTTCAATAATACTGGTACCGATGTCCGGTTGATATGTTCTTTTCAAGTTAACTTGTTTAATATATATAATTATATATAAGCGGTGAAATAAAAATTTATAAAAGATTAAAAGGTAGATATGATGGTTCATTGACAAAGACAAAGACTTTAAACACTTAGGTTTAAGAGAGAAAGGTCTTGAGTTCAAGTTTCAAACACGACATTGGTTAAAAGAAATTTACCGTTCAAAAATAAATAAATAAAAAATAGAATGGAGACATGACAAGTTGTAAGCGGTAAGGTTTACTATTTATGTAAACTAGTGCTATTAAATCCGCGCATTGCGCTGGAAATCCTCGCTTTGTGTCGTGTGTGGGTATTAGTTCGTTTAACTTCGATACTGACACTTGTTATAGCAACCAATAGAGAAAAAACTAAAAAAATCATGATATGACCAAAAATATACCAACACAACGGGAATTTGATCGGTATTGGTTTGTTTTTTTACGCCACCTACACTCGTTACAACAACCCATAAAGAAAAAATCTTGATATGACCAAAGAATACCGACACGTGATTTATATGGATCAAAAACAAACGCAAATTATATAAGATATATAAAAAACAAAATAATACATATAAAAAGCACTAATTAAACAAAACATATAAAAAAAGCCTTTAAAACAAATAATTACTTTTCATTTAGTTTCTTTATTAATGGTATACAATTACTATTCATTTAGTTTCTTTATTAACAGTATACAATACAATGAAATTGTAATATATGACAGTAGTATTCATTAAATAAAAACATAAAGTTGGTGTGAAACAACCTAATCATAAAAAGAAGAGTTAAATAAGATTTAACAATAACCATTTTTTGATAGAAAATACGCTCATAGTTACTCCGAAAAACTAGGAGGCGATTGGCGGCACGTAAGACGAACAGACTGTTTTTGATCTCGATTGCATGGCGGGTAGGGAGAGGTACAAGGTCGACACTTGGTATGATGCACCGTATAGGAAAGGAAGAAGATCAAGGGGAGAGGCCGAAACAGAACGATTTGCCGGTGACAAAATACTTTGTATCTAACCTTCTGGAGGGTTGTTCATCCGCTGATTTGATGGCTGTTCTCAAAGGATTTGGATCGATCAAAAGTATCTATATCGCACGGAAATATGATAAGCTTGGTAAGC
This sequence comes from Helianthus tuberosus, assembly GCA_030545235.1. Lineage (NCBI taxonomy): Eukaryota > Viridiplantae > Streptophyta > Magnoliopsida > Asterales > Asteraceae > Helianthus > Helianthus tuberosus. The sequence continues at coordinate 61,941,028 of CM060429.1, read as the reverse complement.
GTTTTGGCTTTGTGTCTTTTGTGAATTTTAGGGATCCGGAAGACTTAGAGATCCTGATGAAGGATGTCTGGATTGGTTCATATAAGTTATACGTTGTTTTGGCCCGTTTTGTGGATGGGGAAAGGGTGTTGAGGAAGGGGGAAAAGCAATGGGTACCGGTTAGGAATGAAGAGGAGGGTCTTGACTCGGGTAAGGGGAATAGAAAGGAGACTCATGTGGAAGAGACTAGTAATGCGGGTCAAGGTAAAGGGGATGGGAGATCTTTTAGAGATACCTTATTGAATGTTAATCCTCCTAAGAAAGATTCGGAGATTGTGGTCACTGCAGCGGCTAAGGGTGGTATGTTATGGGAAGGGTGTGGGGCTGTGGGAAGGGTTTCTGATCTGAAGAAGCTTTCTAAGCTGCGTATTTGGTTAGATTTGGTGGGACAAGACAAGGTTGGCATTCGGTACTTGGGTGGTTTCTGGGTTATGTTGTTGTTTGATTCGGACGTATGCATGGAAGGGTTTGTACGTACTAAGGAGGTATGGAGGGTTTGTTTTGATAGTTTAGAAAGATGGGATGGACAGGTGATTCATACGGACCGTATTGCTTGGTTGAAGATTTACGGGGTTCCTTTAATGTTATACGATGAAAGTTTGTTCAATGACATTGGTAGTAAATTTCGCACAGTAGTTCAACTGCCTGAGTGTGATGAAGCTACAGTTGATTTGTCGTGTGTTATGATTGGTGTGCTTTGTAAAACGGGGCTGCGGGTTAACGAGATGATTTCCGTGAGATGGAAGGAGGAGGTGTTCCCGGTGGTTGTTGAAGAGGAGATGGGTGAGTGGGTTCCGGAATGTTTAGATGATTGCTCGGTGTATTCAGAATCGGGGTTGAATATCGCTGATGGTGCGGATGTGGATGGGCAAGGTTGTAATATGGAGGCTGCCGTGGACAGTGGGTGTGCCATGGAACAGGTTGAAACGGATATAATTCCGGAAGAAGAAATACGTAAAACAGTGGTTGGTGAACAAAATGACCAGCAAGTTGGGGGTTTTAATAATGATACTGTCTTGGATACGGTAGGGATTAACACCGAGGCTCCGAACAATAGGGGTAAGAAGACTAGAGGTTTCCGTAAAAAGGCGATGGCGCAAAAGTCTCCGTCTCCACCAGGGCAAGAAAGACCGAAAAAAAGAGCTAGAGAAGGGAAGGATTTATTTGACATTGATAGGTTTATTTATGCGATTAATGGGAACGAGGAGAAATCCAGGGAGGACATCACGAGCTCTGTGGGTATTGATGAAAATGTAGGTGTTGCGATTACAAATGTGGAGGTTGTAGAAGAGGTGATTGGGGTTGAAGTAACAGAAACGGTTAAGTTGGGTACGGCCCTTGGTGTGGAGCAGTTTGAGAAGTTTGGAGATTCAGTGGCAAAGGTCATTACTGAAGAAGGTTATCAACAGGTGGATCAATGAATGTGATTTCATGGAACATTAGAGGGCTTGGGGCGGATGGCAAAGGCGCGTGGTGTAGGAAATTAAAGACGGAAAATGAGGTGGGATTTATTTTGATTCAGGAAACTCAATTCAGTTCATTGGATACGATTAATGTTAGTAGCTTCTGGGGCTCGGGTGAGTTCGAGTTCGAGTATGTTGACGCTACAGGTCGGTCGGGTGGCTTGATTACTCTTTGGAACCCGAAGTTGTTTGTTAAAGCTTCGGTTTTGAAAGATAGAAATATGCTCGTGGTTTCTGGTCATGTGAAAAGTGACGGTTCCAAATTGACGGTTGTGAATGTGTACTGCCCGCAACGGTTACAAGACAAAAGGCGGGTGTGGGAGCTTATGAAATCGGTGAAGTCGGATGGGGATGGGTTGTGGATTGTGGCAGGAGATTTTAATAGTGTGAGGGATCGTGCAGAACGGCGTAATTCTAATTTTGATTTGGCGGATTCGAATGCTTTTAATGAGTTTGTGGAGGATGCCGAGTTGTATGAATTTGGTTTAAAAGGTCGGAAATTCACTTACTTAGCTAATAATAAGCTAAGTCGGATTGATAGAATTTTTGTAGATTGGACGTTTTATAATAAATGGCTAAATGCGGAGTATCGGGTTCTAGACCGAGATGGTTCGGATCACTTCCCTTTATTGTTGAAGATTGGTTCGAGTAATTTTGGTGCGAAACCGTTTAAATTCTTCAACTCATGGCTTGAACGGGAAGGCTTTGATGATGTGGTTAAAAACGCGCTTGAGAATTTTAGTTTTACAGGAGCCCCGGATATTGTCTTGATGCAGAAGTTTAAAGTGTTGAGAAATAAAATTCTGCTGTGGAAACATCATATGACTTCGACCGAGTTGGTGGAGGTTGAAGTGCTTAGTAAGGAGGTCAAGGATTTGGAGCTTACTATGGAGGGAAGGGATTTACTGGAAGAGGAGGTTTGGGCTTTGGAAGAAGCTAAAAAGAGACTTAAACAATTGGAGTATTTCAAGCTAAAAGATTTGAAACAAAAATCTAGAGTAAAATGGGCGAAAGAGGGTGATGAGAATTCGAGATTTTTTCTTGGTTCTATTAATAGTAGGAGGGTTTCGAATGCTATTTTGGGTCTTTCAGTGAATGGTGATTGGATTCATAAGCCTAAGGATGTTAAGAAAGAGGTATTGCGGTTTTATAAGGCTAAGTTTGTAGAAGACTTCCCTTGTAGGCCGAATCTAGCTTCCTACGGCTTGAAGACCTTGAGCAATGATCATGTGATGGAGATTACTCGTGTCACACCCGCTCGTAGCGGAAGCGCGAGGTGTGATCTGATCGATTCTCATTGCATAACAATATAAGTGAACATACTAAATGAATAAAAACAAGCTCCAATGCCATTGTCATAATTGTTTCAAAAGAATGCAACATAAGTTGAATGTATTGGTTACAAACCATCAAATGAAAATAAGTTGTCATCGTTTTATACATCAAAATGTAAGTCTTAAAATGTCAAGACTTTGACCACTATATCACCGCAAAGAGGCGGTATATAACAGGCAAACCCTTCAATAGTTGGCATGGAGTATTGATAGCTGTTTTCCTTGAACTGAAATCGTTGCATTGGTCCACTAATTCCCTGAAATACATGTAAGTTTGAAAACATCAACAAAAGTTGAGCAAGTTCATGCAGTTTAGTTGTATGAGATGTATCTGTAAAATGTGAGCTGTATAAGATGTATCTGTAAAATGTGAGTTGTATAAAATGTATCTGTAAAATGTGAGTTGTATAAAATGTATCCATAAAATGTGAGTTGTATAAACTGTATCCATAACATGTGAGTTGTATAAAATGTATCTGTATGTATGATGTAGTATGTAAAGCGTCAATGAAATCGTTGATCATTAATGTTTCGCGAGGACATTAATATGTGTGACGAAAAAGGAAGCAATCCAACCCTAGACGATTTTATGTCGACTCCTATCGACTGGGACACAAACGCACTCTTCTGTATGGGTCCACGACCAAGAGTGGGGCTCGCCAAAACCCATTAGATCTAACCACTTGTACCTAGGTCCAAACTGGATTAATGGTGCTTAGATGTATAACCCTAATTCGCACATGATCTATGGTGTTTCATTCCCTAACTTTAACATACGATTGAACATGTATCTTCCCCGATAGTTGTAAAGTTGTAAAACATTTAAATGAATAGGGGACATGAACTCACTGTATCGCGTCCGTGAATAGATGTGAATAAGATCTCACGTGCGGTCGTCCTGAATAGCGTTGCGACCTACAAATGTTCTTATTTTTGTTAGACACTTCGGTCTTTGTAAAGAACTTGAGTACAAGTCTTGTGTCTTCAATATGTGTAAGACTTGTATGTCTTTACTGTTCGTTAACTGTGTATTCGATGAATGAGTTGTTCAAATGTTATATATATATTTTTCACCAAATATATATATATAAATGTTATCTTGTATCTTGTGAGTTGTATAGTCGGATCTAGTCCGCTGAATTTCGTGTCTTATATGTATCGATTGTATAGCTGTGTTTCCAATGATGGTATCATTGGGCCAAGTCCATGTTTTCAAGTTATTGGGCTTAAATAGTGCTGGGCCTTAAATAGTGTTGGGCCTCAATATTGTTGGGCCTCAAATAGTGTTGGGTCTCAAATAGTGTTGGGCCTCAATAGTGTTGGGCCTCAATAGTGTTGGGCTTCAAATAGTGTTGGGTCTCAAATAGTGTTGGGCCTCAATAGTGTTGGGCCTCAATAGTGTTGGGCTTGAATAGTATTGGGCTTAAATAGTGTTGGGCCTCAAATAGTGTTGGGCCTCAAATAGTGTTGGGCCTCAAATAGTGTTGGGCCTCAATAGTGTTGGCTTGAATAGTATTGGGCTTAAATAGTGTTGGGCCTCAAATAGTGTTGGGCTTTGGCCCATATGTTTGGTGTTTGGGCTTAGCCCACGAATTTATGTTAAGCCCATTATGAAAAATAAGCCCATTTGTAAAACAATAGCCCATTAAGTGTAAGTAAGCCCATTTGTTATAAACTAGTCCATTAAATAAAATAAGCCCACTAGTAAGTGTAAGTCTTTCATTTTTATAAAAACCTTTTTATAAAAATTTACCAAGTATACTCTTTAGTTAATAAAAACATACTAGTTTTTGTAAACATCCGAACTTTGTTACCGATAGCATATTTATATTTTCGTGTCGAAAGATCGTCTAAACGTCGTAGTAACTCCTCGGATTTGTGATATGTTCATAGGTTCGTCCGTCGTCCGATTTGACCATAATTTGTATTCGAAAGTTTGGAATGTCCGTAAGTTGTTTTCAAGTGTGTCTATATGTATTCTTGTAAGTCTTTAGTTGTAAGTATGTCTTGTATTTATTTGTGTCATTGTTATCAAGTCTCTAACTTGTATATATAACTAATACAAATAATAACACATAGCACATACTTGATATGTTCAATAAATATGTATTTTACCAAAATGTATATTTATGTCAATTTTTATGTTTAGAAAGACCAACTTTCTAATCTTGTAAAGACTTTGTTAGAAAAAAAATGATAGTTTTATTAACATAATGTTCTAAAAAAAATGGCCATATAACCTTTGTATTAATCATTTGGCCATGTTTCATAAACATATCATTTTCTTTTCCAAATCACCATCAATTTACCCAATCATCTTAACTAAAAACATATGAGATTTTTATAACATAAACTTATCAAAATGATCTCCAAATCATGTAGGGTTTTGGACATGATCATAACATGTGCTAACTAGTTCAAAAACCAAGTTTACTTCTAGTTTTAACAACTTTTATAAAAATCTCTAGTTGTATGTTACTTTTTATAATCTTGTGAAAATCTTGTTTTTAAATAAAAACCTTAATTACTTTCACAAGATCAATAGTTATGATCATCCATTTAATCCTTTATGTAAAAAAAAACCTTTAACACAAACATGCATAATTTTTAGATCATATCTTAAAACATCTTCTAACAATTTATTTGTATCATAATCATCATAACAAGACTAAATATGCATATAACAAGTCTTAGATCACAATATAACCAAACATAAATATATCATGATTTTTATCTTTGCTTCTTTGTATTTTTTTCTCATGTTTATTATGTATGATCTCTTGGTTATTATTAGTAATAATAACAATCATAAACTTAATACATTTGTATAAAAAAAAATAGATATAGAAGCTTACTTCTAGCACTAGGCTAGGGATGATCTTAGAAGATTATTAAGAACTAAGAAGATGATAATCTTGATGGTAGAACACTTTTGTATGGATGAAAACCCTTCCTTTTACTTCCAAAAGCTTTAGATCCTCTTATGTTACTTGGAAATCCATTTTGATTAACAAATAAAAGACTAAAGTGAAGTGGGTTTTTGGTGTTCTTGGTAAGATGGATGAAGATGATGGGAGTATTCTTATGTGTGTGTAAAATATGGTGTAAAGTGGTGATAACATGCTAGTAACATAATGAAACTAAGTGTTATAATTATTCACCAAATTGATCCACTTGCACATAAGTAAAATATCTAGATATTTTAGCAAGTAAATAAGGGTGTGGGACCCCTTTAATTTCGTTTATAAACATGGGGGGGGGGGGTCTTATGTGGTAAAAATGTGTTAGTTATTTTTAAGACTTAGAATGAATTATTAAGATGTAAGCATTTAGGTGTTAAGGGTTTTCAATTTTCCGAGATGTTTCTTGACTTGAAATGACCATAAACTAGCTTTATAAGACCTAAAATAATAATCACTAGTTCGCTACATGTGCCAAAATATAGTTCGGCTAGATGTATAGCGCTCGTTTCGCAAGTAAATAGTCGAAAGGTACGCTTATGGAAGTTATAGGGAAAATTTCCGTTATGTGTATAATTGATATTCCATAAGTATTTTTATATGAAATTGGTGCCTAAACATCAATTTTTGCATCTTGTAATAAAATACAATTGCTGAATTTTGCGGAAAATTCATGAAATGGTCACTTTTAGCGCTATTCGGATAGTTTTTAGTGCTACCGGGCATTGGTAAAATATTAACCGAACTCTTGTATTCCCATATAGGGTTTAACATATAATTGATATTGGACTCTCATCCGAGTCCTAAAGATGTCATTTTAGATGTTTTCTGCAGATCCGGAGTTTTCGTCAGCACTCTAGTTCACTAGGCACTACTCTAGTTGTTTCGGTGAATTGTTTGCACTATTTCAAATGTACCCAATAAAATGAATCATGTGCATCATAATTGAATATTCCATAAGTATTATAAGATGTATATTATGTAATACGCAGTTCGAGTGTTCGAAATGCATAAAAATGTAGCTACAATGAGTACTTTAAGTGTAAAAAAGTTACCGAAAAGTGGCAGTTGTCACAACTCGTCCGTTTTTGGAAAAGGAGGTTAAGGAGGCGGTGTTCCAGTGCGGTAGTGATAAAGCACCAGGTCCGGATGGGTTCAACTTTCGATTTATTAAAAGGTATTGGGAGTTATTTTCTAGAGACTTTATGGATATCATGAACAACTTTGCGGTCACAGGAGAGATTAGTCGTGGAGTGTCTTCCTCATTTATTACACTTTGCGGTGGAAGTCAAAGGTGCTGTCGATTGGAGGTAGATTGACTCTTATTAAATCTGTTCTGGTTAGTCTTCCTTCGTATTATTTCTCTCTTTTCAAGGCTCCTGTTGGGGTGATAAATGTGTTGGAAGGGATAATCAAAAAATTCCTATGGGGAGGTAATGTTGACGTGAGAAAGTTACATTGGGTGGGTTGGGTTGTAGTTACAAAGCCGGTTAAATATGGTGGGTTGGGAATTCGCAAGTTAGGAGATTGTAACAAAGCCTTTTTGGTTAAGTGGTTATGGAGGTATCGTCACAAAAGAAACGCTTTATGGAGAAGAGTGGTGGAAGCTATTCATGGGTCGCAACGTAAGTGGGATGCATATCCGCATAATTCTAGAATTAATGGTACATGGTCTAAGATAGTTACTTGTGGGTTACGGCTGAAAGTTGGAGATCGAAGCAGCCTAAATTTGATTAGGGGACGGGTTGGGAATGGTTTGGATATTATGTTTTGGATCGACCCATGGGTTGATAGTACTCCGCTAAAGAGTCTTTTTTCGGATCTATTTCGTTTGGAGAGTGCAAAGTTTTGTAAAATTAGTGAACGAATTAGGGGTGGAGAAAGTGGAATGAATGTGGTTTGGCAGTGGAGGAGAAGTCCTCAATCGGATTTAGAGGTCCAACAACTACAAGCTTGCTGTGATTTAGTGGCGGCTCAAAGTTTGGGTGAAGCAAATGATACATGGTTTTGGGATAATGGCTCGCAAGATGGTTTCTCTGTCCAAGAATTGAAGAAATGGTTGGATAGTGATCGCTTTACTCAGTCGGATACGATCTACAAATGGTGCAAATGGATCCCGCTTAAATGTAATATTTTTATATGGAGAATGTTACTTGACAGGATCCCTACAAAGAAAGCGTTACAAAGGCGGAATATTGATTGTGGAAATCTATTGTGTAATTTCTGTGAGGATCAGGAAGAGAGTGTGGATCATTTATTCACCGGGTGTGGATTGGCGAATGGTGTTTGGTACGGTATAGCTAGCTGGATGAAATTGCCTCCGTTCTTTTTCTTTTCGAGACAAGATATTATGCAGGTTTACTTGGATTCTTCTTGGCCGGCGAGAAAGAAGTTGGTATTGCATGGGATTATGGTCATTACTTGTTGGCGGATTTGGAAGGCTAGAAATGAAAAGATATTCCAAGATGATAACCGGAATGTGGTTCAACTTGTAGCAGATATAAAAGCTTTGGGTTATGTTTGGTTTTCTAGTAGAAGTAAAAAGGGTGTTATGGGGTGGAAGGATTGGCAAAGTTTTGATTTTGATGTAATGTAAACGTTTTTGGTTGTAGGGGGTCTCCGTCTTGGAGATTGCCCGGTTGTGTTTGTGTGTTAATGAAATTTGCCTTTCAAAAAAAAGAAAATATGCTCATCACTCATTCTCCGTTAAGGATCGTCTTGTGAATTTCCCGAAAATGTGTTTAATTAGTGAACAATGCTAAAAACGTCAAAGATTTTCCTTTTTATTACTAGTTATGAATTATGAATATATTTACTTAGACTAAGTTGATTATGTTATTTGCACTCCCACCCACGATGTTTAAGCAATATAATACTGTGTTTTTAAATTTTATATTCTTTACAATAAAAAACCATGATATTCTTTTTAGATTTAAATGTTATTTTAGTCCGTGTGGTTTGGGTCATTTTGTCAGTTTAGTCTAAAGGTTTCATTTTTCTCTTGTGGGTCCAAAAAAGTTTCACCGTTGCCATTTTAGTCCACTGGGTTAACTTCATCCATGTTTTCTGTTAACCAGAAGGGCAATTCGGTCATTTTCTATGTAATTCTGTTAAGTAGAAAGGCAGTTCGGCCATATATATTTAATTTACCGATAACAAAACAATGATAATGTGAAGAGCTGGTTGTTGACATGCATATGATGTGTTCATTGCTTTTGCTTTCTTCAAAACAATGTATATTAAGGTATTGTTTGTTTTTGCAGACATAAACTGTCTACAAGCTGATTTCATATGTTTTCATGTCTGTAACTGAAGATGTGGTCTAAAGTTCTTCGAGCTGAAAATATAAGACTGTTTGTTTTTATAAATTGATACTGTCTGTACAAACTACATGAACTTTGTTTTATTTTCCAAATCAAAACATCCTAAACCAATTACCTCAACTACACATTCACTTTGTTTTATTTTCCACAGAGACTGTTAATCATGAGCTTTTAATTAGATCTGATAATGAGATTCTAAACAGGTCTAAAACTATAAGTAATCAACCATCAAACTTAAATGTGCCAGATATGCACAATCATCATTCATTACTACTACAATTAAAGCTAATTAGTTAAGAATAGTTACGAAACCTAAATGTGACAGAAACACATCAAATTTCAAAAACAAACAAACCACTAATCATCAGCTTTTGACCTGATTATGAAACAAGATCTAAAGTAACGTATTCGACCTAAAATTATACGTGATCAACCGTGAAACTTAACTGTGACAGAAATGCACAATCATTACTACTACAACTAGATCTAATTAGTTACAAATAATAATCGAACCTAAATGCACAATCATAACAAGCAACAATCGAACATCTGAAAACGAAATGGAATTCAAATGCAATAAACGGATACCTTGAAAAGTTGCAGAGAGAGTGATGATTAAAGGAGACGATACGAAGCATCAGTTAGGGTTTCTGAATCACCATTTTCTTCTTCCATTCTTCACTGCATATGATGATGATGACACGATGAGAATTATTGATGATGACGATGATGATGTTGAAGGGTGATGGCAGCCGCAACAGTGGTGGTGGCCGACTGAGGCGACGGCCGGTGCCGGTGACCTTACAGTAGTGGTGGTGATCCAATTTTGAGGGAGGAGGGTTTTTTGTGAAGATGAGAGAGGAGGATTTTTTGTGAAGATGTTTGAAGAAAGGGTGTCATAGCTTTTTTTAAGCTGAAAAAAGCCATTTTCAGATCTGTTTAAAAAAAACAAACAGTCTTCAAAGGTAACGTATGCGCGCCTACAGACATCAGCTCCCTTGAAGATGTTTGAAGAAAAAACAAACACCCCCTAACACACATCACATGTATGTTAACAACCAACTTTCCCGATAACATTAAATCTTACTCGAACTCAAAAATTAACCTAAAAGAACACAAGAAACACCGAACTTTAATAAGAGTATACACACTTTAACATAGCTGACACCGAGGTCCCTTCTTGAATAGCCTGGTCCAAATTGCGCATCACATAGTTGTTGTAATCTTTGATGATTCTCATGATTATATCGGATATGTGTCTTCTATTCGTTTTGTATCCTTAACCACCCAATAGATTTGAGCTAAGCAAAACCATGAACGCATGTTCGCTTATAAACATCTATATTGGATAAAGAGTGAAGTTACAAATTCGTACACATCGTTTGTTGCTCCACTTGCATCAACATAAATGAAAGTTCAAGAAACCAAAATCAATGAACAACTCACATGTATGTTTACAACCAGTTTGGGGTTAGATACCGTGTGCACATTTTTGACATACTATAAAATGTGCATGCGTATGTGACTGATGAAAAAAAAATATAGAACATAATAAAACATTTAAAAACAAAATATTAAAAACGTATAAAACAGAATATTAAACACAACAAAACAACCTTCCTAATTATTGGGGTGGCAAAATTTGCTAAAAAAATTAAGGAGGAAAACAAAGTTTTTAAATTTAAAAACTACTGCACTACTAATGTTTATCCTATAAATACATAGTACTGCACACCTATTTCAATTGCTAAAAAAATTAGGCATGGATCTGATTCTGAGTTTTCAACTTTTATATTTAAGACTTATCATTCCTTATCCGTGTGCTACTTTATTTAACTTTTATGTTTAAGACTTATTTTTTCTTTTTCTTGTGTTACTTTATTGCATCAATGGTTTCTTGAAGTACTTGATAATTTAAATGCTAAATTTATTAGTTACCAGACATGTGTAACACTTATGAATAAGAAATCTATCAGAAACGAGTGCCATAATGCAAAGTGTCCCCCCGCCGCATCACGCGGGCACCCTACTAGTTCTTAATAAAGTTTTTAACGAGCGAATATAAACGTACCATATCAATATTTGTTTTGCAATATCATGTATACTCTTATTAAAGTTCGGTGTTTCTTGTGTTCTTTTAGGTTAATTTTTGAGTTCACATAAGATTTAATGTTATCGGGAAAGTTGGTTGTTAACATACATGTGATGTGTGTTAATATACATCGTTTTGAAGAAAGCAAAAGCAATGAACACATCATATGCATGTCAACAACCAGCTCTTCACATTCTTATTCTCATTGTTTTGTTATCGGTAAAGTCTTTAAGGGCTTGACAGCTACAACAGTTAAAACGGTTGAGGAAATAATAAACAAACCACAGGGTAAACATCACAAACCAACTACATGGACAGGGTCATGTTACAATTTAATCTTGCCTTTGCTTACATTTAGTGTTCATTTTTGTGTCATGTCAGCACAAAGAAGCACAGTCATAGGGATGGTATACTATTTCGCCACATGCTAAGCTCAGAGATTCGTCGTTCCCTATCTTCCTCTCTATAATTGTGACAACCCGAGACCTCAAGGTCATTCCTCTACGCATCACTTGTTTCATAACCCTATTTTCACAATTTGTTTTACGTTGTTACATGTGCATGATATATGTACGGTTATAGTATTGTTATGTTTGGTTGTTAAATGAAAACTTAGGAGTTGTGTAATGTTTAGACATAACACGTTCATGCTTTATAACTCTGGGCTGCACACCATACTTAAGTCACGAAGAACCCAGACGAAGAAGGGTTCTTCATCACAATCATCACCTGACGAAGAAGGTTCTTCGCCAGGAGAGTTCTTCGCCAGCAAGGGCTCTCGGCCCAAATCACTATGTAGCCCAGAATGGGCCCTTGTTCGCATAACCTCAAGGGTTGGGGTGCAACTTATCATAACCTGCAAAACTTAAAACAAACCCTACAAACTCTAAAGCTCTCTCCTCCTCCCTTCCCTATGCGACGGCATCTTGGTCTCGAAGCCCATCATCTCGAACAAACTAATCACTTCGGTATCACGGTTAGTGTCTATCATTATTAGTTGCTAAAATCTTGATGTCGTGACTTTATGTAAAACTAGGGTTTCATCTATAAGATCGTAAATCTAGAACTTGTGATTGAATATGGTATTAAACTATGTTGGACTTGGTGATTAGAAACCTTGGGATTAATAAACTGATGATTTGTTCGATTAGCATAATGATTCGCATGATAGGTTGTTAGTTATAATTTGCATGATGATGAGTGGGAACTGTTATGTTTTGAATGGATTTGAATGGTTGATGATTGTTCATAATTAGGGTACATGTTCATTGTTGAAAAGTGTTGTTTGATCTGATTCGAAAACTGTCAAACTTGTTAGCATCTGTTACGGCTAAAATAAAGGAATTGTAACTGTCTGATTAGGGCAGCGACGAAAGACTCCCCCCACGAAGAACGTAATTGATGAAGAACCTGGTTCTTCGTTGAGTGGTTCTTGACGAACCACTAGGGTTCTTCGTCACACACATCCTCGACGAAGAATAGTTCTTCGCCATTAGGGTTTTTCGCCATGGAGGCATCCCACCAAGAACTGGTTCTTCGTGGTGATGTTGTAAGTGAACAATTAAACATAACTGTCTGTGATGATGAATATTTATGATTCTAAAACTCTATCTGTTGCATGTTAATAATGTTAAATAGGAATGAGGAACTTGATGCGACTCGTGTGATTAGCCAATTCATCTGTTAATGGATTTTTATGTGATATGCACGTGGGATGTGGACTTGAATGAGAATTGAATACGTGCTATGTGTTGTGATGAATGCAATCTGTGAAAAACTAAGTGACTTGATTGATTATGAAACTAATTACATTGGATCTGGGAAGTACACTTTCTTGATCACATAGTCAACAAGTTGGGAATATAAGTGGAACTCACTATAGTCGATTCTACCCGAAGCTGGACGGCACCAAAGGATCCTTCGGATATGCGGCAAACTTCTTGGTCTCGCTCGGTAATATTGTAGGTTCATCGAGGGATTTTCGAAGATCTCACAGCTTGTAACGCGTTAACACAGCAGGGTGTTGTGTATTTGTGGAGGACAAAACAGGAGAACGTCTTTTCAGCTTTGAAACCAAACTCTACAGTACATTGAGAACTGTCCTTACCCGATGGTACATGTAATTTGTTAGTGTACCGCGTTGTTTTGATTCAGGGTCTCAGTTGCGTGCTGATGCAACGCGAGAAAGTGATAGCTTACATCTCTCAGTAGTGGTGGAAACCATGGTCTTTGCATTTGATATATGGAGGCATTACTTGTACGGTACCAAAGCGCTATTTAGACCGATCACAAGGGCCTTCAGCATATCTTTGATCAGCAAGAGTTAAACATACGACGGCATCACTGGATGGAACTCTCGAACGATTACGACTATGAAACCTAAACGCGTACGAGCTTTGCAGCTCACCATCGACTCTAGCCTACCTGATCAGATTCGCCCTGCCCAAACCGAAGCACTGAAGGAAGAGAATTTTCAAGTTGAATCCATGCGGGGCATGGAGAATCAACTTTTGGCAAGTCGGACGATATTCGCTACTTCATGGAACGAATATGGGTCCCACTATACGGCAACCGTAGGGAACTTGTGTTGAGCGAAGCACACCAGCCTCGATATTCTAGTCATCTGGGTTTTGATAGGAGATATTAGGATCTAAAAATCTTGTACTGGTAACCGGGCATGAAGGCCCATATTGCAATGTATGTGAACGATGTTTGACTTGTGCGAAAGTCAAGGTGGAATATCAGAAATCTTCTGGTTTGTGTCAGCAACCAGAAACACCCATATGGAAATGAGAACGGACTGTCATGGATTTTGTCACTGGTCTACTTAAAACACGAAACGGAGACGATATCACCTGGGTGATCGTTGATTATCTCACGTAACCAGCACACTTTCTTGCAATCAAGGAAACTGACGAGTCTTCACAGCTTGTGAATATTCCTCTAAGAGAGGCGGTATCTAGGCACGAGGTGCCAACTTCTATTACCTCTGATTGTGATCTGTGTTTATACCTGATTTTTGGCATGCATCACACAAATCCTGTGGCTCACGTCTAGACGTGAGCACTGCTTATCACCCTCAGACAGGTGGTCAGAGTGAACGAACCATCGAGACACTCAAAGACATGCTGCAAGCATGTGTGATTGACTTGGGTTAAGGTTGGGAAAGACATTTACCTTGATAGAGTTGTTCCTGCAACAACAGTTACCATTATAGTATTTAGGCAGCTCCATTCGAAGCATTGTTTGGACGGCAATGCCGATCTCCTTGTTGGGCTGAGGTGGGTGATAACCTAATCACAGGTCCAGGGGAAGATTGTTTAGATCGGAAATCGTATGGCGGCAACGCGTGACCGCCAGAAAAGCTGATAAACTTAGGAAACACTTGGAGTTCGCTGCAGGCAAACGTGTCATGTTGAAAGTCTCACCCTGGGAGGGTGCGGTGCGCTTTGGGAAGCGTGGCAAGTTTAATTTACATTACGTTGGGCCATTCAAAATTCTGGAAAGAATCGGTAACATGGCCTACAAACTCGAGTTACCTGACGAATTGAGTAACGTTCGCAATGTCATTTATTTCTTGAACCTAAAGAAGTGTTTGTCCGATGAAACACTTGTGACACCCTTACTAGAGCCTAAGATTAACGACAAGTTGCAATTTGTCGAGGAATCCATTGAAAACATGGACCAGGAAGTCAAGGTTCGTTAACATAGTCGAATTCCAATCGCGAGAGTTCGTTGGAACTCAAGACGTGGACTGGAGTTCACGTGGGAACGCAAAGATCAGATGAAGCTCTAGTGTCCACAATTGTTCAAAACGGCAAAATCAAATTCTGATGAGACTGGTGAATTTCGGGACGAAATTCCCTTTCAAGTTGGGGATGATGTGTGTAAGGACTCTCAAAATTGTCCTAAAAATACCCGTAATTATAAACCCGGACCCCTAAAACCCTAAACCATATTAAAAATCAAGAAAAACAAAATTCCGGGTCTCAGGCGGGCCGCGTAAAAGACAAGAGATGTCTTACGCGGGCCGCATCAACATGTAGTTTGACCGGATAAGCATCCGGATCCACGTGTTACACGCGTGGCAAGTCTAGTGGTGACACGATAGCCCTAATCTACGTATAGACTGCCCTCGCGGGGCGCGTAAGGAATAAGAGAAGGTTTACGCGGGTCGCGTGAACCTTCAATTTCAGCTATAAATAGCTTGTTGCATGCACAGTCCACTGGTGTCGAAACAAACTTTCAAAAACGAATTCTTGTTACTCTGAAGTCGAAATTACTTTCAATATTAGCGAGGCGCTGCTCCGATACCGGGTATTAACTCGATCGCTGATACGATTCAATGTCCGATCGATTAAACTATCCAATGGATGTTTAAGTGCTGCCCACATTAGGGTTTATGCTTTGTCATTCGTTGTTAATTCAATGGATGTTTAAGTATCGCACTTTGTCATTCGTTGTGAAGGTTTTAATCTCGTGAGTTATCGTAAATGCTATATTAGTTACTAACCGAGTTCGTGTGCATGTATTAAATTTAGGTTAAAAGGCTAATCAGTAGTGTGACAACCCGTACTCTCGTTGTCAAGATAAGGGCATTTTAGTAACACGCGTGTTTATTAATATCACTATTGTTATAAATATTATTATTATTTACAAAATAATAATCCGCGACGAAAGCTTTAATTATATACGGGTTAGTTAATTTTAACTGGGCCAATCGGTTTGAGCGAGACGCGTAGTCGTTGAAACGGGTTCACGCACTTGGGCTCGGCCCAACCCAATTAACTTAAAACCCTACCCTATAAAATAAAATTAAACCCCCACCTCCCTCATCCTTGCTTAAAACCCTATTAGAAACCCAGCCGCATACCCACACCCTGCCCTTCTTCCCCATTTCCTCTCTCTAATCTCCAATCATCGGAGATTCACTCCAACCGGCAACGAACTCCGGCGACATCTCAGGCCACACGACACACATCCTTTTCTTGAACACAATCTAAACCCCTTTCATCCTTGTCTCGATTCCACACACCCTGTCTTTTCATTGATGTCAGTTTTAGAAAGAGAGAGAGACCGAAGTGAAGGAAAGAGAAAGACAAACAGAGTTCGGTGATCGACGACGGACACTCGCTGATGTCCGGCAGTGTCGGAGACAGACACGGGTGTTGATTGGTGGTCACAGAAGTTCGGACCTGAATCAACAGCGTGGTGGTGGTTCTCCGGCGGACCAGTGCCGGCGACGGGAGCAGTGACGGCGATAGCAGCCAGGCGCTGTTTCCGGTGGATGAAGTCAGCGGACAAGATGGTGACCGTAAACACTCACCACCCTCCGGTTAGTATAGATATCGAGATGATTTTGAGTGTTTGACTTTGAGATGATGGTTATGCTAGATTATATTGTGATGTGCCACGTGCCTACAATATCACCTCCTTGTTCTATGTGTTTGTTTAAAAATCAATGTGTGTCAAATTGTTTTGATTGGGTATGAATATTAATGTGGACATAACTGTTGATTTAGATACACTGGTGTGTGTGTAGAATTAATGGATTTGGAGAATGATTCATGTTAAGGGTGAGGTAATAAACTATTTACATGTAGTTGTTGAAGTAATATATGCTGTGAGTATGGAATGCGAAATAAAAGTGTAAATCTTCATGTGTTTAGCATTTGTAACAAGCTAATGGTTAAATCTAAATGTATGTTTATTGATTTGATAAGGGGTTTTGATGCAAGTGAGTAATGATAGGGATTGATGAAAATTCTCGTAACAAACTGTTAACTTAGAACAGGGCATGCGCTTGTTGATTAGTTTGAGTCATGGTGGTGTTATTGAGCTGACTGAATAAATGAAAATTGTTAATTAGGATGAGTATGCTAGTTGAATGTGAAAACCCTGATGATGAACTATTTGAAGATGCCATGAATATTTGAATTATGTTGTTTTGATCCAATTTAGTAGTGTACGGTAGAATAAAACATGTTAATAAAATCTGATTGGATAGTACAAAAGTGGGAGAATGTTCTAGAGGACTCCCACTTTTGCATACATCGGTAGTTGCGGGTCGAGACCGTGAGGTTGCGACTCGAGACCACTTAGTGACCACTCGAAACCAGGCAAGGCGCCCTAAAAGTCGAGACCAGCACAGTTGCGACCCGAGATCTCCTGATCTCGACTCGAGACGGGACTCGAGACCTCTATGGTTGCGACTCAAATATGCACTATTCGAGATCTGCGGTTGCGACTCGAAATCGCTGGGTTGCGACTCGAGACCTCATAGTCTCGAGTCGAGACTACCTAGTTTCGACTGGACTACTTCACTTGGCTATTGGGCCGAACAAAATGGGTGTTATAGACTATGTACTAGTGTTGTTGTTTGACTGTTGATGTCTAACTGATGTTGATTAATTGTTCATGCGTTAGAATAGGCCCAACAACATGCATGCTGGTATGATACGTGTTTCAGTACATTATGCAAAGTGTATGTATTATACGAAATGTGAATTTACGTGCTACGTGTTAGATACGTGTAATTTATACGCGACGTTACTTGCACACGAACCTAATAAATATGTATAACCATAATAGGGTATGGTTGACCAACCTATCACGAGTAAATTTACTACCGAGCAAAGCAAAGGTGAGTTCACTACTTTTTACTTAAAGCATGCGTTCCCGGTGGTTGGGAAATGGAACAAAACACTTTTCCTGGTTTGGGATTGCTTACTATCTCCTTGTGCGGGATACGGTATTTCTATCTCCTTGTGTGGGAAACGGGTAACAACACTATTCCCTTGTGAGGGATACAAACTTACTTTTCTTCCCTTGTTACTGGGATACAAACTTACTTTTCTTCCCTTGTTACTGGGATACAAACTTACTTTTCTTCCCTTGTTACTGGGATACAAACTTACTTTTCTTCCCTTGTTACTGGGAACAAACTTACTTACGTCCCTTGTTACTGGGAACTCTTGGTTAATTACGGTTTATACGGAATGCAACGAGCAACACTAAACGAAACTCTATCACTTAAGTCCCTACTACTTAATACCGATTAGTCGCCGGGGCCAGGCGAACGGGTTATTAGTTGATAGCGCTATTTAGGTGTAACCAGCCTCACACCGACCCTTGTTACTGGGAACGGGCGTGAACTAATAGACTCAGGCAAACCGTCAATGATGATAGAACATTGACAAACGGGGCACTGCGGAAACATACGGTTAAGTAAGTATTCGGTATTGGAAAAACAGTTTAGTCGCTCACTTATGGGGTAGCTCCCCATGGCATGTATAAACGGATAAATTAACTGGTTGAAACAAGTTTTTGGAAATTAAAACTGGAAAACTGTAAACACGTGAACTCGCCAACGTTATGTTGACACTCTACTGCATGCTTTGTAGGTTGCTCGGTACAACTTTGGACGGACGTTGCAATCGGATGGAGTGCGTGGTTTGTAAGTTTCACGATAACAAACTTGTGGTTTTAAATTACGATGCATTTTCTCCCCCTTTCCGCTGTGGACTTAAACAATGTTTTGAGAATTTTAAATTAGGTCACTAATTATACCAATGTTTATAACAATAACTAATCCGTTCAAAATAATTAGTGGCTAAGATCCTGGTCAGTCACACGCCTCGCGGTAGTATTCCGCGTGTGGATTTTGAGGGTGTGACAAGTAGGCTAAGCTCTGCTCATATAAATCTGCAATGTGAGTCATTCTCTTTTTTATCAAAATACTTTATAAATTCTTAAATGTTTTCAAAATTATAATTACAGGGATTAAGTCTTTGTAATCACCAAATTACAGCCGGTATGTGGGATTTTGTATACATTACTTGATAATCTTCACCATTGGACAACGGGGGGCCAATGGGTGATATGACCATAGTCCCAGAAATGAGTCGAGTGACAAATACCGATGGGTAACTGGTTGATATATAAACATTGTAATCGCTCTTAATACTGTAAATTATAATAACGGGTCATTTTAGTAAAAAGAATGATTCACCAGTATTTCCCGCTGACAAAACCTTTTTCAAACATGTTTCAGGTGATCTATTGTGATTCAAGAAAAGTGCCGTGAAGCACTACAAGCTTAAGGAAGTGGCTCAATATAAAATATAGAAACATGTTTTGGTAAAATAAAGATTTCTCAGTGAAATCATATGATTGTAAATTACCAAGGTTTTATCCCGAATTGTGAAATAAAATAATCGGGAAATTTCAGTTTTAAAAAGATCCTGCGAAAGTCTTCCGCTGTCAACTTAATTAAATAAATACCACGGGATTTTCTGTCCCGCGGCTCCTGATTCGGGTCAAACTGGGTCGAGGGCCGTGACAGAAAAATGTGGTATCAGAGCCACTGATTTAAGCCAATTAAGTATTTAGAAAATACTTAATTTTACTGATTGCCATTTTGTGATTTATTAAATTGAATATTTGTGTACAGTATGGGTAAGCAAAAGCTTTCAAACATCTATCTTAAATTAGATAGGTCATCAAACGAGAAGGGAAGTTCATCCCAAACAAATTCCTCAAAACACTATGCAAATCCTGAAGAAGGAATATTTGTTCGAAAGGCACAATATGAGGAACCACTTTCTCCTAATAAAAGAAGTTTGATTATTAGGAAAAGTCAAGAGAAATTAAAGAAATCACAACCAAAAGAAAAGAGAGTTAATCAGAAAACCCAAGAACTAGGCAGTAAACCACCATGGGAAGACAAGTTAGATGAAAAATGGGCAGATCTCTATATGCTAGCTACTGTAGCAGTAAATGTAAACCTTTAAATATTCTGACTCAAGTTTTAGCACCCTTATCACCTACAAGCTAGAAGCTTTACCCAGTAAATAAATAAGTTTACAATAAAACTTAATATGTTTTAATTGTCAGTTGTTCTTAATATTAAATTAGTTACACGGTATGAAATAATATTTAAAGGTTATTTATGAAATTTTGTTATAAAATTTTTAACTTAGCAATTTTTGTGTATTTTGTATATATGCTAAACAGCATGAATGACTTGTCTGAAGCTCTTCAGAATTTAAATCTCTATCCGGTGAAAATAGAGGTTTCCAGAGATTTTAATAGGTATATACCTGATATAGAAGAATCTATGGAATTCAAAGCTCCACCTCCGGAAAAACCCAAGCCTAAGAAAAGGAGAAGATTCATGGGATGGAGGCGTGTGCGCAGAAGGAAACTCGTCACTAGGAAGATTCCCAAAATAGAAAATCCCTTAGACAAAGGGAAGTGGATTGAAGTCGGGGAAGATTCTAGGCAGATGGAAATACCGTTTGGGGAATATTCTAGGCAGATGGAAATGGAGTATGGGGAAGGTTCTAGACAAACCAAGAGGGAAATTGGGGAAAGCTCTAGACAAATTGAGGAGTTGCCATTTCAGGAGGAATTGGATCGTGCATTGGCGAGCTGTGATGTCGTCAGGCCTATTAATAATAATCTCTACCCTTTTCCTGCTGAAACTCAATTACCTATGAACTTGGAACCAGCAATCCCAGAACCTATAATCCACACCCAACCTCTAGGAATGGATGAGTGGTGGACCAATGATTGGCAATTCCAAAACCTGCTCAACAGTCCTTATTCCTTTCTCCCTCAATTTGACCCAGAACCTATACCAAACCCACCAATGAGCAATGAAAATTTAGCTGAACTCCGCCACTTTGGTGAAGAGCTGGTGGATGCAGGAAATAGGATCAGGGAAGTAGGAGAACAAATTTCTTGGAAATACGACGAAAGGGGACGTCGTTACTGAAATACCAATTAACGAAGGATAGTGGGTTATGAAACTGTGGTTGTATAATAAATAGAAAAATATAATCTTGTAAAATAACTACAAATAAAACTTTGTAAGATAATGGTGTGTATTGATGCATACTATAAAATATAAAAATGGGAATCGAGAAATCGATAATTTTGGCTATATGTGTGTATTTGAAATTTGTATGATTGTTTTGTGTCTAATTGTTATTTATTCGATACTAATAAATTATATATATTAATTATCAGATGGAAAACGCTAATAACGAACCAGTTAATGAGGTTAATCAATCTGAGCAACATCCAGAGGATCAATTTCTAAATAGGCAAGATATCGAAAATATCGTTGCTCAGGGAATAGCCAATGTTATTCCAACAATAGTTGCTGCTGTTAGAAATCCAATCGAACCTCAACAAATCGTTCCTAGCAAACGTATTTCTAAAGATAATTTCAGTAATAGTGTAAACGGAGGCGGTAATCATACCAATCACGATAATAATTCATGGCAAGCTCCGCTCCCTAAGAAAATGAAAGCTGCAACGCCTGGTTGCACTTACAAAGAATTTCTTGCTTGTAAACCCGCTGAATTTGCAGGCAATGAAGGAGCGACTGCGGCACTGCGTTGGTTAGAGAAAACCGAGGCAGTAATTACAATAAGTAAATGTGCCAAGGACGATCAGGTCATGTACGTATCAAATCTTTTTAAAGAAGGGGCACTAGAATGGTGGAACACGGTGTTACAAGCAAAAGGAAGGATGATGGCGTATGTTATGAAATGGGAAGAATTTAAGAGTCTTGTAGAAAGAAAATTCTGTCCCGAATATGAAAAAGATCAAATGGCGAATAAGTTCCTAAATCATCAAATGACGGGCGTAGATTGTCGAGGATATACTTCGACATTCTTTGAATATGCTAGAGTAGTACCAACACTGGTTTCGCCAGAACCGGTACTCATTTCTCGCTATATTTGGGGATTGATTAGCGAAATCCGTAATATCGTTAAAGCTGCGAGACCTCGTACTATTGACGATGCGGTAGAATTAGCTGACGAACTGGTACGCACAAGAGATGAAAACAGGAAAAAGGAACTGGCTCAGAAAATTACCCAAGGATTTCGTGTGGGTAATAGTAGCAACTTCAAGAAAAGAGGAACAGGGCAATCCTCAACTCCGCCGATCTGCAGGAATTGCAAAAAGAAACATTATGGAAGATGTAATGTAACCTGCAATTTTTGCAAAATGGTAGGACATCGTGAAGAAGATTGCAGAAAGAAAACCAAGATCTGCTATAACTGTGGAGAAGCTGGGCATTTCAAAACAGAATGTCCTAAAGTGGTTAAACTAGCAGACAATAAAGCCAAGCCAGCTGATGGAGCTACCAAGAAGAATGTTCGAGCCTTCCAGTTGACAACTCAGGAGGCCGAGCTAATTCCGGATGTGATAGCTGGTACGTTCTTAGTTCACAACGTGTATGCAAAAGTATTATTTGACTCTGGTGCGAACCAAAGTTTTATAATTACTTCATTCTGTTAGTGCATTCATCTGTCGACTTCGTCTTATATCAAGTCTGGATTGCGTTGCGGATCTGATCAAGCATGATGTCATCATTCTTGATGATGACATCATTCAAGTGACATCATCTACTGCATCATCACATGAAATTACATGCACATATAAGACAAATTCGCTTGAAAGTCAATTTATCAGGTGGTTCGCTTGAATGGTAGAATTGGTAGTTCACTTGAAAGTGTATTAGGGGGTTTCGCTTGAACAAGCCATGTGTAGCTTCAAGCGAACTTAGTGGACTATAAATAGGATTGTTGTCATTTCATTTGTAACTGATTTTTCAGAGTGATACCGAGGTGCTTCCGGTATTCCTTGTGATTGTAAACGTTGTTAATACAATATACAAGAGGTTTAAAGTGTAAATCAAGCTGTTTTCACATCCGTTTCTCTGTTTCCGCCTCTGAAACGGATTTGAGCTCTTCCGAACGACTCATTCAGGTCGTGATTCGATCCTACAAGTGGTATCAGAGCTCAGGAGGAGGAGTTCTATACGATTCAGCTTGAAAATTTCTGTTTTTCTACACCTTCTTTCAAAATTTCAAGATTTCACAGTTAAAATCAGACAATTTTTTCTCAGTGTGTGTAAAAGTGTGTTTTAACCAACCCTTGAGAATATCAGCTTAAAATTCGAAGTAAATCTAGTAAAAATGGACTGAAAACCACCTTTCGCTTGAACGAACAGTTGACATTTCGCTTGAAAAAGTGTGTAGTTTGAAGCGAAACAAGGTCTTTCGCTTGAAAAGTTCAGGTTTTGCTTGAATTTGTGTGGATATTTCAAGCGAAGTAAGTTAGTCCGCTTGAAAGTGCTTGAAAGTGCATCGTGTTGTGTGAATTGGCGTGTTTTTGTGTCAAATTCATGTGATATTATCATTTCGAGTCTTGAAAATTGAAGTTCTGGTTGCATCGATTTGATCATACTCATCAGTTTTTACATGTGAAGTTCATTGACCCATGTGACTTCATACAATCGGCCCAATCAAGTGTTTAGAGTAATAAAGTTTTGTGTCAGAGTGCATGTGATCTTTGCAAGGACCGATCATCAATTGAATAATATCAATATTGTTATCAGATTGTCGGTTCAACCACTTCTCGGTTCCAGTGTTTAATACATCAAAATTGAATTGTTTGGCCCAATGATATTAGTTTTGTCAGTTGCACATGTGATGTTTGTTGGCACAAGTTACATTTCATTAATCTTATCAAACATGTGAATCAACGGTCCAATTAAAATCAAGGCTTTGAAAGTTGATACCGAGCCCAATCAGAGTTTACATATACAACCGGCCCAAATCACATTATATTTGATCAAGTTCTAAAGGCCCAATAAAAGTGAATTGTTTGTCTAAGTGTCCCCGGCCCAAGTTGCATCCTCGTTAACGGCCCTATTGTTATTGTTCGTAGTCAGCCCACGTTATGCATACATTGGTCCAAATCAGAAATTTATTCATCGGCCCAAATCAGTAAGTTAAAGTTCTTTGGCCTAAATCATTTTCAAGCTCAAGTGAACTTCATTGTTTACTATCCATTGGAAGCCCATATTTCGTGGCTCATTTGATCTAGTTCATTCATTCAGTTTGCGGAATTCATTAAAAGAGTCCACAAATCTTCGACACGAATCCTAGATTGATTCAATCGTCACTCATATTCACATTTTCAATTCGTTTAAACTGATCGTTTGCTTGTTTTTCATTCAGGTTATCTGCCGGTGTTTTTACGAGGTGATCTAGCTCGTTGGAGAACAGTATTTTTAAAACAAGAAAGTTTGTGTTTGTGAAGCTTTGACTTTGAAACATGGAAAAGGAGTTGTTGAAGAAGTCATTTGACATGTTTGTAGCTTTTGACCATGAAACAACAAAGATGACCATTGATAGATATTGTCATTTAGTCGTGGAAGTGGGAAGATTGAACATTAAGAAAGATGATGATGAATGGGTTGATAAACTTGCTGATGCATTACCACAGCAACAATAGGGAACTTATCTGTTGATTGTAAAACATATGAGAAAAACTGAAAATATGAATCTGGCACAGTTTATTCAGAAAATTGAAGAACATAAGTTGGAAGCAAAATTAGAAACTGAGAAAGCAGAAGTTGAAGAAAGTTCAACAAAGGAAACTGAGGGACAGAAAGCTGAAATAGAATCTGAAGAACCAGTGGTTGAAAAGATTGTAGAGAAAATTGTTGAAGTAGAAAAGATCGTAGAAGTTGAAAATTTTGTTGAAGTTGAGAAACTCGTTGAAGTTGAAAAGACTGTCGAGGTTGAAAAAGTAGTCGAAATTGAAAAATTGATCGAAGTGGAGAAAATTGTCGAAGTTGAAAAGATAATTGAAAAAATTGTTGAAGTTGAAAAACCATGTTTGAAATGTGAAGAATCTTGCAAAGCTTGTGAGGAGAAAAACATGAAGATTGCTGATCTGGAGAAGATTAAAGAAGATTTGTTGTCCGATGTGAAGTATGTAAAGGAGTCATATGATGTGCTCAACAACACAGTTGATCGTCTGAAAAAGACGAATACAGAAATTGAAAAAGCAATGGAAAAAATGAGCGCAACATTAATGACAAAGCAGAGCGTCATAAATGATTACATCGAAGACTGTGCTAAGCTGAAGCAAGACTTGGAATTAGAAAAAATTGAGAGTGAAAGGATTAAACGATTATTGTTGAGTTACACTACTTGTGATTATTTGATTGATCGTGTTTATCCTACTGTTGCAGGTCTGGAAGCGTTCATGGATAAAAAGTCTGAAGATACTGATACTGGTAAGAAACCAAGTGTCAAGTATAACAGATGTCCGCCTCCGATCCATGAAACTTATTCTCCAAGGAATCCTAACGAGGAGCGTCTAAAAAAGGCAGTCAACATCAAGTTAAAGTCTGAAATCATTGATGAATTACCAGACAATATTGATGTTACATTCACAGCGTCTGACACTGATCATGAGTCTGAGTTAATAAAAAAAAGTTGTCGATCAGGTGTTGGTTACGGATGAAGAGTCAAAGTTACAGTCTAAATCTGAGAGTTCGAGTTCATCAGAAAAGAGTCCGAGTTCACCAGTCAAACGGGTTTACAACAAAGAATTTCTTTTGTCGAAAAATAATTTGAGTGATGAACCTATCAAAGTGGAATACACTTTGAGTGATTCGGACAAATTATTTTCTAATGAAGAATTCCCAATAAGAAGTGTAAAAACTGAAATGATCAAACAGGTTTTCAAACTAACAGAAATTAACATTTCTGAAATAAAAGATTTAAATCTTGCTGAAAAACCTAAAAAATACACTTCAAGAGTTCAACAGAGATTGAACAAGAAAAAGGGTTACGGTTCTGGTTCTGGTTATCGAAAGAAACCAAACTACAACGGTAATTTAAAAAAAACAAGGTCTTGGTTTCAATTCTTCAGAAAATTATAAAAATCAGAAAACTTATAAACCAAAAACAAAATTTATTTCAGGAGGAAGTTCAGAGGATGAACAGAAGAAACCGTTCTGGAAGCAGTCAAACCAGGAGTTTCTTGCTGAAGTGAAGAAGAATGTGAGAAATTTTGCTCAAAGAGTTGATAGAAGAATCTGTTTCAAATGCCAAGAAGTTGGACACATAGCTTGGAATTGCCCCAAGACCAACTACCAAAAACAGGGAGTTTTTTCTAAATCTGTTTTGAGAAAGATTTGTGTTGATAAGAAAGAACAACCTGTTAAAAATGTTAAAAAGTTTGAAAATTCTACTTCTAAGGAAGGGGAAAGTTCAAAAAGGTTTTACAAAAGAAGAGGTGATTTAAGCAAACAAAAGTGGGTGGTTAAATCTGAGGGTAATTCTGACAATGAATCTGATTCCATAAAATCAGAGGAGTCTTTGGTTGAGAAAAAGGTTGTGAATTCCGTTCCAGAGGTGAACGATGAGGATTTTCCTCCATTGTCAAAGGAAAATTTGATGAAGAAAGTGGGAAAGGTAGAGATCTCAAATCAATTCTTCGCAGATAAGGGAGAATTTGATGTTGAGAAGACTTTCAATGGAAAAGTCAAACATATTTTCGGGAAGATGGTTGATGGGAAGGTTAAAACTGCAAAAGATTTTTATAAATCAAAATGTTGGTGGGATAGATGTGTACCAGAATCTCCCAAAGCTGGTCAGGCTTGGGGGAAAGTTTTTCCAAACTAAAAATCCTGACTTGCCGGAGCTCGCAGGTTGGTAAGAGTGGAGCAGGTATCGGCATCTTTCATAGCAAATGATCATTAACAAGTGGTACAGTTGGTAAAGTACAGGTGATATCTTTAAATTGTTATATTTTGATTTACAAGTGATTATAGTTGGTGAGTGAACCTGTAAGTGATTGAAAGAGGTTTTCATTGACAAGTGGTTAATCAAGGTCATTAAGTTGAACTTGATTGGACCATACTTACAAGTGATATTTTGGAGAACAATGTGATGAACCCCTAACCTACAAATGGTTTCTTAAAATCAACAAAACTTATTTTCCGGAAAAACCATTTGATTAAAACAAACTTAAGTGTTTTGAAATCACAATGGGAAAATAGTTTGTTGTAAGGGGGAGTTCTGATTGTTTATGCCAAGTGGATGGCGATCTGAAGTGATTTGATATCAGTTGTCACTTTATTGTATAGTTTGTTTTCAAATTTCCTAAAATGTGTTTGCATTTTACGGGGAGTAAAAATTTCAGAAAATCCAAAAACATTAGAAAATTTGAAAAAGTAAAAAACATGATAAAATGAAAAATGAGTTTTTATGTATAAAAGAGGAAATGATAGTACATCAGTGAACAACATGTTAAAGAATTGGAAAGTCAAATGTGATAAACGATCTCACTGTGGATGTGTGAGTAGGTTTTTGCACATTTAGTAGATTGTGACGAGATATAAACCTAAATTCAAACTTGCTTATATCGTGGGTAACATCTCTCGGATATATGGGTAACCCCCGAAATCTTGTTTGAAGGACCCCTCTTTCTGAGATACTAGGTCTTTATGCTTAGTGATATCTGGGGTATTATCCTGGGACTTCTGATTTTGCGGAAGCAATGGCCTAGTCCCCGGAGAATACTTTACGCTTGCTTGAAATATAGCGCCGCCCTCAGCAAAAATAGACATTAAAATTGCTAATTAATGCTGTTGTAAAAAAGATCCTCTAAAGGGGACCCACCAAAAGTCGAGCCGTCATCTCTCTGCTGAACGGAAGTTCTGACCTGAGCTCTCACGGTTTCACAATTTAACCCCTTACAGATATCATCTAGGTATACTCACCTGTAAGACTAAATATTGGGATCTGGATACGGGAGTATATTCTGAGGTGGGACACGCGAATAAGTTTAAGTGCTTAAGACATTAATCTCGTATCTCGAAACAGTTGAACTTTGTGTGAAAATTTAAGTGGATCAGTATACTGACAATCTAAGTGAATCGTTTAGAACTTAAAATGTTTAAATCTTAACGGTGTTGGTGATTTTGTCTCAAAAACTGATATGATCCTCTTACGCAAACTCACAAAAATATTGTATGTAAATATTTATTTACTGCATTTCATTTCTGTTATATAAAAAATCCAAAAAGATTTTCGGTGTGTTTTAGCATAAATTTTGAAAAGTCCAAAAAGATTTTAGACGACTGATGTTGAAAAGCTGAATTTCAAAATTCCAAGTGCTAAACATGACGAACAGGTTTGGGAAAGTTTGTTTGAAGATGTGTTAAATGAAAATGATATATATTCAAGTGGTTCATCAGAAATTAACATGATAAATCATTTTGTTTGATACTTAAAATGATGTGTTAAGTTTGTGTCTTCAAATGATTAGCAAAGTTTCTAAATTTGTTATATCTTATCTGTTATGAAATTTATGTTTTGGGTAGAGAATATGCAGGTGAGCCAGGTTGCGATACCTGAACCTGTGAAAGCCAGACTACGATCCTAGTATGAGTTGAGGGGGAGTCTGTTAGAGAGAGAGAGAGTCTGGAGATGCAAGAGCTAGGAGTTTGATCCTGAAATATTAGTTGAAGAAAGTTAGAGTGAAGGAAGCCCAAAGACTGATAAAGACTGAAGATTGCAAAGACTCGACACTTAAGACTCGTCAACATCTAAGGGGGAGTCTGTTAGAGCATTCATCTATCGACTTCGTCTTATATCAAGTCTGGATTGCGTTGCGGATCTGATCAAGTATGATGTCATCATTCTTGATGATGACATCATTCAAGTGACATCATCTACTGCATCATCACATGAAATTACATGCACATATAAGACAGATTCGCTTGAAAGTCAATTTATCAGGTGGTTCGCTTGAATGGTAGAATTGGTAATTCGCTTGAACAAGCCATGTGTAGCTTCAAGCGAACTTAGTGGACTATAAATAGGATTGTTGTCATTTCATTTGTAACTGATTTTTCAGAGTGATACCGAGGTGCTGCCGGTATTCCTTGTGATTGTAAACGTTGTTAATACAATATACAAGAGGTTTAAAGTGTGAATCAAGCTGTTTTCACATCCGTTTCTCTGTTTCCGCCTCTGAAACGGATTTGAGCTCTTCCGAACGACTCTTCAGGTCGCGATTCGATCCTACACATTCTGTCAAGCTCTTAACTTACCCTTAACCAACCTTAGGCAAATTTTTACAGTCGAAACAACAGATGGAAATTCTGTTAATATAGATAAGGTTTTGCAAAAAGAAAATATAGAACTTTCAGGCCATAAATTTCATGCAAAACTATTACCAATGAATTTAGCTGGGTTCGATGTTGTGTTAGGAATGGATTGGTTAGTAGCCAACCATGCTCGAATCCTTTGTGACCAGAATTCCATAGAAATTCGTGCACCTACCGGAGAAGTAATTATGGTTACAGGGGACAGGCCACGAAAACCCATGAAGTTCATTTCAGTAATGAAAGTTGCTAGTTATGAACGAAAACAAGGAATAGTGTATATGATTTCGGTAGTCATTAGCACTAAGGGTAAAGAACTTAAGGAAATTCCTGTAGTCTCAGAATACCCAGATGTGTTCCCAGAAGAACTCCCGGGATTACCACCAGATAGGGAAGTAGAATTTAGAATTCATCTAATTCCAGGAACTACACCGATAGCCAAGGCACCTTATCGGTTAGCACCCACAGAAATGTTAGAACTGAAAAAACAATTAGATGAATTACTAAGTAAAGGTTTCATACAACCTAGTTCATCCCCATGGGGAGCACCAATGTTGTTTGTAAAGAAAAAGGATGGTTCGATGAGAATGTGTATTGATTATAGAGAATTGAATAAGGTTACAATTAAGAATCGATACCCATTACCTAGGATTGATGATCTTTTCGATCAACTTCAAGGAGCCAGATATTTTTCTAAGATTGATTTACGCTCCGGATATCATCAATTGAAAGTACAAGAAGAAGACATACCTAAAACTGCTTTTAGAACTAGGTATGGTCATTACGAGTTTACAGTCATGCCCTTCGGATTAACGAATGCACCTGCAGCATTCATGGACATGATGAATAGGATCTGTAAACCGTACTTGGATAAATTTGTAATTGTTTTTATCGACGATATACTTATTTATTCCAAAAGTCAGGACGAACATTGTCAGTACTTGCATGCACTCTTAACTTTGTTAAGAAAAGAAAAGCTTTATGCCAAATTCTCGAAGTGTGAATTTTGGCTACAAGAAGTGCAATTCTTAGGTCACATGGTAAATCACGAAGGTATTCATGTAGATCCTGCTAAGATAGAGGCAATTACCAAATGGAAGGTTCCGCAATCCGCAATGGAAATTCGAAGTTTTATAGGTTTAGCCGGATATTATAGACGGTTTATTAAGGATTTTTCCAAGATAGTTGTACCCTTAACTAAGCTAACCTGTAAAGCAGTTAAGTTTGAATGGGGACCTAAACAAGAAGAAGCCTTTAGGATCTTGAAGCAAAAATTAACAAATGCTCCAATCCTAGCCTTACCGGAAGGAACAGAAGATTTTGAAATTTACTGTGATGCTTCAAAGCTAGGATTAGGATGTGTGCTTATGCAACGCAAGAAAGTAATTGCGTATGCTTCAAGACAATTGAAAAAGCACGAAGAAAACTATACGACTCATGACCTAGAATTAGGAGCCATAATTTTTGCCCTTAAAATTTGGAGACATTATCTGTATGGAAGTAAGTTTATTATCTACACGGATCACAAAAGTTTAAGATATATATTTGGGCAAAAAGAGTTAAACATGAGACAAAGGAGATGGATGGAAATCTTAAGTGACTACGACTGTAATATTCAGTATCACGAAGGAAAGGCCAATGTAGTTGCAGAAGCCTTAAGTCGTAAATATCATGAAAAGCAAAAGCGAGTTCGTGCTCTCAGATTAAATCTACAATTAGATTTAATGGAACAATTGAAGAATGTTCAAGATACAGCAATTAAGGATGATGCTGAAGGAATGAAAGGAAGAATAAAAGAATTAGAGCAAGGAAATGATGGAATTTGGAGATTTCATAAGAAAAGGATTTGGGTACCTAAGCAAGGAGATTTAAGGCATAAGATACTAGATGAAGCTCATAAATCTAGATATACTATGCATCCAGGAAACAATAAAATGTACCAAGATTTAAGAAATAACTTTTGGTGGATAGGAATGAAAAAGGACATAGCTCGATATGTTTCTAAGTGTCTTACTTGTTCACAAGTTAAGGCGGAACATCAGAAACCTTCAGGTCTACAACAACAACTAGAGATGCCTATATGGAAATGGGAACTTGTAACAATGGATTTTGTTACTAAATTACCCACAACCAGAAAAGGTAATGATGCGATTTGGGTAATTGTGGATCGATTAACCAAATCAGCTCATTTTCTACCTATGAAAGAAACCTTTAGTATGGAAAGATTGGCAAAGTTGTATGTAGATGAAGTAGTATCCTTACATGGAGTTCCACTCTCCATTATTTCAGATAGGGATAGTCGTTTTACTTCCCATTTCTGGACTAGTTTCCAAGAAGCAAAGGGAACACGATTAAATTTAAGCACTGCATATCATCCTCAGACAGACGGACAAAGTGAAAGGACAATCCAAACTCTGGAAGACATGCTCAGAGCATGTGTGATAGATTTTGGTGGAAATTGGGACGATCACTTACCTTTAATTGAATTCTCCTATAACAATAGTTATCATTCAAGCATCGAAACTGCCCCATTCGAAGCACTGTATGGACGAAAGTGTAGAACTCCAGTTTGTTGGGCAGAAATAGGAGAAAGTCAATTGTCAGGACCTGAAATAGTGCAAGAGACGACCGACAAAATTTCTCAAATCAAGGAAAGACTGAAGACGGCTCGAGATCGCCAGAAGAGTTATGCAGATAATAGACGTAAGCCTTTGGAATTCCAAGTAGGAGACAAAGTACTTTTGAAAGTTTCTCCTTGGAAAGGAATAGTTCGATTTGGTAAGAAAGGAAAGCTGAGTCCAAGGTACATAGGACCATATCCGGTGATCCAACGTATAGGACCAGTTGCTTATCGTTTACAACTACCAGAAGAGTTAGCTGGAGTACATGACGTATTTCATGTATCCAACCTCAAGAAATGTCTATCTGATGAATCTTTGGTAATACCTCTCCACGATATAGAGGTAAATGAAAAATTAAAATTTGTTGAGAAACCTCTTCAAATAGAAGACAGAAAAGTGAAGTTTCTCAAACACAAACGGTTAGTACTTGTCAAGATCAAGTGGGATTCAAAAAGAGGACCTGAATACACCTGGGAGCTGGAATCAGAGATGAAGTGAAAGTATCCTCACTTATTCCAATAAATCTCGAGGACGAGATTTTAAATAAGGTGGTTAGAATGTAAGGACTCTCAAAATTGTCCTAAAAATACCCGTAATTATAAACCTGGACCCCTGAAACCCTAAACCATATTAAAAATCAAGAAAAACAAAATTTTGGGTCTCAGACGGGCCGCGTAAAAGACAAGAGATGTCTTACGCGGGCCACGTCAACATGTAGTTTGACCGGATAAGCATCCGGATCCACGTGTTACACGCGTGGCAAGTCTAGTGGTGACACGATAGCCCTAATCTACGTATAGACTGCCCTCGCGGGCCGCGTAAGGAACAAGAGAAGGTTTACGCGGGCCGCGTGAACCTTCAATTTCAGCTATAAATAGCTTGTTGCATGCACAGTCCACTGGTGTCGAAACAAACTTTCAAAAACGAATTCTTGTTACTCTGAAGTCGAAATTACTTTCAATAATAGCGATGCGTTGCTCCGATACCGGGTATTAACTCGATCGCTGATACGATTCAATGTCCGATCGATTAAACTATCCAATGGATGTTTAAGTGCTGCCCACATTAGGGTTTATGCTTTATCATTCGTTGTTAATTCAATGGATGTTTAAGTATCGCACTTTATCATTCGTTGTGAAGGTTTTAATCTCGTGAGTTATCGTAAATGCTGTATTAGTTACTAACCGAGTTCGTGTGCATGTATTAAATTTAGGTTAAAAGGCTAATCAGTAGGCTAAGCTCTGCTCATATAAATCTGCAATGTGAGTCATTCTCTTTTTATCAAAATACTTTATAAATTCTTAAATGTTTTCAAAATTATAATTACAAGGATTAAGTCTTTGTAATCACCAAATTACAGCCGGTATGTGGGGTTTTGTATACATTACTTGATAATCTTCACCATTGGACAACGGGGGGCCAATGGGTGATATGACCATAGTCCCAGAAATGAGTCGAGTGACAAATACCGATGGGTAACTGGTTGATATATAAACATTGTAATCGCTCTTAATACTGTAAATTATAATAACGGGTCATTTTAGTAAAAAGAATGATTCACCAGTATTTCCCGCTGACAAAACCTTTTTCAAACATGTTTCAGGTGATCTATTGTGATTCAAGAAAAGTGCTGTGAAGCACTACAAGCTTAAGGAAGTGGCTCAATATAAAATATAGAAACATGTTTTGGTAAAATAAAGATTTCTTAGTGAAATCATATGATTGTAAATTACCAAGGTTTTATCCCGAATTGTGAAATAAAATAATCGGGAAATTTCAGTTTTAAAAAGATCATGCGAAAGTCTTCCGCTGTCAACTTAATTAAATATATACCACGGGATTTTCTGTCCCGCGGCTCCTGATTCGGGTCAAACTGGGTCGGGGTCGTGACAATGTGGCACCCGAGGAAAATCCACAGTCATCCTGATCTATCACCTGGCTGCTTTGGGTTACTTATTAAATTTCAGGACGAAATTTCTTTCAAGTTGGGGATGATGTGACAACCCGAGATCTTAAGGTCCTTCCTCTACGCATCACTTGTTTCACAACCCTATTTTCACAATTTGTTTTACGTTGTTACATGTGCATGATATATGTACGGTTATAGTATTGTTATGTTTGGTTGTTAAATGAAAACTTAGGAGTTGTGTAATGTTTAGACATAACACGTTCATGCTACATAACTCTGGATTGCACACCATACTTAAGTCATGAAGAACCCAGACGAAGAAGGGTTCTTCGTCGCAATCATCACCTGACGAAGAAGGTTCTTCGCCAGGAGAGTTCTTCGCCAGGAAGGGCTCTAGGCCCAAATCACTACGTAGCCCAGAATGGGCCCTTGTTCGCATAACCTCAAGGGTTCAGGTGCAACTTATCATAACCTACAAAACTTAAAACAAACCCTACAAACTCTAAAGCTCTCTCCTCCTCTCTTCCCTGTGCGACGGCATCTTGGTCTCGAAGCCCTTCATCTCGAACAAACCAATCACTTCAGTATCACGGTTAGTGTCTATCATTATTAGTTGCTAAAATCTTGATGTCGTGACTTTATGTAAAACTAGGGTTTCATCTATAAGATCGTAAATCTAGAACTTGTGATTGAATATGGTATTAAACTATGTTGGACTTGGTGATTAGAAACCTTGGGATTGACAAACTGATGATTTGTTCGATTAGCATAATGATTCACATGATAGGTTGTTAGTTATAATTTGCATGATGATGAGTGGGAACTGTTATGTTTTGAATGGATTTGAATTGTTGATGATTGTTCATAATTAGGGTTCATGTTCATGGTTGAAAAGTGTTGTTTGATCCTATTCGAAAACTGTCAAACTTGTTAGCATCTGTTATGGCTGAAATAAAGGAATTGTAACCGTCTGATTAGGGCAGCGACGAAAGACTCCCCCCACGAAGAACGTAATTGACGAAGAACCTGGTTCTTCGTTGAGTGGTTCTTGACGAACCACTAGGGTTCTTCGTCACACACATCCTCGACGAGGAATAGTTCTTCGCCATTAGGGTTCTTCGCCATGGAGTTCTTCGTGGTGATGCTGTAAGTGAACAATTAAACAGAACTGTCTGTGATGATGAATATTTATGATTCCAAAACTCTATCTGTTGCATGTTAATCTGTTAATGGATTTTTATGTGATATGCACGTGGGATGTGGACTTAAATGAGAATTGAATACGTGCTATGTGTTGTGATGAATGCAATCAGTGAAAAACTAAGTGACTTGATTGATTATGAAACTAATTACTTTGGTAACCTCGGTAGGATTTGGTTGACTAACTGGAACGGGTAAATTATTATACCGAGCAAATCTAAGGTGAGTTCACTTCTCTTGAGCATGCGTCCCGGTGGGTGGGATAATCAATTGGGTATTCCTGAGAGGAATAAGTCTTTCTGGGTAAAAACTGGAATGTTGGATAATACACTCATTTCCTATCACCTTAAGTCCCATCTTCTACCGAATAGTTACCTGAGAGGTAACGGGGTATTAGTTGATAGCGCTATTAGGCTTGGCAACCTCACACCGTACATGAGAGGACGGGCGTGAACTAACGACCTTAATCATGACCAATGCTTAGATAGGGGGCGGGGACGGGCAAAACAATCTGGAAGCCATCTTGTACGGTACTCGAGTTATTATCAACATTAACATCAATGAACTGAACTAAACACTTGGTAACTAACGTTTTCGTAAAACTATGAACTCACCAGCGTTGTCTGATACACTTGTTGCATGCTCGCAGGTCGATAGATTTCATGGACAAGGAACTTGCTGTCTAGATTAGCTGGAGTGATCATGGGTCGTACTGCGTGGATACACATCATGGGCTTACTGTTTTTACATACATTTGGTTTTGAAATATTTAAACAATGATTTACTTTCTGCTTCCGCTGAACCTGTTAAACTTGTGATATGATTTGGAATATTTGATTCAATAAATGGTGTTTATTTTAAATAGTTCAATGTGATTGGTGGCTAGATCCTGGTACGTCACACGCTTAGCGGGGTTTCCGCATGTGGTATTTTGGGGGTGTGACAATAATGATATGAATTTAATCTCCCAGACACGGGCTGCTTAATCTTGTGTAATCTTTTGAGATATTTTGATTTTGTACACATTGAGGTGGGTCACAAAAAGCTTAAATTTGGGCGAGTGAACTTATGCAGACTGGTTCAGGTTCGAAGGCATGAATATTAGGAATCATGTGGGTGTATCTTAAAGTACAACTGTTCTAATGTTTGTTCAATTCTAGGTGTAGTCAATGTACATATTTATGTGTGATTAAATTTATTTCGGTTGTGCCTATGTTTTCTATCGTATGTTTTATACTTTTAATAATTTGTTGTGGTATGGTTTCATTTCCACCCACTTGTAATTTTAAACAAAATTATACAGATTAGCTATTAAACATTATGTGGCATTATCAGTGTTTAATATTTCGGTTGTGCCTATGTTTTCTATCGTATGTTTTATACTTTTAATAATTTGTTGTGGTATGGTTTCATTTCCACCCACTTGTAATTTTAAACAAAATTATACATTCGGTTGTGCCTATGTTTTCTATCGTATGTTTTATACTTTTAATAATTTGTTGTGGTATGGTTTCATTTCCACCCACTTGTAATTTTAAACAAAATTATACAGATTAGCTATTAAACATTATGTGGCATTATCAGTGTTTAATATTTCGGTTGTGCCTATGTTTTCTATCGTATGTTTTATACTTTTAATAATTTGTTGTGGTATGGTTTCATTTCCACCCACTTGTAATTTTAAACAAAATTATACAGATTAGCTATTAAACATTATGTGGCATTATCAGTGTTTAATCATTTGACATTTTGTAGCTATTAAACATTCTATGATAATGACCAAGGACGTTGGGATTTAATCACTTGTACACTAAGGCATCATCTACTTGTACATTTTAATCCCCACGTCAATACTGACCAAGACAACTATCGAAACGTCGACAAAAATGAGTTGGTCGTCACGGAACCTTTGGAATTTTTTAAAGCATTATAATTTATAAGATACAATAAGAATACGTAAAAGAATTATAAGTTTGTTGTGAAGGGAGAAAAGTGTAACTAATTATCCATAATTTTGTTAAAACTCAGGGATTAATAAGATGGAGGGCTAAAAAATAATAATTGTTTAAAAGACCAATGTACCCTTATTTTAGGGGTGTATTTATAAATTAAAAGAGAAGAAATTCTTATTTTTTGAGTATCTTAAAATGTCTATCTCTCATGCATTATAATATAGTATAGATAATCAATGAAACAAAGTTTAATAAAGGGAAAAAGAATGCAATTTGTATAATATTATATGTTAGGTGGTTCATTAGAAGTCCAAAAAAGGGGTAACTGGCAACTTCGTTTGAACTGATTCTAGCAATGTTGGTACTATATTGTCTAACCATGACTAAAAACACTAAATTCTAATTCTAAACCTCGAAGCTAAACGCTAAGACTATACCCAAAAATCTAGACTATAAATCCTAAAGGTAACCCCTAAATCCTAAAGTTAAACCATAATGTCTAAACTATAAACCTTAAAAGCTAAACCATATGTTTTTCTACAAAACAAGTTGTTACAACTCTACCCCTTAATTAGGTTTCGTCCTCAAAACCTATCAAACCATGAATAACTAAGAGTAGGATTTCTTCATCTCATTTTCACATTCCTGTGTTATCTCTCAAATATATATATATACATACATATATACATATATATATATATGGGACCGCTAAAATGAGAACCACCTCCAGTTGTAAGAACCATGAGAACTTTTTGATCCGGGGCGAGTTGGACCAAAATTTTTTTCATAAACGTAGATGCATGTATTATAAACACATTTGTAAAAAAAATTCAAAAAAAATGTCGTGTGTATAGTTTTGAGCACCCCAAGTTTGTGTTTAAGGGTACCGTAAATTTTATTTAAAATACGGTACCCTTAAACACAAACTTGTGGTGCTCAAAACTACACACACGACTTTTTTTTTTTGAATTTTTTTTACAAATGTGTTTATAATACACGCATCTACGTTTATGAAAAAAAAAATTGGTCCAACTCGCCCCGTACGGTGTAGTTCTCATGGTTCTTACAACTGGAGGTGGTTCTCATTTTAGCGGTCCCCTATATATATATATATACATATATATAGGGGAGGATTTAAATGAGAATGCTAAATATCGCGAGAACCGTAAGAACGAATGAAAAAACCACGAGAACTTGGTCAAAAACAATTCAAATTCAAAATTTCTTTTTACACTTAACATTATTATTCGAATACAATGTTAGAAATTAAATTTACACGTTTAAATTTACGTGAATTCGTAAATGACAAAAAATTACACACGTGTAAGTTTGTCATTTACACATGTGTAAATTTGTTATATTTACACATGTGTAAAAAATGTAGTAAGAGTGATTTTGAGAGGATAAATGAATTATTTGATGTTGTGAATTCTTTTTTTTGATGTTGTATTTTAATTAGAACGAGGTTTGTATTAAAAAAAATTCGGTTTTGATTGGTTTTCTCATTCGTTCTCACGGTTCTCGCAATATTTAGTGGTCTCAAGATAACCCTTCCCTATATATATATATATATATATATATATATATATATATATATAAAGGGCATAAATATATAACATGTTTGCTTTAAAAAAATATAAAATACACTTATCCAACTTACTTAAATTTGAAAACCTTATAAAACTTAATGATTGTTAACTAAACATATCTTATATAAGTATTTTTATCTAATTAGTTTCATTAGATCAACTTATAAGTTTTCCTATTTAATTTATTTGAATAAAATTCCGAAACCTTTAAATAATTAATATAACAAATGATTTTTGCGATTAAACCTAAACCAGTAATTAGTTTATTACTGAAAATAACTAAACTTAACAATGGGTTGAAAACAAATAATAAATCATCTATATTTATATTCAACGCACTAATCCTTTAATCAAGATAAAATTGAATAAATCAACCTTTATGTTATAGATGTATACAAAATGCAACATATAAATTACATCAATATAGTCATAAAACCAACCCTTTTTTAGTACTAATGTTGGAAAAAACGCGTTTCTTTCTTCCTTTTGAATTTACAAGACCAAATGAACTTAAAAGAACAAAAGGAACAAATAAACAACCAAAACCAACATAAATACAAGAAGAAGGAATAACGTGACATGCCCGACCACTCGGCAGCATCCCCCCAAGCAAAAACAAGAAGACAGATTCTGACCACGGGACCGTGCCCAGCCAAACATGGGCCATGGTCAGCTCTAACACAAGAAGATAAAGCCTGCAGAAGCTTCTACGCTCACCACGGGGCCGTGCCCAGCTCACCATGGGGCGTGGTCAACTCTTAGATTTACAGAATCTTGATAGTACAGCAAAGAGTTGATCACGGGGCCGTGTCCAGTAGCCACGGGGTCGTGTGGGGCCCTCTGCTGACAGCTGCATTTAATGAAGGAATAGAAGAAGTTGGCCATGGGCCGTGCCCAGTGGACACGGGGCCGGGGCACTGTTCTGGCTATAAATAGGGGTGCTTGGTTCACTTAAATAGCAAACCACTCCCCTCCTACTTTGCCACCACTACAACACCAACACCCACCACCATCATCTATCTATCATCTTTAGAGTGTGTAGTAGTCTCGGGATCCAAGATTGATCGTAAGAGTTCTTGTCAATCAAAGGCCATGTTTAGCTAATCTCTTACATCACTGAGTGAAGACAGGTCTTTAATGTATTACTTTTGATTTTTAATCTTTCGGCACTTTTTAATTGGGTATGTATTAATGACTTTAATAACTAGTTTCTTATGTTGAAAGTGAATTTTGCTAACCATTTCTTCATGATGTAATTGATTTGCTCATTCGTGTCTTTACGGTCTATATAAAGCGCGTTAACTACCTGGAAGGGGTTAGGGGGTAGTTTGGTAAAGTTCTTGTCTCGTTCAGTGTATAGATCCTGCGAGGACTTGGTTCAAGCTTACTAGGACCTCCTTCAATGCCCCAAATGTATTGGATGGCGGGGGTGCGAATAGCTTGAACCCCTCATATGTAAACTACTATTAAAACATTAAACCGGCTTCTTGGGATTGTATCCTTGCTGACTCAAACCACTTGGCCGAGGGTAACATCACCTTCAAAAGAGGGGTCTACCACTTTTCGCATTAATAACTTACTTAATTGTTTTTCAATATTACGACCCTTTGGGATTGTATCCCTGCTGACTCAAACCACTGGGTTGAGGGTAACGTCACCTTCAAAAGAAAGGCCTACTTGTGACAACTGTGTTCTATAATCGATGTACAATGTAAAACAATGATGATTATTAATAAAACAATGTGCTTTGGTGTTATTATATGTGCTTTTGTGTTATTATATGTGTTTTGGTTTTTTTATGTGTGTATTTATGTTTGAGGATTTTTTCAATTCGATTCAATTCCGATTTCAAGCTTTAAATCGCTTTCTGGAAGGTTATACGCGTACCGATGCGTAAATATAACCAGTTTAATGCAACGAACACTCCGGAGTAGTGAAATAGGATTAACGTACCTTAAATAACCTCCACATAACTTAGAAATAAGTTTTGGATGGTTTGGTGTGTTGAAATCAAGCTTGCTCGATCGCAGGGACTATTTGTGTCAAACTGCGAAACTATACCGATTTGTATAGTAACGAACATTCCGGAACTTGATCATAAGTTAAACATACCCTAAATATCCTTTACATAGCTTAGAAATAGGCTTTGAGGGGTTCGGTATGCTAAAATAAACTTTATTGATCAATAGGGACTAAAAGCGTCAAAAAGTGCATAAGTTTGCATTTTCGCGCATATCTTACGTTCTGAATATATCCGGACATCCAAAAATTTATGTAATCAGTAAAATATTTTATTTTAGTGATTGGCATGATAAAATTCCATTCGTCGCTTAATTTGGATCGTTTTTGCGTTCGTTACGACTTCCGTCGTAATTTACCGAACAACGCAACTGAACGACCAAACGAGCTGACATCCGAGATATTTTAGAGCAAATTTTAGGTTCCCTATACTTTAACTTCATTTTAGAGCTTTGAAATGGGGTTAACGGGGCTTAAACGTGTCAAAAATGCATCGAAAACCAAGTTTGGTGCTTCAGGGACTAAATCTACCATTTTTGAAACTTGCTGACGTGCAAGATCCTTACGGACCGTATGGGGATGTGCTTGCGGTCCGTAAGCAGGTGCCAGAACATCATAAAGTTGTTTCCAGCTTGTTCCAGCTGTTATACACATTTGCACTTGGTTTTGTGGTTGCTATGGGCTGGTTTGTGTGATAAACAAGTCCCCCAATCATTCCCTAACACTTGTATGGCTTGGATCTTTCCCTCCTTACCAAGAAATGATCCTAACGGTTTGCGAAAACTATAAATAGCCCACCCCACTTCCCTTCATTCTCACAAAAATCTGATCTAAGATGCTCTAAGTTGAGGCCTTTGCTTCATACCTGAGCTACTTGGATAAAGATTTGCTTGCGGGGACCCTTTGTAAGTATTCCTTCGTTCTTTTCATTCGTTTTTATTGTAAAATTCAATCTGCGTTTGACTTTCTGCATTAACCAGTTTATGGTCAATGCGAAGTTCGTTTGAACTTCATAACGTGAGCGTAATCACGATGGTTATAGTCCCTAGTGACTATACCTACTGATTACCACGTTATCTAGGCTTAGTGACGAGTCGTAGTTTCGGCCAAAATGCGTTTTCTCGCGTATTTTGTAACCAAACTACTTTTAGGTATCAAAACCATTTGTTTTGATACCAAACCTGTTTTCTAACTTAACTAAACATGTTTTAGCATGTTTAGCTCGTCACTTTTTAGTTTAGTGCTTGTGTAGAGTCGTAAGTCAAGCAGACTAAACACCCGCTTAGACTTTCGAACACGACCCGTTTGGTCGATCTTTTGGATCCGACCAAACATGTTTAGTGACCATAGTTTCTTAGGGAATAACTTTCCGAGGTTATACCATATGGTCACCTAGTTTAAGTAGTTGTATGATAGGTAGTTTATATGCCTTAGGTAAATTACCAAAATGCCCTTTTCATGCGTAATTGGTAATTAAGCATATGTAACCTAAACTTTTGTCACGTAACTGATTATGTAACATATTTAAACATGTTTTGGCATATAATACTTGTCATAGGACTAGTTAGACGTCTCGAACGCGCTTTGCGCGAACGACACGTTAACGTAGCGTAAGCTACCTTAATGGGTCGCGATGGGTCGAAAGCACTTAGGTTAGGTTCCTATTTAGGATGTAGGCTTGTTAAACCATATCACATGAGTTTCAAACACTCATTTGGTTTACAAGACCTCATTCTGTCCGATCTTCCGATTTAGGCGTCTATTATTGACTAGTGATTCGATTACTAGGTGCTGCTTGATTTCTCTGGTTTACTTGAGTTTGTCGAAGTTCTATTGATTGAGGATACTTTGCACTTCATGTGAGTACATAGTTCCCCTATTTTACTGTTTTCAATTGTTTTGGGGTGATTCATATGTACAAAAATGATTTCAAGGTTTAAACGATGATTTCAAAAACGATTAAAATGATTTATACTAAACTAATAACGATTTCGATAATGTGAACGAACTTGTTGGTTGTAGTTACATAATGAATGACATTCATTAATTTTGGCCGAACCGACCAGTATTAGGTTATGGTACCATAGGATCTGACAAATCCCGTTATCGACTACACCCATGGTTATGTGTGGGGGTTGTGGGTAACGACTGAATCTGTGATTGTTAACTTACCCTTTGGAGGTTTGTTAATGCGAGAAGCGATAAACGAGGTAGTCGAGTCACAAAGGTTTGGATGTTATTAGCGAGACGACCATAAATAGTTTTCATAATTAAAACGAGGACGATTTAAACGATTTAAACGAGTTAACAATTTGGAAACGATTTGAACAAGTTAAACGAATTGGATAAACGATTGGTTTTTGGTTAAGTGTTTAGATAACGGGACGGGTGTAATGTGGTGAAAGCATGGTAGAAACGCCGCTGGTACTTCTTATATATAAGTGTTTTCAAACATATTACATACCGTGGCGTTATTTAGTTCACATGGGTAAACGATTTTGAAACGATGTCACACAACGATGTTTTCTAAAAGATATGAACCATACGAGTTTTATTAACGAGTTTTTACGAGATGTTTTACAAATTGGTTTTTCTAAAACAAATGTTTTTGGGTTAAGAATCATGGCTATGAGATTTTATAAACTATAATCAACTTGATTTGAGTTGGTTAGCTATGTTGCAATACACTTTTCAAAACGAGGTTTGTATTTTGACTCTTGTAGTCTAATAAAGTACTGCAACATGTAAACGAATCCATGATTCCAATACTCTTATAAAACCTATGTACTTGCCAGCATTTCTTTGCTGACTTTGTTTTTACATATGTTTCAGGTGTTGTTGCTTGATTGATTTCTAGGATGCATGCGTCACATAGGATCTGGACGAGGCCTTAGTGACATAATAATAATGATAGACGATATGTACTTGGTTGTTGTGTGTTAAGACAATGTAAATGTTTAACATTATCAATAAAACGAAACTCTTTTTGTATCCATGGTTATGAAACGATAATTCTATTACAACACTCCCCGACGTTTCCGCCACGATTTGTTGTTTTACGTGGTCGGGGTGTGACAGAAGAGTTGGTATCAGAGCCAATGGTTATAGGGAATTAGGTTATTAGTGATGCTTTGACCTAGACTATAACTTCTAGGACCCTAACGCAAGTTTCTTTGCGTTTAGATTTTTAAAACAAAACCGTCACCTACCCTTAGGTGATAACCACAATGAGAACACAATTTTCGAATCTGCCTTGAAAACCAATCATCTATTCTAGGATGATTGATTACTAGGTTTTGAACCCTCTGTTATAAGGTTTTGAACCCTTTAAGTTTTCAAAATCTCGTCAAAGTTTGGGTCTAAATAGTGTGAACACGTGCAAACTGGAAGAGTGAATCCCTGTACTCTGAGTTTTCTGTCTAAGGCTAGAGTGTTCGTACAAATCCACATAATCGGACCAGTCACTCTTACCTGGGAACTCTTGGGGTGAGTGTTCACTTATAGGCAAGCATGTCTTCGCGATACATTATTTTGATTCATTTACTTTGATTAGTCACTGCGTGTCGTTTGTT
The DNA here is from genome assembly GCA_030545235.1 of Helianthus tuberosus. Taxonomy (NCBI): domain Eukaryota; kingdom Viridiplantae; phylum Streptophyta; class Magnoliopsida; order Asterales; family Asteraceae; genus Helianthus; species Helianthus tuberosus. The sequence continues at coordinate 61,896,960 of CM060429.1, read as the reverse complement.
TGTTCGAGGTAACAAACAAATGACCGCCTTCCTTATGTTTTGTCGATGTCTCTTTTGTTTCTCCAATTTTCAACCTCACTCGTTTCTCCTGTTTCCTTGTTAGACAATGCCTCCTCGACGCGATGCTCAAACTTTTACTGCTGAAGAAGTCGCAACCCTTGTCTCTCAGCAAATGGCTGCTGTACTTCCAGGCGTTGTGACCCAAATCCACGAGTTATACAACAACAACAATAATAACAACAATAACGCACAGTGTAATTTCAAGAATTTCAATTCTGTGAAGCCGCTTAAGTTTTCTGGGTCACAAGGAGCAACTGCGCTCCTGCAGTGGTTCGAGAGTATCGAGAGCACATTCAGACATGTGCAGTGTCTGAATGCGCGTAAGGTTGAATTCGCATCAAGCATGTTTGAGAAGCGAGCTCTTACCTGGTGGAACGGTATTATGCGCGATAGGGGTGCCGAAGTGGCATTAGCACAAACTTGGGAAGAGCTTCGAACTCTCATGATGAAAGAGTTTTGTCCCCGTCACGAAATTCGAGCTTTGGAACGAGAGTTTGACGATTTAAAGCAAGATGGGGGTGAACACCGTGCGTATACGGATCGTTTTGAGGGACTTAGTCTGTTGTGTCCCACTATGGTTACCCCTCTGGAGAAAGCAATCGAGAGATATATCGATGGTTTACCCGATTCCATTCAGGATATTGTGACTGGCATTAATCCTACTACTGTTCGTCACGCAATCGAGTTGTCTGCTACCCTGACTGAGTCTCAAGTCAGGAAGGGTAAACTTACCCGCAAGGGTGATAAGAAGAAGTCGACCAATTCTGTCAAGGAAAAGGGTAAGGGTAAGAAAGGCGAGTCATCGAAGAAGTCGAGAAAGCGAGGTGCTCAGAATTTTGCTGTTACAGCACAGACTACTCAGAACCCGCAGAACCCACCAGCACAACCGCCTGCGAAGAAGGTGTATGCAGGTACCGCACCTCATTGTGCTCGCTGCAACGGTCATCATGCTGCACAACAAGCTTGCAAGCAATGCACAACGTGTGGTAAACAAATGTTTTTCTAAAACAAATATTTTTGGGTTAAGAATCATGGCTACGAGATTTTATAAACTATAACCAACTTGATTTGAGTTGGTTAGCTATGTTGCAATACACTTTTCAAAACGAGGTTTGTATTTTGACTCTTGTAGTCTAATAAAGTACTGCAACATGTAAACAAAGCCATGATTCCGATACTCTTATAAAACCTATGTACTCGCCAGCATTTCTTTGCTGACTTTGTTTTTACATATGTTTCAGGTGTTGTTGCTTGATTGATTTCTAGGATGCATGCGTCACATAGGATCTGGATGAGGCCTTAGTGACATAATAATAATGATAGACGATATGTACTTGGTTGTTGTGTGTTAAGACAATGTAAATGTTTAACATTATCAATAAAACGAAACTCTTTTTGTATCCATGGTTATGAAACGATAATTCTGTTACAACACTCTCGACGTTTCCGCCACGATTTGTTGTTTTACGTGGTCGGGGTATGACACTACTACTATAACTAAGATAATCTCTTAAAAAGTCCGAAAGTGCGAAAATCATCGAAGTATACATTAAAGATGAGTTGGATCCAAGTGATTCTATCTTGTCTATTTGTTTTTCATTTTATTTATCTTTTGATTCTTAGATTTATTTTCATGTTTAAAAACTTTTCTTCAAAAATTTAGATCGATTAGACGTTGACGATAAACCGGTATTGTAAGCTCTTGTGTCCTTGGACGACCTCGGTATCTTACCAACACTATACTATGCTCGCGATGGGTGCACTTGCCCAAGTGTGTGTTTAGTGTTAGTACAATATTGTGTTTTAGAAATTTAAAACTTGACTAATACGTAAAACGAACTTAAAATATTAATAAAATCATATCACGCTTAACGCACACCAAGTTTTTGGCACCGTTTCCGAGAACACAAGGATTTTAAGAAAGTTTAAAATCAACAGCTTAATTATTTTTAGCATTTTTTATTTTTTTTTTAGGATTTTTTTTTTATTTTTTCAAAATCTGCAGAACTCAGCACGGGCCGTGCCCATCATCATTACTGGTAGTTTTTGTTTTCTAAGTTACAGAAGAGTGGCCACGGTCCATGGAGGTGCACCACGGGGTCGTGCTGAACTCCCCAGTAACTGGGATCCAGAAAACAACAACTGTAAACACGACCACGGGTCGTGGCTATTGACCACGAGGCGTGGTAAACGATCTGACCGACTTTTCTTTTTGTTTTGATTGCAAGACTTAGAACTTAATTGTAGGGCCTGAAATCTCTACACGGTGCATGAGCTCCAGTTCCGATAAAGACATAAAAGAACCTCTAGACGAACCCGAACGTTTTCTAAGAAAAAGACTAAATGCCAAAAATCAAGAGAAAGATTCGGGGGATCAAATCCCGATGGCAGATCAATGAACGCTAATGGATTACCTACGACCCACGGTCGGTAACCTCGGAGCCGCCATTAATGCACCGAATGTCGATGCCAACAACTTTGAACTTCGACCGCATTTGATCCATATGCTCCAAAATTCCGCAACCTTCCATGGCCTACCTGATGAAGATCCCCATTTACATATTACCAACTTTTTGGAAATATGTGACACTTTCCGGATCAACGGAGCATCCAACGACGCCGTCCGCCTCCGAATGTTCCCATTTTCACTAAAAGACCGAGCCAAGGCTTGGCTCAACACCTTCCCAAGTGGTTTGGTAAACACTTGGGATGAACTTGCCCAAAAATTTCTATATAAGTATTTCCTGCCCTCTAAAACCGCTAAATTAATGACTTAAATAAATACATATTCACAAGAGGACGGGGAATCCTTATATAAAACTTGGGAAAGATTCAAGGAGCTATTGAGGAAATGCCCAAATCATGGTCTCGCAGTGTGGCAACAGGTATCCACTTTCTATAATGGATTATTGCCACACACGAGACAAACACTCGACTCAAGCTCCGGGGGACTTCTAGGTAATAGACGCCCAAATGAAATCTATAATCAAATTGAGAAAATTGCTCAAAACAATTTTCAATGGCACCCCCACCCGAGGCTGAAAGTCTATTGCCCCGGGCGCCCATAAAGTAGATGAGAACACCTCCTTACAAGCCCAAATCGAGGCCCTATCCTCAAAAATAAAAAAAAATAGAAATGGAAAAAACAGCCTCGGTTATGGCTTGTGAAGGATGTGGTGGGCCACATGAAAATTGTAGTTGTATGAAAGAAATGGAAAACCAAACGGAAATGGTAAACTACATTGATAATCGACCTACACCGTCGGGTCCCCCAACGGGTACCTACAACCAAGGTTGGCGTAACTACCCTAACCTTGGTTGGAGGGAGCCCGGGAATAGTAGTAACCAACAAAATCAAAATCAACGACCAAACTTTCAACAACAACCAAGAAATGAGTCACAAAATTTCACTCAACAACAACAAGGGGGCGGGAGAGGCTTGAAGACCTCGTCACACGCCTCATCTCTGAAACCGACAAAAGATACTCGGATCGATTCCTACAAACGAAATCCAACATTAGAAACCAACGAGCTAGTATTCAAAACATTGAAAAACAAATAAGCCAACTAGCCCAAAATTTCTCCGAGAGACCACAAGGCGCATAACCTAGCAATACCGAAACCAATCCAAAGGCGCGAGTACACCTCATAACATTAAGAAATCGGACCGTAGGTCCTGAGGAAACACCACTACCCCCAACCAACAACAATCCACCCAACCAAACCACAAACTCACCCTCAACCCACCAAGAAACAACTATCCCACAAAATTCTGAACCTACCAAAAACCCCTCGGTACCCTACCCCGGTCGGTTACTTCGCCAAAAAACCGATGAGCAATTCACAAAATTCATAAGCCTACTAAAGCAATTGCATATTAATCTTCTGTTTGTAGAAGTCCTCACTCAAATGCCAAAATACTCAAAATTTATGAGAGACTTCTTCGCCCATAAAAGAAAGATTGAAACCTTGCAATTGGTCAACCTAAGTGAAGAATGCTCAGCCGTACTCCTCAACAAACTCCCACAAAAGAAAATCGACCCCGGAAGCTTTACCATCCCCTGATCCATTAGGGGATCACCCATACGAAATGCACTAGCCGACCTTAGGGCTAACATCAATCTTATGCCCGCATCAATGTTTGACCAACTAGGACTAGGAAAAACGAGCCCCACAAAAATGAGCATACAACTCGTTGATAGGTCTGTCAAATACTAGCTTGGAACGCAAAATAGTGAGTAGATCTTACTTTTCCCTTTTTTTGTCACTTTAATTTTTTTGGGGTATATCGTGTGTCGTACGTCTCCATGTTTCCTATTATTTCTCAACATGCAAATTTAAGTGTTACATGTGTGGTATCATTGTTTCATTTCTTGTTTCATTACGTGCACTTACTTGTTTACAGCTTTGTGTCATGGGTTTCATGTAGATCCACCTGGCTGACCGTTTCCCATGGCCATGGGTTGAACTCGGTATTGGCACATTGTTTCATAGATTCCCCACGGCCATCATTGTTTTGTAATCAAGGGTTTATCCCGGTGAAAATCCTTTATGTAAATATGGGTTTCATCCCACAGTTTATGAAATGAAAACTATGGTGTTTGAAAACTCTGATATTTTCCCTGACACCCGGCCCTAATAAATTTCTACTGCGATAATTTTAATAAACACCGGTACCACTGCCGTATATGGTCACGGCTCCCGCCCAGGGCATGGTTGGAGGTTGTGACAGATTCGCTCTTCGGTGGGCTTGAGTCTTGTATTTACCGTTTTATTATATTTATCGCAGTTTCACATCATCATGTTGGTTGTTTGGTTGTGGTTTATATAGCTATTGGTATTATTTATTTTTATCATTTAATTACCGTTGAATCGTATGTTAACATTTTTAAACCAATAAACAAAAACAATTTTATTTAAACATTAGATTTACTCACCAACTTATGTTGACCCAAAAAAAAACTGTTTTACGCATGATACAGGAAATTAGGTTTGGCGAGACGATGATGAAGACACGTAGGAAATGTCTTAGTCTAATAAACATGATTTTATTTAATATTTTATGTTTTTTATTGATAATCGATTATATTGAATTTAATTGTTTATGTGACATTTTTAAATTGGACATGAATTGAATATTTATACTTCTAATAGTTGCCAGAAGCTTTGGGCAATCATCTCATCCCGACCGATAATCCGCCACGGGTCGGGGTGTGATAAACGTGACATGGTTGAAACAAAGATTTCCATGCCAAATGACGAACACCAACCTAGCCATTATACACGTTCATTGCAATAACTATCAAATAAGCATAAAGCCATCATGATCGAAACCCAATTTTCAAACAATATGGCAGTTACCAAGCAACACTTTATATACGCATAATGTACCACAACAAAACACAAAACACAAAACAACTACAATTACTAGGCATGTATTCACGCCTTTAACCAAGTAAACAAAGCAAAGATATGAAGGCTCAGAAGCTCGATATGGTTGCATGAAAGAATGTCATGCCAAATGACAAGCACCATCATTGCCATTATACACACGTGTTGCAATCACTCTCAGTTGAGCAAGAAGCCATCTTCATCGAGACCCAACGTTCCAACAATACGCGTTAACCAACTAATAGTTTACAAAGAAATTGAATCTACGTTACCCAAAAAAAAACTTCATATTAACATAATTAAACAAACTGCATCTGTATTAACTAAAAAATATCGACACATAGTGTCATATGCATCGATAACAGAATCCAGGCAAAAAATATCTGATCGCCATAACAAAAACAGTTAAGAACCACATCAGCGGAAAATGGGTAACAACCATATAACAGACATAACTGGTATCACCGGCGTAAACACAACACAACGATAACAATGGTTTAACCGATAAAGGCCAAACACCAGACAAACATATCACCGGAAAATAAATCGACATGCCATAAGCCAAAAAAGGCACCGCAACGAAGCCGTAAGGCCATAATCCAAAAAACAATATGCAACCACAAATTCGTGGGTCTACCAGAAAAGTAAACCAAACTTCCAAACAAAACAAACAACTGTCAAAAACGACCGCTACAAAACTTGAAAACCCTAAATGGGTTAGGGTTCAACGAAAAAAAACGCAATAGTTTACCTCTCGCAAATAAAAGGCAGGCCAGAGAAGACAAGGAACCACAACCGACTGGTCGCTGACAATCATATGCGATGGAACCAATGGGGGCCGGTGGGTGTAACAGGAAGCAGTGGGGTGAAAATGATGCACCCCAAAAAGCAAACCCATCTTAAATACCAAAACCTTGTACAACTGATAAAGTCATATGTACAAATAATAAAAGCTTACAACACCATCAAAGCTAGATGTACAACAACCTAAAGCAACAATATGTTGCTAACTGATGATATATAAATGATTTTGTGCAACAATAATTATATGATTACATGGCGATAATATTTGTGTTATAAATGTTAACTAATAGGTTATCGCTCTAGCTCCGTGTTGGGTTTGAAACATAGATAAAAATAAGCAAATCGCGATAGACATAACAATAAAAAAACCACGACGCGACGTCATAATCGAAAGTCACTGAAAATCTATCGGTTTAGTTCGCTACAGTATCAACACTTGTTAATTCCATAAAGACGAATGTTCAGAAATAAAATAAAATGAAATAACCTACTTACGACGTTACATACGAAATTTATAAATACGTTATGTTGGGAAAAAACTAAAAAGTAATACATTACGATGAGAAAAAACTAAAAAGTAAATGACAAAAAATAAGTAATAGGAAAAAACTAAAAGTTTATAGTCTAAATAATAATTACAATAAAGGTGTAATAGAAAAAAAACTAAAATTGGTGATCTAAATAGAAACTATTAAAAAGCGTAAGGGTAAATAATGGAGATAAAGAGAACACATTATTAAAGGTAAGGGACTAACACATGTCATTACCAAAGTTGTGGGGCCAAAGTAATTATTATAAAGTGTAAGGGTAACTAATAAAGTTTAAAAAAAACTTTTTTTAAAGTTGAGGGGTTAAACATGCCATCACCAAAGTTGACCGGACAAAGTTGAGTGATGTTGACAATAAAAACATCAACAAAGCACTAAGTACAACACACCAATGCACAAAGAGGAATATAATGTTGTATGTGTAGAAATGTAGAGTAGTTAGCATTTGTGTTTACCAGTCACCCAAAGCCAACCATTAGTAGCCAAATTTGAGCATTATCCCATTCTTTTGTTTAATCACCCAAAGTAAACCTTTAATCCCTTTTAAAAATCAGTTGATAACATCTTTATAATTTTTTTTCATGGCATCAATTATATGGAATTAAATCAATTTGTGGTGTAAAGTACCTTCGATTTTCGTTTTTTCGGTTCAAGACATATTCAGCTACATAGGCATGTTTCGGACCAACCCTACAAAAGGAGATTAATTCAATCAATTGTCTTGGTCACTGTATGGTGTATATGGCGAGCCAGAAACAAGTGCATATTTGCAAATGAGTTGATTAAGGGTGAAGGGAGTGGTTAAACAGGTGAAAGTGGCAAACTTTAAAATGGACCAATCAGAGTGTGCCATGTCAGCAAGTGTGAAGAGTTTAAACTTTGGTGAAAAGTGTTGGCAGTGGTGTAGACACTTGAAAGTGGCAAACTTTTTTTATTTATTTATTTATTTTAAAAAGAATTATGTGTTAAATAAAAACAAATAACATTAAAAAACTGTTTTTTTTTTAACTTATACGGCATATAGCCGTTACCAACAAACAATCATTATTGCCTCCCTCTTTGTCGATCGGTGACATGAAGCCGAGTTCACCACTTTGCCGCGCGGGAAAAATGGATGGCGGAGGTGTTGCCGCTCGGCAATCGGCTTTGCCGATGCCTTTGCCGCACCACTCCCTTCACCCTAAGATTGAAAGTATAGTGGGGGAAATCAAGTCGCTTTTCTATCTATGCATCAACAACCGTTTGAAGTCTATGTCCTTAGATTGGCTTAGATGGAAGTCTTTTTTATGTATAATTGTTTTCTTTTATTTGGTGGTTGTAAGCCCTTGCTAACAGTGTTTTATTAACGTAAGTTGTTAGAAAATATAAGTTATAATAATGACAAAAACTACATACCCATAAGTAAATAGAATAAACTAAATGTCAACCTTGGCCATCTAAAGTTGATTTTTTTTTCTTTGGGGGGGGGGGGGGGGGGGGGGGGGGGGGGGTGTTTCTTCGGACAAAAAATTGGCATAAAATTTAAGGAAAATAAAGAAGGAGATTAAGCAATGGATAGCGGTGGAGAAAGAAAAGACTCAAAAATAATTATTGAACTCAAACTTAAGATTGAAGAGTCGGAACTCGAGTGAAAGACAAAATGTTGGACAGAAAGATTTAAAAAAACACGTATGATTATTGGAAGAGGAAAAAATACGGACTTAAAGGAAAAAAGCTAAAGTTAAATGGGCGGTAAAAAACAATTAAAGTTGGAACATAATTAACGGGCTATTTATCAAAAACAATTAAAGTTAAATGGTCAAACAACCCGGAACGGTGAAAAAAGAGATTTCGAGATTCTTCAAGCAAAAAATTGTCGAGATGGTCTGTTGCATAACACATTTATTTATCCATGTATTTTGTATAGTTTTTAGGTAGTTTTTTAGTCGTTTAGGTCTTTATTAGCTTGTACGTGGATAATGTTGTATTTTGTAGACGAACATGTGTAAATGTAGTTTAAACTAGCAAGAATGAAGAAAAAACGAGCACACGGGTGAAGCTGGATGAGTAAAGAGAGAATGATGAAGAATCTGATGTTGACGCGTTGTGAGGTGTGTTGATGTTTCCTCTAACGACACGCCTAGATTGGTTGGAAGTTCAAGATATTTACTGATATGCCACCCCGTCATTTTTTACTTATATAAGGCTCGCGTGTCGTGAGGCATTAACGGGTTCCCTCTTGCGACACGCGAGAGGGCTACTTGTCGAGAAAGTTGTGATTGATTCATATATAAAACATCTTATCAACCCTAGTTTCCATACCTTTTGCATTCATGAACATTGTAGAAGCGATTTGGAGTGTTTTTAGCAAAGAGAAAGTGGAGAACAAAAGCGGGTTGGCTAAAGTTAAGTGCTTTTCGGTTAGAACTTAGTTTATTGTTTTTGGTTTGTTAAAACTTTGACATTCTGGAATTGCTTGTTTTGAACTACCATTTGTTTTGAACATGAGTATCTAAGCTTTTCCTAGCTAGCTAGGTTATGAGATTGTTGACTTTTACCATGTTTTCGGTTTTGGATAATTGATGATTTGGTTAATGTTTTGGCAGAGTGTTCTAATCAGGTTTCTTTTGTATATGTGTGCTTGATTAATGATAATTATTGCATGTTCCACTTAATTCTAGTTATATTGATTGCGTATTGATTGATCTAGGGTTTAGTGATTTCATAAGACTTTGTGTTTTCAATAAATATCTTGTGGTTGTTAGACATAGTAAATCCTAGAAACAAGTAAGAGTAAACTGCAATTTTACCCCCTAACGAATGGGGGCGTTGACACTCTTACCCCGTATTTTCAAAATTTTGCTGCCTTACCCTCCGACTAGTTCTAATTTCATCGATGTTAGACCCTAGACCTAAGCTCTGTTGAGTCAACCGTTACTCACTAACGATCAAAGGGTAAAATGGTCATTTCATCCACTTTACTCAATCACAGTTACACCCATCCCTTTTTCTTAACCCTTTCACTTTTACAGCCTTTAATTCACACTCGTCTTCTCCGGTGAACTATTCTGACTACCAGAGCACCTGCAACTCGTCTTCTCCGGCGAAGTATTTTTGTTTCTTTAAATGATAAACACTATGACTTAGTAATGATGTTGACAAGCTATTTATGGTTGTTTGAATAGTCTGTACTGTATCAGATGATAAAATATGACTTAGTAAAAGGTGCATCAATTTCGTCAACTGATGATATCAATGATGGTATTGCTCTGAATTTTCTTGATCTTCGATTTCTAGTCTCTACATTCATCATTTTGCTATTTGGTTTAATTGAGCGTATGAACTTGAAGTAATTATTAAACCTTTTGTTTTGATTTTATGGACCCAGATCTACATTCAGTGATTTTATTCTGATTTTTTTTGTTTATAAAATTTTCACTTTTTGATTGACTTTTTGTTCTTATTGGGCTGGTCTAGGGAAAGTGGTGTGTTACATGTTTCCATTCTTTTCCGACAATTCTAATCTAGTTAAGATTTTGGATTATATATAAAGTTGTAATAAAGAATTTTGGTTTTGCTTTTTGTATTTAGGGTTACAACTTACAATCCAAAGAAATTTGAATGAATTTACTTACCAGTTGTGATTCACGGGTTTGCTAATGGATTGATTTCTTGCATAGAGATGAAAGCAAAATCATCAGGTTTAATCGTTGGGATTTCAATTGGGGTAGTAATTACGTTTGGCCATAATCGAACTGTTATGCTTTAGCTTTCATCGGAAAAGATCTCAGATTGGTAATAGTAGTTCTAGGAGAGCAACAACGATCCTAATTTGAGTAAATGGTTCCGATTCATGTATAGTTTTATCAGATTCATCAATGGGTACAAAGATATATACAGAATGCGATATCTAACTGCGTGGAATCGTCGGGAATGAAGGGGGAATGTGGCTTTTGATTTAGGGAACGATAGGGATGATTAAGAGTTATGGGGGTGTAAACCGTTTTGTTGTTACAAACCACAGGGTATAAAAATGTCATTTCACATCACAACTAACAGAAATGTGATGTCATTTAACAGCAGGGTCCAAGATCGATGCAACTAGGACTGGTCGGGGGGTAAGGCAGCAAAATTTTGAAAATAGGAGTAATTTAGCATTCCACAATCTTTGAGTCCAAGAGGAGATTAGATGTCGATGTGTATAGGTTTATAGATATTCGGGACCGTGGTCTGCACGAGAGTGAGTCACCCCTAGTGTGTCTATATAGTTAGCATACCATGTTAGAAACCTGATAGAATCACTACTCATTGTATCCTTTACACTTCCCGAATGTATTGTTTCTAGTGGGGCCGATAGGATATCCAGATTTAGGGTTATATTGCATTTTCTTAGAGAGACCGAGAGGTTATTTGAACCCGAAATCGGTGACTTACACACTTCCTTATATTCAGTGGCGGACCCAGGACTTTTTTTCTAATGGGGTCCATTTCTTTCGGTGTTCAAAATTTTCATAACAAAATGTAACACCCATGTTATTATTTTAAAGGTTTTCGTGCAAATAACGAAAACAAACATGTAATTACCATTAAGATCCTTAGAAAAATACGAGTAATTTAAAACTTTTACAACTTAAAAGTTTTCAACATAATATAAATAAGTTCGCCATTTAAAAGTTATGACGTAACGTTGTACGGAAGCTTTAATCTCGTGTGTTCGGTTCTTCGTAGCTGCTTGATCGTCATCCGGAGCACGCCCGACATCACCTATGATCAAAACCAACGTAAAAGTTAGTTTTGATAGTTAAATAATCAATATAAACAAGTTCCATGGGTCAACAAACAAAAAAATAACATTTTAACGGAGTTAGGGGGCGTCGCGTGACGCCAAGGGGCGTCGCGTGACGCCTAGCCCCCTTTTCAGCAGAATGTTGTTAACCAGTTGCTGTACATTCCCAGCAATACCCGATTTCACGGAAACGAGTATAACTCTCTCGTTTTTAATCCGTATTACCCGATTCTTTTTCCTACGCGTCCGTAATTTATTTCTCCATCTTATGGAGTTAAAATCCGACATCCGGATTAACAAAATTTCAGACTTTTAAGTCTTCGGCTTACTTCCCTTTTTACCAAATATTGACCCATTCATAATTTTATCACACCAACAAGTTTATTTTATCGTTAAACTCATGAAATTCATTATTTCAATATCTCCTATTATATTAATCTCAATTCACGGGTTTCTTAAGTAACAAAATCCCGTTTACGCTTAAATGCATATTTTGACCCGTTAAGGCTATTTATGCATTTTGGTCTAGAATGTGACACCCCAGGAAAACCAGGAAAACCATACAACTTAACTAGCTTCCTCAGTGAGTGCCTACCAAATTTCGGGACGAAATTTCTTTCAACTTGGGGATGATGTGACAACTCGAAATTTAGAACCTTTCGTTGTACGCTTGAACACTAAGTGACTAACTAATTTGATGATTTAATGAATGATAAGTGAACCTTTTATATGATTATGTGTTATGTTATATGTATGCTTGTGTGTATGTATGCGAGTATGTATATGAACCGAGACAACAAGAACCCGACTCGAGACCATGTGGTCTCGAGTGAACGATAACTTATGGGCCGGTTGGGCCACACACACACACACACACACTTAGCCTATTTCGAAAGCCCATTAGGGTGCACAAGGTGAAACAAGTATATAAATCTTAGTGTTAGCCATGTTGCCATTTTCTTTGGATAACACACACTCTCCTACTCCCTCTCACTAAACCCTAGACACCAAACATCATATTTCTCCTCCTTCTTCTCGGATCCAAACCGGTGACACTAGGACTAGCGGATCGGCTCACACACACACACTCGGAAGTTTCATACTCGCCTTTGAAACTCATCAACCGGTTAGTGATTTTTATGATGTTTGTTGTTGTTTAATAATGGTATGAATGATATGATTAACTTGTGTAGTTGTATGCTTGATAATGTTTCGTGAATCGGATGTATATGTTGTTGATAATCGGCTAACATGTTTCGGATATATTGCACAATGAGCTCATGATATCTTGTATTGAAATGTGATTCAAATCATTAAATGTGAATGTTCATAAAACCGGCTTGCACATGTGAATAGAAAGCATCATGTTATTCGGATTAGGATAGATTTTGGAGATGTTATGTGATGACTCGAAACCGTTAAACGAGTATGATCGAATGTTTGAATTGTTGTTCATGATTATATTTGTGATTAATGTTAGAAACCGAAAATATGATGAACAAGCTTGAATGATCATGATGAACTATTTGAATATATGAAGAACTTGTTGAACATGATATGAATGTGGCTGAATATTTGAAATCTGTTGTGTTTGATCCAATTTAGTAAATTGCTAGACAAACAAACATGTTTAAGTGGATAGTACAAACCATTTCATGAAATCAAATTCCCATTGGATAGTACACTGTTCCGAATCAGCAGTTGTCCAACCGAAACCTCCAGTTGCGACTCGAAACCAGTGCATGATGAGTCGAAATCTTCCGGTTGCGACATCGGTTGCGAGTCGCAAACACCTGATTGCGACTCGAAACCACACGAGATCAGCGCATACACCGTTTGACTCGAAACCACAGTTGCGAGTCCGATTGCGACTCGAGACCAAAACAACACGAACCGAAACCATGATTGCGATTCAGGTTGCGAGTCGCAAACGCCTAGTTGCGACTCGAGACTATACACAGATACACGCTGTTTGGGCTTGCACCTCATTTCGGACTTAAGTGATTGGGCCGGACTCTTGGGCCTGATGCACAGATTTTATGTGTTGATGATTGAATGTGGATATTGTTGAACTGCCATGATCGAACGTGTATGCCATGAACGATACTTGAATGCATTATGCTAGGAACATACGTGTACTGATTGAATACGAACCTGATTGGTATGATACAACTATGATAGGACGTGAGTAGCCACGATATTGCTTGATTGACTTTTCTGTGTATCTACCGAGCAAACCAAGGTGAGTTCACACCCTCTACAAAGCATGGGATTCCCAGGGGTCGGGAATTGGGGTTAAGGAACGTGGGTTCCTCGTCCTCCTTGGGTAGGACAGCAAAGGTTCAGGAATGTAAATTCCTCGTCCGCACGGACAGATAACTCGTACTAGACCAAAACTCTATCACGAAGTCCCTCATTTTTATATCGACTTAATCGCCGGGCCAATGGCGAGCGGGTCATTAGTTAGATAGCGCTATTTAGGTCTGACAAACCTCACACCGTGCCGCAGAGGACGGGCGTGAACTAATGGATCTGGGGCACGTCAATGATGATAGACATTGACAGTTTCAGGGCACATAAACATGACTACAGTCAGCAGTCGATATGGTAACGAGTCTAGTGTATACATGGGGTAGCCCCCACGGCCGAAATGCCAGATAACTAACACGGGGTAGCCCCCACGGCTGGATTGCCAGAGTAACCGGGAATAAACAAGTCACGTATTTTTAACTATGGGGTAACCCCCACGGCAGGATGCCAGCTAAAGGAAACTGTTTTCGAAACAACTTAAAACGAACACCCAACCGTGAACTCACTCAACTTGTTGTTGACTCGTTACTACATGCTTTGCAGGTCCTTAGGTTCTTAGCTGGAGCTTGCATGGAAGAGGGTCGTTGTGGGACATGGACGACTGTGTGCCGTGTCAAACTTTGAAACTATTAAACTTATGTTTTGGCTTTAAGACTTATGCTTCCGCTTGCAACTTAACTATGTTTTGTTTGAACACCAATTGTATTGGTTGGATTTTTATAACTACTTATATGCTTGTTCAATATGATTGGTGGCTGGATCCTGGTCAGTCACGCCTCCAAGCGGTAGTACTCCGCAGGTGGATTTTGGGGGTGTGACATAGAACTTGTGCCTTTCTTTTGTCGCTACAAAAGTTCCATATCTAATTAACTACAAATATTCCACCACAACTATTTTGTGGCGGATTTATCATAATGAACCCCTTTTTCCCAATTTTACCCATCGGTTGGTCATTTTACGAAAATGACCATTTTTGAGCATTTGACCCGCGAATGTGCATTTCTATGACCTTTGTTCATGTCTAATGATTCCATAATCTTTATTCAAGTTCTTAAACGACCTCTATGAGCCGTTTGCCCAATATACCCTTCAAGGGTGTTTTGGTCAACTTTAGTCCCACACTTCACGACGAAGGACTTTCACTAAATATTTTGACCAAAATTATATGTTTAACCAAAAAGCTTAGTTATACGTACCTGGCTCGGGTCAAAGTATTGACCCGTTTACTTAACTTTTGCTTTAAATCTTTATAGTTAAAGCAACGCAAGCTTATGTTATTTCCTGTGATTACAAAACTCAACAAGCGATTGTCAAATGTTATTGTCAAATGGCGTTACCCACACCAATTGACCTATTTAGTCTAATTGACCATTTGTCCGTATGAGATGGTATTTAAGTACCATTTCATCCCCTTAAAACCTATCCCGGTTTTCCTTGAACTCGTTTTACTTAAAACCGTTTTTGTTTGTTAGTCATTACATGACTAATTTACCATTTTGCCCTTTTGTCCATAACTTATGATTTCTTACCATTCTTCCCCTCGTTCTGACTCTCATTGAATCGTGTCGAAACATCCTATGCCAACCACTTAGTAGCATTCATATACTATACTTGCAATCATGTAATTTGTAAATAATGAAAAGGGGCGTAAGCTTTACTTACCTCGCATCCAAATTACGCTTCCCTTCTTGTTCTTGATTTATTTGACCGCTTCTTTCCCAAGCCTCCACCTAGCTCGTTTAAGCGTCAAATTATTGTCAATCATTAACAAGGCGGTTAAATTCGTCATAAAAATCACGACTATTCCACCTCACTTATTTCCAATGCCGAAGCTACTATTCGACTTCATGATTAGTTAACTTAACTTATCTAAAGTTAACTACTTTTAATCGCATGGTTTACAACATTAAGTCTAAATCAACATAGTATTTAGAACTCTTATCACTTCATATCACGCGTAATTGCCATATCATTCGAATACGCGTTTTCACTCTAAATTTCAATACTTTAGTTCTCATTTAGGCATTTTAACAAACACCTAATGTGCATAATTTCACATATATACTAACCAGTTTATAATTAGTTATTTTCACCAAGATTTATATAACAATCAAACCTCTAAGTCTAGTGTTCATGAATTATATCAAGAACTTATATTATAACAATCAATTTTCATCAATTTAACACTCTAATCCGAGTGTTCATCTTATTGTCATAAAACCCACTTAGCACATAATAGGGTAATTACCAAATCCCTAGTTTTGACAACAATTCATCAAATTTTCTACTAGGGTTTGTTTCTAAACCAAGATATAATCACAATAACACTCATAGATTCAACATTCATTCCAGAATTTTGATTATGATTGTTCATCATAATCTCAAAGTATCACCAAATCATAAAATTCAACATACCTTGTAATCCCCACGACTAGGTGATCACGAATTTGTAATCATGCAAACGATTTGGGTTTGATTTGAGCTTCAATTTGAGAGATTTGTGAGGATTTTAGGGTTTGAAGAAAACCCATGTCGCCCCCCCCCCCCTGCTTCTTCTACGACCAGACAACCCCAAGTGGGTGTTTGGTTTGTTTTTAATTAATCAAGTTTCAAGTTTAACAAGTTTGGCCCCTCCATTTTCCTTAGTTCATAATTTAAGGGTTTTAACCCACTCATGAGTCACTATCTAACTAGGTTATAATTATTCCTAGTCAGTTTAGTAGGTTCGGGAAGTCATAACCCGTTTTACTTTAAGTCCCATTAAATCGGGTCTTTTATCCATTCTATTTTCTTGAAAGCTTTTATTCACTTTTAAATAAATATTAGGATTATTTAAATAAATTCCTAATATTTGCCGGTTTACTTTTACCGCTAACGGTACTTTCCCCGTCTTTAGTATTAACGGGGTTTAATTACCAAACTCGTTTTCGGGGTGTTACACAAAACGTTATAATTTTCGGGTCGGGTCAGAGCGAGGTTTAAATTAGATTTTAAAAAAATTGAAAAAATGGGCTATACAAAGATTGAACCCATGACCTCCTGTTGGTAAAGAGGAGGGTTTACCACTACACCAGCTTTGCTTTTCTTTCTATGTTGTCCACCTAATTGTATTTATGGGGTCCTTATAAAATTTAATATACCGGATCTACTAATTTTTTTAAAAAAATTGGGGTTCGGGGACCCCGACCCGCTCTATGTGGGTCCGCCCCTGCCTATATTCTCGATTGCGTTATGTTTAGAGAGTGATTTGACATCAAGTTTGGGTCTAGATAGTGTATTTTAAGATCCCGGTAGCCAAATCCAATTATCTGATCATGTGAGCTATGAGCGAGTTAACATGATTCTTACCTAGGTAGCTACTTTCTCATTATCTGATTTTGCTAATAATCGTTGTTTGATTGCTTGTTGCGTGATTTGCTTTCTTAGTTAGCTCTAGTAGTTTATAAAAACTGAACATCCACTAAACATCATTAGACTAGGGCTCGATAAAGGTTTAGTATCGAGAGTTGTTACATTGTGTCCTTAGATCGATCACGGTCTTACCGACTTTACTGAATAACAACCGATACACTTGCTCATTGTGCGTAATTAAATTAGCGAGTACTTTTAATTTGGTGTTTTCAAACATATAAACAATACTTTACATATCATGATCCCATAACACGAAGACCAACTCTAATAAATGGATGTTTTAAAAACTAATCAACAAGTGAAGCATCAGGCCGGTATGATTACTTCTACATTCATAGTTAAGAAGATCAAAGGCGCAATGTGGTAATGTGGCAGTGACAAATCCTTTGTGCCAGATGGTTTCAACTTCATATTTTTTAAAGAAATATTGGGACTTATTCAACACATTTCAAATGTGTCATGGATGAATTTGTTCGCTTCCGAACGTATAAACCAAGGATGTAATTCTTCTTCCATACTCTTGTTGCCAAAGGTAAAATACCCTCTCACCCTTAAAAGATTATAGACTAAGACTAAAGGGTATGGTTAGGATGGGCTTGGAGGGGATGAGCCTCCACGTAGGCGCCACGTAGGCGGCTCGTGGGGGATGAGCCTCCATCATATTTGAGGGGGATGGAGGCTCGTGGGGGATGGGGCCCCACCTCATTATTTTATAATTTTCTAAGTTTTAATTTATTAACTTAATAAAAACTTTATAAAAATTAAAAAATACAACATAAAACAACATAAATAATTTCATTTCATAACATAAAAAAAATTACATTTCCTAAAAAAAAAAAATTACCGAAAAATAAAAATAAAAAATTACATAACCTAAAAATAACTACTCGTCTTCGTCTTCCTCCTCGTCACCGTCCGCTACGTTAAAGTTGTTCCAAATATGTTCTACCAAATCCTGTTGAAGGTTTGCATGCGTGAAGTCGTTGGTTAGCGAGAACGAGTTTAAATCCTGTTGTGGCGGATCTACCGGGACAGTATTCCCATATGATGCATTCTCATCATACTCACAAATTGCCCGACCTTCGTCTTCAATTATCATGTTATGGAGCAAAATGCAAGCGTACATACAAAGGCGCAACCTCTTCGGTGTGAACGCACGTGCCGGTTGTTCAAGGATGACCCATTTTTTTCGTAAGACACCAAAAGCACGTTCGATGTCTTTTCTTGCAGCTTCTTGACGCTTGGCAAATTTTTTTCTTTTTTCATCATCGGGATGTCGAATAGTCTTCACAATTGTAGACCAAGACGGATATATCCCGTCAGCAAGATAATACCCACGTCTATACTCAACCCCAGAAACTGTAAAACGGGTGTCCGGACCGGTTCCATTAACGACATCGGTAAAGATCGCCGATTGGTATATTTTTTGCTATACAGTTTCACCACATTACGGCAAAACCGATACAAACATTCCCGCGTAGTTCTTGCCGACATTTGTAAGTATTCGTCCAAAGCGTCGGCCACTGTCCCGTACGCCAGTTGGCGAATGGCCGCAGTACACTTTTGTAACATGGTGAACCCTTCATAACCGCGAGCATCGGGTCGTTGCGTGAAAAACGGGTCTAGCCCCGCCAAATCATCAGCAATCCGTGTGAATAACCGACGACTCATTCGGAATCTGCGTCTGAATATCTCGGCATTGTAAAGGGGTGCATCCGAAAAATAATCGTTCACCAATTTCTCGTGCGCTCCTGTCGTAAAAAAAATATAAATACGAGGAAATAAGGATAATAAAATTTATTAATGATAAACCTTGGCGGTCTCTGTTAACCCGTATTCGTGTTGTAATAACGCTTTCAGACGAGACGTCTTCCTCTTCGTCTTCCTCTTCCTCCTCGATAAGAATCTCCGCCGCCCGTAGCACAACGTTCGCGATAAACATCTCCTCTTCCTCATCCGAAGACGAGGACCACCAAGAATTAGATGGCATTGTGGATGAAAACGTAAATTTTTTTTATAAAAGTGGAGAGAAAATGGTATAAAAATGAGAGGGTTGTGGGTTGAAAGTGGGGAAAAATGGTGAAAATTGGAGAGTTTTTATAGAAAAATGGATGAGATAGAGGGTTATTTAAATTGAAAAATGATTTTTTTTTAAAGAAAATAGCCGTTCAAACGGCTAGTTTTTTGAATATGTGGGTCCGTCTCATTCGGCGCATGGGGGACGTTTGGGCCGAGCCGGGGCTAAGGGGGGCGGTGTGGGGGACCGGCGCCGGTCCTAGCCGGGCCTAGCCGGCCCCCATACCCTTTAGTCTAATAGATCTTATCGGATGTATTTATAAAGTGATTGCAAATGTATTAAAAAGGTAACTGCATCAGTGTTAGCAATACTCAAAAGACATTCATTGAGGGCAAAATTATTTTAGATGGCCCTTTGTTCATAAACGAATTCCTATCCTAGCCAAATATTCTAAGAAGAAATCCATGTTTTTTTAAATAAGCTTTTTGATTCGGTAAATTAGGACTTCTTGGATTTAACTCTTTAACAAACAAGTTTCCTTGATTTATGGAGATGGATTCGTGGTTATGTTACATCGGCTAGTTCTACGATTTTAGTTAAGGGTCACCAATGCCTTAATTTAAAATTAAAGAGGGATTTTGGCAAGGTGACCCACTATCACCTTTCTTGTTTGTCATAGTAATGGAAGCACTTCATGTTGTCATTCAAAAAGCATGTGACTTCGGGGATTCAATTGCCGAATAACAAGCTAAAATTGTTATGAGATAATGGTTGCAAACTTGACTCATATCCTAAAGTGCTCCTCTGACCTAAAAGTTAGTTTCCACAAAAGTAATTTACCTCGGCGTGGGGACACAGGGGGCTAATGCTAGAAAGTTGCATTGTGAATCAGATACTTAGACCATCCACAATAACATGGCCGTTCCAAAGTTTTTAGAGATCCTAAGCGATCTACGAAGTGAGGGCCCTAATTTTACCAGTAAACTTTCCTCCAATCCCGATGGACCTGTCGCCATGGGTGATTACGGTTACTTTTTCGTCTAGTGTTAGCCGATAGCTTAGAAATTGAAAGCAGGTTGCGATGGGAAGTGAGAACGATGATTGCGGCTGTATTTTAGGGGCGTTAGGCCGCTGAATAATGATGATTAGGTCGATGATTGTTGTGTTGTAATAGCTGGAAATTAATGCGAAATGGTCTTTGAAACTGGGTCTTTTTTTGCTAAACAATACTTACTTTGGGCTCCTTCAATGAAAAACTAGTTTAGTTTTAAATAAACGTATTTATTTAGGCCTTATACACATATTGTATATAGACCTTTCTAAAAACTTGTAGATCCTTATTTTTTAGTGGCTCTAGCCTATGAAGCCAACGCTACACAATAAGAAGGCCTAGGTTGACAAGCCTATGGAGTTAGCCCTACACAATAAGGATGGCTAAAACATACAAAAATATGTATAGTCTGCCGTAAAAAAAACACTCATTCTTAAAAAAATCCACCCAATAACAATTTAAAAAACATTGCCACATCATTACTTTTTTATTAGTAATGTCATTAGTTTAAAAAAATATATAAAAATTATTTAAACATACATCGTTGGTGGGAAACTTTAAAATTTCAATTTTGAAAATTTTAAAATTTAAACGTTATTTTTACAACAAAATAGTATAGATGAGTGTTTTTTTGGCCGGATTGGACCAGCCGACCGGACCGGAGATCGGCGACGGCGGTGGTCCAATTATGCTAGTTAGACTTTTTTACAAAGAACTGGCCGGTTCGGAATGGTCAGCGGTTAACCCGGCGAAACAAGATCGGAGATTCAACCGGACACTGTGAACTCAAACTTCGATTCACACAGATCTAACATAAAACTTCAATAACCAACAACGCCATTCGCTAAAAAAACACGTTCAAGTTGCATATTTAATTGACAGGCGACGACCGGGGAGAACTTAGGATTAGGGTAGCACACTACTGGAGGTGGAAGAAATTATATTATATTAAAAGTGATTTGACAATAATAAAGAATGATATGATTTGGGCTTTAATAAAAAGTTCAACCAAAACTTAGGATAAAAAGATTCGGCTTTCATAAAAAGGCTTAAATATAGATTAAAATGGGCTCTAGATATATTATTACAATACATGTAAAAATTAAGAATACATAACTATGCTTTGATATATTACAAATTATAAGTTTAATATAACGTTATTAAATCCGGTCCGACCGGTTCGACCAGTGAACCAGTAAGACGTACGGTTCGATGTTCGATCCAGTTATGAAAACATTGTTATATACTTTTAGTACTTATATAAAAACAAATATATAAAGTTTTTAAAAAAATATAGTTGCCCCTTTTCCCACCCATCTGACAAGGTCCCACCATCAATTCATTTTTACTAAAAAAACTAGCCCGAAAATGAGTTCAAAAACAAAACCCGCACAGAATAGCTAAAAACTAGAAAAAAATGCCACATGGTTATGGCTAGGCAATGAAATGGGGACCTTCTCGGTTAATTAGTGCAGGTTAAAATGTTCATCCAGGAAGACTTCGTATTGCTGCAAGTTTCCTTCTTAGGTTGGATGGCAGCAGCTTTAAACCGTCTTCCGACTAAAAGAAAAAGTCTCAAGGGGAATTCCGATGAGAGTGCAAATCATGTACTTCTAACTTGCAGGTTTGCTAGAAAAGTATAAAGGGAGGCCACAAGCGGCTCGATCTCCCAAAGGCATGATCCTCTTCGCTGGAGGTAAGAATGTGGTGCGTTTGGAAAGCCCGAAACCATAAAATTTTCGACAATACAACTCAAGGCACAAGAGAACTTGAGGAAAAGATAAAAAGTCTTTTTCGTTTTTAAGAATAAATTATAGAGGGAAGATAGATCAATTAGCTTGGTCTTCTTGGTACATAAACTCTCTGTTTCCTAGCTTAGACGCAAGGAAGTAAAATTTTAATTAAAATAAAATATCTAATAAACAAAACAGTTCACCAAGTTAAAAAATATCACAAATCTTGAAAGTAAACCACAAGTTTTATGCTCTTTGGAGAAATGTGACGATATATATACTAACCTCCAAACAAACTGCTAAAAATACCAACTAATTAACTACACTCAAAAAGACATTATATATAATATGCATTATTTAAATACAAGTACCATAAAATAACACAAGTTCATCGACTGAGAACAACATTACAAGTTCTACAAATACTCCGATGATCTTGGTTCCAACTAGAACCAGACAGACCCGTCCTGCTTCGGTTCTGTGTAATCCGTACCCAAAGAAGACCCAAACATCATTTTGAAACAATCTTGCTGACCAATGTTATTGAAATGGTGAGCTTGTTGTGAATGGGTTATGTTAGATTCAAACCCATGGTGAAGAAAGTTGTTTTCTTGAAACTGGATGCTTGACTGACCACAAAACGGGTCGTTTAATCTTGCAATTTTCTGCGGGTTGGGATCTGTGTTATTTCCTTGAAACTGGATGCTTGATGGTCGGAGAAACGGGTCAGGCTGCGTGTTGTTTTCTTGAAACTGGATGCTTGATTGTTGAAGAAACGGGTCGTTTGAGCCAGAATGATTTCTGGGGTGAGGTTTCGTGTTGTTTTCTTGAATATTATTGTCATAAAACGACATCAGGTCGTTAATCATCTTCTGCCCGTCTTCAGGTACTCCAAGAACCGTTGGATCAAAAGAAGACAGTGCAGGTTCGACCATTAACGAACCACCAGCTTGCTTTGGCTGGACGAAGTTAAAGTTAGGAACCCCGACAAACTGAGCCGATGAGCCACGGGCTCTATATGGGCAGTTCATCTGATGATTATCTCGTGAGGGTCGGTCCAGAAACCCATTAAGAGGTTGGTTATAAGGACAATTCAAGAACTCGCAAGTGTAGATCTTGTGCTCAACTACTTGGTTTGCCGGAGGGGTTTTCCTCTTTCTATCAGTCAACAACCCGAGATTTGGTTTGACATCTCCGACTTCAAAGTTGGGTTCCGGTTCATGTTGAACTACTTCAACATCATACTCACCAGCATCATCATTAACCGCAAACGAACCACTCCATCCTGACGACATAACCGGCGGACATAATTCAGGGTAAAGTTCTCTGGCCAACGCCTCCTCCTGGTTAATCACGGCTAGCCACGTTGCACTCTCCTTTGCAGTCATCTTATCCTGTAAACACTTCGACTGTCTCACGAGCTTCCTAATCTTGGCCATATCCGGAAACATATGCTTAATCACCGCAGTCAACACGCCTACTTTCCACGCCTTTTTCAAATCATGGGGCTTCTTATATGGCGGAGGCCCTGCTTGATCCTTCTGCAGCCCTAACTGCGGCCACCACTCTTCATTCCCAGTTGGCCACCACGGTGGCGGAACCCCTTTTTCCAAAGGAAACCGCCGCTGAGGCGGATCACAATGCTGCATAAGAGCCGACAACAACGAGCCCAGAGTCGTGTCTTGAAGCTCTTGCAACGTGTGTGGCGTAGGCCCGATTGAAACAGCAGCCTCGTTTTCTCCTGCAACCGAGTTAGCAGCTTGGAACTTGGCTACGGCCGCAGGCCCATTACGATCAAACCTCACTTTCTCCTTCCACCATTCCCGGAGATTATCCGAAGCACCACCAACGGGCTTTCCTTTCTCCGGTATAATCCCGTACACAAAACCTTGAGCTTTGCAAACTTCCATCATCTTCAACATGTACTTCAATATCCCATCTTGTGCTCTAGACATCTTCTTCCTTCTTGCTTGTTCCTGAGACTGCTGCTGTTTCGCCGTGTTGGCCCCTTGGTTAACAGGAGACGACGACTCTTTAAGCTTTTTGAGCTTCATTTTATCCCTCCACATTCGTCTCTCGAGTTCATCCACATCGATCTCTTCATCAGAAAAATCATCATCCACAACCGTAGCCGGCGTATCGACAGGGACCGAATTCATCTCTCCTTGAGCACAAAAGAAACCAAATTGGTCACAAAATCCTCCCATCTCATCAAACTTAAGCATCTCAATTACAGATTCTAGATCTCAAATCACCCTGAAAGCAGACAAAGTTTAACCAAATTAATCCAAATAACATAACCAAACCAAACCAAACCCTAATCATACACACATATGTCAAATTATCAATCAGATTCATAAATGATATAACTAAACCTAATTATTATACAAACATAAGTCAAATCATCAAATTAGATTCATAACAGATATACAACAAATTTGATCATCATATGAAGCAGATCTGAATCATGGATAAAAATCAGCTATTAGATCGTAATAAACATATGGAGACAAATAAAAAACGATCAAAATTCGTTCTACAAATTCATTTCAAACACAACAAAACTCATGATTCAAACATCAATTTCATGAAAGTGAATAGCAGGCGATCAAAAAGGTTACCTTCAAAGGCGAATTTAGCGTAATTTTTGAAGCTCGTTTGTTTTGTTTATAGAGAGAAGGAAGAAGAGATGAAATGTAGAGAGAGATGTGTGCATTAATGAATAAAGGAGTAATATATTATTAATGGCGATGGTGGGGGAAGTGAAAAGTGTCGGCGATTGGTAAAGTGAAACAGAAGACGAAGAAGAAGAAGAAGATAATATTATTTATTAAATTAATTGCTCTTCTTCATGGCGTTTCGATCAGCGTCGATACTCAACACTGAGCCGACTATCGTGGAGCAACTCACATGGGTTTACCCGACCCGAAATTATACTATTACATCTTACTCGGTCAGCTCGAACTTTGTATTAAATCGGAGCAAGGTGACTTGTTTACAACCACGTTGAGAGTGAGAGTCATACAGTTGTAGATTACTAAGCACTTCACATCACCCCGTTAACGGTTAAACACCACCCCAACTAGTTGTTGGGGGAAGCCAATGACTAAGGGCATGTAACATGTTTGGCTAAACTTTTTAAAACAACTTATTGACTTATTGCCTTTTTGGAAAAGTCACTATGGAGTGACTTATTGACTTATTAGCTTTTTTCCCCTCACATACATCCTCATTGCCAAACATCATTTTGGAGCTTATGACTTTTCAAAAAGGCAATAAGTCAATAAGTTGTTTCAAAAAGCTTAGCCAAACATGCCCTAAGTGCCCATTTGGGCGCTAGCACATTAAGACCATCCGTAGTGGGGTATTTGGACGTTTTTTCTCCCAAAAAAAACACCCCTCCACGCCCCCAAACCACCCCCTTAGGCGCTTTTTTCCAAAAAAAAATCCAAGAAGCGTCCTTTTTTCCACGTCTCCCACTTTTTTCTTTGACCAATGGCAGCTTTTCTTCTTTTTGGTTAGCCAATACCCTTGTTTTGATTGTTTTTTTTATTTAATTTTTTACACCCCTTTTAACATAATGCCCCACAATGCCCACATCCCCACTATACCCATTTTAGAAAAAAAAAAAAAAAAAAACGTCTCATAATGTCCTATTGCTGACTGGACCGCCAAATGACGCAAAACGCCCAAAGGTCTTCCCCCTCCCACTATATATGGTCTAACAAGGGAAGTGTAACACCCCGTCCCGGAACGGGCCGGCGTGTCACTATAACAGTAGTCAGATCAAAAACATAATTCCATTTATTCTTAAATGTATTACAAAGCTTTACAACTTAATAAAGGATATCAAATCCATTACAATTATTTCTACTGTCTTTTCCAAACACTCGAGCACTTTTCCATATTCCGTCCCAGATTGTCCTGATAACCTGACGTAAAGAAGAAAACACACAAAAACGTACGTCTGAGCAAAATTTTGGAAAGTTTTGCCCAGTGTGCGGATAGAGGAAAATAAAAGCTTATTTTATTTAATATCCGAAAGTAACTTATTTTGAAAACGTTATGATGTAAAAACATAATCATAATCATATCTTACGGATGTACCCATGAGCAAACTGAAAACGTGACAATACACAGGTAGCTACTCCTGCATACTTATCACACGAAATGGCGAGTTGGCATACCCGTTATCCATTTCCTGAAAAACTTAAATCCTAGGATCCGATCCATACGCCTCCTAATATATGTACCACACTTGTACTTAAGAGACGCCGTGAACTGATCTCTCCGTCACGGGTGGAGCACATGAGGTTGATGCCACAACAACATGCTCGTGGGACACTCCACGAGAAGCGATACTCAAGGTATCAGAGTACAAATGGTCTTATTCACATAACTTATAAAACTTATTTTCAGAACAGAACAGAACATATATTGGAACATGCGATAATGAGTACAACTTAACAGAAAACTATCGCATGACATGAGAGCTAAAATCAAGGTTATGATTAGAATAGGAATCCAACGGACAGTCAAAGGAATCTATAATCAAAGATGTGAGGAGTTTTATAATCAAAGAGTGGAACCAGTCACCAAGGTATGGATATCACTCCTATCTTGACAATTTCGTCCCCAAAATGTGGTTTATTAAACGAACAAGATAAAACCCTGACTCGTTAACAAGGAACCACGAGAGAATGAAAACCAATTTCTTAAACCTTTTCAAAACGTTTTCCAACATGTATTTCCTAACTTAATCTTAATCCGGAACTTGTATTCAATATCAAAAGAAAGGATTCTATCCGTACCTAACGGACATAAATCGAAAGAAAGGAATTCTATCCGTACCCAACGGACATAAATCTAAAGAAAGGAGTCTATCCGTACAGAACTTATAACTTATTTCATAACTTAATCTTAATACGGATCTATTCGTACGAAACTTATAACTTAATCTTAATACGGATCTATTCGTATGAAACTTATAACTTAATCTTAATACGGATCTATTCGTATGAAACTTATAACTTAATCTTAATACGGAACCTAAAATCATGACTTAATCTTAATACGGAGTTTAAAATCAGGAATCATAAATCGAAAGAAAAGGAGTCTACCCGTACAGAACTTATAACTTATTTCATAACTTAATCTTAATACGGAATTTAAAATCAGAATGATATACTTATATCAAAACGACATAAATTGACAGAAAGGAACCTATCCGTACCTTAAAATTTTCCAAATGATGCTACCTTGTTTCCAATTGTAGATTCATACGGACAGAGTTTAGTTTACTGATTATTCTCTTAACCTAATTTGCACACAAACTAGGTAATTAACTAATACAGCTTTTACGATAACTCACGAGATTAAACCTTCACAACAAATGACAAAGTGCGATACTTCATCCAT
Source organism: Helianthus tuberosus (assembly GCA_030545235.1). Taxonomy (NCBI): domain Eukaryota; kingdom Viridiplantae; phylum Streptophyta; class Magnoliopsida; order Asterales; family Asteraceae; genus Helianthus; species Helianthus tuberosus. The sequence continues at coordinate 61,869,452 of CM060429.1, read as the reverse complement.
CGAATTAACGATGATTCATCGAATTAACGACGAACGACAAAGTACGATACTTAAACATCCAGCGGATTCACAACTAAGGACAGAGTATAGTCCGATTTCGGACAGCACTCAAACATCCCGTCGAAATCACGACGAATGACAAAGTATAAGCCCAATTTGAGCAGCACTTAAACATCTATCGGATAGTTCAAATCGATCGGACAATGAATCGTATCAGCGATTGAGTTAATACCCTGTTCTGCAGCACCCCGCTATACCTAATTTATGTTCTTTGTGTGTTAATTGTGATAATCAGACGATAATTCGGTGCCTAGAGCGAATTTCTTCGTCAACTGAACACCAGAATTCGAATGCCAATGTCCTCTATTTATAGGTGAAATTTGGTCACCCATACGCATCGTATGCCTAATATCCCCTACGCATCGTATGGCTTTTAAATAGCCTGCGCATCGTAGGCCATACTTTGATACGCATCGTAGGGCTTGAAAAATAGGCCTATAGACTAGCCACGACTGGGACTAGCCTTGATGAGTCAGTACTTTCATATTTCAGTTATTTGACAACGAAATATAAGGATAATTATCAACTAGGGTTTACCCCCCCTGAGTTTTAGGGGCCCTAATCCTGATTCTGAAAATTCTGAAAATCTTAGGGTTTGTACAGAATTACTTGGGTGTCTTAATTAAGGTTTCCTATTGGACTATAATTCATAAGGATTATTACATTTTATGTTTTAAAATTTTCGGGTGTTACAGGAAGGGTCTTTGATATGGGTCACCATCTTCTCCAACCAATTACATGGCTTTCTTTTTCTTTTTAAAAACAATAAATAAGAGGGGTGTTTCGCATTCCTTATAACTTATTAACTTTTCATAAGTCATAAGTCAGAAGTGAGAAATTCTAACTTCTCATTTTCAAGTCATAAAACTTCTTCACAACCCTTATCCAAACACTATCAAAATGACTTATTAACTTTCTATAAGTCAATAAGTTAAAAGTAGCTCCAAAATAAGCTAACCCAAACACCCACTAAATTGTTTTAGTTATTGAGTGTTTAGTTATTGGGTGTTTGATGTTTTTTTTTTAATAGTGATTGTCTAGATACTACCTATTGGGGGGAGGGGGTGTTGGGACTGGGCAGCCGTAAGCACGGCTATGAGGCTGGCCCCGGATCAGAACCCACCGGATTTCTCCACGAAGGGGCATAATACCGGCTTACCGGACCTCTTCTTGTCCTCACAGGAAACCATACTGCCGGCTGCCACAAGAGTCGAGACTCTCTGGTGTTACCCACAATGGGACGAAAACCCGCGTTGGCTCGAATTCGAACTTACGACCTCCAAAGAGACTTAGTTCTTATCTCCATTACCTTTGCCACTCCACCAAATGGTGGGGACGGGTATTTAGTTATTTCACTACACCTAGTTATTGGATGTTTAACTATTGCTCAAATTCCTACATGAAAATTATGTGGTAATTGTTTAGTTACTTTACAACATATAGTCTTACTTTCAAGTTCTTTTGCGAGCAAAATTTGAGCTATTTTACTATCATTAACTTAACTTGATGGTTACTTGGAGTATTGACTCCACTAGTTGATTCTTTGTGAAAAAAACATTTTACAAGATAAAAAAAAAGAACTAAAACATTGAATAAACATAGAGACTCCATAAATAAAAGAAGTCTGATTAACACTTTAAGATTAAAATTACATTCCCAAATATATAACATAAGTGAACTAAGATTAAAATGGAGTTCAAGAGATTACAAAATATATACGCTACGAAGGGTCAACCAATTATCTGAAAAGTTGAATATGAGGTTATCGAATCAGTGAAATAACAAAGAAAGAAACTAGGTCACCCATCACCAAATCAATAATCAATACAAGAATAGTGCGGTTAAACACTTGGTTTGTAAAATGTTTTTACGTAAATTATAGAGTAAACTGCAGTTTTACCCCCTGTGGTTTGGGGGCGCTGACACTCTTACCCCTTATTTTCAAAAAGTTTGTTGCCTTACCCCTGTCTATTCCCAATTGCATCGATCTTGAACCCTGCCGCTAAATGACAACACATTTCTGTTAGCTGTGATGTGAAATGACATTTATACCCTTTCTTTTTACACCATATGCTTTGTAACAACTAAACGGTTTACTCCTTGATGTGAAATGACATTTATACCCTTTCTTATTTATACCCTTTCTTTTTACACCATATGCTTTGTAACAACTAAACGGTTTACTCCTTGATGTGAAATGACATTTATACCCTTCCTTTTTACACCTTGTAGTTTGTAACAAGTGACCATTTTAGTCTGACGACAATGGTGGTAATGGTTCTTGGTTTCAGCACGTCGGCGGCAGGCCGGTTGGTAGTCAGATAACTCCATTTTAGGGTTAACATTGTCATCAAATGTTGTATAAGATGATTCACCGAGTAATTTTTGTTTTAAACTGTGGAGAGTTGTGGTGCCTATGCCCACCAAACATTGTTATATAAGATTATAAATATGCAGAAACAGGTCGTCTATCCCCCAATGACGTTTGATATTGTCACACCCTGATTTCCCGGTGGGCCCGGACTTGGGGTGTGTGACGAAATTGATATCAAATACACAAATAGCACAACGGAAGTCTTGGGAATTAAAAATACTATTACAAATATAAATGTCCGAATGTTCAAATTAATTATACAGACGGAAGTATTCAAAAGATCCACCGGCGGATCGAAAATATCAAAATGATGAAATATGCAGACTACTAGGCTTCAAATGCAAGGAGTTTCAAATTCCTCTTAAGCATTTACCGAGCACTTCCAGCCTATTTCGTAACCTTGCTACCTTCGCTTAGTCTTTTGAAGATACGTGAGTTTACACTGGTAATACAAATAACCGACACATTTTGAAAATATTTCATAATCATTTTCATGTACACAATGGTACATATATTTTCATAAATAACTTGGGACAAACTATTTCTCATATTATCAGTTTTACAAGCTTGACAATACATATGGGGCCCGGAAACAATGCCGAGAACATGATTAACTGACGCACCACTATTAATACCCTTATTGGATAAACCCGTATTGGGTTATAAAAATCATTTTAATATAGCATTAGCAAGAAGAGATCATGTTTAGTCGTGCGAAGGGATCACGGTCAGTCGCACGAAGACACCTTACTAGTTCTAAAATCATCTCATTCGCACGAATGGACCTACTTCATTCGCACGAATGAGTAAAATGACTAAAAAGGGCATTTTTGATTGCAGTGATGAGACGAGTGTCCACAAAAAATTTGGTGATTGAATTTTTTTTGGAGATTTTAACGACAAATGCGGGTTGTTTGGGGACACCGCCTGGGGCTTCAGAGAATAGATTTGATGATGCGATCACAGAATGTTGAAGATAATGGTGTAACGCCCTGCTTTTTCGTAACTTTCCTTAATTAGAAAGCTTGTCGTGCGTTTCTATTTTTGGAAACTTGTATTCCTTGTAATCGTATCCTAGAGTTTGATCGTAATAAAATTAATCTTCTACATTGATACGTGCATTCGTTTGATACATGACTCGTAATTCTCATAAACATAAGTTTAACTCATACACGATCATTGTGTATTTGTAATCCTTAAATCTCCATACATTCAAACACTTGGTTATTCGATTATATGAATAAGTTGTATGTTTTTCACATGATTATACCAAACTATAAACCATACATACTTGTTACATTTCATGTGTTATACACACCTATGTTATCACACTTTTTGCTAAATTAAAAGATGTCATTTATGCATTTTGGACCTTGTTACAAGTTACATACATACTAGACAACATGTAACACTTTATTAAACATAAAATATACTTTCTAATGTTAAAAAAATAATAAAATAAAAATTATAGGGCTGTTAACAGCCTTGCATCAGCCCACTTAAGTCTTTTGTTTTGAGTTATTCAGCCCACTAAACACTTCCCTATATAATAAACACTTTCGCACTCCTTATTCCACTTTTTCAAGCCTCCAAACACTTCAAAAACTCTCCCAAACTCAGTTGAGTTTCAGCTACGTTTTTGAAAGTTCCAGCCATGAAAAGTGAGTTTTAACTCACTTCCACTTCAATTTTCTTCTTGTTTCTTCTTCTACAACACTTGGATAACCTCTAGGAAGGTTCTCATAAGTTTGCTTGGGCAAACTAAGGTGAAACCTCACCATTTTTTAGGTCCAAAGTGCACCTATAATTCTGCTCATTTTTATCTTTTTATTTTGGAAGAAAACTCATGTTTTCTTCATACATTCCTATGTCCTTATGCCACTAATCAAGACTATGATTAAGTGTGCTTAAAAACAAGGTTGTAACATACAAATTCAGAGATTTTAATCCTCTAAACTTTCTGTTTTCAAAAGGGTTTTAACCCACAAGTAATGAACAAGCTTCAAGCTTAATGGTTGTGAGATTATAGGACAAGCTTGGGCTATCCTACTAAAAATCCACACATTACTTGATGATTTCTTAGATTAGTTGTAATTATTTCCTTTCTTATTGTATGTTCATGACCCTCCTTGAATGTTCATAACATCAAGTGTAGTGGTGAACACCTAGAGGTACCTAAATGGAAGACTTGTTCTTCCTACCTCCTATATGACTTCTATGATACAAAGAGGTTCCTAAATGGTGGATTTATCCTCCTACCTCCTACATGACCTATAGGATATGATGGACACTATGTAATACATATATATATTATCCAAATAATCGAACATTTGATGATGGATTAGTGTTCATTTGTCAAAGTATTAGATTATATCATCTAAGACGTAATAACTTGTTATGATTCTAATGGGTATTTGAACCCATGAAAACATTCTAACCCTTGGGGTTTCATAGTGTCACACAAGTATTATGTGACTAGATGATTACTTTTCATATGTTTATTTTCATGTCCTCGAACTCCAAATCCTTAAACCATATGTAAACATCTCTTAAACTCCAAATCGAACACATTCAACTTCCTAATCTCTTACACTCGTCAACACTTGAATAATCGGAAGACTTAGCAATTTTGTGAGTATACTTGACCCATTTTACCGTTTTCACACTTTTGGGTGTAACATGTTTCTATATACAAAACACACTTAGTATACATATTCTTAAGAAAATACATAAACAAATAATCCAATACATGCTTACTATTTATTATGCTTGATTCGTGTTTTCTGGGTGATTCTTATGTGATGAACTTGTCATTAGCTTCGTACAAGCCTCCACTTAACATGTATAGCGCTATAGGATTAACGCACCGCCCGTGAACGAGAGGTCATGTTAGGTTTATTCATTCATACTTGCGTAAATAGAGGGTTGACTTGTTAATCGCATGCCAGTTTAATACGTTAATCTTGATAACTAGGTTTGCCATGTGGATTGTTCCTTATTATTTTTATACTTATATACTACGTACCAAACTTGTATACTCGCCAATAATTTTTGTATTGAACTACACTTTTAAAACATGTTACAGGTTTAGCGATGATGTTGGTGATGCATGGAATCTAGTAGGATGCTTAGATACACACTTTAATTTGTATTCTTATTGTATTGTATTTCATCATTCATGTTGTAATTGACTCTTTAGAAATGAAATGAAAATTTATTACTTAAATACTTGTCACGAATAGTGTTATGAAGTCTCTTGCAATCTATTTCGTCTCACTCCGATGAGATTGGTATCAGAGCCATAACTATAGCGAATTAGGAAAAGTATGAATGCTTTTACCTTGTCTATAGTTTTAGAGCCTTATTCTTATGTTTTGCTTGAAACTACATGCATGCCACTTTATGTGTTTCTTATTTATTCTCTTTGAGCCTTTTAAACATATATGTCGTTTTATCCTTATGTATCATACTTGACATGCTATTCTTATGTGTTAATACATGTTTCATTATGTGTTAATATTTGTTTTAATATTTCATTCTTTATGTGCCATTCTTGACATGTTTATACTTGTTTGTTTAATCTTCAACATACGCTTTTCCTCATACATTTTACTCGACTATTCTAAATCCGCAAACACTCGTATTATACAAACGAGAAAACTTCAACAAAACAGGTGTGAAACCCACAATTTGGTGAACGACTCTCAGTCTACCTATTCTTTTTACACGAGATTCGTCATCAAGTTAGGAGTGAAGTCCTCATCTTGATGAAGAATTTCAATTTCAAATTCTAGTGGACCCTCGTCAACGTGTCGAAATTAAATTTTGACCCGACGAGTACCAACCACACTTAGGGTACGAAATCGTCAAGTTAGGGGTGAAACCCGTATCTTGTCGACTAGTCCCACTCCTTGATTTTTATAAATCCCACCAAGTCTCGAATTTTCGGTTGAATTGGGACATGTAGTAACCGGAAGGGTGAATACCGTTAACCGACGTGTCGGCGAGAGTATTCCACATATTAGGCCAAAGCATGCTTCTCAAATTCAAAAGACTTTTCGACCACTTTGGTTAGTCAAAGTTCCGTTTAGGAACCATCCAACTTTAACCAAACCTATATTTTTCTATTATTAATCTTATGCGATGCAATCTTTCAAATTCAAATTTATTTTCGAGATTATTTCCTCACACACACATTATACTAAATCTCCTAATACATTTATACGTTATACACATGTATGATTTCAAAACGACACTCAAATTTTATTTACATTCATTGTAACACCAAAATGGAGAAATATCATCAAGATAGGAGTGATTTCCTTACCTTGACGATTAACTCCGCTCCTTTCTTTTCTTAAAACGACCTCACCAACAGGTTAGGGGCGTTTCCCTTATCTAGGTGATCGTTACCAAAATTTTGCTTCAAAAATATTTATTATGCAAATACGATCAAGTATTTATACCTAAATTGTTTATCGTTTGTCAAAATCCCTACTTATGCAAATTTCAAAATTCATTGTTTTATCAAACGTATTCCTTATCCCATAATCTATTTCACGTAAATCACATACATGAAATACTTAGTCATACCACCAACATTTTGCTTCCCGATTTTCAAAATACAACGAAATGCTACCCATCAACTTAATCGGTCTAATGAATCTCTTGCCCATAAATTTCATACTCGACTTAATCACTAAAACGCACTCACATTGTATCATTATACCAAGGACTTTCATCCTCAATCGAAAATCAAACCAACTTATCTCACATTCCTATGAGATCTTATAGTTATTATAGGATCATTTTACTAAAACTACTTTCAGTGTTCATAAATCATTTTACTAAAACACTTTTCAACGATCACTAAGTTCATTATGCTGAATTTCTTTTAAGAATCAACTTTTTCACGAGAACTTCAAAATTTTAAATTTCTTATTTAATGCAAGATCCTTTGAAATGATGCAAACTTATTATTTACAAAGAACTTTTTATACACCGCTCAATATGTCATTTAAATCAAAACACGTGGGCAAGAAAACTTCATAGGAACCGACAATTTTCAACGTACGTAAATTCTTTTAAAACAAGAGAAGCATTTCCGTTCTTTTACAAAGTACATCTCACATAATCAATAGATGCTTTACATACTTTTGAAATCCACAAACTAGATTCTACATTACAAGTCAAACTCGATCTATTTTGATTTGATAAACTCAACGTTTTGCTCAAACAACTATACGTGCATATCATCGTACATGTTTTAGTCAATATCTCACGACAATTTCACTTAAACCATTCATTTTTACATACTCAACCTTTTGATCGTTTTTATATGCTTAAATTCGTTATGTTTCAAATAATACTATATACGCAATCATTATTATTCGTACTTGCACTTATACTCATACTCATAACAATATGTTTTATGCTTATACTTATATTCATATTCATACCCATACGTTTTATGCTCATATTTGTACTCATATTCATATCCATATCCATATCCATACCCATACGTTTTATGTTCATACTTTTACTCACATGCGTCTTCATACTTAAACTTATACTTATGTTCATACTTTTATTCATACTCATAATTCATACATTCGTACCTGTGTGCGAGCGAAACCTGAGGGATTAGCTTACGTTGGTCTCATACATACTAAAACGTAAATATACATTCTTATACGTACTCATTTTTATTTTCAAATTATGTATACCCTGATTCATACACAACTAGTACAAGCTATACAAATCATGCGACGATCAATATAATCACGGGTGCAAACTCGATCTATTTTGATTTGATAAACTCAACGTTTTGCTCAAACAACTATACGTGCATATCATCGTACATGTTTTAGTCAATATCTCACGACAATTTCACTTAAACCGTTCGTTTTTACATACTCAACCTTTTGATCGTTTTTATATGCTTAAATTCGTTATGTTTCAAATAATACTATATACGCAATCATTATTATTCGTACTTGCACTCATACTCACACTCATACTCATAACAATATGTTTTATGCTTATACTTATATTCATATTCATACCCATACCCATACGTTTTATGCTCATATTTGTACTCATATTCATATTCATATCCATACCCATACGTTTTATGTTCATACTTTTACTCACATGTGTATTCATACTTAAACTTATACTTATGTTCATACTTTTATTCATACTCATAATTCATACATTCGTACCTGTGTGCGAGTGAAACCCGAGGGATTAGCTTACGTTGGTCTCATACATAGTAAAACGTAAATATACATTCTTATACGTACTCATTTTTATTTTCAAATTATGTATACCCTGATTCATACACAACTAGTACAAGCTATGCAGATCATGCGACAATCAATATAATCACGGGTGCACACGAGACTATAGTGATAGGCGTATGAGGACCATAGAGTGTACTACTGTGTATGGTAAGACACGGAACGTAACATGACGCGAATAACGAAACGGACGTAACGTGGTCAAAACATGGTGGATATGCCGCTAGTACTTCCTATATATAAGTGTTTTCACCATGTTACCAAACTTTCGTAAAACGTCCCAGGAGAAATTTAGTGTTTTGCAGACCTTTTAGACCTGATACAAACTTTAACAACTCGCAAACGCATTATATCCGATTATCCACGACGAGACTTCATTCTTAACACACCACCTTCGTTTGTCCAATACACATAACATCCTTATACTCCCATTCGTTTATTAGATCAATCGTTCACTCTCATACCTCCATTATTACCCGTTATCCGTTGTCTTTTATACAAACCTCGTTTACAATCAATCGGTTTAAACGTTCGAATCCTAAAATTCTTCCTTGCTTTTAAACTAACTTCCACTCTTGTTTATGTGTAAACACACGTAGTTGGTCGTTGCCTCCAAAATCATTTTATTTAATTTCCAAACCTTCCCGTTTCTCTCAATAAACGATTTTCTACAAATGTGTGATTTAACACTATCCTTAAACTTTCCATGCAAACTATCGTATGACCACGCTTTTCATCAAAATACATACCACTTTATACAAAAACTTTCTTTGTAAGTATTATACTTTAAAATAACTGTCGAATTATTCAAACTTGTTTAAACTCATTTTGCCTACACACACATGCGCGCTTTGCTTATGCCCAATGCTTCAAATCCTTTTAATCAAACGAACTCTGTTTACAAACCCATCTTTTCGTTCCTCAAAATTTCATACTTTTCAAATATTACAAAAACTTCCAAGTCTCGAATTTTGATGATCATTATTTTAGCCAAAACGCCTTTCAAAGTCTTCTTCTTGAATAAATTTCGGGATGAAATTTCCTAAAGGAGGGGAGACTGTAACGCCCTGCTTTTTTGTGACTTTCCTTAATTAGAAAGCTTGCCGTGCGTTTCTATTTTTGGAAACTTGTATTCCTTGTAATCGTATCCGAGACTTTGATCGTAATAAAATTAATCTTCTACATTGATATGTGCATTCGTTTGATACATGACTCGTAATTCTCATAAACATAAGTTTAACTCGTACACGATCATTGTGTATTTGTAATCCTTAAATCTCCATACGTTCAAACACTTGGTTATTCGATTATATGACTAAGTTGTATGTTTTTCACTTGATTATACCAAACTATAAACCATACATACTTGTTACATTTCATGTGTTATACACACCTATGTTATCACACTTTTTGCTAAATTAAAAGATGTCATTTATGCATTTTGGACCTTGTTACAAGTTACATACATACTAGACAACATGTAACACTTTATTAAACATAAAATATACTTTCTAATGTAAAAAAAATAATAAAATAAAAATTATAGGGCTGTTAACAGCAATGCATCAGCCCACTTAAGTCTTTTGTTTTGAGTTATTCAGCCCACTAAACACTTCCAAAGCCCAACCCATTTAAACCCTAATCCCTTCCCTATATAATAAACACTTCCCCACTCCTTATTCCACTTTTTCAAACCTCCAAACACTTCAAAAACTCTCCTAAACTAAGCTGAGTTTCAGCCATGTTTTTGAAAGTTCCAGCCATGAAAAGTGAGTTTTAACTCACTTCCACTTCAATTTTCTTCTTGTTTCTTCTTCTACAACACTTGGATAACCTCTAGGAAGGTTCTCATAAGTTTGCTTGGGCAAACTAAGGTGAAACCTCACCATTTTTTAGGTCCAAAGTGCACCTATAATTCTGCTCATTTTTATCTTTTTATTTTGGAAGAAAACTCATGTTTTCTTCATACATTTCTATGTCCTTATGCCACTAATCAAGACTATGATTAAGTGTGCTTAAAAACAAGGTTGTAACATACAAATTCAGAGGTTTTAATCCTCCAAACTTTCTGTTTTCAAAAGGGTTTTAACCCACAAGTAATGAACAAGCTTCAAGCTTGATGGTTGTGAGATTATAGAACAAGCTTGGGCTATCCTACTAAAAATCCACACATTACTTGATGATTTCTTAGATTAGTTGTAATTATTTCCTTTCTTATTGTATGTTCATGACCCTCCTTGAATGTTCATAACATCAAGTGTAGTGGTGAACACCTAGAGGTACCTAAATGGAAGACTTGTTCTTCCTACCTCCTACATGATTTCTATGATACAAAGAGGTTCCTAAATGGTGGATTTATCCTCCTACCTCCTACATGACCTATAGGATGTGATGGACACTATGTAATAGATATATATATTATCCAAATAATAGAACCTTTGATGATGGATTAGTGTTCATTTGTTAAAGTATTAGATTACATCATCTAAGACGTAATAACTTGTTATGATTCTGTTGGGTATTTGAACCCATGAAAACATTCTAACCCTTGGGGTTTCATAGTGTCACACAAGTATTATGTGACTAGGTGATTACTTTTCATATGTTTATTTTCATGTCCTCGAACTCCAAATCCTTAAACCATATGTAAACATCTCTTAAACTCTAAATCGAACACATTCAACTTCCTAATCTCTTACACTCGTCAACACTTGGATAATCGGAAGACTTAGCAATTTTGTGAGTATACTTGACCGATTTTACCGTTTTCACACTTTTGGGTGTAACATGTTTTTATATACAAAACACACTTAGTATACATATTCTTAAGCAAATACATAAACAAACAACCCAATACATGCTTACTGTTTGTTATGCTTGATTCGTGTTTTCTGGGTGATTCTTATGTGATGAACTTGTCATTAGCTTCGTACAAGCCTCCACTTAACATGTATAGCGCTATAGGAGTAACGCACCGCCCGTGAACGAGAGCTCATGTTAGGTTTATTCATTCATACTTGCGTAAACAGAGGGTTGACTTGTTAATCGCATGCCAGTTTAATACGTTAATCTTGATAACTAGGTTTGCCATGTGGATTGTTCCTTATTATTTTTATACTTATATACTAGGCACCAAACTTGTATACTCGCCAATACTTTTTGTATTGAACTACACTTTTAAAGCATGTTGCAGGTTTAGCGATGATGTTGGTGATGCATGGAATCTAGTAGGATGCTTAGATACACACTTTAATTTGTATTCTTATTGTATTGTATTTCATCATTCATGTTGTAATTGTTTCAAATCCTTGTAATTGACTCTTTAGAAATGAAATGGAAATTTATTACTTAAATACTTGTCACAAATAGTGTTATGAAGTCTCTTGCAATCTATTTCGTCTCACTCCGATGTTTCCGCCATCGGTTGGGGTGTGACAAATGAGGTGGTCACGGATACCTGGGCAGAATGTTTACCGTTTGGTAAGTGACTATTAATGAGCCTTAAAGAAAAATCTGCAATGATGAAAAACGCACTTTTGTGAAGCAAAATGACAAATTTTCCACTTAGTGGAGTTTTTCAGTGAAAATAGTGGACTTAATTGCCTAGTTTGAGGGGGAAATTTAGTGATAAGTTTAGAGAGGTCAGAATTTGCAAAAATGATGGGGAATAAAAATTTCATCAGAATATATTGAAATTCAAGCATTTTTGAAATTCGTGACGTGCAACCGTATTCAGGTGGTTCCGACTTCAGATTGTCAGGGGATGCCTAGGATCTGGATTCGTTAGTTCGTGATCATAGGAAATTCAAATTCTACAGATCAGGGTCAGATTGATGTCTTAGGTTTTGAATCCAGGGTCTTCGTCAAGCCGGTCAGCAGGATTAGCGTCAGGAGATGCATCCGTATTATCGATACTTAAAAGATATCACAGCTCTGTGATAGTCTATAGTGTCGGAATGGTTAATCTTCGAGTAGAGGAATTGTTTTTCGGACTAACCTCTGGGGAATGATGATGCTTGTTGATTAAGTTGCTGCCGGAACTAACGGAGAAGACTATACATCTGTTGTCGTGACTGAAGAGGAAGAATGTGAATCTAATCGTGGAAGAATGTTTTTGAGATCTGAATGTGTTACCAGATGATTTGTTATCCGACGAAGATTTGCTGATTGTGGAGATTACCGTTTACGCTGATCAATCATTCAAGAGTGTGCTTAAAGATGATTACGAAAAACGGGATTTCTTATTTTCGTGGGTATTAATAGACTTGAAGTTTACCGGTGTGGTGATTCGAAGTTTCTATCAATTACCGGTTGGGTTTTTGAAGATTAGTAGATTGAGCTGAAGTGGTAAATAAAAAACCGAACACGGAGGTGGTTAATGTCGAAACGAGAAGCTGCAGTGATTAGTTTCAAGTTGGTGATTATTTGTGAAGATTGTGGTATAGCAAATCAGAGGAGGTTGGGAACCGTGCAAACAAAGACCTAAAGATTCATTTCAGGGGGAATTTTTTTTAACGAAGATAATGCAAGCCCGAATCATCAATCAAGGGGGAATTAGTTGAAGATATCAAGATGCTTGATTGAAGTTGCAGAATATTCAAACACGTCTCTCATTTTCAAAGATCAAGCTTTGATAGTAACATATAAGGGGGAAATTATTAGTGCATATTCTGTGTGTCTGTCACTTGGCGAATAGACTAGATAGAGCGTGTGTTGAATATTGTATAATGAGAGTCAGATTATTCAGTTTTGTAAAGTCTAGTTCCCTTCTCACGACGGAGTCCTTCGTACGAAGGGACACATAATCCAGTCGCACGAATGGCTTAGTCCATTCGCACAAAGCCTCACTCGCACGGAGATGTATGCCTATAAATTGGAGTTGTGAGTGAGAGCTGAGGATAAGTTTTGGAGTTCCCAGAGGGGAAATGCTGGAGAAATTTTTCTCCAGCTTGTAAATGATGTAAACTCTTTCGGTATGAATGAAGCTTTCGACTATTCTACTTATACTCCTTTCTTAATAATAATATCCTACCGAATTAGTTCTATCCCCTCCAAACTTCCGTTTAAACCCGTCGGATCCTAGACTCTCAAATCAACTCCTAGTGACATAGACTACAACTTTTAGATTACCGAATAATCAACTTCTAGTGACATAGACTACATAAATATATATATATGTCCTACTTTAAATATGCATTTCAAACTATTAAGGTAGTGTTCGTTTCACGAAAGACAATAGAATCTTGATGAAATTGGAATATTGATCATATTTCTTATTTTGTTGGTTTCAACAAAAAAATGAATTGTAATTGAACTACAACATTAAAAGAGAATATACATTCCAATTCCATCGAGATTTCATTCCATTTTTTAACAACAAATTTGGATCACTGATAGACCAGTAGATGTAACACCCCGTGTTTTGAAAGTCAAAGTCAAGATTGAAGTCAAACGGAGACAAGATTGCTAATTGCGATCTGTCACTCCTTGCTCAATTCCTGTTTTGACTTCTTTGACTGTAGTTAGTCTATTTTATGCCTTACGTTAGTTATATTATGTGGAGTACTTATTAATAATCGAGGTTTATTCGATATTTATCGCATGTTTTATCGCTTTATCGCTATCACAATCACAACTCGAATTACGCATTCTGGATATTGTCATATGTGTGTGTGTGCCTTATGTGTTACTTGTGCATGTTTATTTATGTTATGTGTGGTAATCAATCGAAACGCAATCGAACTCAATCGCAATCGAATCGCAAACGCTAAACGAATATGAAATAAGGATGCTTGTATGTTGATATAGTAGTTGGGATTAAAAGTAATGCTTGTATGTTTCCGCCATCGGTTGGGGTATGACAGATTGGTATCAGAGCCATAACTATAGGGAATTAGGCAAGACTCGACCTAGTCCAGGTCGATGTCTTAGAGATGACCTAGTCTATAGTTAGGAACCAACAGACCGACTTGTGCATATCCTGTAGAGAATATGTACGAGCTTACTGCTATTTCTCGCTATTCTTGCCTACGCTACACTATCACTGCACTTTAGTTTTCGGAAATAAACGAGCGATTAGGCCGAGATTAGGTGTGAAAACCGCAAACTCTCGACCAAATTTGCTTGTTCGCCTCGCATTTTCATCTATAAACACGAGAAATTGAGTTGAATCAGGAGTGAAATCCATACTTTGACGCATAATTCTCTCTTATTTTATCAAAACAGAAACGACGTTGTTAAGACAGGGGTGAAACCCGAACCTTGGCGACTTGTTCCGACCTTTACTTGGTTTTATAAAACTCCCACCAAGGTCTCGACGGACTCCAACGACTTGAAGTCACGATATGACTGGAGGGATGCGTGCCAATCGCCCAGATTCGAGGCTAGAGCACAGTCCTGAAGGCCAAAGTGTGTACCAAGAGTCTCTGTGAATAGTCGGATCACTTTGGTTAGTCGATGTCTAAATAGCCGCAAACGATCCATTTCTCAATTTTTTTATGTGTCTCGATTTTAAGCTCACTACTGCCGACTCTGATATTTCGACGTTTTATGAGAATTTTACGTGTTTTATGTGGTTTATGCTAATTTGTTAGCGTTTTGAGGTACTACTGATTTCGATCTAACGCCTTGTTGCTTCCGCTAAACACACAACACACTGCACAACCGCTGACAAATCGCTACTACATGAGGAACGACTTCACGCCATGTTGATTACTATGTTATACGCTTATACTATACTACTCGATATGTTAATCGCGATCGCTATTATCAAACGCTCGCAGGCTTTGAATGATAGGTTTCTGTATTCTGACTACCTCTTGTGCTTAAGTGCTTCTGTGATTCTGTGTCTTATGTGCCTTTGTGATTCTGTGCCTTACGTGCATAGGTGCTCTGTGCTTATGTGAATCTGTGGTTATGTGCATATGTGATTACATGATTGTGTTCCTGAGCTTTAGTAGTAATAGACGTGTGAGGTGAGAATCGATTATACTATGTCTGAGACCCAAGACGATGTCTGTTGCAGACAATGTCGACTGGACCATCATCTGGACCCCGTCACCCATGAATCACTCGCCAAGAACAGAGAGACAAACGCCTTGCTGCTCTCGTCGCTAAACAAGTAGCAAAGGTAGTTCCTCATATCGTGAGTGAAATCTACGAGAATGTGAGTAAATCATCCGAGGAGTCTAGAACCGAAGCTCCTAAAGCTGCTCCCAAGACTGCTTTCAGCTTCAAGCAGTTCAAAGCCTGTGGTCCAAAGGAATTTACTGGCGAGGATGGCCCAACGGCTATGTTTCAATGGTTTGATTTCGTCGAAGTCACTCTGCGCCAGAGTGGATGTCCTGAAAATCTCCGTACTCTAAACGCTACCGGCGTCTTCCAGTCCCGCGCACTAGACTGGTGGACGGCCGGGAGAAACAAACGCGGAAATGACGCAGCCTATGAGCTGACGTGGGAAGAGCTGAAGGCCATTATGATGGATGAATTCTGCCCTCCCCATGAACGCCAAAAGCTGGAGGACGAATTCTGGCATATCAAGCAGAAGGATGGAGAGAACGCAGCTCTGACTGGTCGCTTTAAGCAGCTCAGTATCATCTGTCCCGATCAAGTGAAGACGCCCGAGATGACAATCAAGAAGTACATTCGAGCTTTGCCAAACTGTGTTGCAGATTTTGTGCATGCCGCCAAGCCAGCAACAATCGAAGAAACTTACTTGCTCGCCGCTGAAATCAACAACAAGCGAGTAAAAGCTGGTTTTTGGGATAAAGCTTCGAAGAACCTGCACCAAGCCACCGCCGTACCACCCACTGAAACCGCCGCCGCTCAATCATCGAAAGCCTCTCACCGCAAGAAAAAGAATAACAACAGCAGCTCCAGCAACAAGAACTGTGCTGTCACTACCACTGCTACTCCACTTCAAGCCGTATCGGCTCAGCAGCAATCTCAACATCGACCAGCACCAGTTATCTATGCACCGCCTGCAAAGTGTGCATACACTGGACCCCACCCTGCCTGCCCGACATGTACTTATCATCACCCGGTGGGTATCGCCTGCCGTTTTTGCGTGCACTGCAATATGTACGACCAATTCACTGCTAACTGCCGTACTGGTCCCCGCCAAGCACCAGCTCAAGCCACTGCTCATCAAGCTCTGCTTCCAGCTCCTTAAGGCCAACAAGCAGCTCAGGAACCCGCTATCAACGCCAGAGTTTGCTTCACGTGTGGTGATCCCAACCACTTCGCGAACATGTGCCCGAACAGGGTTGTGAAACAAGAGCCCCAGCATTAGCAGCCTCAGCAACAACAACAACAAGCCGCCAGCGCCAGAACTTTCAACATTAATATGCGCCAAGCCCAGGCTGACAACAACGTGGTCAATGGTACGTTCCTTGTGAATGGTATTTATGCTTCGTGTTTGTTTGATACTGGAGCCGATAACTGCTTTGTGTCATTTGAATTCGAGAAGCTCCTTAGTCGTAAGCGCTCTCAACTCCCCTCAACGTTCGATGTCGAAGTCGCCACCGGAAGAACTGTCGCCGTTAATTCCGTTCTTCGTGATTGTACTCTTGAGCTCAACAATCACCTCTTCCCAATCGACCTTATTCCTCTGCAACTCGGAAGTTTTGACGTCATAGTAGGCATGGACTTTCTTCGCGAAAACCATGCTGAAGTTGTGTGCTTCGATAAGATGATTCGATTCTTGCTCGCGAATGGTGATGTATTGTGTGTCTATGGCGAAACTGCTTCGAAAGGTCTCAAGCTCATGTCATGTGTCCAAGCTAGTAAGTACCTCCGCAAGGAATACATAGCTTTCTTGGCTAATATTTTAGTAGCGGAGAAGGAAAAGAAAGGTAGACCGGGAGTAAACGACGTTCCTGTGGTTCGAGAATTTCCTAGCGTTTTTCCTGAGGATCTTCCCGGACTTCCGCCAAGTCGTGATATCGACTTTCGTATCGACCTCATTCCTGGAGAAAACCCTATTGCTAAAGCTCCTTACCGACTCGCCCCATCCAAAATGCGTGAACTCTCGAGTCAGCTCCAGGAACTACTTGATAAAGGCTTCATTCGCCCGAGCACCTCTCCACGGGGCGCACCAGTCCTTTTCGTCAAAAAGAAGGATGGGTCGTTTCGGATGTGTATCGACTATCGGGAATTGAATAAGTTGACAATCAAGAATCGCTATCCCCTGCCTCGCATCGACGATTTGTTTGATCAGCTACAAGGTGCTACATGTTTCTCTAAGATCGATCTATGCTCAGGCTATCACCAGCTACGCATTCAAGAGGAGGATATACCCAAAACCGCTTTTCGCACTCGATACGGCCACTATGAGTTCGTTGTTATGCCTTTTGGTTTAACCAATGCACCCGCGGTTTTCATGGATATAATGAATCGCGTGTGTAAACCTTATCTCGACCGCTTCGTCATCGTGTTCATCGATGATGTCTTGATCTATTCCAAGTCGAAAGCCGAACACGCGCAACATCTATGTTTGGTTCTCGAGCTACTCCAAGGGAATCAACTCTATGCCAAGTTCTCCAAGTGAGAATTTTGGCTGGAGGGGGTTCAATTCCTCGGTCACATTCACGTCGATCCCGCGAAGATTAAAGCCGTTAAGAGTTGGATTACACCTAAGAACCCGTCTGAAGTCCGTTCTTTTCTCGGATTAGCGGGCTATTATCAACGATTTATCGAAGGATTCTCAAAAATCGCTGTATCGCTTACCGCTCTCACGCATAAAGACAAGCCTTTTGTTTGGGGAACTGAACAAGAGTCTGCTTTCCAAACCCTCAAGCACATGCTTTGCAATGCTCCCGTCCTCACTTTACCCGACGGAAATGATGACTTCATTGTCTATTGTGATGCTTCGAACCTTGGTCTTGGTTGTGTCCTCATGCAACGACACAAGGTCATTGCATACGTATCTCGTCAGTTCAAAATCCATGAGAAGAACTATACAACCCATGATCTCGAGCTAGGCGCAGTTGTTTTTGCGTTAAAGATTTGGTGACACTACCTGTATGGTACCAAGTGTACAATCTTCACCGATCATAGGAGCCTACAACATATCTTTGACCAGAAGGAACTTAATATGCGTCAACGCCGATGGGTAGAACTTCTCAACGATTACGACTGTGAGATTCGTTATCACCCAGGCAAAGCAAATGTCGTTGCCGACGCCCTCAGTAGGCGGAGCTATCTGCTCAGCATTCGTGATGTCCAAGCCCAATACGATCTCGAAACCCTCATCCGCGAAGCCCAGCATGCTTGTTTTAACGAGCGCACTTTGAAGAAGGAAAGAATCTATCACGATGGAGCCCAACTTGTGAATAAGTCGAATGGGATATTCCACTTTCTGGACCGAATTTGGATCCCTAAGCGGACCAACTTATGACAGATATTGATGGACGAAGCCCACAAATCCCGGTATTCTATTTATCCCGGTGCCGATAAAATGTACCAGGACCTTCGCTACAAGTACTGGTGGCCGGGCATGAAGAGGGATATCGCTCTCTACGTTGGGAAGTGCCTGACTTGCTCGAAAGTTAAGGCTGAACATCAGACCCTCTGGCTTACTCGAACAACCCCCGATCCCTATGTGGAAGTGGGATAGTATAGCTATGGACTTTATAACGAAACTCCCGCGCACGCCATCAGGTCACGACAGCATCTGGGTTGTTGTTGACCGTTTGACCAAATCAGCTCATTTCCTGCCAATACGAGAAGACTACAAGGTAGAACGATTAGCCCGAATCTACACCAATGAGATCATTTGTCAACATGGGATGCCTCGCGACATCATCTCTGACCATGACGCTTAGTTTCCCTCGCGACTGTGGGAAACGTTTCAAGCGGCTCTCTGTACTACGCTTAATCTGAGTACCACATTCCACCCTCAAACTGACGGTCAGACTGAGAGAACGATCCGTACTCTTGAAGACATGTTCCGTTCGTGTGTCATAGATTTCGGTGGTAATTGGGATGCTTACCTGCCCCTAGTCAAATTCTCGTATAATAACAGTTATCATTCCAGCATTCAAATGGCACCATTCGAGGCTTTATACGGAAGAAAATGTCGATCGCCTATTGTATGGCACGAGATCGGGCACTCGCAATTAACCTGTCCTGAGCTATTGCAAGAAACAACTGACAAAGTCCTCCAAATTCGAGACAATCTGCTGAAAGCTCGAAGTCGACAGAAAAGTTACGCCGATAGACGACGCAAGCCCCTTGAATTTGACGTTGGCGACTACGTACTCCTAAAGGTATCACCTTAGAAGGGTGTGGTCAGATTCGGCAAGAAAGGGAAACTAGCGCCTCGATATGTTGGACCTTTTAAGATTCTGGAAAGGATCGGAAAAGTTGCCTACAGACTCGAACTACCGGAGGAGCTTAGTAACATTCACCCGACTTTCCATGTTTCGAACCTGCGAAAGTGCCTGGCTGAGCATGATTTAATTGTACCTCTTGACGATCTCCAAATAAAAAAAACACTACACTTCGTGGAGAAGCCTGTCGAAATCATGGACCGCCAAACCAAGCAGCTCAGACGCTCGCGCATTCCTATTGTGAAAGTCTGATGGGAAGGCAAACGAGGCGCAGAGTTCACTTGGGAACTCGAGAGCGACATGAAGGCGAAGTACCCACAGTTGTTTGTTACGGCTTCGGCCTAATTTCGGGACGAAATTCCCTCAGCTAGGGGAGGCTGTAACACCCCGTGTTTCGAAAGTCAAAGTCAAAGTCAAGATTGAAGTCAAAGGGAGACAAGATTGCTAATTGCGATCTGTCACTCCTTGCTCAATTCCTGTTTTGACTTCTTTGACTGTAGTTAGTCTATTTTATGCCTTACGTTAGTTGTATTATGTGGAGTACTTATTAATAATCGAGGTTTATTCGATATTTATCGCATGTTTTATCGCTTTATCGCTATCGCAATCGCAACTCGAATTACGCATTCTGGATATTGTCATATGTGTGTGTGTGCCTTATGTGTTACTTGTGCATGTTTATTTATGTTATGTGTGGTAATCAATCGAAATGCAATCGAACTCAATCGCAATCGAATCGCAAACGCTAAACGAATATGAAATAAGGATGCTTGTATGTTGATATAGTAGTTGGGATTAAAAGTAATTTGAATAGGAAACTCTATCACATCGCAAAGATCGCAATCGCAATCGAAACGGCAAAACTCGTCGCACCGAACGCTTGAATCAAGTGGCCAATCGACCAAGTGACCAGCCGATCGACCAGCCGCTCGATCGACCAGCCATTCGACCAGCCGCTCGATCGACCAGCCATTCGACCGGGCTGCCACCCGATTGATCAGCCCCTCTCCTCCCCTTTCCTTTTTGGGAAACCCTATAAATACCCTCCTTTCAACATCAAACTTACCATTTCTGGAAACTCTCGTCCGACCAGCATTCTTGCCCACTTTTCTTCAGATTTCTCGCAATTCTTGTAAGTTTTCCACCTAAATCTTGTACTTCCTTAATCTACACGCACTCCTACACCCTTCTATCTTTCAAATCTTTACTTTTAACCGTGAAATCACTAGATTTGAGGTGTTCTAGGATGATGTCATCATGGTGTTCTTAGGAACTTCATGTTTTGGCTTCAATCCACCAAGAACAACTTAGATCCAAACGATTTCCATACAAATAAACAAAGATCCTTCATAGATCTAAACATATTCAAGGTGAAAAAGGATTGAAAGATGGTTTCTAACTTTCTTTTAACTCTTTTACACTCAATGCCTCAAAACCGATAGAATCGGAGCTTGTTCTAACCTTCTACTCTTTCTTGTTGATGTGTTGGTTCAAGATCTGGATTCTATCCACGAGATTACCGATTTCGGGTTAAACATGGAACACCGTCCCGAACAGTTAACCGGCCGGATTTGGGTGATTCCTATCCGATCAGGCAACTGAGTAGTGACGAGGTTTCTGTTGTCTAATACGTTATCAAATCATCTCGATAAAACGACAAACTACTAGAATGACCAAGGAAGAAGACGATCAGGTCGACCAGGATGGAGTGTCGTCCGATCGGACTACTGTCCGAATGGACAGCCACCCGAACGACTTGCACCTTGGCCCCACATTTAGTTTTCAAATAAAACTTCAAGAGTTTTTGAACACCGAACGGATAGCCATCCGATCGAGTTACCACCCGATCGACCGACCATCCGACTATGTGATGTTTTGGAACTTCAATACTTAAACAAATTTTCAACATGTTCAATGCACATGTGTTGCCACCCGATCGAACAACCGTCCGATCGAGTCACAAACTGCTGTGAACTGTTCTCACTAAAGTGTCCAACCGACTGGGTTGTCGTCCGATCGAACGTCCGACCGATCAACCGACCTGAAAGGTAGTGACACTTCTAAGTTTTCAAAATGCTACAACGAAAACTTCAAAAGTCAAACCATCATACACAAACACATCCTTCACAAAGGAAGGAACAATTCACTCGAAAGGTCACCTGATCGGATGACCTGACACTCGAACGACCGGCTGTCCGATCGGACTACCATCCGATCGAACTGCTGTTCGACCCACTGTCACTTGTTTCGTTTTACGCGTCGCTTATCGTTATACTATTAATCTGTTCAGCCTAACCCTACTCTCTAGCGCTCCCTTCAATCCACCAATCGCTGTGAGTATACTCGATCCTGTTTTGCTTTACGCACTTTTGGGTGTTACATACGTTACTTATTCTAAATCACATCGAACACACTACGCAATACTTTAACGCTAACCGTTACCGCATGTTATACATGACTTAATGAATGCTTGTTTGTTATGTTTACACATGGAATGCTGTCTACCTGCCTTAGCAACGGTAGTACTATTTGTTTGGACTCAGCACCTGTTCACTCAGGGGTTGTTAAGGACAATTAATTACATGGGCCACGGTGGTGATCATGCAATACGAACTGCCTTGGGCAGTCAACTCGCAATCATTGGTATTGATAGGTTCATGTTGATAACTAACATGCCTCATTTTACACTGTGTACGTGCTGGTTATGCGTAACGATTTCGAACTCTATTATATCTATTAAACTTGTATGCTCACCTTTACACTATGTGTATTGACCTTTACTTTAACGTATGTGACAGGTGCTTAGGATGCTTATTTGCTTAGCTTGCTGTGAAATCGAGGCTAGGAAAGACCTAGGTCAACAATAAACAATTGTCTGTAATAAAAATCTGAGTTGTCGGAACAGAACAATTTGACTAGATCTTGCCTGTAATAATTATATTATCTTTTATGACATGGTATGGGACGTGTTGCTTTAAATAATTGGTAATTATAATTGTTATGGAAACTTCTGGACAATCTGTTTCGCTCAGTGCCACGCCCCAATGTTTCTTCCATCGGTTGGGATGTGACAGTAGAGTATCATTGTGCTACCAGTGGAACCACCCGATCATATCCATCTCTACGAAGCAATAAATTTGGGACCCCCCCTCTTGTGGGAATCGAACTCAGGACCTATTGGTCCCTGAGCCTTATCCCCACCCACAAGATACCCCAAGGCTATAATAATAGCATATGCATAATGGTGTGTTATTTTTTTATTATTTAAAAGGAGTGATATGATATTAACCATTAACCTTAACCACTGTATTAATTTGCAAATCATTGATGTGTCTTGCTTTTACTATTCAAATTATAGTTATATTATATTATAATTATATTATAAATAATATAAAAGAACAACTCAAAATTCCTGTAGCAATCACTGTAGTAATCGCTGTAGCTCTACAGTGTTTTTGTCTTTTTCTTGATGTAGATTAGATGTTGGGTTTTAGGGTGAAAAATAATTACCGGGCCGTTTCTTGTGGCAAGCCCATTCAACATATACAAAAACCATGGCAGGGAATAGTGTTTCCCTGCCATTGGTCGAAATGGGCGGTCGCCCCTCCTCTATTGGACCAGCCATTTTATTATTTTATATTTACTTAAAAATTACGGTTTTGCCCCCAGTTTAAAATCACGCTTTTCTCCCAACTAAAAAATATAATAACCCTTTTGCCATCAGCTCAAAATTACGATTTTGCCATCGGTTTAAAAAATATGATTTTACCCTCAGCTTTTTATTTTATACCCGCTTTAAAATTACAGTTTTGCCCCCAGTTTAAAATTATGTCTTCGCCCCAGTTCAAAATAAAATTATGCTTTTGCCCCCAGCTCAAAGTTACGATTTTTCCCTCAGTTCAAAATTACGATTTCACCCTCAGTTTAAAATTACTTTTTTGACCCCAGCTAAAAATAAAATTATGGTTTTCCCTTACCTCAAAATTACGATTTTACCCTCGGTTCAAAATTATGATTTTCCCCCAGTTCAAAAAAAAAAATATAACTTTACACCCAGCTAAACCGAAAATACGATTTCGCTCTCGGTAACAAAATTACGCTTTTACCCTTAGCCAAAATTACATTTTCGCACCAGTTCAAAATAAAATTTTGTTTTTCCCCCGGCTCAAAATTACGATTTTACACCAGTTTATTATTTTATATCCACTTTAAAATTACGGTTTTTCCCCCAGTTTAAAATTTTGTCTTTGCCACCATTTCAAAATAAAATTATGCTTTTGCCCCCAGCTAAAATTTACGATTTTCCAATCGGTTAAAAATTACGATATCACCCTCAATTAAAAATTACGTTTTTTTGCCCCTAGTGCAAAATAAAAATATGGTTTTCCCCTAGCTAAAAATTAGGATTTTACACTCGGGAAAAAATTTGATTTTTCTCCCAAGTAAAAATAAAAATATGACTTTGCCCCCAGCTAAAAATCGTGTCAAAGAGCTGCCTAACACTCTTTTTACTTTTTCTTTCTACCAAAACCTGTGTTTAAAAAAGCGCGCTTCAAGCGCGCTTGAGGCGATGAAGCGATGGGAAAAACGCTTTTTTGGGTCTGAAGCGTTACATTACATGAAGCGATGTGAAGCGAGCTTTAAGCGGCGAAGCGATGAAGTTGTGAAGCGACGCTCCAGCCAATCAGATCACTATTTGGGCCATTTTTTAAGCCCAACAGTATTTACAAGGTACATATCGACCTTATATCGACGATATAGCGACTTCCTATGTGAAATCCGGCGACAAATTCCGGCGACGGAGTTGCTTTCAGCCGGAAACCAGGAAGAAGGGGGAAGAAGAAGAGAGACGCTGAGATGCTGAGAGCGGCTGCTGTCTTTTAGGCTAGGGTTTTTATAAGTTAAGGTTTTTAAACATTTAACCCCTCTATCTTTCATTAGTTTACATTCAGTCCCTGAAACTTCTAACTTTTTACTTAAAAAGTGTAAAGATAGTTTGTCTATTTAAACATTTAACCCCCTCTATCTTCAGTAGTTTACATTTGGTCCTTAAACTTTTTAATTTATGCATAAAAGTACAAAATTAACATTATAAAATACATATATATAATATGGATAGCTATTTTTTATACATATATATAACACAAACATTATATATAATTATATATAATATGGAGCGCTTCGTATACGTGAAGCTCTCGCATCGCGCTTGAAGCTTTGCTTAAAGCTTTTGGAACCAA
Organism: Helianthus tuberosus; assembly: GCA_030545235.1. Lineage (NCBI taxonomy): Eukaryota > Viridiplantae > Streptophyta > Magnoliopsida > Asterales > Asteraceae > Helianthus > Helianthus tuberosus. The sequence goes on along the minus strand of CM060429.1, from coordinate 61,844,146 downwards.
AACGCTTCGGAGCGCTTCGCGCTTTTTTAAACCAAGACCAAAACTATGGTACTGTTTTTTTTAATTGGTTAAGAATTATTCGGCCAGCGCCCCGCAACGCGAGCGGAGCAACACCTAGTTATCTACAAAATATAAATATAAATCATCAGGTCTTAGAGAAAAGAATGCAAAATCAATTCTTTTGGTCTTCTATTCCATTGTTTCTATGTTATTTCTCACTTAAACATGTGTTGTCCTATAAGCCAATAATATTATATATAAATTAATCATATAAAAACTACACCCTGAATTCTAGTTCTAGCCATATAATTTACCAACTATATTAGATATTCTTTTCCATTTAATCAACTATTTTTTTTGTAAGCGTATAATTTACGAGATTAGACCACACAAATCATTATGATTTAATTACTTATTGGTAATTACTTTAACGTTATTATAAATCTTAATTAGTAAAAAGGTATTAACTTTAAATATAATATATTATCCGACACGGTACGATATTTGTATTCGTTTTATAGTTTTATGTCGATTTAAAACACATGTCAATATCATCTTTAGCATATCTCTTTTGGTTGCTATAACGAATGCCAGTATTGTACTGGTACTGTAACAAACAAAACCGATATCGGTCGAATATTCGCTGCAACACGCGAGGTATCTTACTAGTTCATATTATTATTATATGTTAATAACCAAACAGAATGAATAGTAGCTGTTGCGGTGGTGACGTTGGATTGGGCCTTTTGGTGGTGGTGGTCTAATCACCAAGGAAGACGCATTCATTTTCATATATTTGTTATAGGCCCCTCTCACATACCCTATATCTTATTTTCACACCCCTATTGTATACGGGCCGTATAACTTTATACGACCCATATAGAATGTTTTTAAATAGGAAAATGCGCAGGGAATGTTTTTTTTTATTTTACTATGTACGGCCCGTATATAGGTATACGGGTCGTATACATGTGTATGCGAGCAGTAAAACGTATACGGCTCAATGGATTTATTTTGTGAGGTTTTTTCAAACTTTTTGATGTTACCAAATGTATACGGGCCGTATAACTGTATACGGGCCGTATATAAGGATGTTTTTTCTAGTATCCCGTTTTTCCAATATAAACACAATCATTCTAGGGTTTCTAAACTCTTCATCACCTTTAACAATGTCGATAAACGTTGATCGGAACACGCCGCTTAAATCGGAGCACAAGTAGAGTAATGTTACCGATCAGTCTGTTGATGGAAACCTTAGCGATCGTAGAAACCACTAGCAGAAGAACCCGACACGCCTTCTATGATGATCCGAAACATTCCGAATAACTAGCAGAAGAACCCGACACAAACAAGTTCTCCACAGTTTGATCACATTTGACTTTATCTGTCCAAGTTTGAGAACCTGATTCAGATACACAACGGTATGTGTTCATATCAGCGTTGTTTATCACCCCGTGTGAGCATTGGAAGCCCGACAAACAGTCTTAAACGTGGTTTAATATCTTTAATCTATTAGAACGATCATTGTTGGTATAAATACTTTTAACCCCAACACTTTTACATCTTTACAATTTAACTCAAATACTTTTTCACTTTTAACTTTGGTCACTCATACATTTCATCATTTACAATTTTGATCTAAATTTTGCAGCTTAAAACGCCACAACGTGTGTGGTTTAACGTTTTTATGCCTAATTATCCCCGCTTAACGGCCCCGTCGCAACGCACGGATCCTGGATCAACTTAGTTATTGTTTTCTATGTTTTACGTTCGACGTGAGTAATTCAACGTTTTTACGTCTACTTTTTGTTCGATTTTATTTTTTCCGTTTTTTATACAAGCTTTTCCGGTGTTGGTGATCATTGACGGTGGTGTGACATTAGTGATACTTAACATGGTTTTACGCCCCTATCACAACACGGGGGGCTTAATACTAGTTTCTTACTATTTAATAATTAAATAAAAATAACACTTCTGCCATATCCTATTTGAAACCATAGTTGTTAATAGCGAATAGCGACAAATAGCGACAACGTACGGCTACGGCTACGTAGCGAATAGCGACAAATAGCGACGACTATTTTAAGTATAGCGATTACACTAGAAAAAGAATTTTGAATTTTTTTATATGTATATTATATCAAAATACCTTGGTATATATGCTATTTTACATGTATATTTAACAAAAACCTATAAATCCAGCTATTTTATAGCTATATTTACATAAATATATAATTAACTTTATACATTTTGTGTATACAAATTTACAAGTTTGGGAACCATATGTAAAGTTATGAAAGATAGAGGGGGTTAAATGTTAAAAATACCCAAACTTAAAGAACCCTAGCCCACCATCTCTTTCATTGCATTCAATACAGCCGCTCTTCCCTCTCATCAGACATGGCACACATGAAGCACAAGAAAGAAGCCCTAGCCCCAATTTTGGTTCCAAACGAGGTAAGAACTCATTCCATTAGATCGATTCAGTCCAATTTTGACCCGATTAGGTCTGATTTTTGACCGATTTCTCCCGATTTTGACCAATTTTGACCATTGCCGCCTAGTTTTGACCAATTTTGACCCGCTATTATCGCTAGTCATCGCTATGAGCCATATAGCGACACTTGGTCGCATCGCCATATAGCGCGCTATAGCGGTCGCTATAGCCGCTATTGACAACTATGTTTGAAACACACTAACAAACACATTTCTTGATATTCATTTATGTCCATTAGATTATACAAGGGTGTAAATCGGCGATATAATCAGGGGCGTGGCTTCTGGAGGACGGGAGGGGGTGGTCGACCTCCCGAACATTTCGCTCACTAGTGGAGAGTATGTAGTTTTCGTACAAAAATTTTTGGGTATATACGTTTTCGACCCTCGGTTTTATAGAAATTTTTGGGTATATACGTTTTCGATCTCTGTCAAAAATTTCAAGCTTTGACACTATAAATAATGGTAATTTGATGGTTGGTGTCATTTTCTTAAAAGGACGGGGTGACTAAAAACATCATTGTGTTACTATATCACTTTCAAAAACCTGGTCAAGAGTTGCCTCCCTACTTCTCTAAAGTTCTTCAATAGTAAATAAAACTTTTTAATCCGTCTTTTCATCCTTCAACTATACTAAAACTAACCTAATTATTGTACGTTAACACTAACGGCGTTTTTAGTTGACTTTCTATTTTCAGACTTTTTACAACTTTACTCCTTCACTTTCATTTTGGTTATATTGATACGGAAGACATATAGAGAGAGAGGGTGATGGAAGAGGACCCGACCATGGCCTCGACGGCATCCTCATCCCGGTTTCCCACACGGGTACCAACGCCCGGGTCAATCGCTACCGCTGCTGCCAAGGCAATGTTTTAAAATCTTCTATTTTTCATCCGAAAATTTCGACGGTGAATTTATGGTATATTTATTCTAAAGTGCATGTTGTTATTGAAATTGTAGTTAATTTAGATAACCTGACTCGACGAAGATAAAAACCTTTTTTCTTAAGTTGATAGTATGACTAATAGTAATAAAAATTCCTAAATATACATGCATGGTGAAATATACTAAAAAATGGATACATGTGTGAAGATGTAGATGAATAGAGTTGCATAGTAACATGAATTGTCCATGTGGCAAAATAATGAGGAATTGATCCAAGAGTTGACGGATTCTTATATTGACCAACCAGATAAAGGAAAACAAGAACTAGCCCAAACATTAAAGGGCATAACTTGGGCTACGAAGTCACGGGTAGCGACAGAAAGGTCTAAACAAGTCGAATCAAGTGGCAAACAACCTATGGTAGGTTGACCTAGTTCTCAGACTCGAATTCCTTAATCTAAGGCCTTGATTTCGTCAATCAAGATTTTCCCTAGTATTTGCAAACTATCGTACTTTCCTTATATAATTGAAATGCGTAAATCTTTTATTAGCATAATTTACGCTTTTATAGTTTTATATATGGTCTTAATGTCGATACTTGTCAGTCAATTTGTAATTTCAAAATTTTGGCAAACCTGCCACTTTAAAATCCTCCTTATAAAATGGCACCAATTGTATTGATTTTATCATTCAGAAATTTATCAAATTCCATTGGGAGCTATTTTTATTTATTTATTTACTTCCGTTGTACTTCATAAAATTGACATTTTACATAAATTTGATGAATTTTGTAACAACAGTTAGTGTCAGACCCTAATGTAATCGACTAGGTTACCCCTTGACTACTAACATTCAAGTTTATACTCTTTATCTCTTGCGAAAGCGGGAATTCCCACTCTCATATCGTTCAGTTGAACCCTTGAGTCTTAGGGTGGAGGGAGTGGTTATGACATTTGTGCCTCTACGACCATCATACAATTAAGAATACAATGAAATCTTGTGTTTCATTCCCAAGATTTGTATAATTACATGTGATAATTACACATATCAAATTTCGTATGATTTCGAACTCTCGAGAAGCTTTTCTGGAAGTTTTACGTAAACTATTACGCAAACGTAATCAGTTTAACACAACATACACTCCGGAATAGTGACATAAGCTAAAAATACCCTAAATATCTTTTACATAACTTAGAAATAAGTTTTGAAGGGTTTGGTATGTAAAAAACAAGTCTATTCGATCACAAGGACTATTTACGACAAACTACGAAAGTCTAGCGATTCTCGTAGCGACGTACACTCCGAAACAAGGTCATAAGCTAAAAATACCCTAAATACCCTTAACATAGCTTAGAAATAAGTTTTGGATGGTTCGGTGTGTGAAAATATGCTTATTTGATCATAGGGACTAAAAGCGTCAAAACTGCAAAAGTATGCAAATTTGCGTATATTCTGCGTTCTGACCATATCCGTACATCCAAAAATTTTTTGTAATCAATAAAATATTATATTTTAGTGATGGGAATGCAAAAATAGCATTCTTTGCGTAATTTGGATTGTTTTCGCGTCTGTTCGAACATTCGTCGTAATTAACCGAAAACGCAACCGTACGGCCAAACGAACCGACATCCATCATATTTCCAAGCATATTTCAAGTCCCCTATGCTTTAAATCCTTGTAGAGCCTTAAAATTGGGTTAACGGGGGTTAAACGTGTCGAAAAACAAGTTTGGAGCATGTAGGGGCCTGTTTCGCCAAAAAACTGAAAGTCAGACCTGAACTGGCTGGCCTGGGGTGACCCATTTGGCTATCTGGGTTGTGGCCCACGAGAGACTTCAGACCAGAACCTTCAAAACAGCTTTCCCAGCTGTTTCCTGCTGTTTTCAAGCCTAGTTTTTGATCTTGTGGGTTATTTTAAGTATTCCCCAAGGCTCTTACTCCTGTCTACACACTTGTAGGGCCATGATTCTTCCTTGGTGACCACATAAACACATGGCATGATCTTTTTGATTCTTGAATACTATAAATACTCTTCACATTTCATTCTTCCAACTTGCTCATTCACTCTTTCTTCATCTCCTGCTCTACTTGGAGGCTACCACTTAGTTGGAGGCTTCCTAACTGAGTTTTCTTCATCCTAGAACACTTGTAAGTGTTTTTCCTAGTCTTGTTTATTTATTTTTAGCTATTTCAAGCTAAAAGTCAAAAAGTGTTTGACTTTCGGCTTTGACCATTAATTGGTCAAGACAAAGTTCAATTGAGCTTTGCAACGTGATCGTAATCATGATGGTTATAATCCCTTACGATTATACCTACTGATTACCACGTTGACCAGTCGAAGTGACAAGTCAAAGTTTCGGTCAAAATGCACGATTATGTGCATTTTGCGACGAAACTATTTTCGGGTATCAAAACATTTTGTTTTGATACCAAATCAGTTTTTCAACTTAGTTAAACATGTTTAACTCGTCACTTCTAGTTTAGTGCTTATTTAGGGTCGTAGGTCAAGCGGTCTTGACAATCGCTTAGACTTTCGAACCCGACCCGTTTGGTCGATCATTAGGATCCGACCAAACACATATGGTGACTATAGTTGTATAAGGAATAACCTCCAGAGGTTGTACCTTATGGTCACTTCGTTTGGTTAGTTGTATGATAGGTAGTTTATATGCCTTTAGGAAATGACCAAAATGCCCTTTTTGCGCATAAATTCAATTTAAGCATATGTAACCTAAATTTTGACACTTAATTATTAAACATTTTTAGGCATATAAGACTTATCATAGGACTACTTTGACCATCCGAACGCGCATTTGCGCAAATGACACGTTAAAGTAGCGTAAACTACCTTAACGGGTCATAACGGGTCAAAAGCACTTAGGATTCCTTCCAAATCAGAATGTAGACTTTGTTAAACCATTTCATATGAGTTCCAACACTCATTTGGTTTACAAGACCTCATTCTATCCGATTCCTCCGATTATGTACCATTACTATAACATAGTTACCCGATGTTAGGACACGTACGAAGCTTGATACTTCACTTGATTCAAGGATACTTTGCAATCCCAAGTGAGTACATAGCTCCCCTCTTTTATGTTTTCAATTGTTTTGGGGTGACTCATATGTGCTAAATGCTTTCAAGTTTTCAAAACAAAGACTATGGTTTATATAAAACACGACGATTTCAATAATGTGAACGAACTTGTTGGTGCATTAATTCATAACACGAATGCCATTCATTAGCTTTGATCAAGCCGACCAGTAGTATGTTATGGTACCATAGGGTCTGACAAATCCCGTTATCGGGCTATCCACTGGATTTGGTGGGTAGTTTGGAGTAACGACAGAATCTGTTATTTTAACAAATCATGTGTTGATTTGTTAGTCGATGTTAAAGAGGCCTTTCAGGGTCTATTAAAGATACCCCATGGGTGGTATAGTCGAGTCACACAGGTTTGAATGTATTCATTAAAGAACGACCAAAAGTTTTATTTCACAATTAAAACACGGACAATTGAACGATGGTTTATAACACGAAGGATTTGGACGATTGGTTTTTATAACACAAACGATTGATAACACGGAAGATTTGGACGACGGATTTATGGTAAGTGATTAGATAAAGAGACGGGTGTAATATGATAAAAGCATGGTGGATACGCCGCTGGTACTTCCTATATATAAGTGCTTTTATCACATTACATGTCGTAGCGTTATCTAGATCACTTGGATGAATGTTTTCAAACAATGTCATGCAACGATGTTTACTTAAAGATATAAACCATACGATGTTTACCTTCAAAATGATTTACTACTTGGTTTTACAAAGACAAATGTTTTCAGTCAAGATTCATGGCTACAGAGGTTTTGTTTTACTTATATCAACTTGTAAAGTTGATAAAATATATTGCAATATCAAACACTTTTTGATTTCAAGGATTACACTCGTCGACTCTCGAGGTTGGACGAGGTATTGCAATATGAATTCAAAGCCATGAATTTGACATACAAAACCTATGTACTCGCCGGCATTTTTATGCTGACTGTTTTTCACATATGTTTCAGGTTCCATTATGTGACGATTGTTGATTACTTGCTTCACATAGGATGGACAAGGGCCTTAGTGACCTTAAAACTTGATAGACAATTGTTTGTATTTATTTGGTTTATATCAAAACAACAAGTCTATTAACAAAATAATACGAAACTTCAAATACCATTTGTTGTGAAACAATGATTCTGTGACATGACTCCCCGATGTTTCTGCCGCGGTTTGTTGTATTACGCAGTCGGGGTGTTATAGTGGTCACCCAAGGGGGAGTGTTTAAACAATTTTCTAGCCAATAATATCATGTCATGTCAAGTCCCGAGTTCACTCCCCATTTTGCACTAAATCACTAGCAATGGTCAAACACATGGAGAGTGGTAAACAATTTAAAAAAAAGGGTTATTGGATTTAATCATCCCCAACTATCGACCTTTGGCCATTGCCACCCGCAACTAACACTTTGACACCCGACACCCCCAACTTGACTTTTTGTTTGTGCTGACACCACCCAACTAAATCTTCACTAACTGGGTTTGTTTTTTTATCCGACGTGGCACAAATGTGTTGAGTTGGACATGATTACGTGGCGGATGATGTGTCACTCTCCCTCCCTCCACACCTCCACCTCATCTTTCCCCTTATTTCTCTGTCTCTCTCTCACACACAAGCTCACAAACCTCCATTAATGGCGAAACACTGAGCTTCAGTGTTTCTCGCTCTCCTCCCTCCTCCTCCTCCTCCACCACACCTCCTCTCCGCCACCGCTGATTAAGAAATTAGAATAAGAAATTAGGGTTAGGGTTTTAATTCCTGCATACAAGTTTCGTCCCAATCATGACTGAATCGGATGACGACAAGATGCTCCTCCTCGGCGAGGATTGCTTGATCGACGGCCCAGCCGGAGTGCAAGTGCGGTAGCAAGTACGACATCTCTCTCCGCTGGTTAACTCTGATCTCACCACCAAACCCTCACTTTCACCTTCCTCATTTGATTTTTGGGATGAAGACGAGTTTGAAGGCTTTCCTACCGATATTCCACCGCCGGAAGTCTCCATAACCTCGCCAACGAACGATACCGAGGCGGCTCCGGCACCGACGAAGAAGAATATTGGATCGTATGCTATTGAGAAAATATGTGTGATAGAGACAGAAATAAGGGGGGAGATGAGGTGGAGGTGTGGAGGGAGGGAGAGTGACACATCATCCGCCACGTAATCTTGTCCAACTCATCACATTTGTGCCACGTCGGATAAAAAACAAACCCGGTTAGTGAAGATTTAACTGGGTCGTGCCAGCACAAACAAAAAGTCAAGTTGGGGGTGCTGGGTGTCAAAGTGTTAGTTGCGGGTGGCAATGGCCAAAGGCCGATAGTTGGGAGTGATAAAATCCAATAACCCTAAAAAATGTGATTGGTTGAAAAAGGGTGGGGCCCACTATTAACCCCCTCTCTCTCCTCTACTCCTTCTCTTCCTGCATCGATGAGTAGTCGCCGTTTTAATCATTCACCAAACACCGAATGGGGAGTGGCAGCAATATCCCGATCGAAAAAATTGCTCCCCGCATCCACTCCCCGATAGGACTCCGTCCACCCTTATATTGTCACAACCCGAAATTATCAGAGCTGGCGTGACTGGACTGGTATCTTCATTGCACAGCGGAAGCAAATATGCTAAGACTTCTAGAAAACGAACGCCCACTAAGTACTCGACTCCACATGGTTCTCCTATTCCAACCGTTCCATAATTTGAGAAAGTAACCTGAGAAAGAAACATGCGAAAAATCAACAAAAAGTTGAGCGAGTTCATAGTTTGTTGGTAAAAGATTTGAAATAAATCTTTTGAATAACCGGTTTATAAAAGTCGTTGTGAAGATAAAGAAAAGTCAGTTTTCTCGGCCTGATATATATACACTGTGAGTTCCAAATAAACTTGTAAACATTTGTAATCATTGTATGTATGTATGTTTGTAAATCCCTGTATGAAAGCAAACAAGGAAACAAATCAATTAATGTGTAGCTAAGACATTAATATGTGTGCAACGGCGTAGGAAGGCTCAAACCTAGCAAATTTTGTACCGGGCCTCCGGCTGTAAGACATAGTCACCTCATGGGCCAAACACCGGTCCACATGGGTGTGGGCTCGCTACACCCAAATAGATCTATCACTCATGCCCCTCGGTCCTAACACGAGGATTAATGGTCTTAAGAGTGTGCCTACCCATTCACATGATCTACTGTACTTTCGAAAGCTAACCATACCAATTGTAATTGTTTTTAATCCTTTTGTAACATGTACTTCACCCCCCGAAGTTATAAAACAAATCAGTTTAAAGAAAAGGGGGACATGAACTCACTGGGTGTCCCGTTCCTCAAACGCAGACCAACCCAGTCCCAATATTATAACTAGACGATCCCATCCCTAGTCATGAAAATCATTCACATTTCGATAATACGCATTTGTTTTGTAAAAACCGGTATATTTAGTATGATCCATTCATAAACCATTTGAGTTCCTCGAAATCCTTTCGTAACATGATTTAGAAATATGAGTTTTTGTTCATTCAAAAACTTTGTATGTTCTTGCAAAACGTGCTTTGTCTAAAATATGCAATCTTTATTCATCGAAAACTTTGTGTGTTTCTGAAAAACGTGCATGTCTTTCCACCTCGAAAACATTTATAAAAATGTAAAACTGTAAAAAGGTGGGGTTATGAACTCACCTGAATTGCCTTGTGCAAAGCTAGCTAATTACGACTTCGTGATGTCGTTTCCAAGACGAGACTCGCTAGCGTGCATTCTACAATTTTCCTAACACGGAATATCTTATAAGTTTCTAAATAAACACGGTAACTAAACTACGTGTCACCGAGCTCTACCGAATCGTTAACCGAACGATTCAATGGTGAGTGGTTAACTTAGATGAAACGAAAAAGTTATACTTGTTAGTTCGTTTAGCGTCGTTAAAGACTAACAAGTCTTGAAAAGACTTAGTTTTTCAGGAGATTTAAGATATATAAATATTCATATAAAATCATATAAATATATCGATATGTTCGCGTAAGTCGTTCCGAGAAGTCGTAGTGTTTGTAACAAATATTTGTGTGAAAATATCATGTAACAAACTCGTACGCGATATATATGATTTATAGTGTGCCGTTTAGGCGTTTTGAAATAAATATAAAAGTTATATTTATTTTACAAAAGTATCATCGAGTTGTTGAACGTTTGTAATGAATAGATAAACTATATCTATCTTATAAAAGAACTCGTGTTGTACGATATTTAAGATAAATATATAAGCTATATTTATTTTTATAAAACGAATTCGTGTCGTTTAATATTTCAAATAAATATATAAACTATATTTATTTTAGTAAAACAATGTCGTGTCGTTTGATTATTGAAATAAATATATACAATATATTTATTCTTATAGAAAGAAGTTGTATTATCATTCGACATTTGAAACAATATAAATCATTACATTGATTTTATAAAAGTTTTGTCGAATTTTCAAGGTTTAAAATAATATAATAACTATATATATATATATTGTTTATAAAAGATTTGTCGAATGTCGAATTTCGAACTTTAAAGTAACTTTATTTGATGTTGTAAGTAATTTCCGAATCGTCACCTTCGCAAGTTGTAAAGTGTCGTCAAAAGTAGTAACGTACTTGTATTTTGTTTTTCTAAAAGTTTTAATTGAATCCGATAGTTCGTTTGAAAATAAAAACACGTTATATTTTATGGGTTTTCTCGAAAAAAGGACAGAGTTTCCTCTGTTTTTGGACGCTCCCGACAACACTAGTTGTCGTTATATTATCAAAATTTAACAATATTTATACAATGTAAGCAATGTTTATATAAGTTATGTCCAACATTTCAAAATGTGAACTATTATTTACTCGATTTGAGCTCGTTGTCACATAATCCATTTAAAATTATGAAACGACAAAAGTAATCGTGCCATTAAATTCTTTACCAATCTCCGCGTTGTAGCGTTGACTGAGTTGACCGAGTCAACCGGGTTGACCGGCCGAGTTGACTCAGTTGAACGAGTCGAACTGAGTTACACCGAGTCGAACCGAGTTAAGCAGAAATACACCGAGTCGAACTGAGTTACACCGAGTCGAACCGAGTTAAGCCAAAATCTGATCCGCTAATCCCGAACCTGAAAACCCGAGTCAATCATAACCGAACCAAACCTTGAATCACCTAAACTGAACCGAAACCGGGATGACCCGACTGAGAACGACCCGAGGTTGAACCACTGACTTGAAAAGGCACCACCACTGTCTTTATCGTCGTGAATCCGTCGGATAATGGCAAAGACCGCCGGGCCTTGACTCCGACCGCCGGTTCGAGACACAACCCACTGGTCCGAGACACTAACCACCGCCATAACCGCCGCCCGTTTCTACTGCCGCCGCCATAAGCGGCGGCGCCGCTCCTCCTCCATCGTCCATGCTTCTTTCTCTCTCCTCCTGTCTCTCTCTCTCTCCTCCTGTCTCTCTGCTCGTAACTGGGTGTGTAGCTGGAAGGGGACTACCATATGTCCCCACGCGCCGCCACGCGCCGCCGTGAGCGGTGGAGAGGGGTCGGCTCCCCCCTCTCTCTCACCGTTTTCTCTCTCTGCGTCTGTGTAACCGAGAGGAGCGGGTTGTGGTGTTGTGGGTGTGAGAGATGTTAAGGGTGTGGTTGTCGTCGGAGATGGTGGCCGACACCACCATAACAGCGCCGGCACCACCGGTTCGCCGATTGCCGATCATGGAGAGGAAGAGGGATGAGAGCAGAGGGAGGGTAGCTTCTCAGGTGTGCTTGTGTTTGATTTCAAATTGAAGGAGGTGAACTTTTATGTGTATATGTTGAAGATGAAATGAAAGTGAGGATGGGGTTTTCTTGTGTGTAGAGAAACCAAGGTGTAAAACAACTGATCAAAATGAGAGATGTTAGTGTTGACCTCTCTTAAATAGGTAGGTTTTAGATTAGTGGGCTTGGGCTTGGGCCCAAGGCCCACAAGCCCAATATCGTGTTTAAGTGGCCCGTTACTTATACGAAACCCGTTTTCGCAACCCGAAATCGTCGGAATGTCGTAAATTAAAATTTCAAGTTTATAAATATGTAAAGTAGTATCAATAATCGTTGTTTGTCGCGTTTGATCAACGGTAAAAATCGCGTAAAATACGACGTTGATCATTCTAATCCGTTTTTCGATCTGGTTTCGACTATAGTAGTTAAAATTTAATTTCGAAACAAAATATATCATAAAATTTATGTTTTAAAAATAATACGCACCTCCGATGCTTCCGTTTCGTTACCGGTGCGTTTCCTGCAGTCGAGTTTCTCGTTCCTGTTTGCGTTTTGCGATGTACGGAAGCGAAATAAATTCACAACATTAAATTCATAAATATAAATATTCGTAGAAAATCCGCATTTGTCGGCGTTGTCAGTATTTTGTACGTCATCAGTTCGTTGTCGCTTAATATTCAGCATATTTTTCTGTAAACCACCGTTCACGCCTTGTAAAGCCGGTTAGCCGTTTCTAGGCACTCCAAAGGCCTAATTAAGTTAATTTGCGTCTTAAACACTATTTATTATCGTCCTAATGTTTGCTAGTCGCGTAATTAGGAGCCGTAAATCACCGGTTGTCACATTCTCCCCCTGTTAATGAAATTTCGTCTTCGAAATTTAGACTACGTTAACTCCTTAGAGTTACGTTATGTGTAGGTAAATACGAATTGTATCAAAGTGGATGACCATGAAATCGAATCAAGACTTTACTCGAATCATGAACTCAAGGACGTACTACAATAATAAGAACCCAACGGTTAAAAGCAACGTGTCTCAGAAATTGGTGTCAAAGGAAACAAGACGTACTGATACAGTCATCAGTGTGACTAAGTTAATAGGGGTCCAATAAAGGACAAGAATTTCAAGCAATAGAATTTCAAACGAACATTTACAGTATGCCAATGAGTTCTAGAAACAATAACATCCACTGAATGAACTTAGAATCAACAAGCTCAAATGAAATAGTTTTGCATGACGCGCTCGATCATGATCAGCACAAGCTGTATGTTATACCGACGCCACAAGGTGTCGTATTGAATGAAACAATTCAAATATAGCGGTGATCAAACAAGTATCACCTGTGTTTTGCATGAAACGCCCGATCATGATTAGCCCAAGCAACAAGTTTATACCGACACTACAAGGCGTCGTATTGATTTAAATAATTCAATAATAGCGGTGATCAAACAACTTCACCGTGTTTGAATTCAACTGAAGGTCCAACGAAGCAAATTTGAATGTTTGTTCCAAACAAACCTCAAGGATTTTCAATTAAAGATGGAACACCAAAGAAATACTGTTTTCGATCGAAGATGAAGAAGCAATGAATATCGCAAAACATTCGATCGATAATGAAAGAACCGTTAGTAGGTACAACGGAATATAAAATGAATTTGTGCACCATTGTCTTAACACACGATTGCGTTAAGACTGCTTTAATATGATAACTCAATGTGGATTTAAAATAAGTCAATAAATAAATAATTAAATCCGTGCATGATATGTGTAAACGAGATTAGCGCAAGCTTCAAATTAGTGAAAACACCATCACAAGGTGTCGAAATCAACAAATGACTTAATGGAGTCGTAGACCAAACAAGTCTACTACGACTCGGAACAAATGAAACGCTTGTAAGAACGAATTTGAATGTGATGTTTCCAATACATCATATGGTGTCTTGAATTGAATATGTGTAATGAACAAGTTCAAACAATTGAACTTGGTTTTGGCGCAAGCCGACAATAAATACATGTATCGTCAAGAATCTTTCGGCATGGTCACAACGAAAAACCATGTATGTATCTTGAAAAGAAAAGAAATTTCAAGAAAATTTGTTGACTTGATAACAAAGGAGCCAACAATTACAATAATGCGGGTCATTCGAATCACAAATCAATAATTAGATTTAGTGAAATAATATTTGAACTTTGATGAGGCGCTTATTTGAAACGAAACCACATGCGTAATAAACGATGCATGCGTAACATATAAATTTTTCAAGAAATGAAGCAAATGAGTATTCGCTGTAATGAAAGAAGTTATTGTGATGCAATGACCATTAAGAGGAGTAGAGATGTGAAAATGTACTCGCTAGATGCAAAAGTCGAAATTTCAATGAAAGAAATTTAAGGACTTTACCTGGGGTTGCATGTGATGACCGGTTGTTAGGTGACATTACCATGGAATGTCGAACATAGCGTATTCATCATTAGTGAGATAGGGGGAATGTGAAGACATACGTCTTCTCCCTGGCGTGATTCATGTCGTTGCAGGACCGCGTGCCAAACCGCCGCTTCCTGATCGATAGTTTTCGTGCTGACAGGATTAGCATCATCGTTGAAATGCTCTATAGTGTCTTCTCGGTGACTTCACCTCAAAAGTCGTATGTGACGTACTTCAACCTCCGTTGACGTATGGCTTAAGTTTCACGTATACCTGTGCGCTAGCGTTTCGTTTCGTTCCGCGTAGAATGTGATGTACTCCGACATCCGTTGACGTAAAATTTGAGTTCCATGTATTCTCGTGCACTAGCGTTTCGTTATGCGTAGGCTGCCTGCTCGGGAAGTAAAAATATCATAAACAATATGGATAATAGTGTGTGCCCGAGTTAATATTCACGGTTCCTACGTGATGACCTTTAATGACCTTCAACATAAGTTTTCCAAAGGTCCTAAATGCATGTTATCAAAACTCTAAAGGTTTTGTTTACCGTGCGTAGTTGTTTTGTGTACCGTGTATAAAACACAACATCAGCGTATGTTTGAAAACAAAATTTTGACTTATTGCTTTCGGCAACGGTTGGAGACCATATTCGAGTCTTAGGCATTCTGTACGTATTCAAAGTCTTAATGATATAAGTCCCCAGAGAAAGTGAGGTTAGAGCCTAGGTATTTCTACTGAAAACCCTATTCGCTGTAACCTATAGCTCTGATACCAATCTGTCACACCCCGAAATTATCAGAGCTGGTGTGACTGGACTGGTATCTTCATTGCACAGCGGAAGCAAATAAGCTAAGACTTCTAGAAAATGAACGCCCACTAAGTACTCGACTCCACATGGTTCTCCTATTCCAACCGTTCCATAATTTGAGAAAGTAACCTGAGAAAGAAACATGCGAAAAATCAACATAAAGTTGAGCGAGTTCATAGTTTGTTTGTAAAAGATTTGAAATAAATCTTTTGAATAACCGGTTTATAAAAGTCGTTGTGAAGATACAGAAAAATCATTTTTCTCGGCCTGATATATATACACTGTGAGTTCCAAATAAACTTGTAAACATTTGTAATCATTGTATGTATGTATGTTTGTAAATTCCGGTATGAAAGCAAACAAGGAAACAGATCAATTAATGTGTAGCTAAGACATTAATATGTGTGCAACGGCGTAGGAAGGCTCAAACCTAGCAAATTTTGTACCGGGCCTCCGGCTGTAAGACATAGTCACCTCATGGGCCAAACCCCGGTCCACATGGGTGTGGGCTCCCTACACCCAAATAGATCTATTACTCATGCCCCTCGGTCCTAACACGAGGATTAATGGTCTTAAGAGTGCGCCTACCCATTCACATGATCTACTGTACTTTCCAAAGCTAACCATACCAATTGTAATTGTTTTTAATCCTTTTGTAACATGTACTTCACCCCCCGAAGTTATAAAACAAATCAGTTTAAAGAAAAGGGGGACATGAACTCGCTGGGTGTCCGGTTCCTCAAACGCAGAGCAACCCAGTCCCAATATTATAACTAGACGATCCCATCCCTAGTCATGAAAATCATTCACATTTCGATAATACGCATTTGTTTTGTAAAAACCGGTATATTTAGTATGATCTATTCGTAAACCATTTGAGTTCCTCGAAATCCATTCATAACATGATTTAGAAATATGAGTTTTCGTTCATTCAAAAACTTTGTATGTTCTTGCAAAACGTGCTTTGTCTAAAATATGCAATCTTTATTCATCGAAAACTTTGTGTGTTTCTGCAAAACGTGCATGACTTTCCACCCCGAAAACATTTATAAAAATGTAAAACCGTAAAAAGGTGGGGTTATAAACTCACCTGAATTGCCTTGTGCAAAGCTAGCTAATTACTACTTCGTGATGTTGTGTCCAAGACAAAACTCGCTAGCGTGCATTCTACAGTTTTCCTAACACGGAATATCTTATAAGTTTCTAAATAAACACGGTAACTAAACTACGTGTCACCGAGCTCTACCGAATAGTTAATCGAACGATTCAATGGTGAGTTGTTAACTTAGATGAAACGAAAAAGTTATACTTGTTAGTTCGTTTAGCGTCGTTAAAGACTAACAAGTCTTGAAAAGACTTAGTTTTTCAGGAGATTTAAGATATATAAATATTCATATAAAATTATATAAATATATCGATATGTTCGCGTTAGTCGTTGACGTGATTGTCGTGGTCACGCAAATTTAATCCAAATAACAACTATAGCTAGTGGTAAATGGGTATCGAACTCAGGGAGTATGTGGAAAATATGTCGATTATATAGCTTTGCACTTAAACTAAAATTAACCTAATTTGCAGAAAATAAAGATCAATGATTTGGATTGTTGTTTTAGAAAACTAAATTACTAACTAATTGCAAATCAAAATTGGTTGTTTAACAGATTAAGGAAGAATGACCATCTTAGGATTCAGTTTCTTTAAACTCTTGTGCAAAAATTCCAACTAGAAAGAGTTACATAGACATAACTCGTGTATAAACAATTGTTGTGATAAAAGGGAATAAAGTACTCGGATTATATGAATGCGAGGTTGTTTCCCGATGATCAATTAATCAATAACCACCCCTAACCCTTCCCGTGATATCTCGATTGCCAACGGCACCAAGAACGTACGATTGAGACTAGAAATTGCACTATCAATTAACAAGCTACAAACAATTATGCATACACCATGATAATCAAGCAACACAAGTTATCATTCTAGAAATTCAGAAATAAACACACAAAAGTTCAAGAGAAACCTTCACCTAAGACAGTCACCACAAGTTTAGCCGGACATAGCTTGGTGAATCATCATAATAACAAGTTTAGTGTTCATACCAATCGAAAACATAAACCGAATGTTAGAAATTGTTTGAAACCAAGTACAATCAGCTAAAATCGCCCCAACAACTCTAGAGAAACGTTCAATGATGAGATTATCCCAAAAGACACCATAAAACTGATTTAATAAAGCAGTTACAAATTTTCGCGTCGCCTCCACCGTAATTTACGGTTACCACCGTAAATTACGGTGGCTATCAAAGTGTTACGGTAACAGTTTCCTGAGTTACGGTGAGACAAAGGCAATTTTCAGGGCCACCGTAAATTACGGTGGCCACTGTAATTTACGGTGGCACCCTGAATGTTGTGCTTTATTTCCTCTTTCGTTCCACGCACGACCCGTTCATCTCTAATCCTTCCAAAGCTGCGTTTTCTCCTCTTTTAGCTTCCAAAACATACCTGAAACATAAGCAACCGTAGTCATCTAATTCAAGATAATTACACGATTAAGTGAAGGATTAATTCGTCTTTTAACATAATTAAGGGTTGTCCAACGGACCACCCGTCACATCCCCACACTTAACCATTGCTTGTCCCAAGCAACTCATCAAACCGTTTTCTTAACAAGTGATCAATGTAAACCAAGCAAAAACATGCAATCCTTTTACTAACCCCTTTTTAACACCCAACTAATGCACCCCTCACTATGTCTCTCCTCTCGGTAACAAGTAAGCACTAGCAATATGAGCTAGACACACAAAGGCTAACGGGCGGTTGCACAACTATAGGCTTGTACCTAAATCGATCCTTCTCCTAACAAGTGCCAAACATGAATGCAAATCAAAGGGACTTTCAAGGTTGTAACGTGGCTAGGTGTATGGGTAGGAAATGGAATATATATGAAGTAGCGAAACTTAACCCGGTCTTTTTATTACATAATCAAATAAATAGACAACTACTAACTTAACTAATATATACAAGACAACTAAACATCAATTTTTTTTTTTCATTTTTCATTGCTTTTTCTCTCTTTTTTTTTCTGATTTTTCTGATTTTTTTTAATATCAAACAATAAAGCATTAAACATACCTACATCATACTACTAAAACTATTACTACTAACACTATAAGACCGGGTCAAATTGGGTAAATTTTTAAGTAAGTAGCTAGGGGTAACAAACGATAGGCTTTCAGGCACAAAATTGGCAACTAAATGTCCAAACCCCCGCCCCTCTCGCAACCATGCTCATATATATAACTTATGAGGTCCAACCCCCCAAATCCCACACTCACACACACTATGACGAGGCTACCTAAATGCCCTTATCCTTTCTACATTCATGTTTGTAACACCTCGAAAATTCACGTCCTATAATGTGTTGACACGTGTCATAAAGTTTGAACGTGTGAAAGAATGTTATAAAAGGACTAGAGTTGACAAACATGGAAAGTATATGAAAATACGAGTTCTAAATGTCAACAGTGAATAAATATGTTGTACATTAACCCTACATGATGCTCATACCTTCAAAAGAATGAATCATGGATCATACGAAGCAAAAAGTGAGAGATTACAAACTACAGGGGTTAAATGTGTCAACATGTTCAAAATATACCTCTGAGTGACCTTTTGACAAACCCGAAGCTTTGTAACGGTTAATTATGCTCACTAGAATGCACGATATAAATTTCATAAAGTTTCGTTATCGTATGAGAAAGTTATGATCAAATTCGTGTGCGAGGGGTTAAAAGCGTCAACGTTGAAATTTATGACTTTTCAGGTAACCATAAAGTTACCCAAGGACTTAACAAAGTTTGGTTATGTCTTAAGGTCCTTAAAAGTCAAGTTAGAGGGCTCAAAGTGCAAGAAGTCATGATAAGATCAAGTGTAGAAGGATCAGGGACTAAAAGCGTCAAAAAGTGCATAAGTTTGCATTTTCGCGCATAACATACGTTCTGAATACATCCGGACATCCAAAAATTTATGTAAGCATGACTACATTATATTTTAGTGTTCGCCTTAAGAAAAATCCATTCGTCGCGTCATTTGGTTCGTTTTTCGCGCTTATGCGCATTCCGTCGTAATTAAGCGAACATCGCGTTCGTACGGCCAAACGAACCGACATCCGAGATATTTTTGAACACATTTTAAGTTCCCTATACTTTAACTTCATTTTAGAGCTTTGAAATGGGGTTAACGGGCCTTAAACGTGTCGAAAATGGGCTGAATGCATGACAGGGACCAAAAGTGAAAATCTGCCAAACTTAAGCCTAGCGGTGCGCTACACTTTTAGCGTAGCGGTGCGCTAGGGGTCTCCAGACCAGATGCAGAGTATGTAACAGCCTGTTTTCAGCTGTTAACCACTTCCTAATCCCTTGCCAAGTGTTGATACCTTATGGTTAGTGGCAATTTAGGCTCCACAACTTCCCGACAAGTGTACGGCCTTGATCGTGCCCTCTTCTCCAAGAAACGATCCTAACGGTGGACCGAAAACTATAAATACCCCATGCCTTTCATTGTTAAAACCCACAAATCTGATCAAAAAGGCTCTAAGTTGGAACCATTGTTTCATACCTGAGCTATTTTGATCGAGATTAGCTTTCGGGGACCCTTCGTAAGTATTCTTTCGTTCTTTCATCGCTTTTCGGGTCCGAAAGTCAAACTTTGTTTGACTTTCTGCATTGACCAGTTTATGGTCGATGCGAAGTTCGTTTGAACTTCATAACGTGAGCGTGATCACGATGGTTATAGTCCCTAGTGACTATACCTACTGATTACCACGTTATCTAGGCTCAGTGACGAGCCGTAGTTTCGGCCAGAATACGTATTCTTGCGTATTTTGTAACCAAACTACTTATGGGTATCAAAACTGTTTGTTTTGATACCAAACTTGTTTTCTAACTTAGTTAAGCATGTTTTAACATGCTTAGCTCGTCACTTTTGGTTTAGTGCTTATATAGGGTCGTGAAGGTAAGCGATCTAAACAATCGCTTATACTTTCAAACCCGACCCGTTTGGTCGATCATTAGGATCCGACCAAACACATTAAGTGACCTTATGGTCACATCGTTCGAGTAGTTGTATGACAGGTAGTATATATGCCTTAGGTAAATGACCAAAATACCCCTACGGGGCTTAAATTGAGATTAAACTCGTTTTGGGCATAATGGAAGGTATCCTACTGATATCACAACATATTTAAGGCATATTAACTTAGGAAACCTGTTCGCGACCTATTCGGTTACCCGTTACGCGTTATTCGCGTTCGGATCGGTTTATATAACTAGTTTATATAAGTTAGCCGAAACGGGTCAAACCTTATCGGTTTTATCTCAAAATCTAGAATGTGAATAACGAACCCATATTAAACAAGTCTTCAAACTTGTCGGGTCAGAATCACATTCTATCCGGTCTTCGCTTAATCGTGCGTACGAACCGTATCTATAAGACTAATCGGTCTAAGCTTAGGCTTAATTAAAGACCCGTTAGCATTCTAATTAATTGTTTATACCATCATTCCAGACTAGAGCACTTCCGGTAAATTGTACCTACGCTTACTTAAGCGACTACGGCTGAGTTATTAGATTC
Source organism: Helianthus tuberosus (assembly GCA_030545235.1). Taxonomy (NCBI): domain Eukaryota; kingdom Viridiplantae; phylum Streptophyta; class Magnoliopsida; order Asterales; family Asteraceae; genus Helianthus; species Helianthus tuberosus. Next base: position 61,823,039 of record CM060429.1, on the reverse strand, counting down.
TTGCTATTTAAGACAGGAGCTAGCTCAGGTAAATACTCTTAACTTATTTTCCCTATACGGGCTTGGGATACGGTATAATAATACCGCTTGGTCGGGTATTGAATATTTAATCTTAATGAAGGTTAAATCATTGAGGTAACCCGGTTTAATCTGTATTGTTTGAAATAAAAGCCTTTAGGGGTTAATGACCATGTCCCGGATATCCCTGACATCATTGTATTATAAAATGGCCACGTCTTAGGTACGGGGTGTAGGCATACACCTGACAGTTACTAAGTAATAACGGTATCTCACTCTCTTGTGGGCCTATACTTGTGGCGTGTCTGTTAATCTTGACTCGGTTTCTACATCGGGCCCTGAACGTACAACGAACATGTAAATCTGTATACAAGGTTATAATTATAATTGTTCCAAGTATAAAAGATTAATTTTGCCTCTGTGCATTTTAATCAAAGTGTCGATATATTTTGTGCCAAGTGCATTCAAATCAATTTTCTTAAACTCTTTTCAAATGAGTCGGTTGAGTGTATTTACCAGTGAAAACTGACGTATTTTCCAAAAGGGTTAAGTGACAGGTACTGAACGTAATTGGCTGGAAGCTCAGGGCGCTAATAAGGAATCTTGCAAGTTCTAGGTGTCTAAAGTCTGTTGAACAAATGATATGTTTAAAGATCCGCCTGTGGATCCTTTACCTTCCGTTGTAATACTGGATATTACTTTATATTCGGAAATGTAATAATATTTATCTTTTGCTTCCGCTGTGCATTTATATGATTGTGTTGTTTGACTATTATGTTGCCAACTACGTCACGATACTCCCCACCGGGCCCACCGGTGACACGTGGAAAGTCGGGGTGTGACAGGTTGGTATCAGAGCCAACACTGAGTGAATTAAACACTAGCCTTAGTGTTTAATCTCAGTTACACAATTGCACAATTCTAAACTTCTGAGTCTAGACTTAACTTAGGAATATTCTAAATCCTAATCTTGAAGTTTTGCTTCCAAATTTGTATTGGATACGTCGCCAAGCAAAGAAGCCGTAATAGGAGTTCTCCAAACCCGGAGCCCTGAGATGCTGAGCTTTGTACCGCGACTAGAATGAAACGAGCATCCAAGGAGAAAGTATTCAGAAATAAAAGGAAGAAGAAACTCCTTTTACTGAAGATCGTTTCCTTAATAGTCCTTATAAGGACATAATTATTTTTAGTCCCTTCGAGGACAACATTATTCCTTTTAAGTCCCGCTTAGGGCAACTTTATACTTTTATTTTTATAAATGGAATGATTAAGTTTAAACTTTCATTCTAAATAGGAAATATTAAATAAATGGAAAAATAATATTTCATTTTTGCAAGATCTACCATTATAATAAAATGGCAAAATCTAAAAGGGCAAGACCTAGCTTCGGGTCATATTAAGACCGGCCAAGATGGCAGTTCCGCAATTTAGATTCAGATCCATATTTACACCTCAATTTAAAAATTGTTCTGCGTTAATTATTAAAAAGAATCTTAAAGGTAAACCTAGCCTAAATGTCACGGCATACGAGGCCAAGATGGTAGAACCTATTCAAGAGATTCAAATCCTTATTAAACATATGAAAGCATAATAACATGCTCAACAAAATGTGATATGATAAAATCACATAAGTCATTTTGGGATATACTAAATTCCCTTAATTATATAATCATCCCGTATGGATGAAGTGCCCACGGGCTATAACTAACGTCCTCTGTGACTAAAGACAGTGGTAGCCTACAACTCCCTGTCAAGAAAAGGTAATGAACTTTGATTCAAACCTTGAAGCCTCGATTCTATAAAATCAAGGCCTATAAATTAAACTTGTCTACGCGACTAGGCCTTTTGGGCTATTACTAACTTATAAATTGGGATTTATGATAAAAATCCTGAGTGAAATAAACATCCTTCCTTCCCGGCCAGTATGCATTTTAAAAAGAATCTTAAAGGTGAAACCTAGCCTACGCGGCCAAGATGGTAAAACCTACTCAAGGGATTCAGATCATTGTTAACACTTAGGAACGTGTTAGCACTCTTGACAAATGTGATTCGAGAAAATCACAACAGTCATCCTTATAAAGGAATCTTTCCAAAAATCTAAGAGCACTCTTTCTTTGCATAGAGTACGACAACGTATATTATTTTAATTATTTCTCATTGTTTTCTATCGCCTGCGAATGCCAAACTATGTTTGATGAAAGTGTCATATGAGGATTGGCGTATCCTAGTGTGTCCCATAGATTGCTTCCATGCCTGATCAGTATGGAGGTTTAATGCATGGAACTCCTGAGATATCCCAATGGTCATATTGTACTAATGTCGACTAGTAGCATTCAAAGAAAATATCCATAATATAATTGTCCAAGTAAATATTCCCGATTAAGGAATTCGTGGACTAGTAACATAAATGTGTCACTTATTCGACACAAGCAGCGATGAGTGAACTGGAGCCTGAGATATAAAAATCTCTGCAACCTCCTTGTACTTAGATCATCTTCTCCTAAGTTTACCCTGTTTACCTCCCTAGAGGCAGGTGGAGTTAAGATTAACATCCCACTTTGGGTTAGAGTGTTGTAAGAATTCCATATTGATTATGGAATAACCGAAAACCTGATTAAGTAAATTTTTAGATAGGAGATTCATATAGCTTAACTCGATATGCTCAGAGTTTGATATCTACTAGATAAGAAAGACGGTTCATTTTGCTAAGGCATTGTTCACCGCAACCCTAATTAGGCGACGATTAAGAATCGCCATCAGCTGCCCAAAATCGTCGAATTGATCGACTAACTGTAAAGGTTAGCTATTCCGTAAGATTAATTTTGAGCAATGGTTGAAATAATCATCTCACCTTAAGATAAGCTTTTCTAAAATAACTGCCATATAAGTATCAAGGTGGCTCCTTGGAGACCTTGTATAAATGGCATGTTAAATGTTTATTAAGACAATAGATTGGTAAGTCCAATTATAAGGATCTGAACGTTGCGCAGGAAACAACAAATAAGATCATACAAATTCCTAATCATCTGTAAGTTGCCATTATTAGGCAGAGAATACTTCCTTTATTTCGGTAAATCTCGGGCCGAGATTTATTTTAAGGGGGTGAGGATGTAACACCTCGAAAATTCACGTCCTATAATGTGTTGACACGTGTCATAAAGTTTGAACGTGTGAAAGAATGTTATAAAAGGACTAGAGTTGACAAACATGGAAAGTATATGAAAATACGAGTTCTAAATGTCAACAGTGAATAAATATGTTGTACATTAACCCTACATGATGCTCATACCTTCAAAAGAATGAATCATGGATCATACGAAGCAAAAAGTGAGAGATTACAAACTACAGGGGTTAAATGTGTCAACATGTTCAAAATATACCTCTGAGTGACCTTTTGACAAACCCGAAGCTTTGTAACGGTTAATTATGCTCACTAGAATGCACGATATAAATTTCATAAAGTTTCGTTATCGTATGAGAAAGTTATGATCAAATTCGTGTGCGAGGGGTTAAAAGCGTCAACGTTGAAATTTATGACTTTTCAGGTAACCATAAAGTTACCCAAGGACTTAACAAAGTTTGGTTATGTCTTAAGGTCCTTAAAAGTCAAGTTAGAGGGCTCAAAGTGCAAGAAGTCATGATAAGATCAAGTGTAGAAGGATCAGGGACTAAAAGCGTCAAAAAGTGCATAAGTTTGCATTTTCGCGCATAACATACGTTCTGAATACATCCGGACATCCAAAAATTTATGTAAGCATGACTACATTATATTTTAGTGTTCGCCTTAAGAAAAATCCATTCGTCGCGTCATTTGGTTCGTTTTTCGCGCTTATGCGCATTCCGTCGTAATTAAGCGAACATCGCGTTCGTACGGCCAAACGAACCGACATCCGAGATATTTTTGAACACATTTTAAGTTCCCTATACTTTAACTTCATTTTAGAGCTTTGAAATGGGGTTAACGGGCCTTAAACGTGTCGAAAATGGGCTGAATGCATGACAGGGACCAAAAGTGAAAATCTGCCAAACTTAAGCCTAGCGGTGCGCTACACTTTTAGCGTAGCGGTGCGCTAGGGGTCTCCAGACCAGATGCAGAGTATGTAACAGCCTGTTTTCAGCTGTTAACCACTTCCTAATCCCTTGCCAAGTGTTGATACCTTATGGTTAGTGGCAATTTAGGCTCCACAACTTCCCGACAAGTGTACGGCCTTGATCGTGCCCTCTTCTCCAAGAAACGATCCTAACGGTGGACCGAAAACTATAAATACCCCATGCCTTTCATTGTTAAAACCCACAAATCTGATCAAAAAGGCTCTAAGTTGGAACCATTGTTTCATACCTGAGCTATTTTGATCGAGATTAGCTTTCGGGGACCCTTCGTAAGTATTCTTTCGTTCTTTCATCGCTTTTCGGGTCCGAAAGTCAAACTTTGTTTGACTTTCTGCATTGACCAGTTTATGGTCGATGCGAAGTTCGTTTGAACTTCATAACGTGAGCGTGATCACGATGGTTATAGTCCCTAGTGACTATACCTACTGATTACCACGTTATCTAGGCTCAGTGACGAGCCGTAGTTTCGGCCAGAATACGTATTCTTGCGTATTTTGTAACCAAACTACTTATGGGTATCAAAACTGTTTGTTTTGATACCAAACTTGTTTTCTAACTTAGTTAAGCATGTTTTAACATGCTTAGCTCGTCACTTTTGGTTTAGTGCTTATATAGGGTCGTGAAGGTAAGCGATCTAAACAATCGCTTATACTTTCAAACCCGACCCGTTTGGTCGATCATTAGGATCCGACCAAACACATTAAGTGACCTTATGGTCACATCGTTCGAGTAGTTGTATGACAGGTAGTATATATGCCTTAGGTAAATGACCAAAATACCCCTACGGGGCTTAAATTGAGATTAAACTCGTTTTGGGCATAATGGAAGGTATCCTACTGATATCACAACATATTTAAGGCATATTAACTTAGGAAACCTGTTCGCGACCTATTCGGTTACCCGTTACGCGTTATTCGCGTTCGGATCGGTTTATATAACTAGTTTATATAAGTTAGCCGAAACGGGTCAAACCTTATCGGTTTTATCTCAAAATCTAGAATGTGAATAACGAACCCATATTAAACAAGTCTTCAAACTTGTCGGGTCAGAATCACATTCTATCCGGTCTTCGCTTAATCGTGCGTACGAACCGTATCTATAAGACTAATCGGTCTAAGCTTAGGCTTAATTAAAGACCCGTTAGCATTCTAATTAATTGTTTATACCATCATTCCAGACTAGAGCACTTCCGGTAAATTGTACCTACGCTTACTTAAGCGACTACGGCTGAGTTATTAGATTCTTGCTATTTAAGACAGGAGCTAGCTCAGGTAAATACTCTTAACTTATTTTCCCTATACGGGCTTGGGATACGGTATAATAATACCGCTTGGTCGGGTATTGAATATTTAATCTTAATGAAGGTTAAATCATTGAGGTAACCCGGTTTAATCTGTATTGTTTGAAATAAAAGCCTTTAGGGGTTAATGACCATGTCCCGGATATCCCTGACATCATTGTATTATAAAATGGCCACGTCTTAGGTACGGGGTGTAGGCATACACCTGACAGTTACTAAGTAATAACGGTATCTCACTCTCTTGTGGGCCTATACTTGTGGCGTGTCTGTTAATCTTGACTCGGTTTCTACATCGGGCCCTGAACGTACAACGAACATGTAAATCTGTATACAAGGTTATAATTATAATTGTTCCAAGTATAAAAGATTAATTTTGCCTCTGTGCATTTTAATCAAAGTGTCGATATATTTTGTGCCAAGTGCATTCAAATCAATTTTCTTAAACTCTTTTCAAATGAGTCGGTTGAGTGTATTTACCAGTGAAAACTGACGTATTTTCCAAAAGGGTTAAGTGACAGGTACTGAACGTAATTGGCTGGAAGCTCAGGGCGCTAATAAGGAATCTTGCAAGTTCTAGGTGTCTAAAGTCTGTTGAACAAATGATATGTTTAAAGATCCGCCTGTGGATCCTTTACCTTCCGTTGTAATACTGGATATTACTTTATATTCGGAAATGTAATAATATTTATCTTTTGCTTCCGCTGTGCATTTATATGATTGTGTTGTTTGACTATTATGTTGCCAACTACGTCACGATACTCCCCACCGGGCCCACCGGTGACACGTGGAAAGTCGGGGTGTGACAATGTTCAACTAAGGCCTCGAACCGTATTCAAGCACAAGTTCTAACGCACCCCCACCCGTTGCCACTCTCATCAAAGACAATCATTATTTATGTACAAGTGTGGCTTCAACTCTCACCAAGAATGAAAGGGTATCAAGGGTTGCCGGTGCACCATTTGGGGTTAATCTAGGATGTTCAAATTCTCACAATGTTTTGCTTGACTCAAAATTTTTCAAAATCTTCAAAAATTCCCCCCATCCCCACACTTGGGATACATTGACCCCAATGTATGGTTTTAGGAGGCTTTGATCACTAAAATTCATTCAACATCAACAACCACTTAAACACTCAAACCCCAAATTTCTTTTTGGATTTTTCATTTTATAATTTTTTTTTCTTTTTTTTTTTAACACCAACACACCACCGACTAGCACCAACCCAAACACAACATAACAACTAACACTACCCAACCACCCGACCATAAACAAAACAAACTAACAAATATGCACAAAATATACAAAGGGGGAACACAACCTGACTAATAATAGCGCGGTCCCGGAGGCCCAAAAATGGAAGACATCATGTCGTTCCATTCTCCAAACGCAAATGAGCCGCTACTACTCCCACCTTGTTGTTGTTGAGCTCCTTCTTGTTGGCGTGGGTCAATCCATTGTGAATGATGGAGCGTCGGGGTTGGATACGAAACACTACCATCATACGGTGGTAGAGACGCATAATCCACATGTTGTGGATCCACAACCACCGGCCGCCCGGCATGCCAATCTGCGTGCATTCTCCTTTCTTGGTCGTCATGGTATCGATTATTCATTTCCACTTCACGGGAATACGCATGTGTGCGATTCCATGCCTCCTGACGATCAAGGTTTTGTTTCAAGGACCGCTCTATACTTGCACTCATCATCGTGTTTTGATCAAATAACGTCCGCTCCGACCCCGACCACGACTCAAAAATGGGTGTCGGAGGACGTTGATTCTCAATCACTTCTTGCATCGTGCCTTCATAAGCCCAACCTGGCACGTAGGACCGCTCCGTATAATCGTAGAAGGCACCACCATAACCTCTACCATAACCCCCTTGACCTACATTCTCACCACCGTGCGGCTCGTCCGCATAATCCTCGTCACCACTTGGAGCTGCTTCCTCATCACTTTCCGGCTCATCCGGCTCACCCGGTAAAAGATCTCTTGCACCCACCTTTAGTGCTCTCCATCGCTGCCCCTCCGACTTAAGTTTATGGTACCGCTCCGACTGTGTATACGTCCAACCAATCCCCATCTTGTCTAAAGTAAAAGGCTGATGCCTTTTTGTTGCTCCTCTATCTTCAGATGTTATTTCCTTTTGCTGTTTCATCAGTCCCGTGATTATTCGGCAATACGGGACGATATCTCTTCCTAACTTATTTCGGCAAATCCATAAGTGGTTCATGATCAGATATCTGATTGGAAAACGCGGAGACCCATGAAGTAGCGAATAGAGGACGGGTACTTCCGGGTACCTCACTTGCTCTTTGTCCCCCATTCTCGGAATGACATTGAGAATACAGATTGCTAACAACAACTTTGCTTCAATTCTCAAGTTCCTCCGGTACAAGATTCCACTGTATGTACCGGGTAAAAACAGTGTCGCCAACATATCATTCCACCGGGGATGCTTCTCCGGCTTTACCAAAAGGTTATCAAGAGTGGGAATCATGTAGTCACGAGCTGGAAGACTATCATATTTCCCAAGCTTCTTCAACGTGTCAAAAGACATCTCCACCGGAATCCCATGCACTATACCCGTTAGCTTCATTTGTGATGGCTTTTCATACGTGTTGCACTTAAGAGTTGCCATCCATTCTTGTATTTCAGTTATGAACAAGTTGTTTTTATCCTTATCAAAGCAACTCAGCGCCCCCTCCCATCCTAGAGCGCGGAATTTATCAAACACACCAAACGGGCTGAATTGAACCTCATTCACTTCTCTCTCGCAAATAAATGCGGCAGCCTTGTTCTTCAATTTATTCATACTGTCGTGGTAGAGTGTCGGTTGCCACTCCTCTGCTTGGTCATCCAATGGACCCGAATCCCATTTTGGCTTTTCAGCCGGGTCCAACTCCATCTCTTCCTCACTTTCACTTTCATCCACTCGGCCCAAATATTGTCTCTTCTTCGGTTGTACTTCCGGTTGTTTGCCCTTTCCTTTCGCCGGAGAGGATGAACTAGCTCCCGCTTTCTCTTTCGTGTTAACCATTTTCCTACACACATAAAGCAAACAACACAACCGATATACAAAAGTTAGTCCTTTCTCACCAAATAACATCCCCACACTTGCTTGTTACTATAGTTTTAGATACTAGTGAACCAAACTTTTATAAATCATTTTCAACAAAATTTGGGCATGGTGCCTCTACAATGTAGAGATTCCCAAAAGTTCACTACTTTAAACACCAATCCTACATCTACAAACCATAACCATATTCAAGTAACAAATAACAAGTCAAAACTATGAACAAGCAAGTGGGTATGAACAAATAACACCATTAACCTTCTTTCTCATAATGCATCAACAAAACATAGTAAATAAACTTCCATACCTTGTTTGAAGATGTAAGAAACACAAATGAGGCAAGAACTTCAGAAAGCCCCAAAATTTTCGAGCTTAGGTTTTGTGATTCAGACCCGAAAACTTTGTTTTCTCGTAAATTTCTTGGCAAAATCAGAAACTACGTGAAAAATTAGTCAAGATAGACCTAGATTTCACTTAGTTTGAACAAGAATTGAGTGAGATATGGAGGATTGAAGGTTGAAGAAGAATGTGGATCTTGTGGGTCTTGATGAAAGTGATAGATGATAATGTTTGGAGGAGAAAAGTGAAAGAATTCGTGTGGCTGGGGAGTATTCACGAAACCGGTTGTTTATTATATATATATATATATATATATATATATATATATTATTAAATACGGAACCCGGAACGACCCTTCTGACTTCCAGGTCTACCGTAATTTACGGTATCACCGTAACTTACGGTAGAACCTGGAGCAATATCCTTACCGTAACTCAGTGGCTTTATACCGTAAAAGCAAAACAATTTTACTGGCCACCGTAAATTACGGTGGCATCTGGGCACATCTGATTCGCTGCAAAATGCAATTTTAAGGTATATTTTTTATATTTTTCAAGTTTTTTCGATTTTTTTATGCTTTTAAATTTTTTTAAAAACGTGTAAAAATCACCCTACCCCCTCGAAAGTCCCGTGTTGTCCTCAACACAATGTTAGAGCAATTCGTGACCCGAATGTCCCCACACTTGTTTCAAACACAAGATTCAAGCGAATACGGTAATTTTGCAAACTATACAAACGGCAAGTGACAACCCTTTCCACACAATGTTAGAGCAATGTCACTTTCCATACACCATCCGGTAAGGTGTTGTGCCAATCGGAGTCTTGAAGGCCGTTTGGTATGCCCACAATGCATCATCCAATTTACTCGACCAATCCTTCCTATCCGTTCTTACCGTCTTCATGAGAATTTCTTTGATTTGACAGTTGGACACTTCGACTTGTCCACTCGTTTGCGGATGGTAGGGTGTGGCAATCCGGTGATTCACACTATACCTCTTTAATAATTTCCTGAAGTTGAAGTTCTTGAAATGCGAACCACCATCACTTATAATAACACGCGGAATACCAAAATGAAAGAAGATGTTGGATTGAACAAATTTATAAACAACCGAATGGTCGTTTGTTCGTGTTGCAATAACTTCAATCCACTTCGAGACGTAATCCACCGCTACCAAAATGTATAGAAAACCATTCGAATTTGGGAAGGGACCCATAAAATCTATACCCCATACATCAAATATCTCTACAACCAAGATTGGTTGTAGTGGCATCTCATCCCTCTTCGATATACTTCCCATCTTTTGGCAATTTACACAATTTCTAGCAAACTCACATGCATCCTTGAAAATTGTGGGCCAATAAAACCCACATGAGAGAACCCGGTAGCCTGTTTTGTGCCCATTAAAGTGACCTCCACATGCGGATGAATGAGCATGGGTCAGAATTTCCAACACTTCCGTCTCGGGCACACACCTCCGAATAACTTGATCCGGCCCAATCTTGAAAAGATCCGGTTCATCCCAAATGTATTGCTTCACTTGGACCATAAATTGTTGTCTTCGCTTCTTGGTCCAATGACTTGGAATGGCACCCGTGGCTAAGTAATTTACGTAATGGGCATACCACGGTGCAACAAAGGTGGAAACGGCTAAGAGTTGCTCGTCGGGAAACGTTTCATTTATTTCACTATCATCGTCGATCCCTTCCACCGGAATCCGAGACAAGTGATCCGCCACTACGTTCTCACTTCCCTTTTTGTCTCGGATTTCTAAATCGAACTCTTGTAATAACAACACCCACCTAATTAAGCGGGGCTTCGCATCCTTCTTCTCCATCAAATATCGGACCGCACTATGATCCGAATAAACCACCACTTTGCTCCCCCAAATATAAGCACGAAACTTATCCAAAGCATACACCACCGCTAATAACTCCTTTTCGGTTGTGGTGTAATTGAGTTGCGCTTCGGATAAAGTCTTGCTTGCATAGTAAATCACCACCGGTTTTCTATCAACCCGTTGACCCAAAACTGCACCGATAGTAGTGTCACTTGCATCACACATTATCTCGAACGGCTTTGACCAATCCGGTGGTTGCAAAATAGGAGCTTTGACCAAGTGTTCCTTCAAAACAGTGAAAGCTTGCATACACTCATTAGTAAAATCAAATGGGACATCTTTTAATAACAAGTTGCATAAAGGTTTGGTGTTATAGAAACCCGCATGTCCCAAAAATGACCTTACACCCTTAACATTTTTTCGGAGGTGGCAAAGATGCTATTACCCGTATTTTTGCCTTATACACCTCCATTCCCCTTTCAGAAATTACGTGACCCAACACAATGCCCTCTTGCACCATGAAATGACTTTTCTCCAACTAAGCACTAAATTTTTCTCAACACATCTTTTTAAAACTTTTTGTAATTCGTTGAGACAAGATTCAAAACTAGTGCTAAAGATTGAGAAGTCATCCATAAACACTTCAAGCGACTCTCCAACCATGTCCGAGAAGATACTCATCATACATCGTTGGAAAGTTGCCGGTGCATTGCACAAGCCAAATGGCATTCGCCGAAAGGCAAAGGTGCCATATGGACAAGTGAAGGTGGTCTTGTGTTGGTCATCCGGGTGTATTGCTATTTGATTGTAACCCGAATACCCGTCCAAAAAGCAGTAATATTTTTGACCCGATAATTTTTCAATAATTTGGTCAATGAAAGGTAGCGGGAAATGGTCCTTAGAAGTGGCGGCATTCAATTTTCGGTAGTCAATACATACACGCCACCCGGTAACCGGTCGGGTGGCAATTTGTTCACCACTTTCATCTTTGACTACTTGAATGCCGGCCTTCTTAGGCACAACTTGGGTGGGACTCACCCAAGCACTATCCGAAATCGGATAGATGATTCCCGCATCCAACCATTTGATTACCTCCTTTTTTACTACCTCCCTTAGGTTCGGATTTAATCGCCTTTGAGCTTCTCGTGTCGGTTTGGCATCTTCGGTGGTAATAATCTTATGCATGACAATTGATGGACTAATTCCTTTGAGATCGGCAATTGTCCATCCAATAGCTCCCTAGTTCTCCTTTAACACTTCCAATAAAGCTTGCTCTTGTGCCAACTCCAAATTAGAGGCAATAATGACCGGTAGAGTGTCATTATCCCCTAGAAAAGCATACTTCAAGTGGCTCGGCAAGTCTTTAAGTTCCAACTTTGGCGGTTCCTCTAACGATGGTTTAGTACCCGAATCTATTTCCGCCGGTAAGCCCTCGAATTGATGAGTCCATGGCGGTCGACCCTCTTTCAAGGCCATGGCATCTTGTTTTTCCTCTTCAACCCGTAGTGCATAAGCATGTACCTGTTCAGAAAAATCACAAAAACAAATATCCATGCCATCCTCCTCATACTCATGCGGGTTGCATCCATCAACTATATCTGCCATGAAACACTCATCCACACCATTAGCATTAGAATTGTTAGTAAAAACATTCAAACGCATTTTTCGATTCCCAAAAGTCATATCGACTATACCAAATCTACAATCGATCACGGCATGTGCGGTGCTAAAAAATGGCCGACCCAAAATTACGTTTTGTTGTTGTTTTGGGTCCGCCGACGAGTAGTCCAAGACTAGAAAGTCAACTGGGTAATAAAACTCATCAATTTTAACAATTACATTTTGAACCATACCCCGGGGTAACTTATGAGACAAATCGGCCAAAACAACCGTTGTCTCCACCCTTGCTAACGGACCAAAGTCATATTGGTCATATAAGCCCCCCCGGTAAAATACTAACTCCGGCTCCAAGATCTAGCAACGCCTTAGCCATTTGAAAATTACCAACTTGTATGTTAATCAATGGCGTGCCTGGATCTTGGAGCTTAGGAGGAAGCTCCCCATTCAAAACCGCACTCACTTACCCGGTTAAGTCCACCCGTTTAGGCATTTTCTTCTTTTGTTGCCTCTTTTGCGTACACAATTCTTTTAGAAATTTTGCATAAGCGGGTACTTGTTTTATTGCATCAAGGAGTGGAAGGTTAATTTTAACTTGTTTAAACATGTCCCACAACTCTTCTTTTTGGGGACCTCTTGATGCAATAAAATTTTTCTTTCCCGGGTCAAGTAAAGCCGATGGAAACGGGACTTGACTCGGTTCACCCTCAACTTTTTCACTTTTTTCATTTTCACCCAAACCTGGTTTGTTAACATTTGATTCTTTTGGTTTAACCGGTGAAACTTCATCATCACTATCATTACCCGTGATGTCCTCAACTACCCCCTCAACCAATTCGGGTGACAAATTAGCTTTAAATTCTTTTCCACTTCTTAAAACACTAACATGATGAACATTAACATTACCTCGTGACGAACCGTGTGATGGATTTACCTTGGTGTCGCTAGGAAGTTGACCCTTGTTTTTCTTCAACTCCGCCACATCGGTTGCCAACTGACCCATTTGGGTTGTTAGTGATTGGATGCTTTTGTCACGAACCTCATCCTTTTGTATTCGAACTTCATCGAGTTGGTTTCGTTTTTGCATCTCCGCTTGCATGCTTTTAAGCATTTCCATCATCTCATTTCCACCCGAAGACCCCCCTTGTTCTTGACCCGCTTGATATTGCTTTTGATACCCTTGGTTGTTCCCACCTCGATATCCACTTTGATTGTTGTAAGGTTGGCGCGAACCAAAGTTACCTTGGCTACCTTGAAAGTTCGGGTTAGCTTGATTTGAAGGGTTCCCATACCAAAAATTTGGGTGGTTCCTCAACCCGGGGTGATAGGTATTAGAATTCATGTTGTTGTAATTTCTACCACCCCCTCCTTGACCTTGAACTGCATGAACTTCTTCATATTGCCATTCCACCATTCCTTGGCAATTTTCAGCCGCATGACCTATTTCATTACACAATGCACAAACATCATAAATTTGGTTAGTAGTTTGAACATTACCATCATCTATTGCGTGCACTTGAGGTCGGGCAATGGCCGGTCGCGCTCTCCTCGATGCTTGAGCCTTTCTCTTTGATGTAATTGCCATGTTCTCCAAAAACTCCCAATCATCATTCTCGTAGTTTGTACCAAAAGTCCCACCGGTAATGGACATTAAATCACGAGCATCTTCGGCACTCAACCCCTCGTGGAAGGCATTCATCAACTCCCAAAGTTCAATTCCATGATGAGGGCAATTCTTGATCATTATATTGAAACGTTCAAATGCCTCATGGAACATTTCACCATGTTGTTGTTGAAAACTCCTCAACCCCTTCCTAGCATCGTTGGTCTTTTGAGCGGTGTAAAATTCGTCTAGGAAAATTTGTTGCATCTCCGCCCAAGTATAAATAGATGCTGAAGGCAAAGTGTAGAACCACTTCTTTGCCTTGTCCTCCAAAGAAAATTGAAACAGGACCAACTTAACATCATCAGCCGAAAAACCTTGACTCCCAAGAGTATTGCAAATTGAGTCATAGGCCTCCAAATGGAAATACGGTTCCTCCGTTGCTAGTCCTTTATATTTCGGCAAACTTTGCAAAGAATTTGTTCTCACTTCAAAGGTCCTCCCTTGATCATTATGAGGGATAACTACCGGTGAGGGATTTTGAGTGATTATCGGCCAAAAATGCGCTTCAATTCCTCTCGCATGTTCTCTAAGATGCCTTCTTGGCACCCCCAACCTAACCCTTGGTCGAACAGGACCCATTGGCCTTGGTATATGCCCTTGTGGTGCAAATGGTTGTTGAAATTGCTGTTGTGGCATCGGTTGGTGTTGAATCGGCCTTTGGAATTGCGGTTGCACATTTTGCGGTCGAACTTGTTGCAATGGTATAGGGCGTTGCATTGGTGGCCCTTGTGGCCTTGGCCTAATGTGTTGCGGTATGAGTTGTTGTTGTTGTGGCACCCCACCTACACTTGCCATCCCTTGAGATTGACTTTGCACGTAACCGAACTCTCCTTGATCACCATAACCCCCATAAGCATACCCGTCTTCATCATAGCCCTCAAAATCTTCGTAGCCTTCTTCATATCCATCTCCCCCTATACCCGAAGTTTGCCCAAATGGAATGGTCGAGTATTGAAAACCCGACTGGTTTGATGGTCTAAATGTAGAGGTAGTATGGACAACAGTTGAACCTTGTGGTACTGTATAGGTTGAGGATGATTGCCCTGAAACTGGGAAGAAATGAGTGAGAGGTGGAATCGTAGTAGATGGGCTAAAAGTAAGACTAGGTTCGACTTGAGTAGTGTTTGGTGGTGTGGTGTTGGTTGGTGTAGTGTCATGAGGTGGAGTAGGAATTGTAGTGGTATTAGGTATGGTTATGTTTGGTGATGGGTGTGTGGAAGTAGGTATAAATGATGAGGTCGTTTGACCCGTTGTGGGTGGTAATTGAGATTCTTGCATGATGTTTCGTGGTGTGATGGGTGATGTAGGTGAACCAACAATTCTGTTTTCTCTTACTAAAACACGATTTTGCCTTAATGTTCTTTCGATCTCCGGATCAAATGACAATGGTGACGCTTTGTGAGAGCCTCTAGTATGCATGCACCTGTAGAACCTGCACACTAAACACACCAGTGTAAACCCGAAAATAACAAAGCAAAACTAACAAACTGACACACGTTACGCACAACTCCCCGGTAACGGCGCCAAAATTTGACGTGATTGTCGTGGTCATGCAAATTTAATCCAAATAACAACTATAGCTAGTGGTAAATGGGTATCGAACTCAGGGAGTATGTGGAAAATATGTCGATTATATAGCTTTGCACTTAAACTAAAATTAACCTAATTTGCAGAAAATAAAGATCAATGATTTGGATTGTTGTTTTAGAAAACTAAATTACTAACTAATTGCAAATCAAAATTGGTTGTTTAACAGATTAAGGAAGAATGACCATCTTAGGATTCAATTTCTTTAAACTCTTGTGAAAAAATTCCAACTAGAAAGAGTTACATAGACATAACTCGTGTATAAACAGTTGTTGTGATAAAAGGGAACAAAGTACTCGGATTATATGAATGCGAGGTTGTTTCCCGATGATCAATTAATCAATAACCACCCCTAACCCTTCCCGTGATATCTCGATTGCCAACGGCACCAAGAACGTACGATTGAGACTAGAAATTGCACTATCAATTAACAAGCTACAAACAATTATGCATACACCATGATAATCAAGCAACACAAGTTATTATTCTAGAAATTCAGAAATAAACACACAAAAGTTCAAGAGAAACCTTCACCTAAGATGGTCACCACAAGTTTAGCCGGACATAGCTTGGTGAATCATCATAATAACAAGTTTAGTGTTCATACCAATCGAAAACATAAACCGAATGTTAGAAATTGTTTGAAACCAATTACCACCAGCTAAAATCGCCCCAACAACTCTAGAGAAACGTCCAATGATGAGATTATCCCAAAAGACACCATAAAACTGATTTAATAAAGCAGTTACAAATTTTCGCATCGCCTCCACCGTAATTTACGGTACCACCGTAAATTACGGTGGCTATCAAAGTGTTACGGTAACAGTTTCCTGAGTTACGGTGAGATTCAGGCAACATTCAGGGCCACCGTAAATTACGGTGGCCACCGTAATTTATGGTGGCACCCTGAATGTTGTGCTTTGTTTCCTCTTTCGTTCCACGCACGACCCGTTCATCTCTAATCCTTCCAAAGCTGCGTTTTCTCCTCTTTTAGCTTCCAAAACATACCTGAAACATAAGCAACCGTAGTCATCTAATTCAAGATAATTACACGATTAAGTGAAGGATTAATTCGTCTTTTAACATAATTAAGGGTTGTCCAACGGACCACCCGTCATTGTTCTATCATTCACTAGAGCGTTTATCTAAGTTAACTATGATTAAACTAAATGCAATAAAAGTAAAAAAATTCAAGAGTTTATATGAGTGAATTGGTTATAGACTAAATTAAACTAATTAAATTGCAAGAGAAAAGTTTTGCTTGTAAACAAATTAGAGACGAGTGACCATCTTTAGTTTCCGGTTTGCTTCAACATTTGTGCTATCATTCACTAGAAAGAACTACATAGACATAATTCATGTGCAATTACTTGTTGTGATAAAAGGGAACTAAGTACTCAGATTCCTAGAACGTGAGGTTGTTACCCGATGACCAATTGACCCTTACCCGATCCTAGTTCTACCCATGATATCTCGATTGCCAACGGCACCAAGAACGTATGGTTTCAAAATAGAATAATCATAAGCATCAACAATTTACAAGCAAATAAGAACACACCATGATAAATAAAACATAAATTCAATTTACCATTCTAGAAATATGAAATCAAGCACAATTGTCTCTACAAACCTTCAACTAAAGATGACCATAAAGAGTTTAGCCATTCATGGCTTGAACAACTCTCCTCCCAAAGAAAATTAAAAACATAAGAACCCAATTCGTTCCCCCGGTGAGTAGTGTGTTACTGAAACATATGATGAGAGACATAAAAACCCATCAACTTGACCAATTAATGCGTAAGTTACAAAAGCTCTCCAATCGGCGCCAACAAAAGAAGTCTGCCGCCAATCTCTTGATGTTGGACGATGTGATGATGATTTAATGATGAGTTTTAACCCCCAAAATAATAATCGGCCCATAACGGGAAGTCAACACAAATCCAAGGTGTCGGCCCACTAATGCCTTTCACATATCCACTGTGTGTGATTATTTTATTCTTGACTTCTTGTGCCTCACCAATGCTGCCGCCAATAGCCCCTAATGCACCCCCTCGATGTCTGTCGCCCATGTGCGGCCCAATCAATAACATCCACAAGGCTCCTTACCGTCAAAGCCCATAAAATTGATGGATAATTGTTATGTTGAAAATCACAATATTAAACTCCACTCAATAAGTCACGTGAATGACTGCTCCTTTTTAGAATCATGAATAATTGATGTTGTTGACTTTTTTTCTTTTGATGATGTCCTCCTTAAAGTCCCATGTGCGTGTGTGTATATTTTCCTACCGTAGCCTACGGTATAACATGTTATGTATTTTGGCTAGCCACACTCCTCACACACCCAACTTTCATTTAATTATCAATCAGCCCCTGGACTTCAATGTTTCATGTTTCTTGTTCCTTTGAGCTATCTTTTGACCCGAACAAGTCCCGAACGATGTGAAGTGTCTTGATAATCCTCCTTGCTTGTTTCATGACTGAGCGTTCTAAATGCACCGAATTAAGTGATTTACCTGTAAAATTACCAATACTCGTAGTTATCACATTCACGATACATAACCGTGTAAAATATGGGATATGCACGTATTTAGCTCATTTAAGGGTTGTCCAACGGACCACCCGTCACATCCCCACACTTACCCGTTGCTTGTCCCAAGCAACCCATTCAAAAACTATTTCAAAACCACAAGCGATCAAGATGCAAACCAAGCTAAAATGTATCGTCATTTTACTAACCTTCAATCATACCACAAGACACACCCCTCACAAAAAATCTCGGTGACAAGAAATATTAGCACATAATGATAAACCACTCAATGCATGTGTGTGTTTGTGCGACAATAAGCTTGTATAAAGATCAAGTCTCCTCCTATTGAGTATTTAGCATGCTTATGAATCAAAAGGACTTACGGGTTGTAACGGGGCTAGGTGCAAAGGTAGGAAAATGGAGGAATATATATGCGAGAGCTAATTGATTTGACCCGGTTTTTATTTCTACCACTAAACAAAGCAACCATCAAATATATACACAACTTCTTCAACATTCTCAACTACTATTGCAACTAAATCCTTCTTTTTTTTGTATTTTTCTCATATTTTTCTCTTTCTTTTTTTTTTCTTTTCTTTCTTTTTTTATTTTTTATTTTTTTCATAACACATAAAACTCAACAATATATACAAGAACATCAACACTACATACTAAATCTCCTAAACCGGGTCGTCTCAATAGGTAAATTTTGTAGGAAGTAGGTTTGGGTCACAACCGAATGGTATAAGGCTCAAACATGGCTTTCTAAAGACCAAACCCCCACCCCTCACAATACCAAGCTCATATATGTAACGTATGAGGTCCAACCCCCAATTCCCACACTCTCACACATCTAGACGAGGCTACCTAAAAGTCCCCTATCATTTTCAAAAGCATGCTAACTCTAGGATTTAACAAGAATTCGTACACAAGTTCTATTAACACAATACACACACCGCCACTCAAAACAAAGAAGTATTCTATAATTATACGTGGCTCAAACTCTCACCAAGAAATGACTAGGAATGGGTATCGATGTGTCAAGTGGAACAATATCAAGTTTTCAAATTTTGACAATTTTCGCTTGGTTTCACAAATTTTTTTTAAAATTCTCAAAAAATTCCCCTCATCCCCACACTTGGGATACATTGTCCCAATGTATGGTTTTGAAGGAAATATCGCTTTTAACCAACAACATTAACTTTCGCTAATACTCTCAAATCCCAAATTTCTTTTTGTATTTTTTTTAATTATTAGAAACACCACCAATCCTTCACAACCCATAAACTAAACACATCAAAACACCACCCAACCCCCCAACCATAAACTTAAACATGAATATATACAAAGGTGCACAAGATGAAAACAAGACACGACCTGATTAGTAAATCAGCAGTGTTGATAGTGATGCAGCTGCGGTAATCGGACCGGTTCAAAAACATCTCTTAGATTCGCCGATATCTCAACAGGGATGTTGCCAAACATCCCCACACTTGAATCATTGCATCCGCGAGGGTTAAAACGTAATAACCTGCCAAAACACAAACACAACACCAAAACAAAACCAAACAAAGCAAAACAAAACAAAACAAAAATACAATACTCTACATCCTCGGGCTGCCTCCCGAGAGCGCTAAGTTTAAAGGTCTTCAGCCAGACCATACCTGATATGCATTATGATGGTCTTAATGCACACTTACCCGCAGCATTTCCAACAAATGCCCGGAAATTTACATGCCATCTCCATAGATTTGTCAGTATATTTGGCATGTTAAAGCTGCTCCTACAGGCTTTGCTAGTCCACTTCATGACATATACCTTAATGTCTGGTAGTTTCACCCTTCTCATCTTATTCCTCGAACCCTCTTCCCCACACTTGTTAATTTGAATCATTGATATGGGAAGAGGTTCGGTACACATATCCATCTCATCAGCCTGCTCTACCTCATAATCTGCACACATCATCTGATCTACAAGTGACTCTTCATCAGATAAAGGACTCATTGGTGTGGTATTATCCTCCACAACCTCCTCCTTCATGTGAGAATAATCTCTAATATCGTCAGGTAATGGTGAGAGGCGTTCTTCTATCTCTATCTTCAATTTTAAAGTATGGCACTTAGAAACTAAGCAGCTGATTCGGTCTTCATCGGACAGGTTGGGTGTTGCTAAATATTGCTCGAGTTTGGACAAAGTTACTTCCAATACAGCAAGTTCTTTCTCCTCCTCGGTCTCATAAACATAAACACCCTTGGGCTCAGAATATTCTTCGGGATGGTATTGTCGATATCCCTGATACGGTCTATAGATGCGCGCTTCCATCATCTTTTTATCCCAATACTTCGGGTTTTCCGAATACACCGTGCACACATCATAATCATAAGTGTGATTGCGACCGCAACAAAAACATAGACCATCTATCCTTGTCTCATAGTAAACATCCTCATCCCGATCATATCCATCCGAGTAATAATCATCCTCCATTTCTGATTCATAATCATCAACGTATGATGGAGGTGGAAGCTGTGAAACATAAGACACCGGTTTTCCATGTGCCCTCCTGTAGTGGGCCTCATGGCAACCGATACACGGATGACGTGGACCCCCGCACAGTCTACACGTAAATAAGCTGAAATTTGTGTAATGCCCTGTCATCTTGCACAACACAACTCAACAACCAAGTATAAATCATGAACATAAAAGAAATCTTTTTGGTTTTTTTTTTAATTAATTTTTTCAAACTAATACACAAGATAACACACGTTGCGCACTACTCCCCGGCAACGGCGCCAAAATTTGACGTGATTGTCGTGGTCACGCAAATTTAATCCAAATAACAACTATAGATAGTGATAAATGGGTATCGAACTCAGGGAGTATGTGGAAAGTGCGTTGATTTTATAGCTTTGCGATTAAACTACAATTAACCTAATTTGCAGAAAATAAAGATCAATGATTTGGATTGTTGTTTTAGAAAACTAAATTAATAACTAATTGCAAATCAAAATTGGTTGTTTAACAGATTAAGAGAACAATGACCATCTTAGGATTCAGTTTCTTTTAACAATTGTGTGAAATTCCAACTAGAAAGAGTTACATAGACATAACTCGTGCATAAGTAATTGAAGTGATAAAAGGGAACAAAGTACTCGGATTATATAAATGCGAGATTGTTTCCCGATGATCAATTAATCAATAACCAACCCTAACCCTTCCCGTGATATCTCGATTGCCAACGGCACCAAGAACGTACGATTGAGACTAGAAATTGCACTATCAATTAACAAACTACAATCAATTACTCATACACCATGATAATCAAAGTAACACAATGTTATCATTCTAGAAATTCAGAAATAAACACACAAAAGTTCAAGAGAAACCTTCACCTAAGATGATCACCGAAAGTATAGCCAGACATAGCTTGGTGAATCATCATAATTACAAGTTTAGTGTTCATACCAATCGAAAACATAAACCGAATGTTAGAAATTGTTTGAAACCAATTACCACCAGCCAAAATCGCCCCCAAGAACTCTAGAAAACGTCCAATGATGAGATAAGTGAAAAGACACCATAAAAAACTGATTTAATAAAGCAGTTACAAATTTTCGCGTCGCCTGTACCGTAAATTACGGTGGCTATCAAAGTGTTACGGTAACAGTTTCCTGAGTTACGGTGAGACAAAGGCAATTTTCAGGGCCACCGTAAATTACGGTGGCCACCGTAATTTACGGTGGCACCCTGAATGTTGTGCTTTGTTTCCTCTTTCGTTCCACGCACGACCCGTTCATCTCTAATCCTTCCAAAGCTGCGTTTTCTCCTCTTTTAGCTTCCAAAACATACCTGAAACATAAGCAACCGTATTCATCTAATTCAAGATAATTACACGATTAAGTGAAGGATTAATTCGTCTTTTAACATAATTAAGGGTTGTCCAACGGACCACCTGTCAGTCGTTCCGAGAAGTCGTAGTGTTTGCCACAAATATTTGTATGAAAATATCATGTAACAAACTCGTACGAGATATATATGATTTATAGTGTGCCGTTTATGCGTTTTGAAATAAATATAAAAGGTTATATTTATTTTACAAAAGTATCATCGAGTTGTTGAACGTTTGTAATGAATAGATAAACTATATCTATCTTATAAAAGAACTCGTGTTGTACGATATTTAAGATAAATATATAAGCTATATTTATTTTTATAAAACGAATTCATGTCGTTTAATATTTCAAATAAGTATATAAACTATATTTATTTTAGTAAAACAATCGTCGTGTCGTTTGATTATTGAAATAAATATATACAATATATTTATTCTTATGGAAAGAAGTTGTATTATCATTCGACATTTGAAACAATATAAATCATTACATTGATTTTATAAAAGTTTTGTCGAATTTTCAAGGTTTAAAATAATATAATAACTATATATATATATTTTTTGTTTATAAAAGATTTGTCGAATTTCGAACTTTAAAGTAACTTTATTTGATGTTGTAAGTAATTTCCGAATCGTCGCCTTCGCAAGTTGTAAAGTGTCGTCAAAAGTAGTAAGGTACTTGTATTTTGTTTTTCTAAAAGTTTTAATTGAATCCGATAGTTTGTTTGAAAATAAAAACACGTTATATTTATAGGTTTTCTCGAAAAACGGGCAGAGTTTCCTCTGTTTTTGACCGCCCCCGACAACACTAGTTGTCGTTATATTATCAAAATTCAACAATATTCATACAATATAAGCAATGTTTATATAAGTTATGTCCAATATTTCAAGATGTGAACTATTATTTACTCGATTTGAACTCGTTGTCACGTAATCCATTTAAAATTATAAAACGACAAAAGTAGTCGTGCCATTAAATTCTTTACCAATCTCCGCGTCGTAGCGTTGACTGAGTTGACCGAGTTGACCGGGTCAACTGAGTCGACCGGCTGGGTTGACCGGCCGAGTTGACTCGGTTGAACGAGTCGAACGGAGTCGAACTGAGTTACACCGAGTCGAACCGAGTTAAGCTGAAATACACCGAGTCGAACTGAGTTACACCGAGTCGAACCAAGTTAGGCTAAAATCTGATCCGCTAATCCCGAACCTGAAAACCTGAGTCAATCATAACCGAACCAAACCTTGAATCACCTAAACTGAACCGAAACAGGGATGACCCGACTGAGAACGACCCGAGGTTGAACCACTGACCTGAAAAGGCACCACCACCGTCTTTATCGTCGTGAATCCGTCGGATAATGGCAAAGACCGCCGGGCCTTGACTCCGACCGCCGGTTCGAGACACAACCCACTGGTCCGAGACACTAACCACCGCCATAACCGCCGCCCATTTCCACTGTCGCCGCCGTGAGCGGCGGCGCCGCTCCTCCTCCGCTGTCCATACTTCTTTCTCTCTCCTCCTGTCTGTCTCTCACTCCTCCTTTCTCTCTGCTCGTAACTGGGTGTGTAGCTGGAAGGGGACTACCGCACGTCTCCACGCGTCACCACGCGCCGCCGTGAGCGGTGGAAAGGGGTCGGCTCCCCTCTCTCTCTCACCGTTTTCTCTCTATGCATCTGTGTAACCGAGAGGAACGGGTTGTGGTGTTGTGGGTGTGAGAGATGTTGAGGGTGTGGTTGTCATCGGAGATGGTGGCCGACACCACCGTAACAGCGCCGGCACCACCGGTTCACCGATCGCCGGTCATGGAGAGGAAGAGGGATGAGAGCAGAGGGAGGGTAGCTTCTCAGGTGTGCTTGTGTTTGATTTCAAATTGAAGGAGGTGAACTTTTATGTGTATATGTTGAAAATGAAATGAAAGTGAGGATGGGGTTTTCTTGTGTGTTGAGAAGCCAAGGTGTAAAACAACTGATCAAAATGAGAGTTGTTAGTGTTGACCTCTCTTAAGTAGGTAGGTTTTAGATTAGTAGGCTTGGGCTTGGGCCCAAGGCCCACAAGCCCAATATCGTGTTTAAGTGGCCCGTTACTTATACGAAACCCGTTTTCGCAACCCGAAATCGTCGGAATGTCGTAAATTAAAATTTCAAGTTTATAAATATGTAAAGTAGTATCAATAATCGTTGTTTGTCGCGTTTGATCAACGGTAAAAATCGCGTAAAATACGACGTTGATCATTCTAATCTGTTTTTCGATCCGGTTTCGACTATAGTAGTTAAAATTTAATTTCGAAACAAAATATATCGTAAAATTTAAGTTTTAAAAATAATACGCACCTCTGATGCTTCCGTTTCGTTACCGGTGCGTTTCCTGCAGTCGCGTTTCTCGTTCCTGTTTGCGTTTTGCGATGTACGGAAGCGAAATAAATTCACAACATTAAATTCATAAATATAAAATCTTCGTAGAAAATATGTATTTGTCGGCGTTGTCAGTATTTTGTACGGCATCAGTTCGTTGTCGCTTAATATTCAGCGGATTTTTCCGTAAACCACCGTTCACGCCCTGTAAAGCCGGTTAGCCGTTTCTAGGCACTCCAAATGCCTAATTAAGTTAATTTGCGTCTTAAACACTATTTATTATCGTCCTAATGTTTGCTAATCGCGTAATTAGGAGCCGTAAATCACCGGTTGTCACATATGTGTTGATGATTGTCTTCACAATCATTTAGTGCGAAACTATCATGTCTCTTTGGTTTTGTCACTTGGCTTAACACTAAACTTAACTGGGAAAATAAAGGAGTATCGTAACCAAAATTTTGCGGACAGAATTCCTATAAGAAGGGGGAGAATGTGACAACCCTATATTGTTGACATAATTATAGCTTGGTGGAATATTAATTATGAATATATTATTATTATTATTATTATTATTATTATTATTATTATTATTATTATTTGTAGATAATAATAAACTTCGTCAAACAACACGTTTAATTTAGCATGCTTTTCTAGTCACATATTATGACAAAATTCACATATAAAAATATATTTTATTTTATACACCTTAATTATTCATTCTCTTCGATGCTCCAAACTATTAGGCTGGACGGTATGGGGTTAGTCCCAGCCCCGTCCAGGTCCGGCGACGGTCCAAACACCATGCCGCCCCCTCGTCCCCGTCTTGACCGTCGAGAGCTAGACGTTGGAGACGGGCCATGTCAAGACAAAAATCCCCCCCCCCTTTTAGGCGATTTTGTTTATTAGATATACTTTAAGATGCGAAATTACGGGATACAAACCGAGATATATGTTAGTATAGAGTGGAGATAACGTTTATCTTCAAAATAACACGCTAAGATGATGAGATTAGGCGGTTCCGGGTTCACCGGAATTCCGCCGGAAAATCGAAACGGATAAACAAAGAAAAAGCAGATGGCTTTTGTTGTGTTTCAAAACTTTCGATAATTACCATATTAGTCCTTGAGGTTAAAGACTATCTTCAAAACTCTTAACCTTATAGTTTCTAAAGTTTACAAGAATGGCAGAGTTTATATATACAGCAATAAATTGATTAATTTTTTATTTTAGTTATAATAATTAATTTTAACTAATTTCTGGTTTACTTAGTTTTTTTTTAAAGTTTATGTATTGTGTTTTAATATTAACTAGTATGATTCTCCCGCGCTACGCGGCGGGGAGGAGGTCGGTAATGTTCATTTAGTTACATACACTACACTGCCGACAATCAGAATAGCAATCTAATGAGGAAATCCAAAAAGAAAGGTCGAGATATACCCAAATGATCATGTCGAAACATTAATCGTGCATAATTAACTTATGGATTATCCGCTGCGGGTAGCGTAGCATATTGCATTTGTATCATTGGTGTATTAAAATTACATATTACAATGATTATGATTCGTCTAGCAAAAAAGATAGCCAAAACATTCAACAGTCTGAACAAAGTTGCTAAACAACAACTACGTATAGATGCATTCACTGGTCATACATAGATTCACCAAAAAACGTTGAATAAAAACCTAATTGGACAACCAAAATCCAAAGCATAAACACAGTAGAAGAGAGAAGGTACCATGGTTTTGAGAGAACCTCTTTCATAGCAAATGGTTACACGAACTGAAAGCGAATTTCAAATGGCTAAAATATACACAATTCAAAGAGCATTTGCATTGACTTCATACGTCAAAAAATTAAAAACGTGAGCAGCAAAAACAATAACTTGTGGCTCAGCCTTACCGTCAAGTTATAGTTCTGTAATAGAAGCATCAAACTTTTTGCACCAATGGAAACACTTCATCACCTGCGTTACTTTCACCAATCTTAAACACTTCATCACCTGCATTATGTTTAAAAAAAAAAAATTGAACCAATCTGAAACACTCCATTACCTTCATCACTTTCTTCATGATTAATTATTAGCTCTTTCATTTGCATTAACTGTCACTTATTTCTTTTGTATCAACACTAAGTAATCAATTTGTGATGGTTAAATGTGTGCGTGTTGTTGATCTGAGTTGCCCATTTTAAATTCTCAAGAAAATAGTAGTTTCCAACAAAATACATGTTTTCTTTTTTCAAACCAAATTCCTTTTTTTAACGAAATGAGCCAGTGTATTAAATAACACTTGCACCAAGATATATTAGATTACAACTTAGCAAAAAAAATTGGGTTTTTAGTTGGGGGAAACTGGAAAACAAATTGTTGACAGTGGATGCCAATGTCGTAGATTGAGATGACTTGCAAAACAGAAGTTAAATTGAAAGCTTACCTGGTAAGTGGTGACTACTATCTCCTACTACGCACGGTTGTCAACGATAAAAGGCATAGCATGACTGAATACATTTGCATCATAAATAATACTTCGTCAGTTGACATTATTGAACCGAAAGGCATAGCATAACTAATACACAGCTCTTCCATTTAACAACAAATGTGGTTTCGTCTGTTTTCCTTTGTGCCTTATATATTGTGCCATAACCACGTGTGTATTCATTAGTGAGCCATAAAACTAATGTAAATTTTTGTCATATAACTGCCAAATATAGGAAACATTTTCACAAACATCTGGCGTGCGTACACTTTCTAAGTACCAAAGTCTCAAAAATTCATTCTAAAACGTTGAATAACAATTAGAGCAAGTCCGAAGGCATTGCTTTGTTTTTTACATAAAAGAAAAAACAAATAAAAAATACCGACAAACCAATACGCAATAGATCTAAAATCGATCTGTTGAATAAAAACCCTTAAAACAATCATTGGATCAAGAATCAAGACATACCAGGCCGACGTTTGGTTCATCGGAAACGCATCTGGGTTCCTGGAAATTGGCCGGAACCCTAGCTTCCTCCTGTTTAAGGGTTTTTATTCAACATAATAGAATCAACAATACTTCAACATCAATGAAGATAAGTTTGGTAGACTATAAAAAACCGCAATGTACCTGATGAAAACAACGGTGACTGAAGTGAAAATAAACAGGAGGAATGATAGGCGATAGCGATGACTGCACCACGACAATCCTACGACACCAAAACTGACGATTGTCGTCGCCCCTACCCACCAACAGCCCCTCTTCTACCATATCTACCCGCGCAAGCAACCAATTGCACTCCCATCTTCTCCGCCGTCAAACCACCACCACCACCAACATCGAATCGGTTATTGGTCGCTGTGAAATCCCCAAACGCACCGCTGTTGCCTACGCCGGCCAGCACCCATTCCCATCGACCCATCGTTATCACTCTCTCTAGCTCTTTCCCACTCCGATCGACACTCCGACGCACTCAAGCAAGACCACCGGCGTCCTCAAGATAAAGTGGCCGCCCCCCGCTCCCGTCGGCGTCGCCTCTTTCTCTCTCTGAAGTCTGAAGCAGGGGACAAAATGGGTGAGTGGCCCGGTGGAGAAGGCTCTGGTAACGGTGGCTTCTTCTTTTCTTCTGACGTGTTAGAGCCGACCATTGTTCAATTGTTACTTAACTAAAGGAAGCATGTGGAAATATCGTAAATAACATTCAAAACTTGTCTACTTTTTTCACTATTCCTAAGACCCTTCATGTTTTGTTATTATATAAAATGAAAATATTTTCTTAATTTATTTGTTAAATGTTAAAAATAGTGGAAGATTAAAAAAAATATATATATAAAAGTGGTGGGGTATGATTATCTACGATCATCGTGCCATTTCCACTAAAGTTGTAGGATGGACCATCCTCCCAAGGATGATGATGTAGCAATGACATGGCGGATCACCCTCCCTTGGAGGATAATCCCCATATGTTGGGATTGAACCCTATCAGAGGAACAGATAATTAAAGCCAAAACTGGATCAGAGCAGTGGATCCAGAATAAGCAGACGTTTACAGTTGGTTCATGCAAATCTCTCCCCTTGAAAGTGGTTTTATATCTGCTGACCTCCTATCTGCTGATCTTACTAAGTGCTGCCCTACAACTGCTGCTTTGCATCTACTGACAAATGTCAAAGACTGATGGAAGACCAAAGCTCTGCTGATTCAATCTACTGCCTTGAGTCAAGTACTGCTGATCCGGACAAGCACTGCTGGGTTCACAGCAGTGGAAGGATGCAGCAGCTGTTTAAAGTGTCTTTTATGTAATGTAATGTAATGTAATAGCAGTAGTTTAGTACATCAGTGTTTATAGATCAGAGGTTAGAGTTTGTTAGGAGGTTAGATGTCACTTTCATGGTGACGTCAGCTAAGATGCTCAGTGGTTTGCAAGTGCCTATAAATAGTTCAGTACTTTGTACTGTTCTATTAGCTCTTCTACAACATTGTCTTCTTTGCACGAACAAACTACTGAGCTCTGGCTGAGGGGGAGTTTGCATTCATTCATCAATCATTGTAATCGTTGTTGAAACAAATTCAATCTTTCGATTCATTGTGTAAAGATGTTTGATTAAAGTATTACTCTCGTTTGATTGTATGCAAAGTTTGTTTTCATCATAATTCCGCTGCATAACTCTTTCATTTTCATCTTAATTTCAAACGAAAATACAATAAAAAAGAAACTCAGATCCAACAATTGGTATCAGATCTTGGACAGTCAAATTTGATTTAACAATCATTTTGACGTAAATAGTTCAGCTCATAACAGTTGATACTGATCGTTTGTTCGTCCGTTGAAAAACAGAGCAAGGATTAATCACCATTAAAGTTGATTTCTCAGTGTCTGTAAAACAACAAGAATGACGTCACAATCTCAGGATGATAAAAACAACATCGGCTCGCTTTTTAAACCACCTATGCTAAAAAGAAATGAGTACAACATCTGGCAGAGGAGGATGGGTCACATCCTCGCTCAACAAAGCACAGGTTGTTGGAAGTCTGTCATTTATGGTCCCCATGTTCCTTCAGTGCCAAGTGCTGAAGATGCTAAAAAGTTCGTTCCAAAACCAGTTGAAAATTATACCGAAACCGATTTTCAAAAGATCGAACTAGATGCTAAAGCGTTTAGCATCGTAGCATCAGCGCTGCCCAATGAAATATATGATGGACTGTTACATTGTAACAGTGCCAAAGAATTATGGGACGCACTTAAGGAACAATTTGGGGGAACTGAAGAAGTCATAGAAAACAATAGGGAAATCCTGAACCAACAGTATGAAACATTTTACTACGTTAAAGGTGAATCATTAACGCAACAATTTGAGCGTTTCAGTTGTCTCATCAGTGAACTGAGGCTTGTTAACACCACTTTTACAAACTCAACTCAAAATAGCAGGTTCCTCAGGTCACTGCCAGAAAAATGGGACACCATAGCTTTTGTCACCCGAAACTCACCTGAATTCAAGGATCTGACCTTGACCCAACTCCACGGTAGACTCCTGACCTACGAAAGGGAGTTGAACCAGAAAAAGAGGTTACAAGAGTCAGGAAAAGTTACCGATGATTACACTTTCGGTAATACTGCTCTTCTGGGTCAAGAAGAATCTGGGAGCAGTGGTAAGGATCAGGGTTTTGATCACTTCATTGACATAACTGCTGGTGCAAATTTTAACAACCCTGATCCTCACTCTGCTAGTTATGCATTCACTGCAAATGAAAACCAGATGTCAGACAATTTAAGTTTTGAACTAAATGATTTGCAACATTTTGATCCCACTGATTTAGAGGAAATGGACATCCTGCACCAACTGGCTTTGCTAAGTGTTAGAACTAGCAAGTTCTACAAAAGAACAGGGCGAAAATTCCCAGGTTTGCATGGGAATCTAAGGGTTGGGTTGGATAAATCGAAAATTAAGTGCTACAAGTGTAATAGGTTGGGACATTTCGCTAGGGAATGTAGGAGTCAAACTACTGGTCCCATAATTACTCATCCTAGCTCAAATCCTAGACCTCAAAACCAAAACACTGTGCACTATGCCCAATATGCCCCAGCAGCTCAAGTGAACACTGCTCACTATGCTGCTGCCCCTGTGCCAGTACATTATGTCCAAACTACTGTTCCACAAATCCAATATGTTCAAACCCCTGCTCCACAGGTACAAGTGCAACCTGTTGCACCTCAAACCACTGCTCCAGCAGCAGCACAACCAGATCAACAAAGTTTTTTCACTCAAGGGTTTGTTGACTGGAGCAGTATGCCTGAAGACCTTAATGATGAAAATTTTGCACTCTATGCTTCTAATGATTCTTATCATGATGAGTTTTGTTTGATGGAATTAGAGTCAATACAGGAGGGGGTTGAAACTGAGGAGGAACAACAGAGCTTTGAAACAGTGGAAGAGGTGACTGAAGCAGTGGTTACTGCTGTGGCTGGTGAACTACTGTTGGGAGAAAGTTCAGGTTCCCTGATTGAACCACTGACAGATCCATGGTCCGAAGAGGACAAACAAGAAGAAAAGGAAGAAAAGGCTGGTGAAAAGAAGGTGAAAGCTGATGATGAGGAAGATCATCAATGTGATTGTGCAATGATGGCAGCTGCCAAGGGAGCTTCTGCATGCTTTGATAGTCTTTGTTATGTAGATAGTGGAGGCTCCAGGCACATGACAGGATGTAAAGCCCTCCTCAAAGACTTTAAAATCCATGGAGGGGGTGATATATCCTTTGGGAATAATAGTAAAGGGAAGGTTCTGGGGTCTGGTACAGTGCAATCTGGAAATGTAAAATTTGAAAATGTCAATCTAATAGACAATCTAAAATTCAACCTTCTGAGTGTGTCCCAAATGAGTGACAAGGGATTTGGGTCATTCTTCACAAAAGACTGTTGTAGGATTGTTGGACCAGAAATGGTCAAAAAGATTGAAGCAATAATCAAAACTGGTCAAACTAAACTTGTTGCTCAAAGAAGTGGCAATGTTTATGTTGTTGACATGTCAAAAGAGTGTCCCAGAGCTGATGCCTGTCTGTTCTCAGCTGCCTCTAACAAAGAGACAGAACTTTGGCACAGAAGGCTGGGACACACAAATCTTAAGACAATCACAGAAATTTCAAAAAATGGTTTGGTGAGAGGCCTACCACAAAAATTGTTTTCATGTCCTGAACATTGCATTTCCTGTTTAAAAGGAAAACAGCATAAAAGTTCTTACAAGTCCATTGAAGAGTCCAAAACAACCCAGTGTTTGCAAATGCTACACATGGATTTGTTTGGCCCAGTTCAAGTCATGAGCCTCAAAAAGAAAAAAATATTGTTTGGTTATTGTTGATGACTTTTCTAGGTTCACATGGACTTTCTTTTTGCACTCAAAAGATGAAACTGCAGGCATTTTGCAAGACTTTGTAATACAGGTTGAAAAGCAATTTGACCTTCCAGTGAAAAGCTTCAGGAGTGACAATGGCACAGAATTCAAAAATAGGGAGTTGGATGCCTTCTGTGTGAAGAAAGAGATTGTAAGGCAGTACAGCATCCCAAGAACACCAGAGCAGAATGGGGTAGTGGAAAGGAAGAACAGAACTCTGATTGAGGCTGCCAGAACCATGCTTGCAGATTCAGGTTTGCCATTAACATTCTGGGCAGAGGCAGTAAACACTGCTTGCTATGTTCAGAACAGAGTTTTAATAAACCCCAGGCACAAAAAGACTGCCTATGAAATTCTGTATAAAATTAAACCACTGATCTCATATTTCAAAGTGTTTGGCTGCCCATGCTTTATTTTGAACTTAAAAGATTCCATTTCAAAATTTGCAGCCAAAATTGATTGTGGTTATCATCTGGGATACTCAACCACTGCCAAGGCCTACAAAGTGTTCAATACACGGACCAAAGCAGTGGAGGAGACTTTGAATGTTAAGTTCAATGAACTCTCATCAATGAAAATCCCAGCAAACCCTGCAGATCTGTTTGATCTTGAAAAATTCACTTTTGAAAATACTGCTGTCAAGACTAACAGTGCAGGTCCATCAGAGGATACAACATCAGACTATGGGTATGAAATCATCATCCCTCAAAGGTCTGCCACAAAGGGAAAAGCACCAGCTGTTCAAAACAGTTGTCAAAGCTCAACCACTGCTACCTCAACAGTTGTTGACCAAAGTAGCCCATCAACCACTACTTCCACATCCTCAAACACTGCTGACAAAAGTCCTCAAACAGTGGATAAAAGTCAGCAGTTGTCCACTTCATTACCTCCTATACCACCACCTTTTGAAGCCACTGCTGGATCATCAAAGTCCCCAGCAGTGGTTAGCTCAGATGATACACATTTGCAGCCTTCACCAACCAATGCCATCATACCATACCAAGGAGATTTAATCTTCTTGAGATCTCATCCACCTGATCAAATCATTGGCAACATAAATGAAGGGGTGCTCACAAGAAGTCAAACCCAAAACATTTGTCTTTTTGCTGGTTTTCTATCACTCCATCAGCCAGTCAAGTACCAAGAGGCACTGAAAGACAACAGCTGGGTAGAAGCCATGCAAGAGGAGCTCCAACAGTTTAAAAGACAACAAGTATGGGAGCTTGTACCACTGCCAGAAGAGGTTAGTCCCATTGGCACAAAGTGGGTCTTCAAGAACAAAACTGATGAAAGGGGTATTGTTGTCAAGAATAAAGCCAGGCTTGTGGTTCAAGGTTACAGACAGGAAGAGGGGATTGATTATGATGAAACATTTGCCCCTGTTGCAAGATTGGAAGCCATTAGACTGTTCCTGGCCTTTGCTGTCAACCACAATATGAAGGTGTTTCAAATGGATATCAAAAGTGCTTTCCTCTATGGTACAATTCAAGAAGAGGTGTATGTTTGTCAACCTCCAGGTTTTGAGGATCCATTTTATCCAGATCATGTCTACAGGCTAAACAAAGCCTTGTATGGCTTGAAACAAGCACCAAGGGCCTGGTATGAAACTCTTTCCAACTTCCTACTCTCAAATGGTTTCAAAAGAGGTACCATTGATAAAACACTGTTTTTAAAATGGAGAGGGAAGGATTTAATGATTGTCCAGATTTATGTGGATGACATTATTTTTGGAAGCACATGTAACTCAATGTGTGAAGAGTTTAGGGAACTCATGACAGCTGAGTTTGAAATGAGTGCTATGGGTGAGCTGCAATGCTTTCTTGGTCTCCAAGTACAGCAATTGCAAAATGGAACTTTCATTCATCAAAGCAAATATGCTAAAGAACTTTTAACCAAATTTGATATGAATGATTGTAAACCATGCAGCACACCCATGGCCACAAATAAGCTAGTCATGTCTGATGAAAAGGATGAGCTGATTGACCAAACACTTTATAGAAGCATGATTGGGTCTTTATTGTACCTAACTGCATCTAGACCAGACATCATGTTTGCAACATGTGTCTGTGCAAGAAGTCAATCAGCTCCCAGAAAATCAAATCTCATTGCTGTAAAAAGGATCTTCAGATACATAAAAGGTGCTCCCACACTTGGTATCTGGTATCCAGCTAATGGGGAACATCAAGCTTTCAGGTTTCTCAGACAGTGACTTTGCTGGATGTCACACCACAAGGAAGTCCACATCAGGAGGGTGCCAGTTTCTAGGTGATTGCTTAGTTTCATGGCAAAGCAAAAAGCAAGCAGCTGTTTCAACATCCACTGCTGAAGCTGAATACATTGCTGCTGCAAGCTGTACAGCCCAACTCCTATGGCTTCAAAATCAGTTACTGGATTTTGGTATCACTGCCTTGAAGACACCACTCATGTTGGACAGTCAGGCAGCAGAAAATATCATCAAAAATCCAGTTTCCCATTCAACCACTAAACACATCGACATCAGACATCACTTTGTGAGGGATTGCTATGAAAAAGGTTTGATTTCTCTGCATCATGTCCCAACTAAAGACCAGCTGGCTGATGTGCTCACAAAAGCACTTGATACAGCCACTTTTGAAAGCTTGGTCTCTAGAATTGGGATGCTGAACATGGAATAACAAGCAACATCTTGTTTTTCTATGAATAAAAGCAACAAAATGTTTTCAGAAAATCAAAACTCCATCCTTAAAAATAGCTAAAAATGAAATTTTTCATTAAATCCTTAAAAGTCTGCCATTAACCACTGATTGTTCAAAAGTCTGCTCTAATTCAAAAGTCTGTCCACTGCTGAAAGTCAACCCCTGCTCTCTCATTACTTTGATAAACTCTGTTGTTCAAAAGCAGTGTCTTATCCACTGATATGCTATCCACTGATAGTGAAAATCATCCACTGCTTTCATACCACTGCCTTCATCTGTCCCTATCACACAAGTACTGTCCTTCACTTTCAACAGGGGTTGTCACGTGGGCAGTACATATTGGTCAGACCTTTTGTAACGGCTGCCACCTCAGCATTCACTTTCTTCCCTATAAAATCCCCCACTCACCACCAAAACAGGGTTTTACTGTCGAATTGAATTCTTAAAAATTCTCTTCTCAAAGCAGTTTTTCTTTTCATCTTTCACAACTTTCTTCGATCATTCATCTTCAAAATGACAAAATCGAAGTCA
The DNA here is from genome assembly GCA_030545235.1 of Helianthus tuberosus. Lineage (NCBI taxonomy): Eukaryota > Viridiplantae > Streptophyta > Magnoliopsida > Asterales > Asteraceae > Helianthus > Helianthus tuberosus. The sequence goes on along the minus strand of CM060429.1, from coordinate 61,788,155 downwards.
TCCTCAAAACCCTCATCCAAATCATCATCGAAAACAGCCTCTCAAAAGGTAATCTCCACTGAAATTCCACATAAACCATCTCACAATCTCCTGGGTCTTCTCACAAAACCAGGAACCACCAAAGTTTTCGATTCCATCATTGATCTCATGGCAAAATCAAAGTACAAAACTTTGTTCACTGCCGATGCACCAATCTATTTGGCGACCCAAAGAGAGTTCTGGAAAAATGCAACCCTTGAAAAACAAGGAGACACTGCAACCACTATAAACTCTTCGATAAAGGGTAAAGTTGTCCAAATCACGCCATAATCCATTTCAGAGGTCTTTCAACTCGGTGATCAGGAAGGTAAAATTTCTTTCACTAAAAACGAGTTACAAACTGACTTCATTGAGAGAGGGTATGAAGCCACAATGATGAAGAAAATTACCTTAGAAAAAGGTTATTTTCCTTCTGCAACCAGATTTTTATTTCATACCCTCCTACTATGTGTTTCAAACAAAACCACTTCTTTCAATGAAATCCCTTTAAAGATTCAAAATCTGGGATATGCAATTCTTCAAGGAGAAAATTTTAACTATTCTCGGGAAATTTTTAAAGATTTGGTTAATAATGTTGAAACGAAATCATTCTTACTGTTTCCAAGGTTTTTAAGTTACTATTTTTCAAAGAAATTCAGTAAGGATGATTTAGCTGCAATAAACCAAGGTGATCCTATTCAAATAAACAGTTTAACTACTGAAACTTTTTCAAGGATGTTAGCACCTTGCAAAACACAAGCAGAGGTGCCTGAGCAGATTTTAGCAGTTACAACTGCTCCTCAGGTAACTGCTGCTGAGCCCACTGCTCAAGGTGATCAAAGCAGCAACACAACTGCTTTGAAACCCACACCTAAAATCACCAAAAAGCCAACAAAAAGAAAAACACAAAAACCCCCCCAAAACCATCCAAAAGGCATCTCTGGAGGATGAGATACCAGAGCTACTGCCAGTGACAACACAAAAGTCACAAGAAACCACTGCTGCTACTTCCTCACAGCAGTTGGTACAAATATCTCAACCCATAACCGAAACTCCTCCTGTTTCTTCACAAAAAGAACAGGTTGCACAAACCGGGTCTCCACATCATGATGCTCTGGAAACACTCGTTTCTATCATCCACAGTCCAATGCCCGGGACACATCCTATTTCTACACCAATCATCACATCCAAAATTCCCTCACCAATAAAACCACTGTTGGATGCAATTGATTTGAACCAGGCATTATCCAGTCCTTCTCAATCACCTAATAATGAGAATATACCTCAACAACTGACTGGGTCTGATGTATCAATCTTTGCTAACCCACCAACACAACCTGAGGAGGTTACACCCCATGAGTTACAAGTAACTCTTGGTGGTAATCCAAGTGAAGCAGCCACTACAACTGTTGAACCTACAGGTTTACAGTTGGACAGTGGTTACATTAATAAGACTTCCTTGGAGGCAATTCCTTTTATAGCACCTCTGCCAACCACCAGTGGATTTATTTATCCTACTGGCAACATCAAAAGGTTGTCAAGTGTTGAAGGAAGAAGACCCCAGTACCAAGAAAAAGGGGCATCAGTGGTTAATGTTTGGAGTATACTCCCTACATCTACCACTGATAAAACCACTACTAGTGGGAAATCAGATGATCCCATTAACTTGGGTGATGGTTTAAAGTACCAGAAATTGACGGATCGTATTGCAAAGCTTGATAACTCTGTTGCAGAACTCAAAGATATGCTACAACAGGTGTTACAAGCTCAGAAGGTACAATCAACTGCTGTTCCACCTCAAGCACCTGCTCCACAAAGGGCACCTGCTACAAATGAGCTCTGGAATCTATTTCAATCTTTTCTCCAACAACAAGCACAATTAGCAGATCAGCAACATGAAAAACATGTACAACAGCTGAGAAATGCAATGGAGTCAAGGTTTAAGAACACTCAGGCTGATTTAAAGGCTCTCAAAACTCAGATCTTGCACACCACTGGCAATGCTCCTCCAAAAGTCCGCTACATTTATCAAATCCCCGAAGATAATGCCAAAAAGGGGGAGAAAATTAAGGAGTGGAAAAGGAAGGGTATAGAGGATGGTCTCTATCTTGAACCAGAAAATTCAAACATGACCAAAAAGATCCCTTTGCCAGATGGCAGCAAGAAAATTGATGTGACAACAAATGCACTAGCAGAAGCAGCTGCAAGTGTAAAAAGGGATAGAGAGGCCAAAAGGAAAGCCAGGGTGGACAGAATGGATCATCCAGATCAGGGTACTTCTGGGTCAAAGGATCATGAAAATCCTGTTGAGGAAAAGAAGAAGCCTACTAGAAAAGTGAGGCAACCCAAATCCATTCCAACCAGACATTCAAAGTCTGCTAAAAAACCATCATACAAAACAGCTGATGCAACAGGAGTTACAAAAACTACTGCTTGCCAAACAGTTGTTCCATCAACACACACCACTTCAACACACACAACATCCACTGCTTTACCATCATCACTACCAAAAACAACACCTGCTGACATACAGCAGAAGACAGCAGATGTTATAACATCTGTTGTAATGACAACAGTGGTTGAAACACCAGTTGTTTCAACAGCTGTTAGTCAATCACAATCCACTGCCACTACATCTACCACCACTGTTCCATTTCAGACATCATCAGTCTCTCCTAAACCAAAAAGGAGAAGGCTAATTTTAAAAGATGATGACACATCTCCATCACCAACATCTTCAAAATCCCTGTCACTATTCTAAAAGCCATACCTCTCTCTTCAGCTCAAATTTTAAAGCCATTACCTCCTGCTGGTGTCTCATTTCCTCTAGAACTCATTGCAGTTAGAGAAGAAATAAAATCTTTTTATTATGAGGATGACCCAGCCAAAAGGAGTTTGCCATCAATTGCAGAATATCCCAGGCCTAACAATATTGAAGAATACTTGAAACTCAAGGCCAAACAAGCAGAGGATACTGCAATAAAAAACAGAAAAGGGAAATCTGATAGAGAGTTTCAACAAAACTATCAGTTTTTACTTTCACAGGTCAATGCTATGGAGCGTTTTGCTAAAAATGTATGTCAGCAAATTTCTGAAAGGGCAGATGAGTCCTTGAGGAAAGACTACATTGAGAACATCATGACCTACAAGAAATACAAGGGGGAGAAACATATGTACAAGAGCTGGACCATTCCTGAGCTTGAAAAAGAAGCAGCCAGGATTCAAGATATGATCAAAAATAAGGTCAAGCAGACTCCTCCTGAAAGGTTTAAACAATTTGAAGCTGAGAAGATGTTAGAGTTAAGGAGAATGAAAGAGGAGCTGATTGCAGCTGATTATGGGTCAAAGAACTCTGTGACAAAGTGGGGAGAAGATAGAGTCAGGGCAACCTATAAAAGCTTAGAGGAACTTAGAAAGAAAGATCCAAGAGTTCCACAAAAGCCTGACTATTCCAAAGCAGAGGTCTCAAAAAGACCACCAAAGCTGCAAATCAAAAGAACCACTGCTCCAGCTGGTGCTGCCATCTACAAAAGAAGGAGCAAAAACCAGTTTAGCATGGAAACAATTCAAGATCTATTAGCTGGAGATGCCATTGTAAAAGCAGGCACGGAAGTAATGATAAAAGAAGATCTTGAATTGGAACAATCTGCAAGTGCTGCTCAGCCAGCTATGAACAGGCCAGCCTCTCCAAATACTTCTGCAAATAAACATCTCCCAAGAAACCCACCAGGCTCAAAAATACAAAAGTGGGTAACTGACAAACAGACCTGCGTATTGACTTTGCTCAGGTCTGGTGGAGTAGTGGAGAAAATATCAAGGGAACAAGCTCTTGGCCTGAGTCTTGAAGATTTGCAGGATCTCCTTGATCTTCCACTTAGCAGGGATGATGAAGATACAGATGCCCTAGACTTTGAACTACAATTTAAAGGTCAGATAAGGGAGCTGTTGATGAGGCAATAAAGAATTCCACAAATAATGAAGAGTTTTGGCATTATCTGTTCCAGGGGGAGATTGTTGGGATTGAACCCTATCAGAGGAACAGATAATTAAAGCCAAAACTAGATCAGAGCAGTGGATCCAGAATAAGCAGACGTTTACAGTTGGTTCATGCAAATCTCTCCCCTTGAAAGTGGTTTTATATCTGCTGACCTCCTATCTGCTGATCTTACTAAGTGCTGCCCTACAACTGCTGCTTTGCATCTACTGACAAATGTCAAAGACTGATGGAAGACCAAAGCTCTGCTGATTCAATCTACTGCCTTGAGTCAAGTACTGCTGATCCGGACAAGCACTGCTGGGTTCACAGCAGTGGAAGGATGCAGCAGCTGTTTAAAGTGTCTTTTATGTAATGTAATGTAATGTAATAGCAGTAGTTTAGTACATCAGTGTTTATAGATCAGAGGTTAGAGTTTGTTAGGAGGTTAGATGTCACTTTCATGGTGACATCAGCTAAGATGCTCAGTGGTTTGCAAGTGCCTATAAATAGTTCAGTACTTTGTACTGTTCTATTAGCTCTTCTACAACATTGTCTTCTTTGCACGAACAAACTACTGAGCTCTGGCTGAGGGGGAGTTTGCATTCATTCATCAATCATTGTAATCGTTGTTGAAACAAATTCAATCTTTCGATTCATTGTGTAAAGATGTTTGATTAAAGTATTACTCTCGTTTGATTGTATGCAAAGTTTGTTTTCATCTTAATTCCGCTGCACAACTCTTTCATTTTCATCTTAATTTCAAACGAAAATACAATAAAAAAGAAACTCAGATCCAACACCATACCATGTATACTTATTTACTAGAGGCACTTACATATTAATTATTCCAGAAAATATTTAACGCTTTTTGGGTCGGTTCCTATTATTTCAATGCAATTTGGTTCTATAAGCGATGTGCAATAAACAATATTATTCATTTCCATTTCCAACATATACATTTACCATGGCAGAGAATAGTGTTTCCCTGTCATTGGTTCAATTGAGCATCCATCAATCCCCTATTTGACCAACCGGTTTATTATTTGTTACCCATTTTAAAATTACGTTTTTACCCCCAGTTTAAAATTACGTTTTCGCCCCAAGTTCAAAATGTAATTACCATGTTGCCCCAAGCTAAAAATTACGATTTTGCCCTCGTTTCAAATTTTACGATCTTACCCTACGCTAAAATTACGTTTTCGCCCCAGCTCAAAATAAAATTATGTTTTTCCCTATCTCAAAATTACGCTTTTACACCAGTTTATTATTTTGCACCCACTTTAGAATTACGTTTTCGCCCCTAGTTAAAAATTACGTTCTTACCCCCTATTCAAACTAAAATTATGTTTTTGCCCCCAGCATAAAATTACGCTTTCACTCTCAATTCAAAATTACGTTTTTCCCCCAGTTCAAAATAAAATTATGGTTTTCCCCTTGCTAAAAATTACGATTTTTACTCTCGCTCAAAATTACGGTCTTGTCACCGTTTTAGTTTTCCTTTTTACCAAAACTATAGTACTGTCTTTTTAGTTTGTTGTGAGTTATTCGGCCATCGCCCCGCAACGCGGGCGAGGCATCAACTAGTTATCTACAAAGCCCATGAGGGGCAATAGTGCTTGCCCCCTATTGGGTTAAATGGGCGGCAAACTGAATAGTGTCAGGCAGCTACCTGGCACTTCACTATTGGTCCAACAAATTTACGATTTTATCCCGCTTTAAAATTACGATTTTGCCATCAATATAAAATTATGTTTTTACCCCCACTTAAAAATAAATTTACGCTTTTGCTCCCAGCTAAATATTTCGATTTTGCCCCCGGTTCAAAATTACAATTTTTCCCCGTTTCAATTTACAGTTTTGCCATTAGTTTTTTTCCCTTAAAAATACGATTTTGCCACTAGTTCAAAATTATGTTTTTACCCCCACTTAAAAATAAATTTACGCTTTTGCTCTCAGTTAAAAATTCCAATTTTGCCCTCTGTTCAAAATTACGACTTTGCCCCGTAAAAATTTATAGTTTTGCCATTAGTATTTTTTCTCACAGCCAAGTTACGATTTTGCCCTCAACTTAAATTTACATTTTGTTCATCGTTTTTGTTTGTTTTTCTGGTGAAATTACAATTTTGCCCACAGTGTAGAATCGCACTCATGCCGGCAGCTTCCTGGCACTTTCCCATTGGTCTATTTAATTTACGATTTTATCCCTGAATTAAATTTATGATTTCGCCATCAGTAAAAAATTAAGTTTTTCCCATCGTTTTAGTTTTTTAGCAAAACTATAAAGGTTTTTTGTTTTAATTTGTTTACTCGATTTAATTTTTTTTTTCCATGTCAATGAGCTGCCTAACACTGGCTCATTAGTCCTGAAAAAATACAGTTTTGCCCTGAGCCCAAAATTACGATCTTATCATCGTTTTAGTTTTTTTCCAAACAAAATTATAGTAGTGTTTTTTTAATTGATTGAGAATTATTCGGCTATCGCCCCGCAACGTGGGCGGGGCATCGACTAGTTTTCAACATATACAAAGAACATGGCAGAGAATAGTATCTCCCTGCCATTGGTTCAAATGGGCGGTCAGCCCTCCCCCAGCGGAACAACCAGTTTATTATTTTATATACACTCTTTAAAATTACGTTTTAGCCTCGGAATAGTGTTTCCCTACCATTGGTTCAAATGGGCGGCGAGCAATACCCATTGGACCAACCAGTTTATTATTTTATACCCACTTTAAAATTATGTTTTTGCCCCCAGTAAAAAAATACGGTTTTGCCCCAACTTCAAAATACATTTACCCTTTTGCCCCGAGCTAAAAAAGGCGATTTCGCACTCGGTAAAAAAATTACGCTTTTACCCTCAGCCAAAATTACGTTTTCGCCCCAGTTCAAAATAAAAATATGTTTTCCCCCCGGCTCAAAATTACGATTTTACACCAGTTTATTATTTTATACCCACTTTAAAATTACGGTTTTGCCCCCAGTTTAAAATTACGTCTTTGCCCCCAGTTCAAAATAAAATTATGCTTTTGCCCCCAGCTAAAATTTACGATTTCCCCCTCGGTTCAAAATTACGATATCACCCTCAATTCAAAATTACGTTTTTTCCACAGTTCAAAATAAAAATATGGTTTTCCCTAGCTAAAAATTAGGATTTTACTCTCGGGAAAAAAACTTGATTTTTCCCCCAAGTAAAAATAAAAATATAACTTTGCCCCCAGCTAAAAATCGTGTCAAGGAGCTGCCTAACACTCTTTTTACGTTTTTTTAGCAAAACTATAGTACTTTTATTTAATTGGTTAAGAATTATTCGGTCATCGCCGCGCAACGCGGATAGGATATCCCCTAGTATCACTACATTTAGGGGGTGTTTGGGATTCCTTTTAACTTGTCACTTATCACTTCTTGAGAAGTCATAAGTGAGAAGTAAGAATTTCTTACTTCTCAGTTTCTCCTTCTCAAAGCCATTTGAAGACACAAAAGTACTTATTTGAGAGTGTTTGGGTTTCCTTTTCACTTCTCAAAAGTCAATAAGTGAGAAGTTGGGGCAAAATAAGGAACCCCAAACACCACCTTACAGGAATTTTCTATCATGTATCTATTTACTTATTTTGCTTTTCTTTCAAGTTTCAACCATCCATCAACAAGAATCCTAAAAACCATCTGATGGATATTTAAACACCAACTGCTTTACCAAAAACAATCTAACTTCTCTTTTTAATCTAAAACCAATTGCATTTTTCAACATTCACACACACATACGTATTAACCTAGAGGGAGAGAGAATTGAGGGACTTCTAGATAAGGAAGAGAGAACCTGGTTGAACTAGAGGGAGAGAGAATTGAGGGACTTCTAAATAGAGAAGGGAGGACCTGGTTGAACTTCGGTTCCTACATGACATTGGCGGATTTAGCCTAAAAAATCAGGTACCCAAAAAATAATCAGGTGTATCCTTTCTATAACGGAGAGAGAGTTGAGGCATATTTTTACACTACGGAGATGGAGTTGAGGGGTATTTTTACAATGCGGAGACGGAGTTGAGGGGTAGCCCATGCTACTCCTGCTAACAATCTAACTCTGCCCCTGCTCCATGACGGGTTCCGCCTGGCCGGTGACGGCGAACACAATGGAGGTTAGAGGATGACGAGCAACCACATAAGACGGCTCCCTCTTGGTGGCGAAGGCTTTAGTCGTTTTGAAACATGAATGACTGTGAAAGCAAGTCTTCAGCAACTAAGGTGAGATATCAGGTGACTTCCGTTTTCCAGCGAAGGTTTAGAGCAATAGTTACTCGAATGTTTTCTCTCGGTTTAGATCGGCATCACCTAGAGATGATTTCGTTGTGGTAGTGTTGTACGTTATAGATCCGACGGGATCTAGCCTTTACTTGACATTTCCGCTTAGATCTGGTGTAGTTAGAGCGATTTTCTAGCAAAAGGCAAGCAGAGGCAGTTGCGGTGGCGAAAGTAGCAACCGACCGCTGGACAGTGGCGAGTAGCGGTGATAGTTGATGTTGGTGACTCGTGATGGACCCTTCGGAATGAAACGTAAATTTTTAGTAGTGTTCGGTAATAAGCTAGTTGATTCAGTGGTTTTTGGATGCAGATCTAGCAAAAATGGGGTTAAATGGAAGCTAAACTCGGTTAACTAAAGTCAGATCTGGTCAACATGTTGGCCAAGGAGTTTGGTGTATTTCGGTATACTGATAGAGCATTAGGAAGGGTTGTCTTGATGAATACATGCATAGTGTACGAGCTCATGCTTTAACACATAGTACATTTGTACGAGAACATGTGAGTTTTACGACCCCACTTTTTACAGTTTTATAAATGTTTTTTTTTTGCGGGGGGGGGGGGGGGGGGGGGGGGGGGGGGAGTTTTGCAAAGGCATACGGCATTTCAATTAATGACTCATGAGTTTCCTAAACTCGACAAATGGTTTCGAATTTCACAAATGGTTTACACATGTTTATGCTAAAAGGGGGGGGGGGGGGGGGGAAGTTTTGCAAAGGCATACGGCATTTCAATTAATGACTCATGAGTTTCCTAAACTCGACAAATGGTTTCGAATTTCACAAATGGTTTACACATGTTTATGCTAAAACATATCAGTTCTACAAAAGCATACGTGATTTATGAAATACGCAAGTTTATGCAAAAGCACATCAGTTCTACAAAAGCATACAAAGTTTTACGAAACATGCATGAGTTATCTCTAAGGACTGGATTGTCCTTCTTACATCTCTAAGGATTGGATTGCCCTTGTCACATCTCTAAGGAATGGATTTTCCTTGTTTCATTGTTGAGGACTATACTGTCATCGATATATGGAGGAGGGCCAGAGGGTCCTTGTCACACCCCAACCGATGGCGGAAACATCGGGGTGCGGCACTAAGCGTTCAGATTGCTCATGAGTTTCCATAACACTAAAAATTTCAATATAAATTAGATGAGTTCAAACATTGTCTAGATCCAACCAAGATCAACCATCACAACAAGTATCAAGAATTACATCAAGTTCCAAATATTGTTCATAACTTAATTAAATTAACTAGGTGAGTTTCTAAGCATCATCCTAGCTTGATTCCTGAATCCAACATCCTATCAGCCTGCAACATGTATTAAAATATGGTCAATACAATAATGTACTGGCGAGTATACAAGTTTGAGTGTATAACATAATAGTTTAAAAAGACTGATATCCGTCATGTAAACATAAATATAAAAAAATAGTTTCAGCCATGCTAGTGTTCACAGTCCAAGTGATAACCCAAGTGTCCCAATGCATTTACCACTTTCCTAAGAATCAAGGAAAGAAAATAGAATCCTCCTAACAATACCCCTGAGAATAATAGGGAAGTGCATTCTCCTATAGCGCTACTATTGTTAAGGCAGAACTACACACAAGGATTAAACGTTCACATAGCATAAAGAATCAACAATCAAGAATCCAAAAGTATCAAGTTTCACATTTACAGAGTATAGAGTTAGATTTCAAGTAGTTTCAAGTTTCATAGAATACATGTTGCATCCCAAAAGTTTAAAATGAACAGGGATCGAGTATACTCCTAGTGGGTGCTAAGTATCGACACCTACTAATTGGATCAAAGGGAGCTCTGAGATTAACCTGATTATAGTTTAATAGATAAGCGTCAGACAGAATAACGAGAATCGTGCATAGTGTCAGATTAGTCTCCTGATCGGATGGCCATCCGGACGGATGGTCATCCGGTCGGATGACTCATTAGATTCAAACGGACCATCATCCGATCGGATGGTCATCTGGACGGATGGCCATTCGATCGAATGGTCATTCGATCCTAAAGTGTGTTTTCCAAAATGATCAACTTTTGATGTTTTCATTGTAGCGTGAGTCCAAGTCGTTTGATCGGATGGTCATCCGATTCGATGACTGTTCGGTCGAATGACACTTCGAGTGTAAGCTTCAAAGTTCAAAGTTCTAATTCATAATAGTTTAAGTGTTGAAGTTTACTGAGATAGTCCACCTAGTCGGACGGTCATTCGATCGGACGGCCGTCCGATCGGATGGTCGTTCGTTCCCGGTGTTCTCGTCATTTGGAAACATTGTAAAATTTCTAAGTTTGAGTTTAACTGAGACGACATGGTAACGTATCGAGACAACGGAAACTTACCAAAGTTCAGCTTGCCTGATCGGATGGGAATCACCCCGTTTGATCAGACGGCTGTGCTTGGCAGAGTTTCATGTCTGACCCGTAATCCGGTCATCTTCTCCGGTGATAATCCATTTCCAAGCTGACTTCAGACTAACCATCAAGTCTACAATCCGTTTTGGTCCGGATTTCACCGTCTTAGGTAAAAAGTTAAGAAAGTTTGAAGAATAACATGAAATTAACTGAAAAAGTTAGATTTTTTGTAAAGATTCGGTGTAAACATATGGAAATCTCTTAGATCTGAGCTAGAGCTTGCCAGAAATGACATCACATAGTCGGTTGTACAACCGCCACGATGACTTCACCTTCAAGAGCTCGAATCTTGGAGATTTCATGGTGAAAAGTGTGATTTTTTGATGAAGAATCATGTGAAGGAACGTGCATAGATTGAAGTTGTATAAGAATCAAGTGTAAATCATACCGAAATCGTCGGAAAATGGAAGAAAAGTGTAGTACGTGCGCCTGGATCGGAGGGCTCTGTCACATCAGTGAAAAATGATGTGACATGTCCTATTTATAGTGTCAGAGGAGAAGTAAGGCGGTTCAGCAGACGGATCGGATGGCTGTTCGGTCGAATGGCCCTCCGATCGGATGGTCATCCGATCGGATGTCCATTCGGACAGTCCAATCCGTTTTGCAACTTTTCCGTCTTTGGTTCGTTTTGCAAGCTAGATTAAGCGTTGCGTTGCGTATTATTGTGTAGTATCATTACTTAACAAAAGTATATCATTAACACAAAGTTTCCAAGTTTACATAAGTGTCAAGCCTCTAGTATCTCGTTTTACCAAGTCTCAAGTTTCACGAGTCTCAAGAGTCAAGAGTCAAGCATCAAGTATCAAGTATCAGGAATCAAGTTTCAAGAATCAAGTATCAAGAATCTAGTATTAAGAATCAAGTATCAAGAATCTAGTATTAAGAATCAAGTATCAAGAATCTAGTATTAAGAATCATGTATCAAGAATCTAGTATTAAGAATCTAGTATTAAGAATCAAGAATCAAGTATCTAGAATTAAGTATCAAGTATCACCAAGATTCAAGTTTCTTAGCATCAAGATTCACAATGTATCATAAGTGTCAAGTTTACATAGTATAGGGGCCAATATTGGCAAAAGCTAAAAGTTCAGGGACGCAGGGCGTTACAGTCTCCCCTCCTTTAGGAGATTTCGTCTCCGAAATCTAAGAGGAAGACTGCTCGAAGAGCTGCGGATACTTGATCTTCATCTCACTTTCGAGTTCCCAAGTGAATTCGGCGCCACGCTTTCCTTCCCATCGAACCTTGACTATGGAAATTTTGCTGCGCCTCAATCGCTTGACACCTCGATCCATGATTTCGACCGGTTTCTCCACAAAGTGTAAAGCTTCATTTATTTGCAAGTCTTCGAGGGGAACCTGCAGTTCCTCGTCGGCTAGGCATTTACGAAGATTAGACACGTGGAACACTGGATGTACGTTGTTTAGTTCTTGTGGCAGGTCGAGTCTGTACGCCACCTTGCCAATCCTTTCGAGTATCGTGAAAGGACCCATATAGCGAGGAGTGAGCTTTCCCTTCTTACCAAAACGAACTACTCCCTTCCAGGGAGATACCTTGAGAAGAACCCGATCACCAACATCAAATTCTAGAGGCTTGCGCCTTTTATCAGCATAGCTCTTTTGTCTGCTCCTAGCCTTGATCAACTTATCACGGATCTGAAAAAGCTTATCCGTTGTCTCTTGAATGATTTCAGGGCCAGTAGGTTGCTTGTCACCAACCTCATGCCAGCTAAGAGGAGATCGACACTTGCGACCATACAAAGCTTCGAAAGGAGCCATCTGAATACTGGAATGATAGCTGTTGTTGTACGAGAACTCAATCAATGGTAAATGTACATCCCAGTTACCACCAAAGTCGATGACACAAGAACGGAGCATATCCTCTAGGGTTTGAATAGTACGTTCGGTCTGTCCATCCGTTTGAGGATGAAAGGCCGTACAAAGATTCAAGTGCAAACCCATAGCGGACTGGAAAGTTTGCCAAAGACGTGAAGTAAAGCGACCATCACGGTCAGAGATTATGTCAAGAGGTACGCCATGACGGCATATAATCTCATCGGTATATATTCGAGCAAGTTTCTCCACTTTATAATCTTCACGAATAGGAAGAAAGTGGGCTGATTTAGTCAAACGGTCAATGATCACCCAAATACTATCATGACCAGTCGGTGTACGGGGTAGTTTAGTTATAAAGTCCATAGCGATGCTATCCCATTTCCAAACAGGGATTTCAGGTTGTTCTAAGAGTCCTAAAGGACGTTGATGTTCAGCCTTTACCTTCGTGCAAGTAAGGCACTTAGAGACGTACGCAATAATGTCCTTCTTCATACCAGGCCACCAATAAGTCATACGCAACTCATGGTACATCTTATCAGCACCTGGATGAATAGAGTATCGGGATTTGTGAGCCTCGTTCATAATAAGCTCACGGAGATTATCGCGATCTGGCACCCAGATGCGATTTAGATAATATTGAAGTCCCTCAGACTTAGTTTCGAGTTGATCCACAGTAGCACCTCGTATTTCAATAAATAGACTACCTTCATTAGCTGACGAATACTGAGCTTCGCGAATACAAGTATGAAGATCACTAGAAATATGATAACAACGAATAGTATTAACACCTCGTATTTCAATAAATAGACTACCTTCATTAGCTGACGAATACTGAGCTTCACGAATACATGTATGAAGATCACTAGAGATATGATAACAACGAATAGTATTAACATAAGCCTTACGACTAAGAGCATCGGCCACGACATTCGCTTTTCCAGGATGATAGCGGATCTCACAGTCATAGTCATTAAGCAATTCCACCCAACGTCTCTGTCGCATGTTCAGTTCCTTTTGGTTAAAGATATGTTGAAAGCTCTTATGGTCCGTGAAAACCACACACTTGGTACCATATAGGAAGTGTCGCCAGATCTTTAACGCAAATACCACCGCACCAAGCTCCATATCGTGAGTAGTATAGTTTTTCTCATGTATCTTAAGTTGACGGGAGGCATAAGCAATAACCTTGTCCCGCTGCATGAGCACACAGCCCAAGCCACGGTTCGAGGCATCACAAATACCACAAAGTCATCATTCCCATCAGGGAGGGTAAATACAGGAGCGTTACACAGAAGGGTCTTAAGAGTCTGAAAAGATTCCTCTTGCTCGGGACCCCAAGCAAAAGGTTTCTCTTTCTGAGTCAGCGAAGTGAGAGGAACGACGATCTTAGAAAAGTCCGAGATGAATCGACGGCAATAACCCGCCAATCCTAGGAAGGAATGAATCTCAGATGCAGACTTAGGCGTACTCCAATTCTTCACAGCTTCAATTTTAGAAGGGTCAACATGAATACCCTGCTTACTAACAACGTGCCCTAGAAATTGTACTTCATCAATCCAAAACTCACACTTAGAAAATTTAGCGTATAGACGTTCACCACGCAAAAGTTCTAGCATCAAGCGTAAATGACGTTCATGATCAGCTTTAGTTTTCGAGTAAATAATAATATCATCAATAAAGACTATCACAAAATGATCAAGATAAGGTTTACAAACACGATTCATAAGATCCATGAACACGGCGGGTGCGTTGGTCAAGCCAAGAGGCATGACCACGAACTCGTAGTGCCCATAACGAGTGCGAAATGCGGTTTTGGGTATATCATCTTCGAGAACACGGAGCTGATGATAACCAGATCGAAGGTCGATTTTTGAGAAACAGGACGCGCCTTGTAGTTGGTCGAATAGATCATCGATACGAGGGAGAGGATAACGATTCTTCACGGTAAGCTTATTAAGTTCACGGTAGTCGATACACATACGAAACAAACCATCCTTCTTTTTGACGAATAGCACAGGAGCACCCCACGGAGAGGTACTTGGATGAATGAATCCTTTGTCGAGCAGTTCCTGAAGTTGACTGGATAGCTCTTGCATCTCGGAAGGTGCAAGTCGGTAAGGAGCCTTGGCGACAGGAGTTGCACCAGGTATGAGATAAATCAACAGATCTAGGAGGAGGAGGACCAGGAAGATCTTCAGGGAAAACGTCAGGGAAATCACACACTACAGGAACGTCGCTTATGTTCTTCCCCTTGCCCTTTTGTTCCACCACGTGGGCCAAGAAGGCAAAGTCCTGTTTACGTAAGCACCTGCTCGCTTGAGTGCATGACATCAGCTTCAGTCCTCTCGAAGGTCGATCTCCATAGACGTGTAATATATCATCGGACGGAAGAGGAAGACGAACAAAATTCTCATGATAAGCAATCTCGGCATGATTCTTACGCAACCAATCCATGCCGATGATGACATCAAAACTACCCAATTGCATGGGTATTAGATCAACAGTAAATACGTGGTCGTTAAGAGTCAAGGAACAACCACTGAGAATAGAATTAACTAGAATAGATTTACCATCGGCAATCTCAACCGAAAACGACTTAGGTAACTTAGAGCGTGCACAGTTTAACAAAGATTCAAATTCTACGGACACAAAGCTTCTATCGGCACCAGTATCAAATAGTATCGAAGCGTAAAGGTTATTGACGAGAAAAGTACCATTAATGACGTCATTGTCGTTACGAGCCTGGTTAGCATTAAGGTTGAACGCTCGTCCACGAGCGGCTGGTTGTTGCTCCTGGTTTAGCTGAGGACACTGATTACGGAGGTGAGCAGTATCTCCACACTTGTAGCATGCACGAACAGCTTTGACTGGCCTTCGATTATGCGAAGGAGCTGGAAGTGCTGGTAGAGCTGCCTGAACTGGGGCTTGCTGAGCTAGGTTGATTTGGCGGCAGTAGGGAGTCATGTGACCATAGCGATTGCAGTTGGTGCACAAACGACAAGCAGAGGTAACAGGATGATGAAAGTTGCAAGTTGAACACTTAGGATGAGGCCCAGTGTACTGCCTTTTGATTTCAGGAGTAGGAGGGTTTGAAACAGCAGCAGCAGGAACAGGTTTAGCAGCAGGGTTTGCAGCAGGGACAATCGCATTGCATCCTGAACCCTGAGACTTTCTCTTCTTGTTTCTGCTGCCGCTAGGCTGCTGGGTAACTTGGTTTGCTGGCTTAGAGGGAGCAGGAGTAGCAAACTGTTTGTCACGGACACGGTTGTTTTTTAAGCTTGCGGCTAGGCGATAAACTTCTTCAATAGTCTCCAGTTGAGTTGCTTCGATCGAATCACGCATTGCAGGAGGTAACCCATTGATGTACATGGTTATCATGCGCTTCGGAGTAGAAACCAAGTGAGGAACGATTAAGCTGAGTTGCTTGAAATGGGTAGTATAAGCCAGATTGTCATCACCAGTCTGCTTCAAATGCCAGTATTCTTCTTCAAGCTTCAGTTGTTCACGGGGAAATAAATAAAGTAAAGTGTCCTATTCACCTTTTACTAGTAAAGGATAAGTAGGGTGTCGAATCCACGGGGAATCAGTGGAAAGTGTAAAAGTTCGTTGCTTTAATTATCATCTACTTCTAAACTAATTGCTTTTTGCAGTTTTGAAAATAAATGTGAAAACAAATATAAATTATGGTTGTAAACAACTGTGAGAAGAGGAACCAATCTCCGGGTTTTCAGGTTATGTAGAAAATCGGTTTACGTAATTAACACTGATTGGAAATCACATAGACATGATCCGTAAAACTTGTTTCGATAAATAATTAACGGACAATATATTTGATTGCAATGATCCACGATCGAAACCGAAAGATTGATGCAAATGAATAGTAATCCAGTTAATCACCAATTTAAGATTTCATAAACATTAACAGATTCAATAATTAAAGGTTTAAAACAATGACATCCTAGAATTTAATCCCGGTTGTTGATGAACAAACCAAATAATTGATGAACTCAAATGATTACGATAATCTAATAATGTTTAATCAAAACAAACACAATAGGAACGACTAACCAAAAGTTTAACCGAATCCTAATCCAAAAAGTCGTAACAATAAGCAACCAATGTTTCGTACACAAACCCTATTCCCGGAGACGGTCACGGGATGACTAGCCGCTCATGACACTCGTGCAATCCTCAAAAGCTTGAAAGGAAGATGAAGTCATGATTGATCTTGTGAAGGATGTGATATGATGATGATGTCGTGTGATGTTGAGAGCCAAAAGAAAGTAATTTTCTGCTTCCTCCCCCAATCGACGGAATGATGAGCAATCATATTGATGATGTATTAAAGGCCCAAATATTCTAGTCTATGGATGCCAAATCACGATAGTGGGCTGCCCAAAATTAATGTTTATGTTGCTGCCAAGAAGTCCACTATGTCGGCCAGCTTAGGGCCCAAGTCTGCTGCACATATGATCCGTAAACCCCATATACATGTCACTGTTTTATTTATTTGTGCATGCATCCTAAGTCACGTAATTCCTCTTTCTGTTTGGCTTTTGTTCCATGTGTTGCCCTCTAATATAATCATGATGGTGTTGTTGACTGAGTTTCAAGCTCCAAAAAATTGTATCTTGGCTGCCAATATTCGATAGTGAGGAGTAATGATGATGTATGAGATAACAAAATGATCAAACTGCCAATTCACGTGCTAAAGTGATTTGCATTTATTGTGTTCACATTTGAGCTTACACTTTGGACCCCTCGGCTTTATTCCTTTGTAGTGTACTATTTTCAACTTTCAACTAATGATGGTTGAGCCCCTCAACTTCAATGTTTCGTATTTCTCGCATAACCAAACCATCCATTCGACCCGAAACGCATCCGAATGCTTTCGTTGGCCGCCTTTATTAATATCACATGTTCCGCTTCATCGTTAAACTCCGTAACTTCACCAAGTTACGCGTTTTTCCTGCAAACATACAAACACTCGCAAATAACCAATTCCAAGCATATAATTATGTAAAACTGAACAAAACATGTAAGATAAGCCCTCAAACACCCATGTTTCACACTCTCCATCAGAAGGCAGAATTCAAGCATCATTAATTCTCGCACCTCGGGCCATGGAAGAGCATAAGCTTCTTCATTCGAACGGATGTTTCTATAATTCGACCACCACTCCAAAGCTCTGCCTTGAAACATTCCCGTTGCATTCCTAGTCTTTAAATGCTCTGGGCACTCGCTGTTAATGAAGGTAACCTCGATGCTGTCAAACCATTCTAGCATAGCAGTCACCCCATCACCGCCCGTGAAAGGCTTAGGGTTGCAGGAGATGAAATGTTTGTAGCTGAACTTTGTGGGCTTTAGCTTCTCGCCCTTAGATTCCACAGAGGATGGCTGAGTGTTTGATCCTTGGATATCAGAGACGATCTTTGGCACGACGCGAACGATCTGGTCGGCCATAAAGGACATCATCTTTTTTCTGAGACTTCTCCCTGGATCTCTTGATAGAGTCGGATAGCTTACGGGAAGACATCTAAAGATCCAACAAAAGGATCGTATAAGTCTAGATCACAAAGTCTCACAGTATATAGATTCACACACGATAGCTTAAAGACTCAAGTTTCAACAAGTTTCACGTAGTTTAAAGATTCAAGTTTCCACAAGTTTCACATAGATTCCAATAGATTCAACATCCGCAAACCCACGACTTTCGCATGGCACGTTGTATGAAGGTTCGACAGCATGTCAGAAACGCTTATATATAGGAAGTACCAGCGGCGTATCCACCACGTTTCGGGCATATCACGTCCGCCTCGTATTCGGTGTCATGTTACGTGTCGTATTTGCCAACCGTAACAAATACATTCCACCATTATCACACGCATATAGATTAATCAAATAACCTCACATAGATTACCGTTCAACGTCCTCACCACAATCCACCAAGGCAACGAATTTCCACATGGCACGTGTTACGATAGTTCGGAAACATGATAGAAGCACTTATATATAGGAAGTACCAGCGGCGTATCCACCATGCTTCGATCATGCCACGTCCGTCTCGTCGTCGGTGTCATGTTTCGCCAACCATAACATTAGATTCCATCACTCTCACAAGACTTTCACATAGATCAACCAAGTAGTCTCAACAACTTCACCACGAGTCTGCAAAACGACGAACTTCACTTAGCGCGTGGTACGAAGGTTCGGTAACATGCCAGAAACACTTATATATAGGAAGTACCAGCGGCGTATCCACCATGTTTCGGACATGCCACGTCCGCCTCGTCTTCGGCGCTAGGCTACGTTTCGTATTTTGTCACTCAAAACAACACATGCGCACTAGAATACACATAGATTACTCATAGATTACACAAGTAGTTTCTCATAGCTTAGAGTTCAACATTCTCATCACCGACCTGCAAAACACTAGATTTCGCATGGCACATGGTATGAAAATTGGTAACATGTCGGAAACACTTATATATAGGAAGTACCAGCGGCGTATCCACCATGTTTCGTCCATGTTACTTCAGTCTCGTCTTTCGGTGCCATGTTACGTATAGTGCTTTGCTACCACAACAACTCATAGATTAACAAGTAGTTTCACATAGTATTACATTCAATCATGCTTCACATAGTTTGATCAAGATTCCCACATAGATTAACATGATGAATAAAGCTTTGTAAATTTAGTTTGATCCTGAGAGATTAGAGTTAGAGTTTTAGATTGCGGACATACGTGCGATTTTGTGTAAAAAGTCTCAAAATAAATGAAGAATCAAGTTTAAAACCACACATAAAAATCGAGATAACGTAAAAGACAGGCTCATAAAACATAGGATTGTTTCGGGTAGAAGAACGTCGACTAACCAAAGCGATTCGAAACCCTCTCGAATTGAGGCGACGTGTCTTGACTTACTTAGACAAATACATCATCGATGTTAGGCCTACGATATTCGTCCTTTTGGTCATTTCACGTTCCTAATTGATTGGGAATTTCGAGACTTTGGCGAGACACAAAAATCAAAGAGTGGGACTAGTCATTAAGGTATGAGTTTCACCTCTATCTTGAGAACATTGTACCCTAGTGGCGTCGGTACTTATCAAAAGATAAGACTTACTAGAATATAGTATGGAAATTTCCTATCAAGGTTCAGATGTCACTCCTGACTTGAGGGCAAATCTCGTGCAAAATACAAACACTGATCAGCAGTGTTTTCAAAGTATCCAAGTGTATATCGTGTCGGCCTTAGGAAAGGCATGTAAGTTTAACAGGGAATGTGCTGCTAGGAAGCAGATGCGGTAGAATGCATAAGTCTTAAACAACAGATAAGCGTCAAGTTTCCTAGAACCATAGACTAGGCAAAGCATTCCTACTTTTCCTAATTCCCTATAGTCATGGCTCTGATATCAATATGTCACACCCCAACCGATGGCGGAAACATCGGGGTGCGGCACTAAGTGTTCAGATTGCTCATGAGTTTCCATAACACTAAAAGTTTCAATATAAATTAGATGAGTTCAAACATTGTCTAGATCCAACCATCACAACAAGTATCAAGAATTACATCAAGTTCCAAATATTGTTCATAACTTAATTAAATTAACTAGGTGAGTGATGTGTGTAAAATGCAACATATAAATTACATCAAATGAGGTACAAAACTAACACTTTTAAGTACTAATGTTGGAAAAAGTGTGCTTTTGTCTTCCTTTTGTATTTTCAGGACCAAATGAGCTTAATTGAACAAAAGGAAAAAATATGCAGCAAAATCTAACAAGAATACAAAGAAAAGGAATAAACGTGGCATGCCCGACCCCTCGACAACATCTTCCCAAGCAAAAACAAGAGAACAGAAGGCTGACCACGGCCCCGTGCCCAGTGGACACGGGGGCGTGGCCAAGTGCCTGCAAAAAAGACAAAGCTATAGAAGCTTCTATTCCTAGCACGGGGGCGTGCCCAGCTCAACACGGGTCGTGGTCATTGCTAAGATTCGCAGAATCTTGCCAATATTGATAGTACAGATACGCTTCTACACACGGGGTCGTGCCCAGCGAACACGGGGGCGTGTGGAGCCTAATATAGACAATTGCAATTAATGAAGAAAGAGAAAGGGAGTGGACACAGGGCCGTGTCCGGGCTTCTGTGTAGGCTATAAATAGGGGTGCTTGGTTCACTTCAAAGGTATCCCTTGGCAAACCACCTCTCTCCCACTTCACCACCACTCCACCACCACTACAACACCCACATCCACCACCATCATCCATCATCCACCATAGAGTGTGTGTAGTAGTCTCGGGATCCAAGATTGATAGTAAGAGTTCTTGACAATCAAAGGCCATGTTTGCCTAAGTCTCTTACATCACTTGGTGAAAACAAACATTTAATGTAATACTTTTGATTTTTAATCTTTTCGCACTTTTTATTTGGTTTTGTATTAATGACTTTAATAACTAGTTTCTTATGTTGAAGGTGAAACTTCCTTATCATTTGTCCGTGGTGTCTTGGCGTTATTTTACTGTCTATATAAAATAAAAGATTTACACCATTCATATCTATACGGTCTATATAGAGATATGTTGGCTACCTGGTCAGGGGTTAAGGGAATGGTTTGGTAAGGTTCTTGCCTTGTTCAGTGTATAGATCCTGCAAGGACCTGGGTCAAGCTTACTAGGACCTCCTTCAACACTCACTGGTATTGGATGGCGGGGGTGCGAATGGCTTGATTCCCTCATATGTAAACTACTATTAATATATTAACCCGGCTACTTGGGATTGTATCCCTGCTGACTCAAACCACTTAGCCGAGGGTAACGTCACCTTCAAAAGAGGGGCCTACCACATTACTCATTAATAACTTAATTAATTATCTTTCAATATTCCGACCCTTTGGGATTGTATCCTTGCTGACTCAAACCACTGGGTTGAGGGTAACGTCACCTTCAAAAGAGGGGCCTACTACTATAACTAAGATAATCTCTTAAAAAGCGCAAAAGTGCAGAAATCATCAAAGGTTACATTAAAGGCGAGTCGGATCCAAGTGATTCATCTTGTCTATTTGTTTTTATTTTATTTTCAGCATTTTTTTAGTTTTTATTTTCATATTTAAAACATTTTCTAAAACTTTTGATTTGATTAGACGTTGAGGATAAACCGGTACTAAAAGCTCTTGTGTCCTTGGACGACCTCGGTATCTTACCAACGCCATACTACGCTCACGATGGGTGCACTTGCCCATATGTGTGTTTAGTGTTAGTAGAATATCGTGTTTTATAAATTTAAAACTTGACTAAAGTGTTAAAAAGGGCTTAAAATATCAATAAAAACATATAACGCTACACACGCATCAAGTTTTTGGCGCCGTTGCCGGGGACACAAGGATTTTAAGAAAACTTAAAATCGACGGCCTAATCAGTTTTTCAAAACCTTTTTAAAATCGCGCGCACATCTTTTTCATTTTAGTTAGTTTTTGCATTACAGTAGACTGAACACGGGGACGTGCTCGCTGAACACGCCCCCGTGCTACATTATTTTTACAAAACTCCCAGATATAGAGTCTGAACACGGGGTCGTGTTCACTTAACATGCCCCCGTGCTACACAAAACCGGTGACATTTTTTAAAACGCCCAGATACAGAACCTGAACATGGGGCCGTGTCCAACCTCTGTTTCTGTTTTTATTTTTGTTTTCTGGTCCCGAGACTCTGTTGTAATCTGCTGAGTGATTCTTATGGATCAATACTCAGAAGGTTACAACTACCACTATGAGAAGGATGATTATAGGGAAGACTATTGTACCATTTGTGGTAATCCTCATTCGGTACAATATTGTGACCTATTTGAACCATCCCCTTCATACACCTACTATGAGGAGCCCAGGTACGAGCCATCCACTTCATACACATCCTATGAAGAGTCAAGGTATGAACCTTCTCCCTCATACTCATATTTTTATGAACCAAGGTATGAGCCTTCATACTCATACTTTGAGGAACCAAGATATGAGCCTCCACCTTCATATGCTTACTATGAGGAACCATGGTGTGAACAACCCACCTCATATGAGTACTATGAAGAACCAAGTTACGACCCTTATCCATCATATACTTACAATGAGGAACCATGGTGTGAACCATCTACCTCATATGAGTACTATGAGGAACCAAGGATCGAACTTCCGAATTCAAGCTTTGAGGATACTTATTCCACTCAGTTTGACGAACCACCAACTATCTCACCCGTAGCTGAAAAGATAATAGAACACCTTAAAACTATCGAGCGTTATATAAAAGAAGCCCGCGCAAGAGAAGAGGAATCCCGCGCAAGGGAAGAATTAACATGTAATAAAGAAGAGATGGTTGAAAAGGTAAAAATGGAAGAACAAGTAAGTGAAAAACCGACACATGAGTTAAACAACAAAAAAGGTGAGTCCGATAACGTTAAAATTCAAGAAGAGTCTAATTTTCAAGAAACTAATATCTTGTCACCTTCTTTCGAAAACCATTGTTTGACGAAATGGTAAGCATTAAGTTAACAAATGATCAAACTACGCTAATAAAAGATGATCCATTTGAAATTAACATTACACCGGTTCCATGTTTCTTTCAAAATTCCTTTATTAGTAATATTACAATTGATAAAGATCTTTGTGTTAATATAATGCCCAACTACATTTTCGAAAAATTAAGTATTGGTGATTTTTCTCCACTTCAAATTCCCATTTTTCTATCTAATTGGAAAACAATAAAATCAATAGGGATAGTTGAAGATGTGTTAGTCCAAACAAATCAAATGGTAATCCCAACCGACTTCTTCATCCTTGATGACGCTCCGCTAGTGTTGGGACGACCTTTTGTAAAAACCCACGAAGCTTTGAAAAATCGGAAGCATAACAATCTACCCATTCAATTAGGGGCATTCAAAAGAAGTGTCGATCTTGAGCGTTCAATGAAATATCCATTCGGCAATAATGACCCCCTAATTGAAGATGAAGATGAACCACCTGATACAAGAGAAGAAATCGACCACTTTGTTGAAGAAGAGGTCGCCATAGAACAAACCTTCTTGGTTCTTGATCAAAATGAGCAACCAAATAAGGAGTCTCCAAAGACCCACTACTTGAGCTCAAAGAACTTCCAAAAGGTTTGGAATATGCTTTTCTCGACAAAGATGGTACGTTACATGTAATTATTTCGTCAAAATTAACTAGTGTAGAAAAAGAAAAATTAATCACACTTTTGAAAAAACACAAAAACACGATCGCATGGAAGCTTGTAGATATTAAGGGAATAAGTCCTTCCATGTGCACGTAATACAACCACAACGTAGAGTAAATCCAAACGTCCAAGAGGTGGTTAAAAATAAAGTCATCAAATTACTTGACGCTGGACTCATTTACCCAATCTCCGATCAAATTACTTGAAGGTTCAAGTAGTTCCTAAGAAAGGAGGTATGACGGTGGTCACTAATGAGAAAAATGAATTAATACCAACAAGAACCGTCACATGATGGAGAGTATGTATAGATTATCGTCGATTAAATGAGGCAACAAGGAAATATCACTTCCCTTTACCTTTTATTGATCAAATGTTAGAAAGATTATCCAGTCACAAATTTTATTATTTCTTAGATGGTTTTTCAGGTTACTTTCAAATACCGATAGCACCCGAAGACCAAGAAAAGACAACATTCACATGTCCCTACTGAACTTTTGCTTATCGACGCATGCCTTTTGGTCTATGTAATGCCCCCCGCAACTTTTCAACGTTGCATGGTGGCCATCTTCCATGATATGATAGAAAAGACTATGGAAGTCTTCATGGACGACTTTTCTATCTTTGGAGATTCGCATGACCAATGCCTCGATAACCTTGAACGAATGCTATCCCGATGTGAGGAAACCAACCTCGCCCTTAATTGGGAAAAATGTCATTTCATGGTAACGGAGGGAATAGTACTCGGCCACAAAATCTCAAGTAAAGGAATGGAGGTTGATCGAGCTAAAATAGACACTATTTCTCGATTACCACCCCCATCCTCCGTTCGAGCCATCAGAAGTTTCCTAGGGCATGCCGGATTTTATAGACGATTTGTCTCTGACTTTTCAAAAATCTCAAGGCCTTTAACAAAATTACTTGAAAAAGATGCTCCTTTCATCTTTGATAAGGATTGCAACAAAGCATTTCTAACACTAAAAGAAATGCTAGTCAATGCACCTATCATGATAGCGCCTGATTGGAAATTACCTTTCGAAATTATGTGTGATGCAAGTGACTTTGCAGTTGGAGCCGTCTTGGGACAAAGAAAAGATAAGCATTTTCACCCAATATATTACGCTAGTAAAACACTTAACGATGCACAAGAAAATTACACAACAACTGAAAAAGAATTACTAGCTGTAGTATTTGCTTTTGATAAATTTCGTTCTTATCTTGTTCTTTCTAAAACGATAGTTTATACAGACCATGCAGCCATTCGATATCTCTTTAAGAAACAGGATGCTAAACCACGTTTAACTAGATGGATTCTACTCCTCCAAGAATTTGACATTGAAATAAAAGACAAAAGAGGAGCAGAAAACACCGCTGCAGATCATCTTTCCCGCTTGGAAGATCCAGCTTTGGAGGCAACTAGGGACGAGCTAATCAATGAAAAGTTTCCAACGGAGTCCATAGAAATGGTGGAATACCGAGAAGAGCCATGGTACGCCGACTATGCTAACTACTTAGCTAGCGGAATAGTCGCAAAAGGATGGCCACATCATCAAAGAAAAAAAATTCTTTGCCGATGTAAAACATTATTTTTGGGAAGATCCTTATCTTTTTAAAATGTGTGCCGACCAACTTATCCGTCGATGCGTACATGGTAGTGAAGCAAGAAGAATTCTCCGTCATTGTCATGAAGGTCCATACGGAGGACATCATGGTGCCGCTAATACCGCACGAAAGGTATTTGATTCAGGATTTTATTGGCCAACCATTTACAAAGACGCCCAAAGTCTTATCAAGACATGTGACACTTGCCAACGATCAGGTAATATTTCTTCCAAAAATGAAATGCCACAAAATGGCATTCTTGTTTGTGAAATTTTTGATGTGTGGGGACTCGAATTTATGGGACCTTTCCCACCGTCAAAAGGAAACAAATATATACTTGTGGCAGTGGATTACTTGTCTAAATGGGCCGAGGCCGAAGCCCTTCCAACAAATGATGGAAGAGTTGTGGTAAGATTCCTGAAACGATTATTCTCTCATTTTGGAACTCCAAAAGCATTAATAAGTGATAGAGGTACCCATTTTTGTAACCATCAACTTGAATTTTTTTTAACAAAGTATGGGGTCTATCACCGGGTCTCAACAGTATATCACCCTCAAACAAATGGACAAGCCGAAGTGACTAATCGAGGTTTAAAAAGAATACTTGAAAAAACCGTAGGGTAAAATAAAAAGGAATGGGCTGATAAATTAGACGATGCTTTATAGGCTTTTCGAACTGCATATAAAACAACAATATGTACCACCCCATATAAGCTTGTCTATGGAAAAAGTTGTCATTTGTCGGTAGAGATTGCACACAAAGCCTACTGGGCAATTAAAAACGTAAACTGAGACATAAAAATTTCCGGTAAAAATCAATTTTGTCAATTAAATGAATTAGACGAATTAAGGAATCACACATACTCTAACTCCGAAATTTATAAGGAAAGAATAAAAAATTGCATGATAAACACATTAAACCAAATGAATTTCGGGTAGGAGATCAAGTTCTATTGTCTAATTCACGACTTCGATTATTTCCTGGTAAATTAAAGTCTAGGTGGTCGGGACCTTTTTCTATCACCTACATTTTTCCACACGGTGCAATTGAAATTAAATCTCGGAATGGAATCCCATTTAAAGTCAATGGCCAATGGCTAAAGCTTTATCAAGGATTTATTGAGGATGAAGAGGAGGAGATCTCGCTACAAGCGGCCGAAGAATAAACAAAGGTTTGAGCATCAACATCATATCTTGTAAGTAACGAACGATGGAAAAACTTCTAAATCGGTAAGATTTCTAAAAACCAAGTTTTGGGAAACAGGTCAGTCACACGTGCACTAAAAAAATAATATATAATTTTTACCCACCCACGGGGCCGTGTTCACGTAACTGACGGGGATAAAACCCCTTTTTTCTTCATTTTTCACTTCAACACGACCCACTTCCCCCGAAAACTCTCTGGTTCCACCGGAAATTTCTGCAGATTTTCACGTTCTTCCGACTTCCAACAACGTCAAGGTATGATTCTATCATCATAATTAGTTAGATTAATCACTTGCATGTAGTTTCATATAAAAAAAATTGGGGAAAAATCTAGGGTTCTTCAACTTGAACAGAATCAAACCTCAAATTTTTGCTTAGATCTGTTAGTAGTAGTATAGTTGCATGTTATAGGAAGTAAATCAAATTAAATTGTTTGTAGATTTACCCGATTTCAAACAAAAACCTTAAACCCTTGTTTTTGAACTGAAAAGATGAAATTGAAGGGGTAATCGGTTTGTTTTTGAAAAAACGGCACTTGGGGTTTCATTTTCGGGGAAAACCGCCCCTACTCAACCAAAAATTTTCAAGTTTTCGGGACTGGGTCAAAAAATTGGGTTTTTGGGAAACAGACGCCTGAGCACGGGGTCGTGCTCAGCGAGCACGGGGGCGTGTCGAGCTAATTTTCGGCAAACATGGAGTGTGTCCAGTGAACACGGGGCCGTGTTCAGCTGGCTGTTTTCAGTTTTCTTCGAAAATTTATTATTTCATGCTAATTGTTTGGTGTTTTCTTTCACATGGCCAAGAAATTTACAAGATTCAACCAGAATGAGTGGGCTGCTCAAGCCCGGTTTGAAATTCTTAAGACAAGGCCCAAAGAAAACCCACGACAAGTCTGCCTAGACACCTTAGAAGCAGTGGGGCAGATCGACCGCTTCACACTCTAGTCACTGGTCCACTGAGGGCAGCCCTTTGCACTAGACTCCACTCAGTTCACGAGTACAACATGGAGTTTTACAGCACGCTTGCCTTCAAGGGAAAAGCGGAGTTGTTTGATAATGAGAGGGTGGAATTTCGTTGTGCTGGGAATATGCTTTCAATATCGATTGCACAATTTGGGGCAATCATTGGGTTATATGCTGAAGAGGATGCTGGAGATGAGGAAAACACGGGTGGTCTCTGTGAACTCCTACAAGACCAACGTCAAGCAGCATGGGCTCAAATTGGGGAAGGACACTATAACCCAAGCCAGACCAAGAGCACACAGTTGCGGGACCCTCTATACCTCTACATTCATAGGGTCCTTAGAAACTCTCTCTGCCAAAGGCACGACAGTACTGGTGTTGTAGGTTTACGTGATCTGACTGTCCTCTACTGCATTCACAACCGTGTGCACCTCGATGTTCCACACTTGCTCCTTCGCAACATGCACCTGAACCAACTAGCCAATCCCCCGACCCCTATCTTCTTTGGAGGGTGGATCTACCACCTCTTCAAGAACTTCGTGCAAGGGATGCCAAGGTCCTTCCATAGGGGCCCATGGTCGGGTAAGGTGGATCTCGTCATATGCCGCTCAATGGGGATTATTAATGAAGCGGGTGGCAGAATAATTAGATTTCAAAAGGTTCAGGGACATGTGTGGAACCCACAAGAGGCTCTCGTCCTTCACGCCCCACAAATCCGTCCTCCTCCCAAGTTCCAGTATCAGCATCATGGTGATCTGGGCCAATCCTCATCTCAAGGAGGTGGTTTTCCTAATTTCCAAAGTTTACATGATCTCTTGTAGGAAAACCTCATGTGCACCCATAACACCTACAATATGGCGTGCAACACGTACACCGGGTCGGAGTTATAGAGAGGAACATCTCCGACATGCAAGATGATATCAGCAACATCCAGGAGTACATGGCGGGCAAAGGAGGAGATGACGAGGACGAAGATATGGATTGAGATGAAGGCGTTGGAGGCGATGTGACACGGTTGAAGGTCTTAACAGGTTAACCCCTTACTCTTAAAAATAATTATCTAGCCTGTGCGCCATTGTTGAACAATTTACTTCCCGTTAACACTTTTAATTTCTTGCATTTTTTTTTTAGTTTATGTTGTGGATGTTGAACTTATGGTAATGTAGGATGCTTGTTATTTTGTGTGGTGTGGTATTTTTAAGTAAAACAGGTACCTAGGAGGCTTGGAAGCACTAAGTATTAGTGCTACATAAGCCTGGAAACCAGAACCAAAAGCCAAAACCCGTTTTCGAAGATTGCAGATTGTTATCACGGGGCCGTGCCTAGCCTGCACGCCCCCGTGTCCATTGCCCAGAACCTGCTATTTGTTTAAATTCTGCCCGACACGGGGTCGTGTTCACCAGGCATGCCCCCGTGTCCACCTTCTGTAAGTTTTCGTTACTAGCAATCTGAACACGAGTCCGTGCTCACCCAGCACGAGGTCGTGTCCAGATGCCCAGTAACACCAAAACCTTGTTTTAAACACCTTTTTACACATTCAATCAACCTAAAAACTTATTTTTGGGACACATTGAGGACAATGTGTAATTTAAGTGTGGGGAGTAACGCCCTGCATCCCTAAACTTTAGACTATTGGCAAGTTTAGTCCCTGGACCTTGCCTAATTGTCAATTTAGTCCATGAACTGTGTAGTCGTTAATATTTTGGTACTTGGTGAATTCTATGTCATATACTATGTACTTGGAATGTCTAAATCTATATACTTGAAATGCCTAATTCTATATACTTGAAATGCCTAATTCTATATGCTGGGAATGCCTAATTCTAGATACTTTGGTGCTTGACTCTTGAGGCTCGTGAAACTTGAGACTTGGTTGAACGAGGGACTGGAGTCTTGTCACTGGCGGAAACTATGAATACGCAACGCAACGTTTGGTCTAGCGCGCGAAAAGAATCAAAGACGGAAACGCGGAAAGGATGGATTGGCCGAGTGGCAATCCGATCGGATGGCCACTCGATCGAGTTCCCATCCGATCCGTGCACCGCCTTAACCTTCACACTTTCCCACACTATAAATAGGCCTGTCACATCAGTCCTTCGCTGATGTGACAGCCTCACTCGACCCAGACGCACGCACTCCGACTTTCCTTCATTTCTTGGCGATTTCGGTACGTTTTACACTAGATTCTTGTACTTTCTTGATCTACACAGCATTCTCTACGAGATTCACCTTTGAAATCTCACTTTTCACTGTGAAATCTCTTAAATCTGAATTCTTAAGGGTGATGTCATCAATGGTAGTTTGTATAAACTACTATATGATATCATTCCTGATAGAATCTAGCTTAGATATGAGGAATTTCATGCGTTTTACACTAAATCTATATTAGATCTAAACTTTTCAAGCTAAAATCCTATGTTTATCTTCATCTTTTCTTGAACTTTTACATAAAACAGTAAGATCTAGATCTAAACGGACTGTAGACTTGATTGGTAGTCTAGAGTCGGCTTGGAAAAGGATCGTTACCGGAAAAGATGACCGGAGTACGGATTCTGACATAAATATCATCATGAACCGATGACCGAACGGACTGGGGTGATTCCCACCGAATCAGATCGGTTGAACACTGATGAGTTACCGCTGCCTTAATACGTAACACGTCGTCGTTGCATTAAATAGAAACTTAGAGTTTTACAATTTGAGAACGGGACAAGGTAACCCGATCGAGTGGCAATCCGATCGGATAGCCATCCGATCGAACAGCCACCCAATCGAGTGACACTTGCCCTTAACACTATACATTCTTGAAACCTTGAAGTCCTGATCGTCGAGTGGCAGCCCGATCGGATAGCCATCCGATCGAGCAGCCACCCGATCGAGGCAACAAGGAAATCCTAAACTTCGATCGAGTGGCGACCCGATTGGATAGCCATTCGATCGGACAGCCATTCGATTCCCACACTTTCGTCAATCTAGAGTAGAGTGGCAACCCGATCGGATAGCCATCCGATCGGGCAGCCATCCGTCCCCTTCACAACACGTGTCACCTCCATCGAATGGCAATCCGATCGGATGGCCATCCAATCGGATAGCCATCCGATCAGGATTGACTGATCTGACACTTGGTTAGAATCTTGTTATTCCGTCCGACACTTATCCGTTGTAATCTAATCAGGCTAATACTAAAGAGCTCCCTTTGATCCAATAACGATTAATCTGTTAAGCAATCACTGTGAGTATACTCGATCCCTTTTTATTTTAAACTTTGGAATACAGCATGTATTCTATAAACTATGAGACTTGATACTTTTGCAAACTAAACTCTATCCTACGTGTATGTGAAACTTGTGATTCTTGTATTCTATTTATGCTATGTGAATGTTTAATCCACGGTGTGTAGTTCCGCCTTAATAATAGTAGGCTATAGGAGATGCACCTCCCCATTATTCTTGGGGGTATTGTTAGGAGGATTCTAGTTTTCCTTGAGATTTGGGAAAACAACAAAGCATCGGGATACTTGGGCTATCACTTGTTGGACTGCGAATACTAGCATGGCTGAAACTATTTTGTTACACTATATATGGATATGAGTTATTTTATACTACTATACTATTACTCAAAATTGTATACTCGCCGGTACATTTTTGTACTGACTCTACTTTAATACATGTTGCAGGCTGATAGGACGCTGTGAATCAAGAACTTGCTAGGATGCTGCTTAGAAACACATCTTAGTTAAATTTAAAAACTTGAATCTAATTTGGATAATTGTACTTGATAAATTTGGGATGTTTGATGCTTTTAGACAAGTTGTTATGAAACCTTGATTGATATCTATTGAAACTATTAGCGTTATGGAATCTCATGAGCAATCTGAACTCTTAGTGCTCGCACCCCGATGTTTCCGCCATCGGTTGGGGTGTGACAGATTGGTATCAGAGCCATAACTATAGGGAATTAGGATAAGTAGGAATACTTGCCCTAGTCTATAGTTCTATGAATCTTGATTCTTATCTACTGTTCAAGACTTATGCATTCTATCGTATCTGCTTCCTAGCAGCACATTTCCCGTTAAACTTACATGCCTTTCCTAAGGCTGACACAATATACACTTGATACTTTGAAAACACTGTTAATTGGTGTTTGTATGTTGCACAAGATTTGCCCTCAAGACAGGAGTGACATCCGAACCTTGATGGGAAAATCTCCATATTAATCTAGTAGGTCTTGTCTGCGGATAAGTACCAACGCTATTAGGGTATGATGTTGTCAAGTTAGAGGTGAAACTCAGACCTTGATAGGTAGACCCACTCCGTGATGTTTTATTTATGTCTCCCCAAGGTCTCGAAATTTCCATTCAATTGGGTACGTGAAATTACCAAAAGGACGAATATCATAGGCCTAACATCGATGACGTATTTGTCTAAGTAAGTCAAGACGCGTTACCTCAATTCGAAAGGGGTTCGAACCACCTTGGTTAGTCGCCGTTCTTCTACCCGGAACAATCTACGTTTTATGAGCCTATCTTTATGTTATCTCGATTTTTACGTGGGGTTTTAGACTTGATTCTTCGTTTACCTTGATTCTTCGTTCATTTTGAGATTTTCCACACAAATTGCACGTATGTCCGCAATCTAAAACGTTAACCCTAATCTCAGGATCAACAAAATTTATGAAGCTTTATTCTATCATGATAGCCATCTTGATCGACTATGATGCTTTGTGAATCTATCTGATGAATCTATGTATTGTTATGGTTGTAAGACACTAAATGTATCATGGCATGGAAACACGAGGGAGAAGTGACGTGTCTGAAGCATGGTGGATACGCCGCTGGTACTTCCTATATATAAGTGTTTCAGACATGTTACCAACTTTCGTACTAAGTGCCATGCGAAACTTAGTGTTTTGTAGACCGGTGATGAGTTTGCTGAAATCTCATCCATAGGAAACTACTTAAGTAATCTATGAGGAATCTATGTGTAATCTATGCGTACTCTAGCGTAATCTACGTGTAATCTAAGTATGTGTTGTTTTGAGAAACAAAATGCGAAACGTAGCCTAGCGCCGAAGACGAGGATGATGTGGCATGTCCGAAGCATGGTGGATACGCCGCTGGTACTTCCTATATATAAGTGTTTCTGACATGTTACCGAGTCTTCGTACCACGCGCTAAGTGAAGTTCGTAGTTTTGTAGGCTCGGGTTGAAGTTGTGGAATCTAATTGGTTAATCTATGTTGAATCTATTTGGTTAGTCTATGTTGAATCTATTTGGTTAATCTATGTTGTGAAAAGTGGTGGAATCTAATGTTGTGGTTAACGAAGCGTGACACCGATGATGAGGGGGACGTGGCATGATTGAAGCATGGTGGATACGCTGCTGGTACTTCCTATATATAAGTGCTTCCATCATGTTGCCAAACTTTCGTAGCACGTGCCATGCGGGATTTCGTTGTTTGTGGAATGTTGACATGAATCTATTGGAAACTATTGAATCTATTGGAATCTATGAATCTATTGGATCTATTGGAAACTATTGAATCTATTGGAGTCTATGAATCTATTGAACCTATTGAAACCTGTGGAATCTATTGGAATCTATGAGAAACTATTGGAGTAGTCTATGTGGATCTATGATGATGAGTGTCTTTTACGACACGTAACATAACACCGAGTACGAGGTCGAAGCGATTATGCCCGGAGCGTGGTGGATACGCCGCTGGTACTTCCTATATATAAGCGTTTCTGACATGTCGCCAAACTTCGTACAACGTGCCATGCGAAGGTCGTGGGTCGCGGTATTTATGTGAATCTTGAGTCTTAGCCTATCGTGTGTGAATCTATATTAATCTAGACTTATATGATCCTCTTGTTGGATCTTAGGATGTCTTATCGAAAGCTCTCCGACACTCTCAAGAGATCCATGGAAAAGTCTCAGAAAAAGATGATGTCCTTCATGGCCGACCAGATCGCTCGAGTCGTGCCAAAGATCGTCTCTGAGATCCAAGGATCGAACACTCCGCCCTCTTCTGTTGACTCTAAGATGGAGAAAGAAAAGTCTACCAAGTTCACCTATAAGCATTTTATCTCTTGCAACCCTATGTCTTTCACGGGCAGTGATGGAGTGACTGCTATGCTCGAGTGGTTCGACAGCATCGAGATTACCTTCATTAACAGCGAATGCGCTGAACATCTAAAGACTAGGATTGCAACGGGAATGTTTCAAGGCAGAGCATTAGAGTAGTGGACAAACGAGAGAAACATCCGATCGAATGAAGAAGCCTATGCTCTTCCATGGGCTGAGGTGCGAGAATTAATGATGCTTGAATTATGTCCTCCTCATGAACAACTGAAGCTTGAAGAAGAGTTCTAGCATTTGAAGCAGATTTGTGATGATAATCTGGCTTATACTACCCGCTTCAAGCAGCTCAGCTTGATTGTTCCTCACTTGGTTTCTACTCCTAAGCGAATGATAACCAAGTATCTCAATGGTCTACCTCCTGCTATGCGTGATTCTATTGAAGCAGCTCAACTCGGAAATATTGAGGAAGACTACCGTCTCGCAGCCAGTCTCAACAACAATCGTGTTCGTGATAAGCAGTTTGCTAACCCTGCTCCATCCAAATCTGCACATCAAGTTACCCAGCAGCCAAGTGGCAGCAAGAACAAGAGGCGAAAGTCCCAGAGTTCAGGATGCAATGCTATTGTTCCTACTACGAATCCTGCTGCTAAGCCTGTTCTTGCTGCTACTGTTCAGAACACTGCTGCCCCTGAAGTTAAGAAGCAGTACACCAGGTCTTACCCCAAGTGTACCACTTGTAATTTTCATCATCCTGTTGCTTCTTGTCGCAACCCCCGCCCCCTTATCTGTCCCGGGAATGGGCGGCCGCGAACATCAGTGTCGGTGGTATCATTTTGTTTATTATTTTGGCAGCGGAAATTTCATCAGGACCGTAGTTAGGAAATGTTTATCAGAGTAAAACCACCATATTTTATATTAATAACCACATGGGTAAAACCCAAGTTTATCATTACAACATAGGGATAAACCCTATTTTATTGAATTTAAAACATCGTCTTTTAGGTAACTTTTATAGCCACATTTTTCCAAGCCATCAGTGCTCTCAAGCTGGCTTTCTTCTAATTTGGCTTTCACATTTTGTTACCTGAAACGCGTTTTAAAAACATTTGTCAGTGGGAAATACTGGTGAGTGAATCCCAGTTTAATCAAGAAGAGTTTTATCAATTAACACAGTATTGAGAGCTATCACATTGTTTATTTCTACACAATTACTCATTCAGTATTGTCAATCCTGACTGGTAGGTCATATTACACATTGGCTAACTCGTTGTCCAATTGTAACGTGTTCCACATTTTGTATACAAAACCCCCAACATACCGGCAGTAATTGAAGAACTACAAAGACTCAATCACTGCTTAATCACATTGTAAAGCATTTAAGGTTTTGTAAAACAGTTCACAAAAAGGTTTACAAAAAGAGGATAAACTCGCATTGCTGTCTTAGACTTCTTTTAGGGTTTCCTGGTGATTTATCTATAATTTACACAAATGTACATATGTTAGTATAATAACCCTTTATTTATATTAACGAGACCCTCCCCGAGACGGCATTCCAACGACTACGTTGGGCAGAACCACGACAGTCGTTACGGAACCCTGGATCAATCGGGCAGCGTATCTAATACGTAACTGGGGTTATAATACTTACAACAGAGCAGAAGTTCGTTAATTAGGGGGATATTATACCCGATTATAGTGTCTACTATCAGAAATTTGAGATAAAGAAAAGGAAATGAGCGAGTTTCAACTGAAGGCCCGATGCCCTCTTATATAGGGCCTGAAATTGGTTTCCTCGCGGCCCCCGTAAGGTTAGAACTCGGGCTACACGGCCCGCGTAGTAGGGGGGTCTACGTCGTAGCTGATCCGGGTCACGAATAGGTCCAACACGTGTTGCCACGTGTCATCACCGGGTGAGGCCTCGTTGATGATCGCTCGCGGCCCGCGTAGGCAGTAGCCAAAGGCTACGCACCCCACGAGAGCCTCATTTTTCTTTTTTTTTTTAATTTTATTTTTATAAAAATAAAGGTATTCGGGGTCCGTTTTCGCGTACGGGGTGTATTTTAGGACATATAAGGA
Organism: Helianthus tuberosus; assembly: GCA_030545235.1. Lineage (NCBI taxonomy): Eukaryota > Viridiplantae > Streptophyta > Magnoliopsida > Asterales > Asteraceae > Helianthus > Helianthus tuberosus. The sequence continues at coordinate 61,752,460 of CM060429.1, read as the reverse complement.
TATTTAAAAAATATATTAGGGTGTCAGAAAAATTTCAGGAGGGTTGTTATATCCTCCCCACCTTGTTTTAGAGCTCGTCCTTGAGGTCTACTAGAACAAGTGTGGATATTTCCTTTGCATTTCTGATTCAAGCTCCCATGTGTATTCTGGTCCTCTTTTGGAGTCCCACTTTACTTTGACCAGAACTAATCTCTTATGTTTGGGATTCTTGACTTTCCTGTCTTCAATTTGTAGAGGTCTTTCTACAAATGTGAACTGTTCATTTACGTCTATATCCTTAAGAGGTACTATCCGTGATTCATCAGTTAAGCATTTCTTGAGATTAGATACATGAAATACATCATATATTCCTGCCATTTCCTTTGGCAGTTGTAGCTGATAGGCTACAGGTCCTATTCTTCTAATAATCTCAAAAGGTCCAACATACCTGGGGCTTAGCTTTCCCCTCTTGATGAATCTTACCACTCCTTTCCAAAGAGAGACTTTTAATAATACCTTATCTCCTACTTGAAATTCCAACGGCTTTCGTCTGTTATCAGATAACTCTTTTGTCGATCACGTGCTGCTTTTAGTCGTTCCTTGACTTGAATGATTTTGTCTGTTGTTTCTTGTACTATCTCAGGTCCAGATAGTTGCTTTTCTCCGATTTCTGCCCAACAGACTGGAGTTTGGCACTTTCGTCCATAAAGTGCTTCGAATGGTACAGCATTGATACTTGTGTGATAACTATTATTATAAAAAAATTCTATCAATGGTAAGTAATCGTCCCAATTATCTCCGAAATCAATTACACAAGCTCTAAGCATGTCTTCCATTGTCTGAATTATCGTTTCGCTTTGTCCGTCCGTTTGAGGATGATAAGCTGTGCTTAGATTTAACTTGGTTCCCATTGCTTTTTGGAAACTTGTCCAAAAATGAGAGGTAAAACGACTATCTCTGTCAGAAACAATTGATAGAGGAATTCCATGTAAAGAAACTACTTCATTTACATATAATTTAGCTAATTGTTCCATACTGAAAGTTTCCTTCATCGGTAGGAAATGAGCTGACTTGGTTAGCCTGTCTACAATCACCCAGATTGTATCATTACCTTTTCTTGTTTTGGGTAATTTAGTAACAAAATCCATTGTTATTAATTCCCATTTCCAAATAGGCATTTCTAACTGTTGCAGTAAACCTGAAGGTTTCTGATGTTCAGCTTTGACTTGTGAACAGGTTAAACATTTTGCAACATCTGCTGCTATATCCTTTTTCATTCCTATCCACCAAAAATTCTTTCTTAAATCCTGATACATCTTATCACTTCCAGTATGCATCGTATAGTTAGACCTATGGGCTTCTTCTAATATACAGTGGCGTTGGTTTCCTAATTTAGGTATCCATATCCTTTTCTTATGGAATCTCCAAATTCCATCTGTTCCTTGTTCCAATTCCTTAATCATTCCTTTCAACTTTTCAGTATCATCCTTGATTAATGATTCTTGTGCCTTTCTAATTTGTTCATTTAAATCTACTTGTAGATTTAATTTAAGAGAACGTACTCTTTTTGGCTTTTCATGATACTTTCGGCTTAAAGCATCAGCAACTACATTTTCCTTTCCTGCATGATACTAGATATCACAATCATAATCACTAAGCATTTCCATCCAGCGTCTTTGTCTCATATTCAACTCCTTTTACCCGAAGACATACCTTAAACTCTTATGGTCAGTGAAAATGGTAAACTTACTACCATATAGGTAATGTCTCCAAATCTTAAGGGCGAAAACTATAGCTCCTAACTCTAGATCATGGGTTGAATAATTCTCTTCATGATTCTTAAGCTGTCTAGAAGCGTAAGCTATAACCTTTTAACGTTGCATTAATACACATCCATAACCTAACTTAGAAGCGTCATAATAGATTACAAAATCTTCAGTTCCTTCTGGTAATGCTAGTATGGGTGCATGGGTTAATCTTTGCTTAAGGATTCTAAAGGCTTCTTCTTATTTTGGTCCCCATTCAAACTTAACGGATTTACAGGTCAGCTTAGTTAAGGGAATGGCTATTCTAGAAAAATCTCGAATAAATATTCTATAATAACCGGCCAATCCTAAGAAACTTATAACCTCGGTTGGTCATTTAGGGGTTTTCCATTTGGTTATCGCCTCGATCTTGGTGGGATCTACATGAATTCCTTCATGATCAACTAGATGTCCAAGAAATTGTACCTGTTCTAACCAAAACTCACACTTCAAAAACTTAGCATAAAGCTTCTCTTTTCTCAATAAACTTAGAAGTGCATGCAAATGCTTTGCATGTTCCTCTTTACTCTTAGAGTAAATGAGAATATCATCTATAAAGACAATTATGAATTTATCCAAATATGGATTACATATTCGGTTCATCATGTCCATGAATGCAGCTGGGGCATTGGTTAAACCAAATGGCATGACAATAAATTCATAATGGCCATACCTTGTTCTGAAAGCAGTCTTAGGAATGTCCTATTCCTGTACCTTTAATTGATGATATCCTGACCTTAAATCAATTTTAGAGAAAAATCGTGCTCCTTGCAACTGATCAAACAGATCATCAATTCTTGGTAATGGATACCGATTCTTAATTGTGACCTTGTTCAATTCACGGTAGTCAATGCACATACGCATTGATCCGTCCTTCTTTTTAACGAATAAGATCGGCGCTCCCCAGGGTGATGAACTTGGCTGTATGAATCCTTTCTCTAACAATTCATCTAATTGTTTCTTTAGTTCCTGCATTTCTGCGGGTGCCAAACGGTAAGGTGCTTTGGCAATTGGTGATGTCCCTAGTATTAGGTGGATTCTGAATTCAACTTCTCTGTCTGGAGGTTGCCCTGGTAGCTCTTCTGGAAATACATCTGAAAACTGGGATACTACTGTAATATCCTTTAATTCTTTTCCTTTAGTGTTAGTGATTATATAAATCAAATACACTAATGATCCTTTTCTTATATAACTTGCTGTTTTCATCACAGAGATGAATTTAGTGGATTTAGAGGTTTTATTTCCTTTAATTATGATCTTTTCACCCCTTGGTGAATTTACTTGAATTGACTTTTGATCACATAAAATACTGGCTTTATTGGTTATTAACCAATCCATTCCTAACACAACATCAAATCTTGCCAGATTCATGGGGTAAAGATTTGCAATAAATTTCTGATTTAGAATTTCTATTCTTGCTCCCTGCAAGATTTCAGAAATCTTAATGGTTTCCCCATTTGCTGTCTCTACTAGACATTCTTGTGGAAGTTTAGTTAATGATTGATTAAGAATTTTGCAAAATGAAGTATTAATAAAACTTTGGTTTGCACCAGAGTCAAATAATACTTTAGCAAAAACATCATTAACTAAAAACGTACCAGTGATCACATCCGGGATCATCTTTGCTTCTTCTGCAGTCAGAACAAATGCTCTAGCATTTTTAGTATTCTTGGTGTTCGTAGCTGGAGCTAGCTTTGGACAGTTAGGCTTGATGTGGCCTTGTTCTCCGCAGTTGTAGCATATCCTGTTGCTAATCTTTTTCCTGCAATCTTCCTCCTTGTGTCCCGATATTTTGCAGAAGTTACAGTTTATGGAGCATCTTCCGGAATGCTTCCTTTTGCAATACTTATAGTAGGGTGCAGAGGTAGAACCTACATTTCTCCCACGGTTAGAATTTCCAGAACGAAATTCTTGTGTAAGCTTCTGGGTTAGGTTCCTCCTTTGATAGTTTGGGGTCTAGCTGCCTTGACTACATGCCTTATCTCTCCAATTAATCCCCAGATGTAACGGGAGATTAATACTGGTTCAAGTGAAGCAAGGGTTGGCACTATTCTAGCATATTCAAAGAATAACTTAGTGTACCCCTTACTATCCACACCAGTCATTCTAAGGTTTAAGAACTTGTTTGCTATCTGTTGTTTTTCATTAGGAGGGCATAATTTCCTTTCTACCATGTTTTTAAACTCCTCCCATTCCATATTGTAAGTTCTATCACTTCCTCTAGTCTGGAGGATAGTGTTCCACCATTCTAGTGCTGAATTGTTAAATAGATTGGAAGCAAACATTATCTTATCCTCTTCCGCACATTTACTTATTCTTAAGACTGCCTCAGTCTTTTCTATCCAACGTAGAACTGCAACGGCCCCTTCATTGCCAAAGAATTCCATTGGTTTACAAGACCAGAATTCTTTGTAAGAACAACTGTAAGACACGATTCTTCTTCTTTTGGGAATGGGCACTTGAAGTATAGGTCCATTGTTCACGCTGTGTTCAGGTTCAGTTGGTCGCTTACTGCTATGCTTACTTTTATTATCTGCTTCCCTAACCGTTTGAATAATATATGGCATTGCATCTATTATTCCTTGTGCCACTACGTGTTGGATGACACTGTTATCCACTCGGTTTCCATTGTTGTTGTTCGGATTTTCGTTACCCGGGTTATTGTTACTCTGGTTATCGTTATTTAGATTTTCCTGATTCACTTCGTCGTTCATCTGAATTTTAAAGAATTATCACCTATTAATATCACAAGATAATATCTTAATATGATCAATCACATGACATGCATTTTGATAAAAAACGTCGAGCATTGCGACTTTACTCTTTTCTATTATAGTATGCATCTAATACAAACCGATACTGAAATTAAAATTACAATACTACTATGCATCGCTAACCACAAAGTGGTCTATACTACAACATATATATATATATATATATATTATTACCAACTCCACCATCATCTTTACTGGTCTGGATTCATCCAGTAATCCATATGGCGCTCGTCATATTTCCAGACGAGTCGCTCTCCTACCTGCCTCATCCTCTCACTACTCTCTAAGATTTCTTCTTCGAAAGTTCGGAGCTCATGCACATTTTCTGCACTCATTGGGGGTGCAGGTGCTGGTACTGGGTCTGGGTACTGGGGCATGGGATTCTCCTGAGGCTATGGATTCTCTAAGATCTGCCTAATGTATTCATCGATGTCATAGTAGGGATCTAGAGGGTCCAGACCTGGATATGCTGCTAAGTTCGGCATGGTTTCATCGTTTAGGTGATAGCGTGGCACATAATCCCTATGATCATCGAACCATGGATCATAATTTGGATCTAAGGGATTAGGGGCTGGTATCCTAGGTATCTCCTTAGGGTTGAAATCATGCATTTCTATCTCCATCGGCTGAGTGGGGAACAAAGGTAAGGGTTATGGGGCTACTAGTTGTTCCAGATTTGGGTCGGCAGCAGTTGTTACTAGGATATGAAAATTGGCTAAGCTCCTATTAAGCATATCCTGTGTATGGGCATCTGACTCTCGCTTAGCGGCTGCTAGGACTCTTTGCTGTTGCAACTTTCGCATTCTTTTCCTATGCTCGAATGCTCCCTTACTGAACCATCCTCTCTTTTTCTGAGGGAATGGCTCTTCAGACTGAGCCTTAAAGACAAACATCCCTTCTTCCTGATCAGCAGAATACCCAGAGAGGGTAGGCAGGGAAGAAGTACCTTCACTCCTAGGTGAATCAGACAACTGACGATACACGTCCGAGGGTCCTTGATCACTCATACTGTAAACTAACAAATAGTCAAATAACACATAACAATAGAATACAGATATGCACGTTGTTTTGGTCAAAAATTACCGAAGCAATTAAGTGATCAAATTAGTCAAGTGAGGTAGTGTGCTAAAAACGTGTGTTAAAAATATGCTAGTTAAGTTGTTTACAAAAACAGGTTCAGGATATAGCTCAGGATATTGAGCTATATCTATGATCAAACAATGAGCAAAAAAGTAAAGGGTGACACGAGATGTACGAGGAAAGCCCTTGATCAATCTAGATCGCCGGCATAAAACCTCGGGAGCTGACAATCGCAGCTGCCTTGTTCTTCTTATTGCTTCAGATATCAGGATACAGTGCAGGATATGATGCAGATCAACTAAGTGTTACAATGCAATTCGAGTACAAGTGTTAGTGCGTTGTGAGTGTTTGCAAGTAGAGAGAAAGAGTGTGCGAAAGATTGTGTCCCTAATCTGATCCGATCAATCCCCTTTTATAGTAAAAAGAAAGCAACTAACTATCCTACTATTCCGGGATCCGACGAATATTCCATAAGTAGACGTTGCAGTCAACGTCTTCCGGCTTCAATGTCTATAACCCAACTGATTTGCCCGAGTCTTGAGGAGAAGAAGTCCACTTGAACGTTGGAGACTTGCACCTCCTAATCTGCACGTGGTTAAATTAGTCACTACCAGGATATCGTATCAGGATGTTACCAATATCCTGATCCGGTATCCTGATCACAAATAAACAATCAAAGCCAGAATATTAGTCAGGATATATGTTCAGAAAACCGCCCATAACAATTGTCCCCAAAATATATCTGTTGGTATACCAATTCCAACGGATATATTTTAAATCTTATCCCTCGAATCGAGGTTATTAAACTGAAACGACGGTTGATGTGACACGCTACAACTTCCCATACGATATTTACTCAATGCCCCTATATTCAGCCTATAATTAGCCGAAATACTCTGCATTATGACCATCACTCCTCGAGCAAATCTCAGGTATTTCCCTTCTCTCTTCTTCTCTGTTTTTCTTTTCTTGAATTTCTTCTTTCTTGGTCAATTCCTCTCATGGTATCACGAACAAGATCTCGTTCGAACGAGCCAGTCCCAACCCTCATGAGTCAAAACCTCATCCGAGAACCAGAAAAAGAAATCTGTTCTTTCAATAATGCCGATATCGCCGCTCTGAAGGATTCCGGTGCCTTTCCTGCCGGAGTGGTTATTCGCCCTTTTGATCGGGAGGTCCGATCAGACGCGTCGTCAGACGAGTGGGTCTGCTTTTTTGCCTATCCCTTTTCCTTGGGACTCTGGTATCCATTTCCACCCTTCATCTCTCGTTTCTTTGAACTTACCGGCCTCAGCTATGCTCAAACTATGCCAATGGTGTGGCGAGTTTTAATGGTGCTAAACCAAATTAAATCTCGCCATTGCCCTGACCTATGCATCGAAGACCTTCCCATAGCATATCGACTGAGATCCCATGGCAACAGCCGCTTTCTTTTGTTCTCTACCTCCAAGAATCCCCTAGTTCTTAAGGCCACTAAGAACGAAGATCAGTGGCAACGGAAGTTCTTTTTTGTTAAAAGGGAGTCTATTGACAAGGGTTTTGACCTGCCAGTTAGATGGTTAACCAAGGGTAGGATTTAGGGTTTTATGAATATCCCCAAATATATCCTTAAACTGTATCCTTGACTGATATCCTGATATTTTGTGTAGCGAATTTCAGAGACCTAGCACCCCCAAGCGCAGAATCGGAGCCCAGGATCAAAGAGATCTATCGACTTCCTGCCAGTGAAAGAACCTTCTCCCTGTTTCTTACAAGCCCAAGTCAAAAATCAAGTTCAGAGATGTCTGGTAAGTATACGATTTGATTAATTATAGAGTATTAGTGTTGAGAATTAAACATTTCTCCCTTTTTATAGTGCCGGTCATCAACCTTGAAGGCTTCCAACTCGACGAGATGGACAGCTATTCCAGCCTCGCACCTGTCCAGCAAGAATCCAATCCAAAGCCAGCTGATACTCCAAAGCCTACCAGTTCGAAGACTGCTACCGTTCCCAAAGCTCCCCCAGCATCCAGGACCCGGGCCTCCAGCTCCCGGAAGAGGAAGGAAGCAGAGCATCCTGCTACACCCCACGTATTCCCATTTGAGAACCATGGATTTACGGAATCCCGCAAATTCATGACCGGCTTCCTCAACCAGGTTAGTATCCTTAACCTATATCCTGCATCATATGCTGGTCATAAAAGTTAATTAAAGTCAATACCTGTTTCCTTATTTTGCAGGGTCTCGAATGCCTGGTATTCCTCTATGAAGACGCATGTGGCCTGAACACCATGTTAGAGAGCAAGTTGAAGAAGGCCGAAGCCACCATTGCAGATCAAGCAGCAATTGCCACCGCCAAATCAGAACACTACGAAGCTAAGTACAAGGCAATGACCCAAGAGCACCAGTCTGCCATCTAGAAGGTCACCCGAGAGGCCCAAGCTAAGTCTGATGCTGCCCAAGTTCAACACGAGCAAGATATGGCTTCGTACCGGGAGAGCCTCAAGAATTCAGTTGTCATCTCCCTCCTCCAGGCCAGGCTGAAGATGGCTTATGAGGCTATGGCTTTGGGCATTGAATGCCCTTCATGGAATATCAAGGCTTGGGAGATGAAGCTGAAAGATCTCGGTGGTAATCCTGTGGAGCCTCCTGTGAAGCCCACAGCGGAGGAGCCTGCTGAGGTGGCCAAGAAGGTGGATGGTGCTGACGTTCCGAAGGATGCTGATGGTGATGCTGGTGGTGATGCTGAAGGGAATGCTGGGAAGGTTGCTGCTGACGAGGTCATGATGGAAGGAGGAGCTGCCCCTTAGAGGCAGCGAAGTGGGCGATGATGGATATACATGCCAAGGCCGGAGCCCACTTTTTTTAAATTTGATTATTGTGGTCTGTTAAACAAATTACTTTTCCTGTCTTCGAACAATTTACATTTCCTGCACTAAAGTACTGTGATGACCAAAGGTGGATGGGTCCTGGGTTTCAGGATGAAGCCCTTGGTCATCAACTAGTATAATCTGTTTTGAACAATACAACGGTTGGAGGCGGATGGGTCTCGGTTTGAGATGAAACCTTCAACCGTTGTGTAAATATGGTAAGAAACTAATAGTGCTTTTGGTGGATGGGCCTCGGTTTGAGGTGAAACCAAAAGCACAACTTTTGACATGTTTATAATATAACCTTCCTTTTGACTTACTTGCTGTTGCCTTTTAATTTTTTGTTACGCATTGCTTAGTTTAGATTTCAACTTTGCAAAATCAGTGCAATTATTTTTCGAAAATATCCTGATCAACATACTCGGCGATATCCTACAAAGACTTTCGTCAAATAGGGTTTTTCAAAATTCAAACAATTCAGATAAAGTCTTTAAAGAAAAAAGGATAGTTTATTTTTCAAACTTCGTTTTGATAATACTTGTTTGACCAGAGTATTAGTTTCTAACCCAAGTATTATATCCCAAATATTCCAACCAAATATCCTGAAACATATTCCGAAAACACATTTCGAGAATATATCCTAAGTATATACCTTAATCAGGATATTTAAACCTTTTCCAAACATAGTTTCAAAAGTTCAAATGACTTAAGTAAGGTTCACAAAGGAAAGATCATACCAGGAATAGAGTGTAACCCTAGTATCGAACTTCAATCCTTTTGCAACTTCTTCCACTAAGATGTCTCCAGTCCGAGATACTTAGTACATTAGGTCCAAATTGGATCTTTTGAGCTCTACACAATCGCCTCAGAAGGAATGTCCCCTGTGCATGAAGTCTTTGAACACTTAGAAAATTTTTGAATATCAGTTCCAACTGTTTGAACAGTTCTTGTGTTACAGGGGTAAAACCCAAAAATACATTGGAGATAAATCCTTAGTATCCTGGGGATAAACCCATAAGTATCCTGGGGAAAATCCCAAATTTTCATGCGCTACAGGTGGGAGTGTATTAACTCCAAGACTTAGAAAGGTGATAACCTTTAAACCTTAGAGAGTATGAAAATACCCTTCCGTGAGAGAGGGTGATCAATCCTCATATACCTTTAGGATCCATGATATAGCCAACAATAACGAAATTATCAGCCACTTTTACATGGACTGGTCCCGCTATCTTGAACTATCCCTGGATAACTTGCGCTCCAGTCGGGGTGTTTAAACCTAATTCGAGAGAAAGGTGAATACCTTTAAACCTGTGAAGGGATCAGGATCCCTTAAACGTGAGAGAGGGGGCCAATCCTCTAATCTTTCGAAGTATCCTGAGTGTGTATCCTGGAGCTATATCCCAAAGCATATGCTGCAAAAAAACTGTAAACTAAGGTGGGTGTTAGCCTGGCTAACACCCCTCCGATGCTTAAGTTAGTAATGGGTTCAAAAGAATAAATAATATCAAAACATATTAAAAGAGATAGAATCCATACCATCCTGAGTTAGAATTTAAATTCCAAACTCACTTGAAATAGAGCTTTAGATGTATAGCATTCCAGGATCTTGGTAGCATATCCCCCTCCATATTCTTGAGTCGATATGTTCCTTTTCCTGATTCCGATTCAATCTCATAGGGTCCTTCCCATTTCGGAGCTAACTTTCCATCCGCAGGATTAGTAGTATTCTGAAAAGCTTTTCTTAACACCCAATCTCCAACCTGGAACCTTCTAGTCCTTATATTCTTGTTATATGCTCTGGATATCCTCTGTTGATATGCTGCCATCCTTAGTTTAGCTGCATCTCTTGTCTCATCAACAGTATCCAATTCCTGGCATAGGGCTTCAGGATTCTGCTCAGGATCCCGGAGGTTAGATCTTGCTGTAGGTATCACCATTTCTGTCAGGATCACCGCTTCTGCTCCAAACACCAAGGAAAATGGGGTTTGGCCAGTTGCAGATTTCACCGTCGTTCTATCAGCCCATAAAACAAAGGGTAATTCTTCTGCCCATTTTCCCTTCTTAACTCCAAGCCTTTTCTTCAAGTTGCTGACAATTATCTCGTTTGAGGATTCTGCTTGTCCATTTGCTTGAGGATGTACCGATGTGGATGTGATCATTTTGATTCCCCAACTCTTGCAATAGTCAGTAGTCCTCTTACTTATAAACTGAGATCCATTGTCACAAATTATCTCAGCTGGTACTCCAAACCTAGTCAAAAATTACCTTTTTATGAAGGATACTACTTCTTGATCTCTGACTTGAACAAATGCTTCAGCTTCGACCCACTTAGAGAAATAATCAGTCATTGCCAGCATGAAGACCTTTCCTCCTGGAGCCTTTGGCAATTTCCCTACTATATCCATTCCCCACTTCATGAATGGCCAAGGGGAAGTGATAGGATAAAGTGGCTTAGCAGGTTGGTGTAATATATTACTGTGTCTTTGACATGCATCACATCTTCGAGCATATTCTGCAGCATCTTTTCTCATCGTCGGCCAATAGTATCCTGTTCTTAATACCTTCGAGAATAATGACCTGCCCCCAGTATGGTTACCACAATCCCCTTCGTGTATATCCTGAAGCACTTCTTTAGTTTCGGGATCCTCCAAGCACCTCAGATATGGTCCTGCAAGAGATTTCTTATACAGGATATTATTTACAATAGTGAATCGTGATACCTTCATTCTAAAGGCCTTAGGATTTTCATCCTTTGGGATGTGTCCTTCCTTGAGATAACTTATGATTGGAGCCATCCTGGACTTGGGATCCTCCTCAGGATACTCATCATCAGGACTCTGAACACTTACTACTTCCTTATCCTGAGGATCCATCGCAGGATACAGGATACGTAATATTGGTATTCGGGTCCCTTCTGGTACCCTAACTGATGATCCAAGATTTGCCAAGGCATCAGCTTCAGCATTATCCTCTCTTGGTACCTGTTCAAGTGTAAAAATATCGAAATATTCTGCTAATTTTTTTAGAATTTCGAGATACTCGATTAACTTCTCACCTTTAACTGCATAGGTTCATTAAAATGATTAGTAATTAACAAAGAATCAACAAATACTTGTAAACTCTTGATATTCATGCTCTTAGCCAATTCTAATCCTGCAATTAAAGCTTCATATTCTGCTTCATTATTAGTGGCAGGAAACTCACATCTAATAGCCTGGGTAATATGTCCCCCTGTGGCGATTTTAGTAGTATACCCAAACCTACACCTCTTACATTAGATGCACCATCAGTATATAATGTCCGGGATCCTAAGCTTTCTCCTAGCTGTTGTACTTCTACGTCTACTTCACTTTGAATATCACTACTGAAATCAGCCACAAAGTCAGCTAAAGCCTGAGACTTTATGGCATTTCTAGGTTCATACACTAGATCATATGCACTTAATTTTACTGACCACTTAGCCATCCTACCTGATATCTCTGGTTTCCTAAGCACATTTTTTACAGGATAGTTGGTTTTAACATGAAACCTATGTGTTTCAAAATAATGTCTAAGTTTTGTTGACGCCATAACTAGGGATAATATTAATTTCTCTAAATGAGAATACCTAGTTTCAGCATCTAATAAACTTTTACTAACATAATAAACAAGATACTGCTGACCTTCATGATCCTTTACAAGGACAGCACTTACTGCATTCCCTGATACTGCAAGATACAGGGATAATGGTTCACCATCCTCAGGCTTCATCAATAGGGGTGCAGATGAAAGATACTGCTTCAAATCCTGCAAGGATGCTTCATGCTTTACTCCCCATTCGAACTTCTTGTTCTTCTTCAGGATATCATAAAATTCCTTGCATTTTTCTGAGGATCTTGAGATAAATCTATTCAATGTTGCTACTCGTCCTGTCAGTCTTTGAACATCTTTCATGTTAGAAGGTGATTTGATATCCAAGATGGCTTTGATCTGTTCTGGGCTTGCTTCTATCCCTCTTTTAGTCACCATATATCCTAGAAACTTTCCTGCCCCCACTCCGAAATGGCACTTAGCCGGATTCAGCTTCATGTTATACTGATCCAGGATATCAAATGCTCCCTTAATATCCTGGAGGTGATCCTCAGCCTTTTTAGATTTTACTACCATGTCATCGATGTACACCTCCATGGTGTCCCCCAGCTTGTCTTTGAACATCATGTTCACCAATCTTTGATATGTTGCACCTGCATTTTTTAAACCAAAGGGCATAGCAGTGTAACAATAAATACTTGTTGGTGTCATGAAGGCAGTATACTCCTAGTCTGAAGGTTCCATTTGGATCTGCTGGAATCCTGAGGACGCATCCATGAAGGTTAACATCTCATGGCCGGCAGTAGCGTCCACCATTGAGTCAATATGAGGAAGAGGAAATGGGTCTTTGGGACAAGCTTTGTTCAAGTCTGTGTAATCTACACAAACTCTCCATTTCCCATTTTTCTTCTGCACCACCACTATATTTGCTAGCCATCTTGGAAACTTGACTTCTCTGATCATTTTGGATTTCGATAACCTCTCTACTTCTTCTTGAATAATCATATTTCGCTCCGGAGCAAATTTCCTTCTCTTTTGTTGGACAGGCTTGAACGACCTGTCAATACCGAGCTTATGTGTTATAATATCCTTGATATCCTGCATTTCAAAAAGTTAGTCAATTGATCTTCAATATCCTTAGGGATATTGGTTCCTACGAGCACTGAGATATCCGGATTATCGTGATCCAGGATAATTTTCTTTACATGCTACTCTGAAGCCTCCATGATATCCTGGCCTCGCATCTTTAATTGCTATGCTGCACTAGGTTTTGTTGAGGGTTTCATTGAAGAAGAATAACACTCCTTCGCTTCCTGTTGATCACTTTCCACCTTAACAACTCCCCAAGGGGTAGGGATCTTGATGCATTGCTGGTAGGTTGATGGAACAGCTTTCATATCATGGATCCAAGGCCTGCCTAATATAATATTATAGCAGGATAAAGAGTCCATGACACAAAAGCGCTGCATTGAGTTGACCCCTTGAATATACATGGGTAACTTTATCTCTCCTACGGTATTACTAGCTTCCCCACTGAAACCAACGAGCACAGTGGACTTCGAAGTAATATCCATCGGGGATACATTCATCCTCTTCAACGTTTCCAGCTGAATTATGTTGACTGAGCTGCCATTATCCACTAATATCCTGCGCACAAAATGGTTAGCAACATATAACGTTATTACTAAAGCATCATGATGAGGATCCTGGACAGTATCCCTGTCATCATTATCGAACGTGATCACTTTGTCAGTCGTGAGGGTTGACATCCTGGTTGGCTTATCTCCCCTCTCTGCTTTGGCTTCCTTCGCCTGTCTTTTCGCCGCAGAATATGATGTGCCGCAGATGTCGGATCCTCCTGAAATAAAGTTAATTATTTTTGCATCCGTAGGAGGTGATGCTGCCCGTTCAGGATCCTTCTCAGGATCCTGGCCCTTATTCTTCTTTCTTCCCAAGAGGTCCTTCAGATATCCCTTGCTTAAGAGATAGCTTATTTCTTTCCTTAAAGCGATGCAATCCTCGGTAATGTGTCCGAAGTCCTCATGGAAAGCACACCATTTGGACTTGTCCTTCCAATCAGCCTTTTGTTGATTTTTCCGGGGCCATCTTGCTTTGTCTCCTAAACCCTGCATAACATACATTAGTTCAGGTATATTAACGGAAAAACAATATTCAGACAACTAAGGATACTCTTCAGGATCCTCATCTTCAACAGCATTCACTTTCTTGCTGTCATTTCTGCCATATGGCTTTGAGCGATATGGTTTATACGAGGATTCTGATTTCCTGTTGGTTGACTCATAGGTTGTGGACAAATTCATCCTCTCTTGCATCTTTTTATCATTCTCCAGCCGAATGTATCTTAAAGCCCTGTTACGAGCTTTGTCCAGATTCCTGCAGGGATTCATTACAAGATCCTGATAAAATTGAGAATCCTTTTGCAACCCCATCTTGAAGGCTTGCACAGCTGTTGCAACATCAAGATGCGGGATATCCAAAGATTCCCGACTAAATTTGTTCACATAATCCCTCAAGGATTCTTGAGGTCCTTGAGTTATCCTGTAAAGATCACTGGTTAGTTTCTCAAAACTCCGGCTGCAAGAAAATTGACTATAAAATAAGTTAACTAAATGAGCAAATGAAGTAATTGAGTGAGGAGGAACGTTTAATAGCCATTTTAAGGCTGATCCTGTTAAGGTAGAACCAAAACCCTTGCATAGGCATGCTTCTTTGAGATCTGGAGGGATAGGGTTGATTTCCATCCTTTCCCTATACTGGGCAATATGCTCCTCAGGATCCGTAGTTCTGTCATAGAGTTTCATGTTGGGGGTTTGAAATCTTTTTGGGATTTCAGCATCACAAATAGGATATGCAAACCGTGATATCCTGTGGCTGTCCTGGGACACTTCTGGAATTGGCTGGACCACCCCAGGCACACTGGATATCATGTCTTTCAGTTTTTGAAGCTCTCTAGAAAATGTTGATGTCATACCTGCATCCTGCAAAGATCCAACACCATTAGTAGCAAGAGTATTATTATTATTAGATACATTACCAGTCTGGGGATTCTGGCCATATCCTGAAGCATATCCTGAGCTTCTCACGGTTGATACTCTTACTGAAGAGGGTATTTCAGGGGTATGATTCTGGGAAAGGCTAGGCACAATATTCCCCGGGTTATCCTCAGTATAAACTGCAGAACTGAAGTTCAAAGCCCTGGGTTGCAAGGGAGTGACAGTATCTTCAGCAGGCCTACTTGGGCCGGATTTTAAGAGTTGTATCTCTCTCATCAGCATCTGATTAGTTTCCTGCTGCTGCCTCATCTGTTCCTGTACACTACCAAACAAATTTAGAATTTCTTCGTTAGAAGCCAAAACAGGAGCAGATCCCTGGATATTGCGAGCGGGGATAACATCCTGAGCCACATGACTTTCAGTTCCCTGTGAAGAGGCTTGCATTCTCGGAGGAGGTGGTGGAAGCACCGAACCAATTGTTACAGAGGTTGTAGCAGACACGGTGGAAGAGCTCATGTTCGATCTCAAGGCCGTTGAAAATAATGTAGCAAAAAGTTTTGAAAATAGAAAACCAAGTAACGATTTTGCAAAAAACTTTTAGTAGAAGTAGCACCACTCGCCCCACGGTGGGCGCCAAATTGTTTTGGTCAAAAATTACCGAAGTAATTAAGTGATCAAATTAGTCAAGTGAGGTAGTGTGCTAAAAACGTGTGTTAAAAATATGCTAGTTAAGTTGTTTACAAAAACAGGTTCAGGATATAGCTCAGGATATTGAGCTATATCTATGATCAAACAATGAGCAAAAAAGTAAACGGTGACACGAGATGTACGAGGAAAGCCCTTGATCAATCTAGATCGCCGGCATAAAACCTCGGGAGCTGACAATCGCAGCTGCCTTGTTCTTCTTATTGCTTCAGATATCAGGATACAGTGCAGGATATGATGCGGATCAACTAAGTGTTACAATGCAATTCGAGTACAAGTGTTAGTGTGTTGTGAGTGTTTGCAAGTAGAGAGAAAGAGTGTGCGAAAGATTGTGTCCCTAATCTGATCCGATCAATCCCCTTTTATAGTAAAAAGAAAGCAACTAACTATCCTACTATTCCGGGATCCGGCGAATATTCCATAAGTAGACGTTGTAGTCCACGTCTTCTGGCTTCAACGTCTATAACCCAACTGATTTGCCCGAGTCTTGAGGAGAAGAAGTCCACTTGAACGTTGGATACTTGCACCTTCTAATCTGCACGTGGTTAAATTAGTCACTACCAGGATATCGTATCAGGATGTTACCAATATCCTGATCCGGTATCCTGATCACAAATAAACAAACAAAGCCAGAATATTAGTCAGGATATATGTTCAGAAAACCACCCATAACACACGTATTTTCATAATTTATTTCCTAACAATTTTGATAATATATTGATGTCAGCAGAACACTTCTGTGGCTGAATCAGTGGCTTAGCTCTGATACCACCTTCTGTCGCAACCCCCGCCCCCTTATCTGTCCCGGGAACGGGCGGCCGCGAACATCATGTTGGTGGTATCATTTTGTTTATTATTTTGGCAGCGGAAATTTCATCAGAACCGTAGTTAGGAAATGTTTATCAGAGTAAAACCACCATATTTTATATTAATAACCACATGGGTAAAACCCAAGTTTCTCATTACAACATAGGGATAAACCCTATTTTATTGAATTTAAAACATCGTCTTTTATGTAACTTTTATAGCCACATTTTTCCAAGCCGTCAGTACTCTCAAGCTAGCTTTCTTCTAATTTGGCTTTCAGATTTTGTTACCTGAAACACGTTTTAAAAACATTTGTCAGTGGGAAATACTGGTGAGTGAATCCCAATTTAATCAAGAAGAGTTTTATCAATTAAACAGTATTGAGAGCTATCACATTGTTTATTTCTACACAATTACTCATTCAGTATTGTCCAATTGTAACGTGTTCCACATTTTGTATACAAAACCCCAACATACCGGCAGTAATTGCAGAACTACAAAGACTCACTCACTGCTTATTCACATTGTAAAGCATTTAAGGTTTTGTAAAACAGTTCACAAAAAGGTTTACAAAAAGAGGGTAAACTCACATTGTTGTCTTAGACTTCTTTTAGGGTTTCCTGGTGATTTATCTATAATTTACACAAATGTACATATGTTAGTATAATAACCCTTTATTTATATTAATGATACCCTCCCCGAGACGGCATTCCAACGACTACGTCGGGCAGAACCACGACAGTCGTTACGGAACCCTGGATCAATCGGGCAGCGTATCTAATACGTAACTGGGGTTATAATACTTACAACATAGCAGAACTTCGTTAATTAGGGGGATATTATACCCGATTATAGTGTCTACTATCATAAATTCGAGATAAAGAAAAGGAAATGAGCGAGTTTCAACTTAAGGCCCGATGCCCTCTTATACAGGGCCTGAAATTGGTTTCCTCGCGGCCCGCGTAAGGTTAGACCTCGGGCTACGCGGCCCGCGTAGTAGGGGGGTCTAGGCCATAGCTGATCCAGGTCAGGAATAGGTCCAACATGTGTTGCCACGTGTCATTACCGGGTGAGGCCTCGTTGATGATCGCTCGCGGCCCGCGTAGGCAGTAGCCAAAGGCTACGCGCCCCGCGAGAGCCTCATTTTTCTTGTTTTTATTTTATTTTTATAAAAATAAAGGTATTCGGGGTCTGTTTTCGCGTACGGGGTGTATTTTAGGACATATAAGGATATTTAAAAAATATATTAGGGTGTCAGAAAAATTTCAGGAGGGTTGTTATACTTCTGCATGTCGTTTGTGCACCAACTGCAATCGCTATGGTCACACAACTCCCTATTGTTGTCAAGCTAACTCAGCTCAGCAAGCCCCAGCTCAGGCAGCCCTACCAGTTCTCCCAGCTCCTTCGCAAAATCCAAAGCCCGTCAACGCTGTTCGTGCATGCTACAAATGTGGAGATGGTACTCACCTTCGTCACCAGTGTCCTCAGCTGAACCAGGACCAGCAGCCAGCCGCTCGTGGACGAGCGTTCAATCTTAATGCCAACCAAGCTTGTAACGACAACGATGTCGTGAATGGTGTAACGCCCCGTGTTTCGAAGGTCAAAGTCAAAGTCAAGATTTAAGTCAAGGGAAGACAAGATTGCTAATTGCGATCTGTCACTCCTTGCTCAACTCCTGTTTTGACTTCTTTGACTCGTAGATAGTCTATTTATGTCATCGCGTTAGTTGTATTATGTGGAGTACTTGTTAATAATCGAGGTTTAATCGCTATTAATCGCATGTTTAATAGATTTATCGCTTATCGCAATCGCATCTCGAATTATGTGTTCTGGTTATTGTTTTACGTGTGTGTGCCATTTATGTGTTACTTGTGCATGTTATGTTTTGTTGAGGTGTTAATCGAAATCGCAATCTATCACATCGCAATCGAATCGAAACGCTAAACGCAGTAATTATAGTGATTGTATGTTAGTTATAGTAGTTGGGATTAAAAGTAATTAGATGAGTAATTCTATCGCATCGCTTCCTCGAATTGCATCGCAAAGCTTAACCAACGAATCGAAACGACTAAGATCATCGCGTCGAACACTCGAATCGAGTGGCCAACCGATAGGGTGGCCATCCGATCGGATCGATCGGGCTGCCACCCGATCGACCAGCCACTTACCCCACTTTCCATTTTAAGAAACCCTATAAATACCCCCCCCCCCCATTTGTCACCTCTTTGATGGTGACAGCTCCTTTGTTCGACCAACTCGCTTCAACCCGCATTCCTTCCGATTTCTCTCAAATCTTGTAAGTTTTTAACCTAAATTGTGACAACTGTCACTTTTCGGTAACTTTCTTACACTTAAAGTACTCATTTTTAGCTACATTTTTATGCATTTCGAACCTTCGAACTGCGTATTACATGATATACATCTTAAAATACTTATGGAATATTCAATTATGATGCACATGATTCATTTTTATTTGTTACCTTTGAAACAATGTAAACAATGCGTCGAAGCAACTAGAGTAGTATCTAGTAAACTAGAGTGCTGACGAAAACTCAGGATATCAGAAATCGTTTAAATTACATCTTTAGGACTCGGACGATAGTCCAACATCAATTATATATTAAACCCTATATGGGAATGCAAGGGTTTGGTTTAATATACTACCAATGTCCGGTAGCACCGAAAACTGCCGAAAAGCACTAAAAGCGACGATTTCTACACTTTTCCGCAGAAATTCTGCAGAAATCAGTTTTGTAATATTTTTACGACATGTAAAAATATTATTTAACATATAATTCATATGAGGATACTTTCGGGTATCATCCGAACCAATAACTACATCAATTCATACAAGTTACACAACTTAGCGTTCAAATAACGTCTAACCGAAACAATTCGAAATGAATATCCGAACAATGTCGGATCTTTTTTTTAGTGACCATCTAATATTATTTAGATCATATTAGACTAGTAATGGTCACTTAACACCTTCTTAACACATTTATACACTTGAAACATTTAAACACCAAAACACCTAAACTTTGCTAAAAGTTTCTAACACTTTAAACACTTAATAACAATTCAACAATTCAAGACCCCCCCCCCATGTATGAACGTGTATAAGGGCCCACATACCCTTAATTATGTGTTAAAAATATCTAGATATTTATTTAGATGCAAATGGATCAAGTTGGTGAATTATTATAACATGTAATCTCATTAGTTACTAACCATTCTACACCACTTTTCACCATACTTTACCCACACATAAGAATACTCTCATCATCTTCATCTTTTTACCAAGAACACCACAAAAATCCATTTCCTTTTTAGCCTTTATTTGATGATCAAGTTGTACTTCTATGGAGCTTAAGGTGATCTAAAGAACTAGCAAGTTAAAGGAAGTGTATTCATCCATTCAAGAGCCTTATATCAACAAGATCTTCATCTTCTTTGCTTCTTAAAATCATCTAAGATCATCCCTAGCCTAGTGCTAGAAGTAAGCTTCTATATCTATTTTTTTTCTTTGATACATATATTATGATTATGATTGTTATTATTACAAATAATAACCAAGAAATCATACATAATAAACATGAAGAAAATACAAAGAAGCAAAGATAATAATCATGATACATTTATTTTGGTTTATATTGTGATTTAAGACTTGTGATATGCATATATGATCTTGTTGTGATGATATTGATATAAATAAATTGTTAGAGTATGTTTTAAAAATATGATCTAACAAATACACATGTTTATGTTAAAGGGTTTTTAACATAGAAGTTTAAAAGGATGATCATAACTATTGATCTTGTGAAAGTATTTAAGGTTTTTATTTAAAAACAATACTTCCACAAGATTATATAAAATAACATACAACTAGTGATTTTTGTTAAAAGTTGTTAAAACTAGAATTAAACTTGGTTTTTGAACTAGTTAGCACATGTTATGATCATGTCCAAAACCCTACATGATTTGGAGATCATTTTGATAAGTTTATGTTATAAAAATCTCATATGTTTTTAGTTAAGATGATTGGGTAAATTGATGGTGATTTGGAAAAGAAAATGATATGTTTATGAAACATGGTCAAATGATTAATACAAAGGTTATATGGCCTTTTTTTTTAGAACATTATGTTAACAAAACTATCATTTTTTTTTTCTAACAAAGTCTTTACAAGATTAGAAAGTTGGTCTTTCTAAACATAAAAATTGACATAAATATATATTTTGGTAAAATACATATTTATTGAACATATCAAGTATGTGCTATGTGTTATTATTTGTATTAGTTATATATACAAGTTAGAGACTTGATAACAATGACACAAATAAATACAAGACATACTTACAACTAAAGACTTACAAGAATACATATAGACACACTTGAAAACAACTTACGGACATTCCGAACTTTCGGACACAACTTATGGTCAAAACGTACGACGGGCGAATCTATGAACATATCGCCATTCGGAGAAGTTACTACGATGCTTAGGCGACCTTTCGACGCGGACGCAAGAATTTCGTTACCATTAACAAAATTCGGACATTTTGAAACTTATAAAAACTATTATGTTTTTATTAACTAAAAAGTATATTTAGTTATTTTTATAAAAATGTTTTTTTTATAAAAATGAAAGACTTATACTTT
The DNA here is from genome assembly GCA_030545235.1 of Helianthus tuberosus. Taxonomy (NCBI): domain Eukaryota; kingdom Viridiplantae; phylum Streptophyta; class Magnoliopsida; order Asterales; family Asteraceae; genus Helianthus; species Helianthus tuberosus. Next base: position 61,731,215 of record CM060429.1, on the reverse strand, counting down.
CAAATGGGCTTGCATTTCTTAATGGGCTAGTTTATACAAATGGGCTATCTTTTATAAATGGGCTATTATTTATAAATGGGCTTAACTTCATAATGGGCTTATCAAAACACATGGGCTAAGCCCAAAACCAAACATATGGGCAAAGGCCCAATAACATTAAGCCCAGTACTATCGAGGCCCAACACTATGTAAGCCCAGTACTATTGAGGCCCAACACTATTTAGGCCCAACACTATTGAGGCCCAACACTATTTAGGCCCAATACTATTCAAGCCCAACACTATTTAGGCCCAACACTATTGAGGCCCAACACTATTTAGGCCCAATACTATTCAAGCCCAACACTATTTAGGCCCAACACTATTGAGGCCCAACACTATTTAGGCCCAATACTATTCAAGCCCAACACTATTCAAGCCCAACACTATTTGAGGCCCAACACTATTTGAGGCCCAACACTATTGAGGCCCAACACTATTTAGGCCCAATACTATTTAAGCCCAATAACATGAATTCTTGGGCTAAGCCCAATGACATATAATTGATAAACATTACAATTATACAATTTACTTATACAAGACACGAAACCAAGATGACAAGACCCGATGATACAACTCACGAGATACAAGCATATGTATTTGGAGAAATATATACACTAAACAGTTATCAGTTAATACATCTAATACACAGTTCAATGAGTAACAAAGACATACAGGTCTTAACACATATTCAAGACACAAGACTTATACTCAAGTCATTTATAAAGACCGAAGTGTCTAACAAATAAAGAACATTTGTAGGTCGCAACATTGTTCAAGACGACCACACGCGAGATCATAATTACTTCTATTCACGGACGCAATTCTGTGAGTTCATGTCCCCTATTCATTTAAATGTTTTACAACTTTACAACTATCGGGGAAGATACATGTTCAATCGTATGTTAAAGTTAGGGAATGAAACACCTTAGATCATGTGCGAATTAGGGTTATACATCTAAGCACCATTAATCCAGTTTGGACCTAGGTACAAGTGGTTAGATCTAATGGGTATTGGCGAGCCCCACTCTTGGTCGTGGACCCATACAGAAGAGTGCGTTTGTGTCCCAGTCGATAGGAGTCGACATAAAATCGTCTAGGTTTGGATTGCTTCCTAATTCGTCACACATATTAATGTCCTCGCGAAACATTAATGATCAACGATTTCATTGACGCTTTACATACTACATCATACATACAGATACATTTTATACAACTCACATGTTGTGGATACAGTTTATACATCATACATACAGATACATTTTATACAACTCACATGTTATGGATACATTTTATACAACTCACATTTTATGGATACATTTTATACAACTCACATTTTACAGATACATTTTATACAACTCACATTTTACAGATACATCTCATACAGCTAAACTGCATGAACTCGCTCAACTTTTGTTGATGTTTCCAAACTTAACATGTATTTCAGGAAATTAGTGGACCTGGCAGACATTTCAGTCAAGGAAAGCAAGTATCAAGACTCCATGCCACCATTTGAAGGGTTTGCCCGTTATATACCGCCTCTTTGCGGTGATATAGTGGTCAAAGCCTTGACATTTTAAGACTTACATTTTGATGTATAGAACGATGAAAACGCATTTTCATTTGATGGTTTGTAACAAATACATTTAACTTATGTTGCGTTCTTTCGAAACAATTATGACAATGGCATTGGAGCTTGTTTTTATTCATTTAGTATTGTTCACTTATATTGTTATGCAATGAGAACCGAACCGATCAGATCACACCTCGCGCTTCCGCTACGAGCGGGTGTGACAGATTGGTATCAGAGCATCGATTGTAGTGAACCAGGATTCTTTCTCGAGTCTAAGTCTACAATCACTAGGGATCTCTCACGAAAACCTCTTGTTCATGTTGAACAGATTATAAATAAAATTGGACAAGTCAAAAGGTTTTCATTGCATAAACATTTTTCAAGGTCCACTACAGCAAAAATTCATTTCACATAAATCAAGCGAGGACATTTCCATGGGTGAAGTCTATGAGAAACAGACACAATACATTAATAGACTATGTGCCTACAATACATTACATTATCAGTTTATGCATTATAAACAGTTTACAAGTTCAGCTTATACAAGATAGAAATCCTTGATTGATAGGATTTTACATGATTATATATATAGGTGGTTCATATATATGTTGCATGAAATATTTTGCCAAGAACAAAATACCTTCGACTTCAAACTCTATTATTATTCTTTACTCACACGGTGAAAATGTCGATCTCATGTCTATTGCGGAGCTTATGGCGAACATGATTCCTAAGTGAAATCTTAAACTTAATTCCGTAAAATATGGTTGCTTTCTCGCGAATGCTGAGATGCCTGACCATGATAATGACGACGAGGCGAAGGTGGTAACCTTGGACAACAACTCCATTAGTGGGACGAGATCCATGTGACTCATACTAATCAAGGTGGATATACTCTTGTCCTTACAAGGAAGATGAAGTACTCATCTTGAAGGTGCCCCTTCAATTGTTATTGTTACAGATTCTTTCCATTTCTATTCCATCTAACGCTGTGCTGTTTTGCGAGTAATGAAAACGGACGTTGACACGTGATCTATCACGAAGGTCCCTCCTATGTTGAAGGTATATAGACAATAGTGTCCCCCCCTCTGACTGATCGGCTGTTTTGTACGAGAGAACGCTAGGGTGACCATGCAAGGTGATTTATTATTACGGAGGCCTACGTAATAACAACTTGTAGTGCATGGGAATTCTGGTGGACTCTGCGGGCCAAGCTAATGAACACTATTCGTTCAAAATTCTTAAGTTATTACTTGAGATTCAATTTTTCTTATCTATTAGGACACGAACTGAGGTGGTTAGTATAACACCATACAATACAATACAATACAGGAAGACGACGCGTATTTGTTCACACCTAACATTCGATCTATATCACGATTCAATTGAGACTAGTCATTTAAACAAACAAAACTTGTTATCCACTCATGGAGGTTTTTCCTCAACATCCTCGAAATTATTGAACATGGGTTGGTTCCATGGTGTCTATGACACTTTACCCTACTTTACCTTACCTTACGTTATCATATTCCACCTTATCATATTTATTGGAAATGATACAATAAATTCTGTCTCTTGACATTTGTCTTTTCCCAATGAATGGTATGGCATGAGCCATGCTGCAACTCCCTCATTGCATACTATTCGACATCTTTGGAAATTCTAAATAATTTTGCTAGAGCTCGTGAAACTCAAGCACTATTACCATAATTGTCACATGGACAAGTAAGACAAAGGATTTTCTTTACTTAGGATGATCGAGGTCCATAGAGTAGGGAATACATATTATATAGACGAAGACCACTGGTTGGTTTCCCCTCCTCAACGAATTATTTTTTTTTTCTTTTTCCATTTAAACATATGACCAATACACGCAAGAGGCATTACACCTTTTGGTTTTGGTTATCCACATTATCATTTATTCAAACACGTATGAACAATATGGTCTTGAGGTTTCCATGACCGATTGATTGTATTCTTCATTCTTGGGCACATGATAGACTTTATTTATTCAAATAAATGTCTAGATTCTTTTAATTGTGTGTATTAAAAAGATCATGGCGCCAAAAGAATCAATTGTTTAAGTTAAAAGTTATGTGTTGAAAACTATTGCTTTTACACAAGACATGGTTTATACATGACATTGTTACGCAAGACATTGTTATACATATCATTTGATGTTGGTTTACACAAGACATTTTTGGTGGTTATTTGTAAGTGATGAGACGTGTGTAATGTGATAAAAGCATGGTGGATACGCCGCTGGTACTTCCTATATATAAGTGCTTATGTTATATTGTGACAACCCGCACTAAACCAGGTATCCGTACAACTTAATTAATGATTAATTACTACTTGATTACTGTGCTTGATTGAACTAGCTGATAAACTGCTACCTGCATACTGATACATGCACTTACTTGCATCATACTTTATTTGCTGTCACTACATTATTTACATACGGAACCCTAGTGACAAACATGATGCACAAAGAGCACAGTAGCACTAAACGGACACACAGTGAACATGCTGATATAACCAGCATCAGGCAGATACTGCCTCTAAGGCCTGTTAAGAGCCTCATATATTTTGGCTACACTGGTAGTGAGTGTAGGAATATAAGGGTTGTGGTACCGCGTCTCTAGGATAAGATACACTGAGTCGGATGTGCCTAAAACGTACTTTAAGTACCAAACACAGCACTTTAATAATTAATCCAGCTTCTAGCTGACTAGTAAAGTGCCAGAACGTGAGAAAATAACACTAGACACTTTCTAAAGTGTTGGAATTAAATGGTGTCACTAAAAATAACAATAACGACACTTTAAAGCCTTTTGTAATGCTTTAACGGATTACTATCCAACCGGACAACCGGACTTTACCCGGGACACGAAAATATTGATATTTTCACTATTTATTATTTTCTAAGCTAGTTAGGGTCCCTGATTACCCTAACACCCGCCATAACGTGTAACATACAACTAACTAAGTTAAATACTTAGTTAACTTACTTAACCTAAACTAACTCCTAACTACACTACTTAAAATCGAACCAACCCCCCCCCCCCCCCAAGTCCCTAACCGGCCCCAAGAACCAAGGGGACACACTAGTACAAGATCTATTATTAAGTTAGATTATGTTTGATATCATGGGGGCATATTATCCAAGGGTTAACAACACTTAATCTTCCTATAAATAACACCTCTAATACATGAGTTAAACACTTATCATTTCCACCAACAAAATCACTCTCTCTTCTCTTCTCTATACTCTCGGCCGAACACCCCTCCTTCACCCACCCATTTTCGAGTCTTGATCATTGCATTCCAAGATCATTCACACTTCAAGGATCGCATATTAGGAGCTCTTGTGCACTCGGAACGCGAAGGACCTCCACCGATAGCTTTTATCCACGCGTTTTTCATCAAAGATCTTCCCTAGCCTTGAGCTAGAGGTATATTGTTTAAAACTCATATTTAAGCTTGTCTAAAGTGGTTAAAAGAACCTTCGTCGGTTAAATAACGTAAACATGCGTTTTGAAACTTTAAAGTCTACTAAAATCACAAAAATGGAGGTTAATAGCATATAACTTGTGTAAAAGTCGTAGTATTTGAAATTCGTGTTTATCTAGACCCGATCTATGATGTGGTAGCGCGAATCTCCGTTTAACCCGACTTTGTAAAATCACGTATCATCACATAAGCTCGTTTTTGAAAGATACAAGGGTTAAAGGTGAAACACTACCACATTTAGAGCATGAACTTGTGTAAAAGGATTTTACTTGTGTAAAAGTGATTTAACCGGTAAAATGGTGTTTAGAACTAGCGGATCTACGTATCCGCAAGTGGTATTTTTGAAAGACCACACTTTAAAGAAATCATGTTTTTCTAAAGATGGATCTTACATTAATAAATATGGTTTTATAAACCACAAGTGTGTAAACACTTGTGAAACAAAGAGATCCGACAAAGAAGTAAATTTGTCACCTGTTACTAGAAGTTGTAAAGACGGGTTTCTCTAAACACGAGGTTTTTACAAGATTAAAGCTACTTTATATAAAGATCTACATATATAAAGGTGATTTACATTAAAGATGCGGAAAAACTGCAAGTTCATGCAATTATGCAAATTTACATACTTGTCGACTAGTTTGATGTGTCGGAAATTGTTTGATTGAATAAAGAAGATTGTTGAATTGATTTGTTAAAAGAAAATGATACGCTTGAAAGCGTGGCCACCTCCAGTTACAGAGGAAACTCTGGCGAAATTTTCTTAAAAACCTAACACTTAAACCTGTTTACATTACAAGTGTTAGAATCATTTTTGACATGATTTCAAAACATAAATTTCGCCATGACTTGAATTACTAAATATTCGGAGGTGGGATTTTCACAAAATATTAACGTGATAAATATATATTTTCACACACTGTTTATGATTATTTTGTGAAATACATAAATATTATTTTTAGAGTAAAAATAATGTTTGCGAACGATAACGACTCCAAAAGTAATACAAACGCTTTCGCCATAAATATATAAGTTACACCGGTAATTATATTACCACCTGTATGTTAAAACGTAACTTACACAATTACGGAAATATTTATGAACGCGTACTTTAACAACGTATTATGGGATAAATACCTATATTTTGGAGATGGATATATATAAGGATTAAGTGAGACTTAATGACGGAATTATACGCACATGTATTAAATCCCCCATCCTTGGGAAGGAAGATAACTACCAAGTATATACGACATGTAACACGAAATAGTTGTCTAACTATTTCCCGCAAACGTAAACTGTAAAGCTAAAGCACGGCCGTCCGTCTAATAGAATTAGCACTTGTAGGTCGTTGCACAGCTTACTGTATTGGAGACGCTTGATAGAGATACGCATTCACTGTGAGTTCATGTCCCCCTTTTCTCTAACTATTTTTAGTTTTCTTAACTGCGGGGGTGAAATACATGTTACTTTGTTTACAAGTACTTTATACACGGTATGAATAACGTAAGGAGGTTTAGATCATGTGAATGGGTAGTTAGAACACCGAGGGATTTCGAGCGGTAGATCTATCTGGGTGTAGCGAGCCCAGCTCTAGGCCAAACGGACCTCTCTGAGGCCAACAGAACGGACCTGGAGTGACTTGGTTGCCCAACGCAAAAATCGGCTAGGTCGTGTCTTACTATTTGCATTTCACAACATGCTAATGGCCTTGCAAACCATTGGTGATCACAAGTCCTCTTACACTGCTACATACCAGGAAACTTTTATACTTACAAGTGTTTTACTTACTCACTTGCACATGAACTCGCTCAACATTATTGTTGATTTTTCAACTCACATGTATTTCAGGAAATTAAACGGATCTGGCACGGTATGGAACGTTTTCCGCTGCACTTGTCATGGAGTCATCAGGGTTTAGGGGATGTGTCTCTTTCCTGGACAAGACACAGTCCTTAAACCACGTTTATGTTATGTTTTAGTTTGTAATGTTGTTGAACAAGGTTATGGTTGTTGGTTAAAACAATGGTACTGTATTTTGTTTTCAAAACTTAATGGATGACTTGCATGGTTTTTAAATTCATATAGCTTGTTATGATTAAGCTATGGTATTAAGAAGTCACACCAAAATATACCACGCTTCCGCAAAGCCAGGGTGTGACAGCTTGGTATCAGAGCTCTGATCATAGCGAACTAGGATTCTCTCTCGAGTCTAGACTATGATCACTAGGGCTCTCACGAAAACATTTTACTACATACCACTTAAGTCCAGATCCACAACTTTTTACAAACAAATGTTGAGCACACTTTATTTATTATTCTAGGATCAGTCTGGGAGGCTGAGGTAGGAGACTAGTGGGACTAGAAGTGTAGACTAGTGGGACTAGAAGTGTTGGCTAGTGGGACTAGAAGTATTGGCTAGTGGGACTAGAAGTATTGGCTAGTGGGACTAGAAGTGTTGGCTAGTGGGACTAGAAGTGTTGGCTAGTGGGACTAGAAGTATTGGCTAGTGGGACTAGGAGTGTTGGCTAGTGGGACTAGGAGTGTTGGCTAGTGGGACTAGAAGTGATGGTTTGAATGCTTGCTTGATGACTTATGTGATTACTTGATTTGTGATTGACTATTTGTGCATGTTTGTGTATATGTTACAGACACATGGATTCTGCAGACACTGGTGGTTCAGGCACCACAGGCCCGAGGCCTATCGTTTCAGACGACATTGAGTCATCGGAGCACGAGGTTTATACGTCAGACTTCACCAGCACGGATGATGATGACTTTCAGCCATTCGCCTTACCCGACGGCGTTGATGAGCTCCCAGTTGACCTTCTAGCCGGGGATTTACCACTCGTTGTGATCCCTGCTCCAGTACCCCTTGCATCATACCCTGTTTTACCCATCGACGACGAGGAGGACGACGTCGATATGTTTGAGGAGGAGCCTTTGGAGGATGCTCAGGGCGAGGCCCTACCTGCTGTTGCTCCCTTACTGATCGCAGATGCTCCGGCTGCGGAGTCACCTGCACATTCCCCAGTCGCGGACTCCTTTGAGTCTGTGGCTTCTGTACCCTCACATGCTCACAGTGCGCAGCACTTCTCCCATGGGTCCGATTCTGACCAGGCTTTTTCTGCTGCTTCCATACCTGGACTTGTTTTTTGACCATGACGACGAGGGGGATTCAGATCCTATGTTTCCACCAGGATTTGATCCTGACCGTGATTTAGAGTTTGTCCCGATGGACGAGTTGATGGAGGATCCAGCAGATCCTATTGACCCTTTTGATCCGATTGATCCCGATTTCGATTTTGACATGGCGTTTGATGACTTGGAGCCTGCCATTGCTCCTGAGCAGGCAGCTGCTCTTGACCCTTTACCAGAGCATGACCCTGTGCATGCTGATGTACCTTTTGAGCCCATTGCTGATGATCACCACCTAGATGTTCCTGTTGATCCCATTGGTCCTTTACCCATTGATGCTGTACCAGTTGACCCTCCTCTCGAGCACTTGGCACCCGTTCACCCTGTTGTTGCTCCCTTATTTGATCCCGTTCCCATAGAGCCCGGACATGCACCGTTCGCGGCACATATGGATCCACCGGACGAGTCTGCACAGCATGGCTGGATACCGGCAGACGAGGACGTTCCCCCATTCCCTCCACAGATTCCTGTTGCACCACATACTGACTTTTCGTTTCAGGTTCCTATGTATATACCTCCAGCAGGGCCTGGAGAGGGCTCTTCAGCACACCCTGATGGGCATGTACCGATGCCCATGCCTTTCACGCCTCAGATTCCTTTTACTACAGCTCCTTTTGGGGTGGCACCCTTTGACCCCACACGTGAGCCACTGCTGTGGTCACCACTTTCCCCTATGCCACCCACTGATCCATACCACAGGTTCCATGTGGGCCATACCATTGAGGATGTATTGATGTCATTTGTACACCAGCATGAGTCGCATGAGCAGCGACTACAGGAGTTGGAGAGAGCCCGTCTGCAGCCATGTCAGTGCCATGGCCGGGTACCCTCTCCGTTACAGCCGTTTCGACCATTACCCCCTGACTATGCTGCTCGTCTTACTACTTTGGAGCAGCAGATTGCTTCCATTATTCGCACACAGCAGGCGATGGAGGCGGACTGGTTACAGTTGCGCCGTTTGTTTTATACCCGTTTTCCTCCTCCTCCACCACCATCTGCTTAGAGCTCATCGGTGCCACTTGGGTAGGCGAGGTGATAAGGCGGCGATTGCTTTTTGACTGCATAGCTTTTTGGGGAGACTACGTTATGACTTGACTTTTGTTATGTACTTGATATTGTGTTGATACTGATGTAGCTTTTGACAGGGGTGATGTAGCCCCTAGTGATTGATGATTGTATGTATACACTTACGATGTGGTCTCATTTATATGGCAATCGCAGTTTTCTCACCATATTTGGATTCGCTTGATTACTTGTTTATATTTTGTGACATGGGATGATGTTTGATGGATATTTGTGATGTGTGATAACATGAGATGTTATGTGATTATACTATTACTACTGTTATATACGTACACTATATTACGAACTGATTTACGTATTATAACATCGGAGCCTTCTATGGCCTAACCAACCTAAACCATCTTTTAGAAAGATGCCGCCAAGACGTCAACAGCAGCCTATGCCTACCACTCAGGAAGAGCTACAACAAATCATTGCTGCTGCCATAGCACAGTACGCAGCATCTCAGCCAGGAGCAAGCGGAAGTGTTAACCAAGTCAATAACAATCCACCTCACGGTAATACCACGCCATTCGAACCTACCATGAACTAGTTGGAGATTTTAGCGGTGATGCTAATGCCAAACACATGTTTTAACATACGTGCAGGATGCACCTACAAGCAGTTCTTAGACTGCAAACCAGTTAACTTCGATGGCACAGGAGGTGCAGTTGCCTTTACCCGCTGGGCTGAGAAAACCGATTCCGTCTTACGCATGAGCAAGTGTGCAGAGGATCAACAAGTCACATACATTTCAGGGCTGTTTCTAGACGGAGCCCTATCTTGGTGGAACTTACAGGTCCAAACACTAGGCGAAGCTGCCGCCTACGCCCTGACTTGGGCCGAATTGAAAGAACTGATGCGCAAGAAGTACTGTTCACGCGCAGAAATTCAAAGGTTGGAGACTGAATTTTGGCACCTAAAGATGGATGGACCGAAGGTAGCAGAGTACGTTCAGAGGTTTCATGACCTATCTCAAGTGGTTCCTTATATGGTCACGCCAGAATACAAGCGAATCGAGCGCTTCATTTGGGGTTTGGCTCCCCAAATAATAAGCATGGTAACCTCCTCCAAACCAGCGACTATCACTGAAGCCATCGATTTGAGCGTGGCTCTCACCGAGGAGGGGATTCGTTTAAACAAGTTTGGTGATGTAAAGGCAAAGGAGAAAGAGACTCATGTTGAGTCGTCAGGAGGTAACAAAAGAAAGTTTTCAAACTTCAAACAAAGTGTTAGCGGTGATGGTAAGAGAGGAGCACCAAGCACGCCAGCTCAGGGTGCAGCTGGCAGTGGCAGGAAAGGAAGAGGATACATAGGCACCCAGCCCAGATGCAATACCTGTCAACGCCACCATTCGGGTCAATGTCGGCTAAAAGTATGCGAAGTATGTGGGAAACGTGGTCACTTGAAGGACACCTGTTGGGTTGGTACTGGCCGGGGAGGTCAGGGAGGATCTGAAAATAGGAATAACAACCGTGGTGGTTTTGGAGGTCGCCCACAGGGGAATAATCAAGGCTACAATGCCAATCAAGCCGGAAATGCCAATCAAAACAACCCGCCAGTTGGGGATGGTGCAGGAAGTGGAAAAAGATTAGGATGTTTTCATTGCGGAGACGTTGGGCACTTCAAGAAGGATTGCCCGGGATTGAACCAAGCCCGTGGAAGGGTGTTCCAGATCGGTGCACGGGAAGCACGCCAGGATCCCAACGTTGTCACGGGTATGTTCCCTATCAATCAACGCTATGCATCTGTTCTGTTTGATACTGGCGCCGACTATAGCTTCGTATCACTAGAATTTAAGAATATACTTGGGCTAGCCGCTAATAAGTTAGACATTCCCTACGCAATTGAATTGGCTAATGGAAAGTTGGTAGAAGCCAATGATGTTATCAGAGGCTGTGTGATTGAATTAGGAGAACGTGAGTTTGCCTTGGATCTACTACCAGTCCAATTGGGAAGTTTCGACGTGGTAGTAGGAATGGATTGGTTATCGGGCAATAAAGCTGAGATAGTTTGCCACGAAAAGGTTGTTCGTATTCCAACCGAGGATGGTGAGACCATTGTTGTTCATGGAGAGAAGCGTGAGACGCCGTTGCGGATTATCAGCTGTTTGAAGGCAAGGAAGTGTTTACAGAAAGGATGTGTTGCTTTTCTGGCACACATCGTAGATAAGAAGGCTGCCGAGCCAAGAATCGAAGACATCCCTGTCGTAAGGGAGTATCCAGAAGTCTTCCCAGAAGACTTACCCGGACTGCCACCTCAGAGACAAGTCGAGTTTCACATCGACTTAGTTCCAGGCGCCGCGCCTGTAGCTAAGGCACCTTACAGACTTGCTCCATCTGAGATGCAGGAATTGTCAACGCAACTTCAAGAGTTGTTAGACAAGGGTTTTATCCGACCAAGCTTCTCGCCTTGGGGAGCTCCGGTCTTGTTTGTCAAGAAGAAGGACGGAAGTTTCCGCATGTGTATTGACTACAGAGAATTGAACAAGCTGACGATTAAGAACAGGTATCCTCTGCCTAAATTCGACGATCTGTTCGACCAACTTCAAGGTTCAAGCTGTTACTCTAAGATCGATCTTCGATCTGGATACCATCAACTAAGGATACAGGAGGAAAGTATCCCGAAAACAGCCTTCCGAACTCGTTATGGACACTACGAGTTCCTCGTTATGCCATTTGGTTTGACAAACGCGCCTGCGGTGTTCATGGATCTGATGAATAGAGTTTGCAAGCCATACTTAGACAAGTTCGTGATTGTATTCATCGACGACATCCTGATTTACTCAAAGACGAAGGCTGAACACGAACAACATCTTAGAACCATACTAGAGCTGCTAAAGAAGGAACAGCTGTACGCCAAATTCTCCAAGTGCGAGTTTTGGCTACGCGAAGTCCAGTTTCTTGGACATGTGGTTAATGGGGATGGAATTCATGTTGATCCCACAAAGATCGAGGCAATCAAGAATTGGGAGACGCCTACAACGCCAACCGAGATTCGACAATTCTTGGGTTTGGCTGGCTACTATCGAAGGTTCATCGAGGATTTTTCGAAAATCGCTCAACCGTTGACGCTCCTGACCCAGAAGGATAAGACGTTTGATTGGGGAATCAAACAGGATGAAGCATTTCAGATATTGAAAGATAAGCTCTGCAACGCGCCAATCTTAACTCTACCGGAAGGTACCAACGATTTTGTGGTATACTGCGACGCATCGCGTCAGGGATTGGGTTGTGTGTTGATGCAACGCCAAACGGTCATTGCTTACGCATCACGCCAACTGAAAGTGCACGAGAAGAATTATACCACACACGATTTAGAGCTTGGCGCAGTAGTTTTCGCTTTAAAGATCTGGAGGCACTACCTGTATGGTACGAAGTGCACAATCTTCACAGATCACAAAAGCCTACAGCACATATTCAACCAGAAGGAGTTGAATATGAGGCAAAGACGATGGGTTGAATTATTGAACGATTACGACTGCGAGATAAAATATCACCCAGGGAAGGCGAATGTAGTCGCCGATGCCCTAAGTCGTAAGGAAAGAATCAAGCCCATAAGGGTTAGAGCATTGGAAATGATTATACGAACCGATCTCTCCTCGCGCATTCGCGCTGCACAAGAGGAAGCTCTCAAGGAGGGAAATCTTGAGGAAGAATATCTCCGTGGAATGGAGAAGCTTTTGGTACCAAACAAGGAAGGGACGTTATGCTTTGAGAAAAGGATTTGGGTTCCTCTGTTTGGTGGATTAAGGGAAGTTATTTTCGACGAAGCGCACAAGTCACGGTACTCTATCCACCCTGGATCGGATAAGATGTATCAAGATCTTAAGGATTACTATTGGTGGCCTAGGATGAAAGGCGACGTTGCTGTTTACGTGAGCAAATGTTTAACGTGCGCTAAGGTCAAGGCAGAATACCAGAAGCCTTCGGGACTTCTGCAACAACCTGAGATTCCCAAGTGGAAATGGGAACAAATCTCAATGGATTTTGTTACAAAACTGCCAAGAACGCCAAGAGGCCATGATATGATTTGGGTGATTGTTGACCGCCTAACAAAATCCGCACACTTTCTGCCAATCAGGGAGAAAGACAGTACTAGTAAACTTGCGGAAATTTACTTGAGAGAGATCGTAGCACGTCATGGAGTACCACTCTCGATCATCTCTGATAGAGACGGAAGATTTGTGTCAAGAATATGGCAATCTTTCCAAGAATCTTTTGGCTCACAATTGAATCTGAGCACTGCGTTCCATCCGCAAACTGACGGCCAGAGCGAGCGAACAATACAAACGTTGGAAGACATGCTGAGGGCATGTGTTATGGATCTAGGCGGTAGCTGGGATAAACACTTACCTTTGGTCGAATTTTCATACAACAACAGCTACCACACCAGTATTGGTGTCGCGCCATTTGAGGCCCTATACGGACGCAAGTGCCGATCACCCCTATGTTGGTCCGACGCGGGTGATAGGCAGCTTGCTGGTCCCGAGATCGTCCAAGAGACGACAGATAAGATCGCGCAAATTCTTAAACGCATCGAAGCCGCTCGCCACAGGCAAAAGGCCTACGCGGATCCAAACCGGAAGCACGTGGACTTCCAAGTCGGAGAAATGGTTTTACTGAAGGTATCACCCTGGAAAGGGGTGGCGCGCTTTGGAAAGCGTGGAAAGTTAAATCCACGCTACATTGGTCCCTTTAGAATTCTAGAAAGAATTGGGACGGTAGCATACAAGTTGGACCTACCCGCTGAACTAAATGGTGTTCACGATACATTTCATGTATCCAATTTAAAGAAAAGTCCAACTCAAGTTGACGTTGCCATTCCTATCGACGAGATTCATATTGACGACACGCTCCACTTTGTTGAAGAACCTGTCGAGGTCACGGATTGGAAAGTTAACAAGACCCGACGGAGCAGTGTCAAACTCGTCAAAGTACGTTGGAATGCCAGACATGGTCCTGAATTTACCTGGGAACGTGAGGACCGGATGAAAGAGAAATACCCCCACTTATTTCCTAAGAACCCTGCTTCCACAAGCAGAACTTAAATTTCGGGACGAAATTTATTTAACGGGGGGAGAATGTGACAACCCGCACTAAACCAGGTATCCGTACAACTTAATTAATGATTAATTACTACTTGATTACTGTGCTTGATTGAACTAGCTGATAAACTGCTACCTGCATACTGATACATGCACTTACTTACATCATACTTTATTTGCTGTCACTACATTATTTACATACGGAACCCTAGTGACAAACATGATGCACAAAAAGCACAGTAGCACTAAACGGACACACAGTGAACATGCTGATATAACCAGCATCAGGCAGATACTGCCTCTAAGGCCTGTTAAGAGCCTCATATATTTTGGCTACACTGGTAGTGAGTGTAGGAATATAAGGGTTGTGGTACCGCGTCTCTAGGATAAGATACACTGAGTCGGATGTGCCTAAAACGTACTTTAAGTACCAAACACAGCACTTTAATAATTAATCCAGCTTCTAGCTGACTAGTAAAGTGCCAGAACGTGAGAAAATAACACTAGACACTTTCTAAAGTGTTGGAATTAAATGGTGTCACTAAAAATAACAATAACGACACTTTAAAGCCTTTTGTAATGCTTTAACGGATTACTATCCAACCGGACAACCGGACTTTACCCGGGACACGAAAATATTGATATTTTCACTATTTATTATTTTCTAAGCTAGTTAGGGTCCCTGATTACCCTAACACCCGCCATAACGTGTAACATACAACTAACTAAGTTAAATACTTAGTTAACTTACTTAACCTAAACTAACTCCTAACTACACTACTTAAAATCGAACCAACCCCCCCCCCCAAGTCCCTAACCGGCCCCAAGAACCAAGGGGACACACTAGTACAAGATCTATTATTAAATTAGATTATGTTTGATATCATGGGGGCATATTATCCAAGGGTTAACAACACTTAATCTTCCTATAAATAACACCTCTAATACATGAGTTAAACACTTATCATTTCCACCAACAAAATCACTCTCTCTTCTCTTCTCTATACTCTCGGCCGAACACCCCTCCTTCACCCACCCATTTTCGAGTCTTGATCATTGCATTCCAAGATCATTCACACTTCAAGGATCGCATATTAGGAGCTCTTGTGCACTCGGAACGCGAAGGACCTCCACCGATAGCTTTTATCCACGCGTTTTTCATCAAAGATCTTCCCTAGCCTTGAGCTAGAGGTATATTGTTTAAAACTCATATTTAAGCTTGTCTAAAGTGGTTAAAAGAACCTTCGTCGGTTAAATAACGTAAACATGCGTTTTGAAACTTTAAAGTCTACTAAAATCACAAAAATGGAGGTTAATAGCATATAACTTGTGTAAAAGTCGTAGTATTTGAAATTCGTGTTTATCTAGACCCGATCTATGATGTGGTAGCGCGAATCTCCGTTTAACCCGACTTTGTAAAATCACGTATCATCACATAAGCTCGTTTTTGAAAGATACAAGGGTTAAAGGTGAAACACTACCACATTTAGAGCATGAACTTGTGTAAAAGGATTTTACTTGTGTAAAAGTGATTTAACCGGTAAAATGGTGTTTAGAACTAGCGGATCTACGTATCCGCAAGTGGTATTTTTGAAAGACCACACTTTAAAGAAATCATGTTTTTCTAAAGATGGATCTTACATTAATAAATATGGTTTTATAAACCACAAGTGTGTAAACACTTGTGAAACAAAGAGATCCGACAAAGAAGTAAATTTGTCACCTGTTACTAGAAGTTGTAAAGACGGGTTTCTCTAAACACGAGGTTTTTACAAGATTAAAGCTACTTTATATAAAGATCTACATATATAAAGGTGATTTACATTAAAGATGCGGAAAAACTGCAAGTTCATGCAATTATGCAAATTTACATACTTGTCGACTAGTTTGATGTGTCGGAAATTGTTTGATTGAATAAAGAAGATTGTTGAATTGATTTGTTAAAAGAAAATGATACGCTTGAAAGCGTGGCCACCTCCAGTTACAGAGGAAACTCTGGCGAAATTTTCTTAAAAACCTAACACTTAAACCTGTTTACATTACAAGTGTTAGAATCATTTTTGACATGATTTCAAAACATAAATTTCGCCATGACTTGAATTACTAAATATTCGGAGGTGGGATTTTCACAAAATATTAACGTGATAAATATATATTTTCACACACTGTTTATGATTATTTTGTGAAATACATAAATATTATTTTTAGAGTAAAAATAATGTTTGCGAACGATAACGACTCCAAAAGTAATACAAACGCTTTCGCCATAAATATATAAGTTACACCGGTAATTATATTACCACCTGTATGTTAAAACGTAACTTACACAATTACGGAAATATTTATGAACGCGTACTTTAACAACGTATTATGGGATAAATACCTATATTTTGGAGATGGATATATATAAGGATTAAGTGAGACTTAATGACGGAATTATACGCACATGTATTAAATCCCCCATCCTTGGGAAGGAAGATAACTACCAAGTATATACGACATGTAACACGAAATAGTTGTCTAACTATTTCCCGCAAACGTAAACTGTAAAGCTAAAGCACGGCCGTCCGTCTAATAGAATTGGCACTTGTAGGTCGTTGCACAGCTTACTGTATTGGAGACGCTTGATAGAGATACGCATTCACTGTGAGTTCATGTCCCCCTTTTCTCTAACTGTTTTCAGTTTTCTTAACTGCGGGGGTGAAATACATGTTACTTTGTTTACAAGTACTTTATACACGGTATGAATAACGTAAGGAGGTTTAGATCATGTGAATGGGTAGTTAGAACACCGAGGGACTCGAGCGGTAGATCTATCTGGGTGTAGCGAGCCCAGCTCTAGGCCAAACGGACCTCTCTGAGGCCAACAGAACGGACCTGGAGTGACTTGGTTGCCCAACGCAAAAATCGGCTAGGTCGTGTCTTACTATTTGCATTTCACAACATGCTAATGGCCTTGCAAACCATTGGTGATCACAAGTCCTCTTACACTGCTACATACCAGGAAACTTTTATACTTACAAGTGTTTTACTTACTCACTTGCACATGAACTCGCTCAACATTATTGTTGATTTTTCAACTCACATGTATTTCAGGAAATTAAACGGATCTGGCACGGTATGGAACGTTTTCCGCTGCACTTGTCATGGAGTCATCAGGGTTTAGGGGATGTGTCTCTTTCCTGGACAAGACACAGTCCTTAAACCACGTTTATGTTATGTTTTAGTTTGTAATGTTGTTGAACAAGGTTATGGTTGTTGGTTAAAACAATGGTACTGTATTTTGTTTTCAAAACTTAATGGATGACTTGCATGGTTTTTAAATTCATATAGCTTATTATGATTAAGCTATGGTATTAAGAAGTCACACCAAAATATACCACGCTTCCGCAAAGCCAGGGTGTGACATATATTGCATATCGTGGTGTTATTCAAATCTCTTCGACAAAGACAAGACATGACATTTTTGCACAAGACGCGACATCCTCTACACAAGACATAATATTCTATTTCAAGACATGATATATTTATACACTACATTTTTATTGGTTATTTATTTAACCATACACCATTCTTTTATATCATCTGATTTTCATATCTATTTTCATATGATTTTATAAAAGAACTCGATCATAACTGGAGCCAATGTTGATGGTTACACTTGATGCTTTCACGGTCTCTCAAGGGTTGTTCCATACTGGGAAACACCCGAATTCAAACACACTGAGTGTTACATTTTAGGTTTAGCCTCGGAGATCCGAAGCATAACCGCATCATCCCTCCCTACCTCAATCACTCAAACAATAACTCTCGCCATGAGAGAAATGAAGGCAACTGCTGCCATAAACGATTTTGGCACCAGGATGTATGCTGGTAACTTGTCGAAATCCTAAGTGCGACAAGTGAGACATTCATCATGAGGGCAATTGCAAAAGCGCCAAGAGTAGCAGTGTGCTGAGACCGGGCGCAAAACAAAGGCTAGTAAGACGATAATACTTAAGAACGGACCAAGCTAGTGAATAAGTGTGTGTGTAGTTAGCACTATGAATACTCCACAAAATCCCAATGAAGTCATGAGTACGTACACTCTATGATCATCATGTATCAATTCTTTTAATACCAACAACGAGCTTAGCTAGTGTCTTTAAATGTTAAGCATATACTTGAACTAGATTCATGTTAGTAAGACACACATTACTAAATAAACTTAGCTAATGGGGAATTAGCAGACTCTTGTCAAATCATTAAGAGTCACCGACACGTTTTCTATCAACCAAATTCATGCATGTGAAATGAGTTTCATGGCTAGTGACGGGATTGTCCTAGCTACAAATTGGGATTGGGTTATCCTACATCTAAACATAGGGATTGGGTTGTCCTCTACATTTGTACAGTGAAGTCCTTACTACATAGAATTCTAAATGTACTTGGCCTTGAGTCAAGTAAGCTAGACGTTTCCTCAATTCTATAAAATTGGCGAACGGTAAACCAGTCGAGTCTGGAGCTAAAATTCAATATCGATCTCTTACCCGTTCAGTTGGGTAGTTACGAAGTAGTGGTTGGCATGGATTGGTTATCCGATAACCTAGCCGAAGTCTTCTGTCATGAGAAGATCATTCGCCTACCACTGCCGAACAAAGAGACATTTGTTATTCATGGAGAGAAGCACGATACACCATTGCGGATCATAAATTGCATGAAGCCACAAAAGTGCTTACGGAAAGGTTGTATTGCCTTTCTAGCACTTGTTGTCGACAAGAAGGCCGATGGGCTTCAGATGACAGATATACCTGTGGTGAAAGATTCCCTGAAGTCTTTCCTGAAGACTTGCCAGGACTACCACTATATCGACAAGTCGAGTTTCACATCGACTTGGTAACGGGAGCCACACCCATATCCAGATCTTCATATCGATTAGCACCTTCCGAACCTTGTAGTTGACCGAATAAGGATGTTGTGAGTTCATAACCCCCACTCTTTACCATTATACGTCTTTATAAAGGTTTTGGGGGTGGAAAGACATGAAAGTTTTGCAAAACTGCACAACATTTCGATGAATGAAAATTCATATTTCTAAACCATGTTACAAATGAATTTCCAACTAACTCAAATGGTTTATGAAAGGTTCTAGCTTCTACTCTAAGATAGACTTACAATCGGAGTATCATCAGTTACGAATTCAAGAGGAAAGCATACCGAAAACGGCTTTTAAGACTCGTTACGGTCATTACGAGTTTCTCGTTATGCCTTTTGGTTTAACGAACGCACTAGCGGTCTTCATGGAATTAATGAATCGCGTGTGCAAGCCGTATCTCGACAAATTCATCATAGTATTCATTGACGACATTTGATATACTCACGATCGGCAGATGAGCACGAACAACATTTGAGAACCATTTCGGAACTACTCAAGAAGGAGAAACTATACGCGAAATTTTCCAAGTGCGAATTTTGGATTCGCGAAGTACAAATTCCTCAGGCATGTAGTGAACGAGAAAGGCATTCAAGTAGACCCAGCTAAGATTGAAGCAAATGAGAATTGGGAGGTGCCCAAGACTCCAACTGGAGTCCGACAATTTTTTTTTTTGGGATCAGCGGAATATCATCGGAGATCTATTGATATTTTTTTTTTAAATTTACTCAACTGCTAACCTCCCTCACACAGAAAGACAAGAAATTTGCCCCAATCAAAAAAAAAAAAACAAGAAGTAGCATTACAACTTGTCCTTAAGATTGGTGCATAGCATTTCAAAATCTTATCATTATCCGACGATACCGATGACTTTGTTGTAAACTATGATGCTTCGCATCAAGGATTGGGTTGCGTATTCGTGCAACGTGAAAAAGTTATCGTGTACACGTCGCGCCAATTAAAAAGTTCATGAGAAGAACTATACCACTCTCGACCTTGAGTTAGGCGCGGTGGTATTCGCTTTAAAAATTATGGCGACATTATTTATATGGTACTCAATGCATTATTTTCACGGATCATAAAAGTCTTCAACACATATTCAACCAAAAAGAATTAAATATGCGTCAACGATGTGGTTGAATTGTTGAAAGACTATGATTGTGAAATAAAGTACCATCCGGGCAAGGCGAACGTTGTAGCTAACGCCTTGAGCCGCAAGGAGCGAGTTAGAATACTGAGAGTTCAAGCATTAGAGAAGATGATTCACAAGCGCTCAAGGAAGAGCATATTCAACCAGAAACACTTCGAGGCATGAAGGAACAATTAGTGTCGAAAGAAGATGGAACTTTAAACCTTATGGGTTGAAATCAAGTTCCATTCTTTGGCGGCCTTCGAGATGATATTTTGAGGAAACACATAGGCCTAAGTATTAAAAGAATACTATTGGTGGCCTAACCTTAAAAGTGATATTGCGACTTATGTCGGAGAATGCTTGACTTGCGCAAAAGTCAAAGCTGAATATCAGAAACCCTCGGACTTGTTACAACAAACCGAGATTCCCGTTTGGAAATGGGAACAACTATTGATGGACTTCATTACGAAGTTACCCAGGACCTCATGCGGTCATGACATGATTTGGTAATCATCGATAGACTAACAAAGTCCGCACACTTCTTACCTATTCGGGAGAAGGATAGTACTGAGAAACTAGCGGAACTCTATCTCAAAGAAATAGTGGCTCGTCATGGAGTGCCTATTTCAATCATTTCAGACCGAGACGGTCGTTTTATTTCTAGAATTTGGAAATCATTTCAACAGGCCTTTGGATCTCATTTGAATCCAAGTACGGCCTTTCATCCATAAACTGACGGCCATAGCGAACGGACAATCCAAACACTCGAATATATGTTTCGCGCATGTGTTATGGATTTAGGCGACAATTGGGATACTCATCTACCTTTAGTTGAGTTTTCCTACAATAACAGCTACAATACTACTATACAAGCTGCACCGTTTGAAGCTCTTTATGGTCGAAAGTGTCGCTCTCCGCTATGTTGGGCGGAAACAGGCGATAGTTAATTAATTGGTCCGAAACTAGTCCAAGAGACTACGGATAAAATTTTTCAGAACCGAGACCGTATCAAGATGGCTCGCGATCGACAAAAGTGCTACGCAGATAAAAGACGAAAACCATTATCTTTCGAGGTTGGAGACAAAGTCTTGTTGAAAGTCTCGCCTTGGAAAGGCGTAGCGAGGTTCAGTGAACGTGGAAAGCTTAACCCACGTTACAGTGGACCATTTGAAATCTTAGAAAAGATTGGCACCGTTGCCTACAAGCTGAAGTTACCAGAAGAACTAAGTAGAGTACACCACACATTTCATGTGTCGAATCTTGAGAAGAGTCAAACACAAGAAACGGTTATCATCTCGGAGGATGAGATTCACATTGATGACAAACTCCAATTCACAAAGCACCTATTAAGGTCATGGACCGGAAGGTCCAGAAAATACAAAGGAGTCGTCACATATTAGTAAAAATTCGTTGGAACTCTCGACACGGACCCCAATATACATGGGAACGTGAAGACCAAATCAAATTCAAATATCCTCACCTTTTTTAGAACAATCCTGCAAAGGATGACTCAGCTTGAATTTCGGGACGAAATTCTCAATAACAGGGGGAGAATGTGACAACTGTCACTTTTCGGTAACTTTCTTACACTTAAAGTACTCATTTTTAGCTACATTTTTATGCATTTCGAACCTTCGAACTGCGTATTACATGATATACATCTTAAAATACTTATGGAATATTCAATTATGATGCACATGATTCATTTTTATTTGTTACCTTTGAAACAATGTAAACAATGCGTCGAAGCAACTAGAGTAGTATCTAGTAAACTAGAGTGCTGACGAAAACTCAGGATATCAGAAATCGTTTAATTACATCTTTAGGACTCGGACGATAGTCCAACATCAATTATATATTAAACCCTATATGGGAATGCAAGGGTTTGGTTTAATATACTACCAATGTCCGGTAGCACCGAAAACTGCCGAAAAGCACTAAAAGCGACGATTTCTACACTTTTCCGCAGAAATTCTGCAGAAATCAGTTTTGTAATATTTTTACGACATGTAAAAATATTATTTAACATATAATTCATATGAGGATACTTTCGGGTATCATCCGAACCAATAACTACATCAATTCATACAAGTTACACAACTTAGCGTTCAAATAACGTCTAACCGAAACAATTCGAAATGAATATCCGAACAATGTCGGATCTTTTTTTTAGTGACCATCTAATATTATTTAGATCATATTAGACTAGTAATGGTCACTTAACACCTTCTTAACACATTTATACACTTGAAACATTTAAACACCAAAACACCTAAACTTTGCTAAAAGTTTCTAACACTTTAAACACTTAATAACAATTCAACAATTCAAGACCCCCCCCCCCATGTATGAACGTGTATAAGGGCCCACATACCCTTAATTATGTGTTAAAAATATCTAGATATTTATTTAGATGCAAATGGATCAAGTTGGTGAATTATTATAACATGTAATCTCATTAGTTACTAACCATTCTACACCACTTTTCACCATACTTTACCCACACATAAGAATACTCTCATCATCTTCATCTTTTTACCAAGAACACCACAAAAACCCATTTCCTTTTTAGCCTTTATTTGATGATCAAGTTGTACTTCTATGGAGCTTAAGGTGATCTAAAGAACTAGCAAGTTAAAGGAAGTGTATTCATCCATTCAAGAGCCTTATATCAACAAGATCTTCATCTTCTTTGCTTCTTAAAATCATCTAAGATCATCCCTAGCCTAGTGCTAGAAGTAAGCTTCTATATCTATTTTTTTTCTTTGATACATATATTATGATTATGATTGTTATTATTACAAATAATAACCAAGAAATCATACATAATAAACATGAAGAAAATACAAAGAAGCAAAGATAATAATCATGATACATTTATTTTGGTTTATATTGTGATTTAAGACTTGTGATATGCATATATGATCTTGTTGTGATGATATTGATATAAATAAATTGTTAGAGTATGTTTTAAAAATATGATCTAACAAATACACATGTTTATGTTAAAGGGTTTTTAACATAGAAGTTTAAAAGGATGATCATAACTATTGATCTTGTGAAAGTATTTAAGGTTTTTATTTAAAAACAATACTTCCACAAGATTATATAAAATAACATACAACTAGTGATTTTTGTTAAAAGTTGTTAAAACTAGAATTAAACTTGGTTTTTGAACTAGTTAGCACATGTTATGATCATGTCCAAAACCCTACATGATTTGGAGATCATTTTGATAAGTTTATGTTATAAAAATCTCATATGTTTTTAGTTAAGATGATTGGGTAAATTGATGGTGATTTGGAAAAGAAAATGATATGTTTATGAAACATGGCCAAATGATTAATACAAAGGTTATATGGCCATTTTTTTTAGAACATTATGTTAACAAAACTATCATTTTTTTTTTCTAACAAAGTCTTTACAAGATTAGAAAGTTGGTCTTTCTAAACATAAAAATTGACATAAATATATATTTTGGTAAAATACATATTTATTGAACATATCAAGTATGTGCTATGTGTTATTATTTGTATTAGTTATATATACAAGTTAGAGACTTGATAACAATGACACAAATAAATACAAGACATACTTACAACTAAAGACTTACAAGAATACATATAGACACACTTGAAAACAACTTACGGACATTCCGAACTTTCGGACACAACTTATGGTCAAAACGGACGACGGGCGAATCTATGAACATATCGCCATTCGGAGAAGTTACTACGATGCTTAGGCGACCTTTCGACGCGGACGCAAGAATTTCGTTACCATTAACAAAATTCGGACATTTTGAAACTTATAAAAACTATTATGTTTTTATTAACTAAAAAGTATATTTAGTTATTTTTATAAAAATGAAAGACTTATACTTTCAAATGGGCTTGCATTTCTTAATGGGCTAGTTTATACAAATGGGCTATCTTTTATAAATGGGCTATTATTTATAAATGGGCTTAACTTCATAATGGGCTTATCAAAACACATGGGCTAAGCCCAAAACTAAACATATGGGCCAAGGCCCAATAACATTAAGTCCAGTACTATCGAGGCCCAACACTATTTAAGCCCAGTACTATTGAGGCCCAACACTATTTAGGCCCAACACTATTGAGGCCCAACACTATTTAGGCCCAATACTATTCAAGCCCAACACTATTTAGGCCCAACACTATTGAGGCCCAACACTATTTAGGCCCAATACTATTCAAGCCCAACACTATTCAAGCCCAACACTATTTGAGGCCCAACACTATTTAGGCCCAATACTATTTAAGCCCAATAACATGAATTCTTGGGCTAAGCCCAATGACATATAATTGATAAACATTACAATTATACAATTTACTTATACAAGACACGAAACCAAGATGACAAGACCCGATGATACAACTCACGAGATACAAGCATATGTATTTGGAGAAATATATACACTAAACAGTTATCAGTTAATACATCTAATACACAGTTCAATGAGTAACAAAGACATACAGGTCTTAACACATATTCAAGACACAAGACTTATACTCAAGTCATTTATAAAGACCGAAGTGTCTAACAAATAAAGAACATTTGTAGGTCGCAACATTGTTCAAGACGACCACACGCGAGATCATAATTACTTCTATTCACGGACGCAATTCTGTGAGTTCATGTCCCCTATTCATTTAAATGTTTTACAACTTTACAACTATCGGGGAAGATACATGTTCAATCGTATGTTAAAGTTAGGGAATGAAACACCTTAGATCATGTGCGAATTAGGGTTATACATCTAAGCACCATTAATCCAGTTTGGACCTAGGTACAAGTGGTTAGATCTAATGGGTATTGGCGAGCCCTACTCTTGGTCGTGGACCCATACAGAAGAGTGCGTTTGTGTCCCAGTCGATAGGAGTCGACATAAAATCGTCTAGGTTTGGATTGCTTCCTAATTCGTCACACATATTAATGTCCTCGCGAAACATTAATGATCAACGATTTCATTGACGCTTTACATACTACATCATACATACAGATACATTTTATACAACTCACATGTTGTGGATACAGTTTATACATCATACATACAGATACATTTTATACAACTCACATGTTATGGATACATTTTATACAACTCACATTTTATGGATACATTTTATACAACTCACATTTTACAGATACATTTTATACAACTCACATTTTACAGATACATCTCATACAGCTAAACTGCATGAACTCGCTCAACTTTTGTTGATGTTTCCAAACTTAACATGTATTTCAGGAAATTAGTGGACCTGGCAGACATTTCAGTCAAGGAAAGCAAGTATCAAGACTCCATGCCACCATTTGAAGGGTTTGCCCGTTATATACCGCCTCTTTGCGGTGATATAGTGGTCAAAGCCTTGACATTTTAAGACTTACATTTTGATGTATAGAACGATGAAAACGCATTTTCATTTGATGGTTTGTAACAAATACATTTAACTTATGTTGCGTTCTTTCGAAACAATTATGACAATGGCATTGGAGCTTGTTTTTATTCATTTAGTATTGTTCACTTATATTGTTATGCAATGAGAACCGATCAGATCACACCTCGCGCTTCCGCTACGAGCGGGTGTGACATAAATCTTGTAGTTTCTTGATCTACACGCACTCCTACACCTTTCTATCTTTTGAATCTTAACTTTTAACCATGAAATCACTAGATTTAAGGTGTTCTAGGATGATGTCATCATGGAGTTCTTATGAACTTCATGTTTTGGCTCCAATCCACCAAAAACAACTTAGATCTGAACGAGTTCCACATGAATGAACAAAGATCTTACATAGATCTGGACATATTCATGGTGAAAAAGGATTGAAAGATGGTTTTCTAACTCTCTTTCAACTCTTTTACACTCAATGCACGCAAAACCGGTAGATTCAGACCTTGCTCTGACCTCCTACTAATTCATAGTGGTGTGTTGGTCCCAGATCTAGATTCTATCCAAGAGATTACTGATTTCGGGTTAAACATGAAACACCGTCTCGAACAGTTAACTGGTCGGACTAGGGTGGTTCCTATCTGATCGGGTCATTAAGTCTTGACGAGGTTTCTGTTGTTTGACACGTTATTGTACAGTCTCGAGAAAACGCAACTAACAAAACAACCAAGTGTAAGGACGATCAGGTCGTCTGGGATGGATTGCCATCCGATCGGATAGCCATCCGATCAGATTGCCACTCGATCGGACAGCCACCCGATCGGCTTGCACCTGGGTCCCACACTTAAACCGTTAACACATCTTTTCAAGGTTTGGAACGTCGAACGGATTGTCGCCCGATCGGGTTGCCACCCGATCGAACCACCATCCGACCATGTGATGTTTTGGACTTCAACACTTAACAATTTTCAACATGTTCAGTATGTACGGATTGCCACCCGATCGGACGGTCATCCAATCGAGTGACTGTCCTGCTGTGAACTTGTTCTTACTCTGAGAAGTCTCGCCAATCGGATTGTTGCCCGATCAAACGGCCGTTCGATCAACCGACCTGAAAGGTAGAGATACTTCTCTATTTTCAAAATGCTACAACGAAAACTTCAAAAGTCAAACCATCATACACAAACACATCCTCACCAAGCAAGGTGACAATCCAATCGAATGGCCATCCGATCGGATGACCATCCAAACGGGTTGCCACCCGATCGACTAGCCATCCGATCGGATTGCCATCCGATCGATCGATGGCAATCCGATCGGATGGCAATCCGATCCTTGGTACACTTGTATCGTTTTACGCGCCGCTTATCATTTTTGCTATCGTTAACTGTTCAGGCTAACCTCGCTCTAAGCGCTCCGTTCAATCCAAAATTCCATCATCGCTGTGAGTATACTCGAACCCTTTTTGCTTTACGCACTTTTGGGTGTTACATACATTACTTATTCTAAATCACATCAAACACACTACGTAATACTTTAACGCTAACTGCTATTGTATGTTATACGTGACTCGATGAATGCTTGTTTGTTATGTTTACACATAGATTGTTGTCTACCTGCCTTAGCAACGATAGTACTATTTGTTTGGACTCAGCACCTGTTCACTCAGGGGTTGTTAAGGACAATTAATTACATGGTTCACAGTGGCGAATATGTATTACGAACTGCCTTGGGCAGTCAACCCGCAGTCATTGGTATCGATAGGATCATGTCGATAACTAACGTGCTTCGCGTCACACGTTGTACATACTGGTTATGCGTAATCGATTTCGAACTCTACTATGCTATTATTAAACTTGTATGCTCACCTTTACACTATGTGTATTGACTGTTACTTTAACGTATGTGGCATGTGCATAAGATGCTAGGACGCCTTGTTTGCTGTGTGATGAAATCGAGGCTAGGAAAGAGTCCCAGAAACAAATAAATAAATTGTCTATTATGAAATCTGAGTTGTCGGAACAGAACTACTTGTCTTGATTTTGTCTGTAATAACTATGCTACTTATTATGTCATGGTATGGGACGTGATGCTTTTAAATAATTGGTAATCGTAGTTGTTATGGAAACTTCTGGACAATCTGTTTCGCTCAGTGCCACGCCCCGATGTTTCCGCCATCGGTTGGGGTGTGACAGATTGATATCAGAGCCATAATTATAGGGAATTAGGCAAGACTTGACCTAGTCCAGGTTGATGTCTTAGAAACGACCTAGTCTATAGTTAGGTACCAACAGACCGACTTGTGCATACCCGGTAGGGGTTTTGTACGAGCTTACTTGCAATATCTCGCTGTCCTCGCTTGCACTACACTATCACTGCACTCTAATTTTCAAAAATGAGCGAGCGATTAGGTCGAGACTAGGTGTGAAAACCGCAAACTCTCGACCAAATTGCTTGTTCGACCCGCATTTTAATCAATAAACAAGGGGATTTGCGTTGAACCAGGAGTGAAATCCATACTTTAACGCAGATTTTCCCCGTATTTTATCAACACAGGAACAAAGCTGTTAAGTCACGGGTGAAACCCGAACCTTGACGACTTACTCCGATCTCTATTTTATTTTACAAAACTCTCACCAAAGTCTCGGTGAATTCCAAGGACTCGAGTGCTTGAATAGCCGAAAGGATGGATGCCATTCACCGCATGTCGGTGATGGAGCACAGTCTATTAGGCTAACAAGGACTTTTGTTTACATCCTTGTGAATAGTCGAACCACTTTGGAAAGTCGACGTCTGTCTAGCCAAAGACAATCCATTCCCGATTTCTATGAGTTTCGATTCTGAGCCCACAACTGCTGACTCTGATATTTGTCAATTTTATGTGGAAATTTATGTGTTTTATGTGACTATACGTTTTGATTTCTGGTGGATTATTTATTTTCGCTGTTTATTTCAATCAGCACGCACAACACACTACACGATCGCCTACAAATCGCTGATCATCATTCACAATCGCTGCTCGATACTCGCAATCGTTGTGATTAATCGCTATACGCGCTGTGAAGGATAGGGAATACGTGCAACATATTGCTAGGTTTCTGTATTCTGACTGCCTCATGTGTTTCTGTGCAATACGTGCTTATATGCTTCAGTGCTTTATGTGCTTATGTGCTTTTGTGCTTTTGTGCTTATGTGAATCTGTGATTATGTGTCTATGTGAATACGTGTTACATGACTATGTTCCTGAGCTTTAGTAGTACTAGTCGTGTGAGGTGAGGTTCGATTATATTGTGTTTGAGTCCTATGGTGATGTCTGTTGCAGACAATGTCGTCATCTGGACCCCGTTACTCTCGACACGCTTGTCGAGAACAGAGAGACAAATGCCTTGCAGCACTCGTCACTGAGCAGATAGCAAAAGTCGTCCCGCAGATCGTTAGCGACCTACAAGAGAATGCTAGCAAATCTTCTGAAGAGTCCAGGACTGAGACTCCTAAAGATGCTCCTAAAGCTGCTTTCAGCTTCAAGCAGTTCAAAGCTTGCGGACCGAAAGAATTTACTGGCGAAGATGGTCCTATGGACCTATTTCAATGGTTTGATTCGATCGAGGTCACCCTGCGCCAGAGTGGCTGTCCTGACGAACTCCGCACTCTGAATGCTACAGGCGTCTTCCAGTCTCGCGCTTTAGACTGGTGGATGGCCGAGAGAAACAAACGCGGAAACGACGCAGCTTACGGCTTGGCGTGGGATGAGTTGAAGAACGTCATGTTGGAAGAGTTCTGCCCTCCCCACGAGCGCCAAAAGTTGGAGGAAAAATTCTAGCATATCAAGCAGAAGGATGGTGACAATGCTGCTTTAACTGCTCGCATCAAGCAGCTTAGCATAATCTGTCCTGATCAAGTCAAGACTTCTGATATGACGATCAAGAAGTACATTTGAGCTCTACCCGACTGTGTCGCAGATTTTGTGCAAGCTTCAAAGCCAGCGACAATCGAAGAGACTTACCTGCTTGCCGCTGAAATCAACGACAAGCGAGTCAAGTCTGGCTTCTGGGATAAAGCCATCAAGGACCTGCATCAAGCTACCACCGCACCAACCGCTGAAGCCACCGCTACCCCTCAGTCTTCAAAGGCCTCTCGTCGCAAGAGGAAAAAAACAGCAACTCCAGCAACAAGAACTGTGCTGTCACCACTGCTGCCCCCCTTCAAGCTGTACCAGCTCAGCAGCAAACTCAACACCGCCAGGTTGCGGCACCGGTAACCCAAGCACCGCCGGCAAAGCATGCTTATACTGGTCCTCACCCTGCTTACCCAACATGCACCTATCATCATCCTGTGGGAATTGCTTGCAGATTTTGTGTACATTGCAACATGTACGGCCATTTCACCGTCAACTGCCGTACAGGTCCTCGACAAGCGCCAGCACCAGCTACTGCTCATCAAGCTCTGCTCCCTGCCCCACAAGGCCAACAAGCAGCTCAGGCACCCTCGATCAATGCTAGAGTCTGCTTTGCGTGTGGTGATCCCAACCACTTCGCAAACATGTGCCCCAATCGGGTTGTGAAGCAAGATCCGCAACAACAGCAGTGACAGCAACAACCTCAGCAGCAACAGTAGCAAGCAGCGCACTCTCGAACTTTCAACATTAATGTGCGCCAGGCTCAGGGCGACAACAACGTGGTCAATGGTACATTCCTTGTGAATGGTATTTATGCTTCGTGTTTGTTTGATACTGGAGCCGATAACTGTTTTCTATCGTTTAGTTCGAAAAGCTTCTTAATCGTAAGCGCGCCCATCTCCCCTCGACGTTCGATGTTGAAGTTGCCACCGGGAGAACTGTCGCCGTCAACTCTGTTCTCCGTGATTGTACCCTCGAGCTCAACAATCACATCTTTCCTATCGACCTTATTCCGATGCAACTCGGTAGTTTTGATGTCATAGTAGGCATGGACTTTCTTCGTGAAAACCATGCTGAAGTTGTGTGCTTCGATAAGATGATTCGATTTTCGCTCGCTAATGGTGATCAATTATGTGTTTATGGTGAAGTCGCGTCAAAGAATACCAAGCTTTTCTGGCACACGTTGTAGTAGCGGAGAAAAAGGAAGTTAAGGAGGTAAAAGACGTCCCCGTTGTTTGCGAATTCCCTAACGTTTTTCCCGAAGATCTCCCAGGTTTACCACCAAGTCGTGATATCGACTTTCGCATCGACTTCGTTCCTGGAGCAAACCCTGTTGCCAGAGCTCCTTATCGACTTGCTCCGTCCAAAATGCGTGAACTCTCGAGTCAACTCCAGGAACTTCTTGATAAAGGCTTCATTCGCCCTAGCACGTCTCCTTGGGGCGCACCAGTCCTTTTCGTCAAAAAGAAGGATGGGTCGTTCCGGATGTGCATCGACTATCGGGAATTGAATAAGCTAACCATCAAGAATCGCTATCCTCTACCTCACATCGATGATTTGTTTGACCAATTACAAGGTGCTACGTGTTTTTCCAAGATTGATTTACGCTCAGGCTACCACCACTTACGCATTCAAGAGGAGGATATTCCCAAAACCGCTTTTCGCACTCGATACGGCCACTACGAGTTCGTTGTTATGCCATTTGGTTTAACCAACGCACCTGCGGTTTTTATGGATCTGAGGAATCGCGTGTGTAAACCTTTTCTTGACCGCTTCGTCATCGTGTTCATCGATGATATCCTGATCTATTCCAGGTCGAAAATCGAACACGCGCAGCATCTACGTTTGGTTCTCGAGCTACTCCAGGGAAATCGACTCTATGCCAAGTTCTCCAAGTGTGAATTCTGGCTGGAGGAGGTTCAATTCCTCGGTCACATTGTCAATAGTCAAGGTATTCACGTCGACCCCGCGAAGATCGAAGCTGTCAAGAGTTGGGTTACGCCTAAGAACCCGTCTGAAGTCCGTTCTTTTCTCGGACTAGCGGGCTATTATTGCCGATTTATCGAAGGGTTCTCTAAAATCGGTGTGCCACTTACTGCCCTCACGCAAAAAGATAAGCCTTTTGTTTGGGGAACCGGACAAGAGACTGCCTTTCAAACCCTCAAGTATATGCTTTGCAATGCTCCTGTTCTCATTTTACCCAAGGGAAACGATGACTTCATTGTCTATTGTGATGCCTTGAACCTCGGTCTTGGTTGTGTTCTCATGCAACGAGACAAGGTTATTGCTTACGCATCTCGTCAGCTCAAAATCCATGAGAAGAACTACACAACCCACGATCTCGAGCTAGGCACGGACGTTTTTGCGTTAAAGATTTGGCGACACTACCTTTATGGTACCAAGTGTACGATCTTCACCGATCATAGAAGCCTACAACATATCTTTGACCAGAAGGAGCTAAATATGCGCCAACGCCAGTGGGTAGAACTCCTAAACGATTATGACTGTGAGATTCGTTATCATCCTGGCAAAGCAAATGTCATTGCCGACGCTCTCAGCAGACGGAGTTATTTACATAGCGCCCGTAATATTCAAGCCTGATATGATCTCGAAGCCCTCATTCGCGACGCCCAACATGCCTGTTTTAATGAACGCACTTTGAAGAAGGAAAGGATTCTCAACGATGGAGCCCAGCTAGTGAACAAGTCAAATGGGATATTCCACTATCTGGACCGAGTCTGGATCCCTAAACGGACCAACTTACGACATATTTTGATGGACGAAGCCTACAAATCCCGATACTCTATTCATCCCGGTGCCGACAAGATATACCAGGACCTGCGCTACAAGTACTGGTGGCCGGGCATGAAGAGGGATATCGCCCTCTATGTCTCGAGATGCCCGACTTGCTCGAAGGTCAAGGCTGAGCATCAAAGACCCTCTGGGTTACTCGTTCAACCCGAAATCCCTGTGTGGAAGTGGGAGAGTATAGCTATGGACTTCATAACAAAACTCCCGCGTACGCCCTCAGGTCACGACAACATCTGGGTTTTTGTTGACCGTCTGACCAAATCTTCTCACTTTTTGCCAATACGGGAAGACTACAAGGTAGAAAAATTAGCCCGAATCTACACCAAAGAGATCATTTGTCGACATGGGATGCCTCGCGACATCATTTCTGACCGTGATGCTCGGTTTACCTCGCGTTGTTGGGAAACATTTCAAGCAGCTCTCGGTACCACGCTTAATCTAAGTACCGCTTTCCACACTCAAACCGACGGTCACACTAAGAGAATGATTCGTACCCTCGAAGACATGCTCTGCTCGTGTGTCATAGATTTTGGTGGTAATTGGGATGCATACTTACCTTTAGTCGAATTCTCGTACAATAACAGTTATCATTACAGCATTCAAATGGCACCATTTGAGGCATTGTATGGAAGAAGATGTCGATCGCCTATTGTATGGCACGAGACCGGGCACTCGCAATTAACCGGTCCTGAGCAATTGCAAGAAACGACTGACAAAATCCTCCAGATTCGAGACAATCTACTGAAAGCTCGGAGTCGTCAGAAAAGTTACGCCGATAGACGAGGCAAGCCCCTTGAATTTGACGTTGGTGACCATGTACTCCTAAAGGTATCACGTTGGAAGGGTGTGGTCAGATTCGGCAAGAGAGGAAAGCTCGCGCCTCGATATGTTGGACCTTTTAAGATTCTGGAAAGGATCGGAAAAGTGGCTTACAGACTCGAACTACCGGAGGAACTTAACAACGTTCACCCGACTTTCCACGTTTCGAACCTCAGAAAGTACCTGGATGATGATGATTTACATGTACCCCTCGAGGATCTTCAAGTAAACGAAACACTACACTTCGTGGAAAAGTCTGTCGAAATGATGGACCGCCAAACCAAGCACCTCCGACGCTCACGCATTCCCATTGTGAAGGTTCGCTGGGAAGGCAAACAGGGCGCAGAGTTCACTTGGGAACTCGAAAGCGACATGAAGACGAAGTACCCGCAATTGTTTGTTACGGCTTCGGCCTAATTTCGGGACAAAATTCCCTTTAGTAGGGGAGGCTGTAACACCCCGTGTTTCGAAGGTCAAAGTCAAACTCAAGATTGAAGTCAAGGGAAGACAAGATTGCTAATTGCGATCTGTCACTCCTTGCTCAACTCCTGTTTTGACTTCTTTAACTCGTAGATAGTCTATTTATGTCATCGCGTTAGTTGTATTATGTGGAGTACTTGTTAATAATCGAGGTTTAATCGCTATTAATCGCATGTTTAATCGATTTATCGCTTATCGCAATCGCATTCGCAGCTCGAATTATGTGTTCTGGTTATTGTTTTACGTGTGTGTGCCATTTATGTGTTACTTGTGCACGTTCTGTTTTGTTGAGGTGTTAATCGAAATCGCAATCTATCGCATCGCCATCGAATCGAAACACTAAACGCAGTAATTATAGTGATTGTATGTTAGATATAGTAGTTGGGATTAAAAGTAATTAGATGAGTAATTCTATCGCATCGCTCCCTTGAATCGCATCGCAAAGCTTAACCCTCGAATCGAAACGACTAAGATCATCGAGCCAAACACTCGAATCGAGTTGCCACCCGATCGGACTGCCACCCGATCGACCAGCCACTTACCCCACTTTCCATTTTAGGAAACCCTATAAATACCCCCCATTTGTCACCTCTTTGATGGTGACAGCTCCTTTGTTCGGCCAACTCGCTTCAGCCCGCATTCCTTCTGATTTCTCTCAAATCTTGTAAGTTTTCAACCTAAATCTTGTACTTTCTTGATCTACACGCACTCCTACACCTTTCTATCTTTTGAATCTTAACTTTTAACCGTGAAATCACTAGATTTAAGGTGTTCTAGGATGATGTCATCATGGAGTTCTTATGAACTTCATGTTTTGGCTCTAATCCACCAAAAACAACTTAGATCTGAACGAGTTCCACATGAATGAACAAAGTCTTACATAGATCAGAACATATTCATGGTGAAAAAGGATTGAAAGATGGTTTTCTAACTCTCTTTCAACTCTTTTACACTCAATGCACGCAAAACCGGTAGATTCGGACCTTGCTCTGACCTCCTACTCATTCATAGTGGTGTGTTGGTCCCAGATCTGGATTCTATCCAAGAGATTACTGATTTCGGGTTAAACATGAAACACCATCTCGAACAGTTAACTAGTCGGACTAGGGTGGTTCCTATCTGATCATGTCACTAAGTCTTGACGAGGTTTCTGTTGTTTGACACGTTATTGTACAGTCTCGAGAAAACGCAACTAACAAAACAACCAAGTGTAAGGACGATCAGGTTGTCTGGGACGGATTGCCGTCTGATCGGACAGCCATCCGATCGGATTGCCACTCGATCGGACAGCCACCCGATCGGCTTGCACCTGGGTCCCACACTTAAACCGTTAGCTCATCTTTTCAAGGTTTGGAACGTCGAACGGATTGACGCCCGATCGGGTTGCCACCCGATCGAACGACCATCCGACCATGTGATGTTTTGGACTTCAACGCTTAACAATTTTCAACATGTTCAGTACGTACGGATTGCCACCCGATCGGACGGTCATCCGATCGAGTGACCGTCCTACTGTGAACTTGTTCTCACTCTGAGAAGTCTCGCCAATCGGATTGTTTCCCGATCAAACGACCGTTCGATCGACCGACCTGAAAGGTAGAGATACTTCTCTATTTTCAAAATGCTACAACGAAAACTTCAAAAGTCAAACCATCATACACAAACACATCCTCACCAAGCAAGGTGACAATCCAATCAAATGGCCATCCGATCGGACGACCATCCGAACGGGTTGCCACCCGATCGACTGGCCATCCGATCCTTTGTACACTTGTATCATTTTACGTGCCGCTTATCGTTTTTGCTATCGTTAACTGTTCAGGATAACCTCGCTCTAAGCGCTCCCTTTAATCCAAAATTCCATCATCGCTGTGAGTATACTCGAACCCTTTTTGCTTTACGCACTTTTGGGTGTTACATACGTTACTTATTGTGACAACTCGAGTTTCCGACTTTCATTTTCGCATTTAGTGCACGTTGACTTTGACTGTGTAGTTGTTTGACTTGTTTAACTTGTAACTGTACACGTTATTTTTTTTATATATTTTTATGAACGCATTGTGGTTGCATGATTTTGTGTTTGGCTGTATAACATGAAACCTGTTGAAAACTTAAAACTGTTAACACATAAAAGGACTCGACGAAACAGACTGGACCGACGATATAGACTGTTTCGCCATAAGCATCTCGACGAAACAGGTGTTTCGCCGAAGCCCAGTTTCACCAAAGCCCATTAGGGCCCAGTTCACTTGTACGCATATATATTACACGGAACTGTCTCATTCGTCACACGTTAACAATCTGAAACCCTAAAACTCTCCCAAGTGTGACGGCAGCTGTGTGTTTCCCCAAGCCCTCTCTTTAGCGATCAAACCCTCATTTCCGAACATCTCGGTTAGTGTGTATATTCAGAATCGATTACTTGTTATTGATTAAATAGTCGGTTTGATGAATGCTCTAGTTGCGGCCCATGTGTGTGTTGTCAGGTTATGTTATTCATGATTCACTTGTTATTGTTTGTATATATATCTTGACTAGTTATATGATAAAGAAACATCACATGGATATTGTCGGCTAGATTGGATAGGGTTATGGAAAGTAAAATTGGGATGTTCACTATAATCGAGATGGTGGGTTAATCGGTGGTCAAAGGGTGGGGTTGATGAACCGCCAATTTATTATAATGATTGTTTGGTTGTGTAGTTAATGGATATTAAAAGGTCCAATCGGTTGGGGTTATGGGAGGTCCAATCGGTTGGGGTTATTGGAGGTCCAATGAGGTTGGGAGGTGGTGGTTATTGTCGGCCATTAGGATATTTTTGATCTTTATGATTTTTTTTTATTTGCTGTTACATTACAGAGCCGACGAAACAGAATGTTTCGCTAAGAGTAATTGACGAAACAGGGTGTTTCGCCAAGAGTAATCGACGAAACAGAAGTGTTTCGTCGACTGGGTATATTGTTTGGTAATTTGTTTCTGTTGAACTTAACTGAGCTAGTCAACTGCTGTTATGTATATAAGTATTACTTGTATGATGGCAAATACGTGTAATGTGATACTCTGTGTTATTAAAGCGATGTTCATGATGATGATATTTACGTGCAAACAACTTGAATGCAAACTGATTATATATTCGTGCATACTTTAGGACGTGATTGATTACTTGCGAGCATACACTTAGCATACCGAGCAAACCAAAGTGAGTTCACACTTCTACCAAGGCATGGGATTCCCGGGGTTGGGAATGGGTTGATTGATTGTTTATGTTTAAGAGTTATTGAAATTACATACCATTGGCCTCGGGAGAGGAAGGTCAATGGTAGATACTACTAGACTTATGATACATATACTTCTCTTCGCAAACATGCCGGGATCGGCCGCGATACTAGAACAATCTTCGCAAACATGCCTGGAATGGCCGCAAACTATACTTTAATCTTCGCAAACATGCCTGGAGGGCCGCGATACAAATATAACTAGTCTAGAAAACATGGGAAACCCCCACTAAACTTCGCAAACATGCCTTGAGGGCCGCGATGCTATTACAAACGATTTACGAAATGAACATTATAACTAAATAACCAACTGTGAACTCGCTCAACTAGTTGTTGACTCTCTGTTGCATGCCTTGCAGGACCATAGGTACTTTTGGAGCTTGCACGGGAGGCACGGTCGTTGTGGACATGGATCGTGAATGTGTTGTTAAACATTATAACATTTTGTACTTAAACTTATGTTGGGTTTTACATTAAATGCTTCCGCTACACACTTGTTTATATTTGGTTTTGTAAACACCTATCGTATTGATGAATGACTTTTGATTACATACTTATGTTCAATATGATTGGTGGCTTGATCCTGGTCATGTCACGCCTCCAAGCGGTGGTACTCCGCGAGTGGATTTTGGGGGTGTGACAGATTGGTATCAGAGCCATTGGTTATAGAGAACTCGGTTTTAATAAGGGGAAAACATTTTTATTAAAACCAGACTATAACCGAAACAGTGCTCAACGATCCACAACGACGCCTCGCTCCACGTGCAAGACTCGACATCCTAGGTAATATGGTACATGTTTTACCGCCTACTTGCTAGAATTGCATAGAACTTTGCTCCGGGTATGCTTAGGTTAACTTAACACTATTGCATGAGAACACTTGTGTGATTATTCCCTTTTGTTATCGCACTACTCGCGAACCCCTCTCACTTATGTCGTATTTACTATGAAGATCATGTCTGGACGTATCAACATGACGCAAGCCCAACTGACGGCTCTCATTAACGAACGAATTGCTGAGGCACTTACAGCCGCACAAGCAGGAGGTATACCCTGCAGTTGTAACTCACACTAGGATCTTTAGATCCTACACTCCTAAACCAACTCTTGTGTTTTAATCTTGTACTGGATTCTTATATACAACAGGTCAGCACGTTCAGCCACCTGTTTGTACCTTCAAAACTTTCATGGACTGTCGTCCTACTACTTTTAGTGGCACGGAAGGAGCGGTTGGACTCCTCCATTGGTTTGAAAAGCTCGAGTCCGTATTCGAAATGTGCGAATGCCCTGAGGCTCGCAGGGTGAAGTACGCCACTGGTACTCTAGAAGGCATCGCGCTGACTTGGTGGAATGCGCAAATTCAGATGTTAGGGTTGGCTGTTGCTAACGCCACACCCTGGAATGATTTCAAGGAATTGATCAAAGAGGAATACTGTAGCCGTGATGATATTCATAAGCTGGAGGTAGAGTTTTACCATTTGAAAATGACTGGGTCAGAAATTGAAGCATACACCAGAAGATCGAACGAGTTGGCTATTCTGTGTCCTACTATGGTGGACCCACCCATTAAGCGTATCGAACTGTATCTCAATGGTCTGGTGCCGGAGATTCAAAGCCACGTAACCTCAGCGAATCTTGGCACTATTCAACAGATCGTCAAGCTAGCTCATCGCCTCACTGATCAGGCGGTGGAACAGAACAGGCTGCCTAAACGTATCAACGCTACTACTACCGCTACCACTCCAGTTACTCCTGCTATTCCCAGTGACAACAAGCGGAAATGGGAAGGGGATTCTAGCAGGGGTTCAGCTACTGTACAGTCTCAAGCACAGCAACAGCGCAAGACTAGTGATTACCAGAGTCCGAGTCAGCAATCGTCTGGTGGTCAGGGGCAGAGTGGATATCGGGGAACTCATCCACTGTGTAACAGGTGCAACAAACACCACAGTGGTCAGTGTCATAAAGTCCGCTGTCAGAGATGTCTAAGGGTAGGTCATGAAGCTAAAGATTGCAGGAGTTCGAGGCCTGCGAATCAGAACCAGCAACAACAGCCACCCGTTCTACGAAACCAGTCACAGCAACAACAGCAAGGAAATAAGACATGCTTTCAGTGTGGGGCTGAAGGTCATTTCAGGCGGAACTGTCCCCAATTAAACCAGAATCAAAACAACAACAACAATAATCAGGGCAGTGGGAACAACAATGGGGGAAACAACAACAACAATGGTGCAAAAGGTCGTATGTTTGTGATTGGCCAGAGTGACGCAAGGAACGATCCTAATGTGGTTACGGGTAAGTTTCTTCTCGACGACTTTTATGTTACCGTATTATTCGATTCGGGTGCGGATACCAGTTATATGTCTCTGAACGTTAGTCAAATGCTTAAACGCGCACCAACACTTTTGAACACCAAACATGTCGTAGAGTTAGCTAACGGTAAAAGTCTAGAGGCCACACACATAGTTCAGGGTTGTAATCTTATCCTCGCTGGTCAGACTTTCTCTATCGATCTCATTCCTATAACTCTGAGTAGTTTCGACATTGTCATCGGTATGGATTGGTTATCCCAACAACAAGCAGAGATCCTATGCAAGGAGAAGATCATTCGTATTCCTCGTTCTGGCAAAGAACCTCTCGAAGTTCAAGGCGACAAGAGTGGTGTCGTGAGTGGCATCATCTCCCTCTTGAAGGCACAGAAGTGTTTACGAAAGGGTCACATAGCTATATTAGCACTCGTTACTGATACATCGATGACAGAGAAAAAGATTGGGGATATTCCTGTAGTACGCGACTTTCCTCAATTGTTTCCTGAAGAGTTACCTGGATTACCGCCTCATCGTCAGGTCGAATTTCAGATCGAGCTAGCTCCAGGAGCAGCACCTATAGCTCGAGCACCTTATCGCTTAGCTCCAAATGAACTGGAAGAACTGTCTAAGCAATTGCAAGAACTCTTGGAAAAGGGTTTCATACGTCCTAGCTCTTCGCCCTGGGGAGCTCCAGTATTATTTGTGAAGAAGAAAGACGGTACCTTTCGTATGTGCATAGATTACCGCGAACTAAACAAGGTGACCGTGAAGAATCGTTATCCACTTCCACGCATCGACGACTTATTCGACCAGTTACAAGGGTCGAGCTATTACTCAAAGATTGATCTAAGGTCAGGTTACCATCAACTGAGAGTCCGGGATAAGGACGTCTCCAAAACAGCATTCAGAACTAGCTACGGTCATTATGAGTTTTTGGTCATGCCATTCGGGCTAACGAACGCGCCTGCGGTTTTCATGGATCTTATGAACAGGGTGTGCAAACCTTATCTTGACAAGTTTGTTATTGTGTTCATTGATGACATTCTGATTTACTCGAAGAGTCGGGAGGAACATGAGCAACATTTACGACTTATTCTGGAACTCCTTCGAACGGAACAACTGTACGCAAAGTTTTCAAAATGCGACTTCTGGCTTCGTGAAGTCCACTTTCTAGGCCACGTGGTAAACAAGGATGGGATTCATGTCGATCCATCCAAGGTAGATTCGATCAAGAACTGGCCTGTACCTAGTACACCGATAGAAATACGCCAATTCTTGGGTTTGGCGGGTTATTATAGACGATTCATCAAAGACTTCTCAAAGATTGCACAGCCGCTTACATTGCTGACACAGAAAGGTGTTGCTTACCGTTGGAGTGATACACAGGAAACAGCGTTTCAGCACTTAAAGGATAGACTCTGTAGCGCACCTATCCTCTCATTGCCAGAGGGCACGGGCGATTTTGTAGTCTACTGCGACGCATCCATCCAAGGTCTTGGATGTGTATTGATGCAACGGGATAAAGTTATTGCTTATGCTTCACGCCAACTTAAGATTCACGAACGAAATTACACTACACACGATTTAGAGCTGGGAGCTGTTGTTTTTGCGCTCAAGATAAGGCGACATTACCTGTATGGCACCAAGTGCACCATCTACACCGATCACAGGAGCCTCGAATATATTTTCAAGCAGAAAGATTTGAACATGCGACAACGTCGATGGGTCGAGTTACTGAACGATTACGAATGTGCTATAAAGTACCATCCAGGCAAGGCCAATGTGGTGGCCGACGCCCTCAGTCGAAAGGATACTATACCTAGGCGTGTACGAGCGTTGCAACTCACTATTCAGTCTAGTCTTTCTTCATAGATACGAGATGCTCAGGTAGAAGCGTTGAAACCAGAAAACGTCAGGACTGAAGCTCTACGCGGTTCAAGGCAACGGTTAGAACTAAGGGCAGACGGCGCCTACTATGTAACAGGACGCATCTGGGTCCCACTCTATGGTAGCTTACGCGAACTTGTAATGGATGAAGCTCATAAGTCTCGCTACTCAGTACATCCTGGTTCAGATAAGATGTACCACGACCTCAGAACTACATATTGGTGGCCTAGCATGAAAGCTCACATAGCCACTTATGTTAGCAAGTGTTTGACTTGTGCGAGAGTCAAAGCGGAATATCAGAAACCATCAGGCCCACTCCAACAACCTGAGATACCACAATGGAAATGGGAGCAAATTTCCATGGATTTTGTTACTGGCCTGCCTAGATCTCAGCGCGGAAATGATACTATTTGGGTGATCGTGGATCGACTCACAAAGTCTGCTCACTTCTTGGCTATCAAGGAAACGGATAAGTTCTCCACTCTAGCAGACGTATACCTTAAAGAAGTTGTCTCGAGGCACGGGGTGCCCACATCTATTATCTCTGATCGTGATGCACGTTTTACTTCAGAACTGTGGCAAGCAATGCACAAATCTTTTGGCTCTCGATTAGACATGAGCACAGCTTATCATCCTCAGACCGATGGGCAGTCTGAGCGCACTATTCAAACTCTAGAAGACATGCTTCGGGCGTGCGTAATTGACTTTGGCAAAGGCTGGGAAAAACATCTGCCACTTGTGGAATTTTCGTACAACAACAGTTACCACACCAGCATAAAAGCTGCTCCATTTGAGGCATTGTACGGGCGTAAATGCCGATCACCTCTTTGT
Organism: Helianthus tuberosus; assembly: GCA_030545235.1. Taxonomy (NCBI): domain Eukaryota; kingdom Viridiplantae; phylum Streptophyta; class Magnoliopsida; order Asterales; family Asteraceae; genus Helianthus; species Helianthus tuberosus. Next base: position 61,689,021 of record CM060429.1, on the reverse strand, counting down.
TGGGCAGAGGTGGGTGACAGTCAGATCACAGGTCCGGAAATGGTAGTTGATACTACTGAAAAGATTGCTCAAATACGACAACGCATGGCGGCAGCACGTGACCGTCAGAAAGTATACGCTGATAAAGACAGGAAAATACTCGAATTCCAGGTTGGGGATCGAGCACTACTCAAAGTTTCACCCTGGAAGGGTGTTGTTCATTTTGGCAAACGAGGCAAGCTCAATCCACGATACGTTGGACCATTTGAAGTCACAGAAAAGATAGGCAAAGTGGCCTACAGACTGAACTTACCAGCTGAACTCAGTGCAGTTCACAACGTTTTTCATGTGTCGAATCTGAAGAAGTGGCAGTCAGATGAGACCTTTATAGTTCCTTTGAAGGAGCTCACTATCGACGAACGGTTGCATTTCGTCGAAGAACCAGTTGAAATCACGGACCGGGATGTTAAGGTCCTCAAGAACACTAGAATACCTCTTGTACGAGTTCGTTGGAACTCCCGTCGCGGCCCAGAGTTCACCTGGGGGCGCGAAGATCAAATGGAACTCAAATATCCCCAGTTGTTCGAAAACAATGCAACTACTACTGAGGCTGAAGCTACTACGGAATTTCGGAACGAAATTCCAACTCAACGGGGGAATGATGTGACACCCCAGGAAAACCAGTAAACGATAACTTACCTAGCTTCCTCAGTAACCGCATGCTAAATTTCGGGACGAAATTTCTTTCAAGTTGGGGATAATGTGACAACTCGAGTTTCCGACTTTCATTTTCGCATTTAGTGCACGTTGACTTTGACTGTGTAGTTGTTTGACTTGTTTAACTTGTAACTGTACACGTTATTTTTTTTATATATTTTTATGAACGCATTGTGGTTGCATGATTTTGTGTTTGGCTGTATAACATGAAACCTGTTGAAAACTTAAAACTGTTAACACATAAAAGGACTCGACGAAACAGACTGGACCGACGATATAGACTGTTTCGCCATAAGCATCTCGACGAAACAGGTGTTTCGCCGAAGCCCAGTTTCACCAAAGCCCATTAGGGCCCAGTTCACTTGTACGCATATATATTACACGGAACTGTCTCATTCGTCACACGTTAACAATCTGAAACCCTAAAACTCTCCCAAGTGTGACGGCAGCTGTGTGTTTCCCCAAGCCCTCTCTTTAGCGATCAAACCCTCATTTCCGAACATCTCGGTTAGTGTGTATATTCAGAATCGATTACTTGTTATTGATTAAATAGTCGGTTTGATGAATGCTCTAGTTGCGGCCCATGTGTGTGTTGTCAGGTTATGTTATTCATGATTCACTTGTTATTGTTTGTATATATATCTTGACTAGTTATATGATAAAGAAACATCACATGGATATTGTCGGCTAGATTGGATAGGGTTATGGAAAGTAAAATTGGGATGTTCACTATAATCGAGATGGTGGGTTAATCGGTGGTCAAAGGGTGGGGTTGATGAACCGCCAATTTATTATAATGATTGTTTGGTTGTGTAGTTAATGGATATTAAAAGGTCCAATCGGTTGGGGTTATGGGAGGTCCAATCGGTTGGGGTTATTGGAGGTCCAATGAGGTTGGGAGGTGGTGGTTATTGTCGGCCATTAGGATATTTTTGATCTTTATGATTTTTTTTTATTTGCTGTTACATTACAGAGCCGACGAAACAGAATGTTTCGCTAAGAGTAATTGACGAAACAGGGTGTTTCGCCAAGAGTAATCGACGAAACAGAAGTGTTACGTCGACTGGGTATATTGTTTGGTAATTTGTTTCTGTTGAACTTAACTGAGCTAGTCAACTGCTGTTATGTATATAAGTATTACTTGTATGATGGCAAATACGTGTAATGTGATACTCTGTGTTATTAAAGCGATGTTCATGATGATGATATTTACGTGCAAACAACTTGAATGCAAACTGATTATATATTCGTGCATACTTTAGGACGTGATTGATTACTTGCGAGCATACACTTAGCATACCGAGCAAACCAAAGTGAGTTCACACTTCTACCAAGGCATGGGATTCCCGGGGTTGGGAATGGGTTGATTGATTGTTTATGTTTAAGAGTTATTGAAATTACATACCATTGGCCTCGGGAGAGGAAGGTCAATGGTAGATACTACTAGACTTATGATACATATACTTCTCTTCGCAAACATGCCGGGATCGGCCGCGATACTAGAACAATCTTCGCAAACATGCCTGGAATGGCCGCAAACTATACTTTAATCTTCGCAAACATGCCTGGAGGGCCGCGATACAAATATAACTAGTCTAGAAAACATGGGAAACCCCCACTAAACTTCGCAAACATGCCTTGAGGGCCGCGATGCTATTACAAACGATTTACGAAATGAACATTATAACTAAATAACCAACTGTGAACTCGCTCAACTAGTTGTTGACTCTCTGTTGCATGCCTTGCAGGACCATAGGTACTTTTGGAGCTTGCACGGGAGGCACGGTCGTTGTGGACATGGATCGTGAATGTGTTGTTAAACATTATAACATTTTGTACTTAAACTTATGTTGGGTTTTACATTAAATGCTTCCGCTACACACTTGTTTATATTTGGTTTTGTAAACACCTATCGTATTGATGAATGACTTTTGATTACATACTTATGTTCAATATGATTGGTGGCTTGATCCTGGTCATGTCACGCCTCCAAGCGGTGGTACTCCGCGAGTGGATTTTGGGGGTGTGACACTTATTCTAAATCACATTAAACACACTACGCAATACTTTAACGCTAACCGCTACTGTATGTTATACGTGACTCGATGAATGCTTGTTTGTTATGTTTACACATAGATTGTTGTGTACCTGCCTTAGCAACGATAGTACTATTTGTTTGGACTCAGCACCTATTCACTTAGGGGTTGTTAAGGACAATTAATTACATGGTTCACAGTGGTGAATATGTATTACGAACTGCCTTGGGCAGTTAACCCGCAGTCATTTGTATCGATAGGATCATGTCGATAACTAACGTGCTTCGCGTCACACGTTGTACATACTGGTTATGCGTAATCAATTTCGAACACTACTATGCTATTATTAAACTTGTATGCTCACCTTTACACTATGTGTATTGACTGTTACTTTAACGTATGTGGCAGGTGCATAAGATGCTAGGACGCCTTGTTTGCTGTGTGATGAAATCGAGGCTAGGAAAGAGTCCTAGAAACAAATAAATAAATTGTCTATTGTGAAATCTGAGTTGTCAGAACAGAACCACTTGTCTTGATTTTGTCTGTAATAACTATGCTACTTATTATGTCATGGTATGGGACGTGATGCTTTTAAATAATTGGTAGTCGTAGTTGTTATGGAAACTTCTGGACAATCTGTTTCGCTCAGTGCCACGCCCCAATGTTTCCGCCATCGGTTGGGGTGTGACAAATGGTACGTTTCTCGTGAATAACCTTTATGCTTCGATCCTATTTGATACTGGTGCCGATAGAGGTTTTGTGTCCGTAGAATTCGAATCTTTGTTGAATTGTGAACGCTCCATGTTACCTAAGTCATTTTCGGTGGAGATTGCCGATGGGAAGTCTATTCTAGTCGATTCTAGCCTTTGTGGTTGTTCCTTGATTCTTAACGACCACATGTTTACTATTGACCTCATACCCATGCAATTGGGTAGTTTCGATGTCATTATCGGTATGGATTGGTTTCGTAAGAACCATGCCAAGATTGCTTGTCACGAGAAGTTTGTTCGTTTACCCCTACCGTCCAGTGATATATTTCATGTCTATGGAGACCGACCTTCGAAGGGACTGAGGCTGATGTCATGCACACAAGCGAGCAGATGCTTACGTAAACAGAACCTTGCTTTCTTGGCCCACGTGGTGGAACAAAAGAGCAAGGGGAAGAACATAAGCGATGTTCCAGTGGTGTGTGATTTCCCCGATGTCTTTCCCGGAGACCTTCCTGGTCTTCCTCCTCCTAGAACCGTCGATTTTCGTATTGATCTTATACCTGGTGCGACTCCTGTCGCCAAGGCCCCGTACCGTCTTGCACCTTCCGAGATGCAAGAGCTATCTAGTCAGCTTCAAGAACTACTCGACAAGGGATTTATTCATCCAAGTACCTCCCCGTGGGGTGCTCCCGTGCTATTCGTCAAGAAGAAAGATGGTTCGTTCCGTATGTGTATCGACTACCGTGAAATTAATAAGCTTACCATTAAGAATCATTATCCTCTTCCCCGTATTGATGACTTATTTGACCAACTACAAGGCGCGTCCTGTTTCTCGAAAATCGATCTTCGTTCTGGTTATCATCAGCTTCGAGTTCTCGAAGATGATGTACCCAAAACCGCATTTCGTACTCGTTATGGACACTACGAGTTCGTTGTCATGCCTTTTGGATTGACCAACGCGCCCGCTGTGTTCATGGATCTCATGAATCGTGTTTGTAAGCCCTATTTGGATCATTTTGTGATAGTCTTTATTGATGATATTCTCATTTATTCTAGAACTAAAGCTGATCATGCTCGACATTTACGCTTGATGCTTGAACTCTTACGCGGTGAACGTCTGTATGCTAAATTTTCTAAGTGTGAGTTCTGGATTAATGAGGTACAATTTCTTGGTCACGTCGTTAGTAAGCAAGGTATTCATGTTAACCCGTCTAAAATCGAAGCTGTGAAGAATTGGAGTACGCCTAAATCTGCATCTGAGATTCGTTCCTTCCTAGGATTGGCAGGCTATTACCGCTGATTCATCTCGGACTTCTCTAAAATCGTTGTCCCTCTCACCTCGTTGACTCAAAAAGAGAGACCTTTTGTTTGGGGTCCCGAACAAGAGGAGTCTTTTCAAACTCTTAAGACTCTTTTGTGTAACACCCCTGTTCTGACTCTTCCCGATGGGAATGATGATTTCGAGGTATATTGCGACGCCTCGAACCGTGGTTTGGGCTGTGTGCTCATGCAACGAGACAAGGTTATTGCTTATGCCTCCCGTCAACTCAAAGTGCATGAGAAAAACTATACTACTCACGATCTGGAGCTTGGTGCACTTGTGTTTGCGTTAAAGATATGGCAACACTACTTGTATGGTACTAAGTGTGTGGTTTTCACTAACCACAGAAGCCTTCAACATATCTTTGACCAAAAACAACTGAACATGCAACAGAGGCGCTGGGTGGAATTGCTGAATGACTACGACTGCGAAATTCGCTATCATCCTGGCAAGGCGAATGTAGTGGCCGATGCCCTTAGTCGTAAAACTCACGTGAAGTCTATTCGTATCTCTAATGATCTCCATGCGTGTATTCGTGACGCTCAGTATTCGTCAGCAAATGAAGGAAGTCTAGAAGTGGAAATCCAAGGCAGCAAGATTGAACAGCTTGAAACTAAACCTAATGGACTACAATACTACCTCAATCGCATCTGGGTACCGGATCGCGATAACCTTCGTGAACTCATTATGAATGAGGCTCACAAATCCCACTATTCTATTCATCCGGGGGCTGACAAGATGTACCATGATTTGCGTACAACTTATTGGTGGCCTGGCATGAAGAGGGACATTGCTGTATATGTTTCTAAATGCCTTACTTGTATGAAAGTTAAGGCTGAACATCAACGTCCTTCAGGACTCTTAGAATAACCCGAAATCCCAGTTTGGAAATGGGATAGCTTCGCTATGGACTTTATTACCAAGCTACCTCGAACACCTTCTAGTCACGACGGTATCTGGGTGATTGTTGATCGTTTGACCAAATCCGCCCACTTTCTTCCAATTCGTGAAGATTATAAAGTGGAGAAACTTGCTCGAATCTATACTGATGAGATTATATGCCGGCATGGCATACCTCTTGACATAATCTCGGACTGTGATGGTCGTTTTACTTCACGTTTGGCAAACCTTTCAATCCGCTATGGGTACTCATTTGAATCTTAGCACGGCCTTTCATCCTCAAACGGATGGACAGACCGAGCGTACTATTCAGACCCTAGAGGATATGCTCCGTTCTTGTGTCATCAACTTTGGTAGTAACTGGGATGTACATTTACCATTGATTGAGTTCTCGTACAACAACATCTATCATTCCAGTATTCAGATGGCTCCTTTAGAAGCTTTGTATGGCCGCAAGTGCTGATCTCCTCTCAGCTGGCATGAGATTGGTGACAAGCAGTTTACTGGCCCTGAAATCATTCAACAGACTACGGATAAGATTCTTCAGATCCGTGATAACTTCATCAAGGCTAGGAGCAGACAAAATAGCTATGCTGATAATAGGCGTAAGCCTTTGGAATTTGATATTGGTGACCGAGTCCTTCTCAAGGTATCTCCATGGAAGGGAGTAGTTCGTTTTGGTAAGAAGGGAAAGCTCGCTCCTCGCTATGTAGGTCCTTTCAAGGTACTCGAAAGGATTGGCAAGGTAGCGTACAGACTCGACCTGCCACAAGAGCTAAACAACGTACATCCAGTGTTCCACGTCTCCAACCTACGTAAATGCCTAGCCGACGAGGAACTGCAGGTTCCCCTCGAAGACTTGCAAATAAATGAGGGTGTACACTTCGTGGAGAAACCGGTCGAAATCATGGATCAAGGAGTCAAGCGATTGAGGCGCAGCAAAATTCCCATTGTCAAGGTTCGATTGGAAGGAAAGCGTGGCGCCGAATTCACTTGGGAATTGAAAAGTGAGATGAAGGCCAAGTATCCGCAGCTCTTCGAGCAGTCTTCCTCTAAGACTTCAGGGACGAAATCTCCTAAAGGAGGGGAGACTGTAACGCCCTGCATCCCTAAACTTTAGACTATTGGCAAGTTTAGTCCCTGGACCTTGCATAATTGTCAATTTAGTCTCTAAACTGTGTAGTCGTTAATATTTTGGTACTTGGTGAATTCTATGTCATATACTATATACTTGGAATGTCTAAATCTATATACTTGAAATGCCTGATTCTATATACTTGAAATGTCTAATTCTATATGCTGGGAATGCCTAATTCTAGATACTTTGGTGCTTGACTCTTGAGGCTCGTGAAACTTGAGACTTGGTTGAACGAGGGACTGGAGTCTTGTCACTGGCGGAAACTATGAAACTTGAAAACTTGTGTGTTATTACTATAAACTAGTTATACTATTACCCAATAAATACGCAACGCAACGTTTGGTCTAGCGCGCGAAAAGAATCAAAGACGGAAACGCTGAAAGGATGGATTGGCCGAGTGGCAATCCGATCAGATGACCATCCGATCCGTGCACCGCCTTAACCTTCATACATTCCCACACTATAAATAGGCCTGTCATATCAGTCCTTCGCTGATGTGACTGTCACACCCTGACTTTTGCGGAAGCGTGATTATGGGGTGACTTCTTTAATATCATTGCATTCAATCATAACATAAACTATATGATAAAACCATAGGTTTGTCATCCATTAAATAAGTTTAAAACATAACAACATTGCAGACTTCAAATTCAAGTTTTACAAACCGTACAAATTGTTTATGAGTTCATTAAGGACTCGTCAAAAGATATTGAATAACACCAATGTTTGGATGACGTGTCTCGTCCAGGAATAAGACACATTAACCAAATCAAAGACCATGGATGACAACTTTATTCTTAACGCAGCATAAAACTTCCAACGCCCGCCAGATCCACTTATAAATTCCCTGAAATGCATGTAGTTTGAAAAACATCAACAAAAGTTGAGCGAGTTCATGTGTTCGTTTGTGTGTATGTATAAGCCTTTGAAACATTTTGTGTATGTATGTAAGTCCCTGGTATGTAGCATTAAGGAAAAAGAGATCACCAATGGTTTGCAAGGCCATTGATATGTGTGAAGTGATGCAGGAAGACTCAAACCTAGCAGATTTCGTCAATAAGACATAGTCACCTCATGGTCCACTCAGCGGACTTAAGAGTGGGGCTCGCTACACCTGAATAGATCTATCACTCATGTCCCTCGGTCCTACAACGAGGGTTAATGGCCTTAAGTATCCGCCTACCCACTCACATGATCTAAGTAGTAAACCCTCCTTAAGCTAACCATACCATGTATAAAAATGTCTGTAATAATTGTAACATGTATTTCACCCCCGAAGTATAAAATTGAAAACAGTTAAAAGAAAAGGGGGACATGAACTCACTGTTTTGCGTCTTCGTATCCAATGTAACTCGAAGCTTCCTCTAGAACGCACGACTACCTACATGCGTACTATGGTATGTTAGACGAGCGGGTCGTGCCTTATCTTAGTATTGACTAGTGCCTTTGAGTTACGTTTTTAAAGTGTTTTTATTATATTTGTAATAATACTTCTCAAGTATTGTTATTCGCATTTCCTTCCCAAGGATGGGAGAATCTCATACTTGTGTACTTGTATTCTTGCATTGGTATATCTTGCCATGTATGTGCGTCGTATTCCGGTGTATTATTCCAAATAAAGATACGTCAATATATTCCCAATATATATTTCCAAAACACTTATATTTTCAAATCTCACTCAGAAAATATGTATAAACTTATTTGTCCAAAAATAATGTATCTTCCGAAAATATATATTTTTCCCAAAAATCATATATCTTCTAAATAAACCCAAGAAAATATACTTTTATCCCCCCAAAATAATATATTTTCTCCTTGTCCAAAAATATGATATACTTGGTAATATGTACAAAAATCATATTTTTACTTCTTTCATTTCCAAAATAGTATTTACCAAAAATATATTGCAACGGTGTCTTCCGGAATATTTCATAAGTTATGTTTTATTGTTCGGCTTCCCAATATTAAATGTGTAACTTATATTTCATCCCTTGTGATTTTTGGTATTATTTTGGAGTTGTAATTTCATGGTCTTTTGTTAAGATATATTATCTTACCCTAAAATAATATGACTAGTTCACAAATCATGCAAACATTCACACAAGCGTCTTAGTATAAAATATATATTCTAAATATATATTTTTCCAAAAAACCAACCCCCGATACTTGTATTTGGTTACAAAAATTATGGCGAGGTTTATATGGGAGATCATAGTTAACAATACACTTGTAACACTTGTTAGGAAAATATTTTTCTAAGTGTTTGGATTTTTAGAAAATTTCGCCATAGTTTCCTTTGCAAACGGAGGTGATCATGCTATTAAACGTATCATTTTCTTTTCGAAACAATCACAATAATCATCAACAATCGATCAATAACCAAACTACACTTCCCAAGTGCAAAAATTAATTCATTTACAATATAACATGAACTTGATCTCTTACGAAAATGCGTAGTAATTTGGTAAAACGTTTAGTGGCCTTAGTTACCTTCCAAAGTGTATTCATCCCTTTAAAACTCTCATTTTTAAAGAATCCCGGTGTTAACAACTTGTGAACAAATTCTACAAAAAAATATTCTTTTGAACTTGGTTTGTTTAGAAAAGTCATTTGTAAATCTCGAATCTACATGATCACCAACTCATTTTGTTTAACTATATTTCAAGAAATCATTTCTTTATCAAGTTCATATTTTTATTAGAAGATGATTATTTTATGAAAGCACATAATCATCTCCTAATCTTGTTAAATCATGTTTCTAACCATCCTTTAACAAGTTTAATATGGTGATTAACATTACACTACCAAGAATTAACAAGTGATCAACAACATATTCACAACAATATCATACTAGCAACATTTCATCATATTTCATCTTTATGTAAAGCTTTATGTTCATGTTTTTAGTTTATGTTCTTTTAGTATTCTTGCATAAATCAACATGATATAATCTTTTAACTACTAAAAAAAACATGAAGTAACAAGGATCAAAGAAGTCTTACTACTAGCTTGAAGCTAGGGAAGAACAAGATGCAAAAGTGATGGATAAAAGCACACTAGAGAGGTCCTTCAAGTTCCGTGAGTTCCACACCTCCTAAAACACCTTTGAGCACCTTGTGAGAGGCTTGGGATACTTGAATGAAGATTGAAAATGGTGATATGTTGGAAGGGGGTGTTGGCCGTAGCTTTTTATGGGGGAGAGAAGAAGAAAAATTGTTGTGAAAATGATGATGAATGGTGATGGGGTCTAGATTTTATGTAGTCTAATAAGGATCTCCATGGATTTCATAGTAACAAATCTTCTACAAATCTAAGTAAGATCTAAAGAGATCTTGTAGGATTTTTGGAGGTGGTAGAAAGAGGGTGTTTGGGCCGTGAGCATGGAAGGAGAGAGAGGAGAAGTAGGTTGAAGATGATGAGTGAGGTTACTTGTAATATCCAAGAAAATCCAAGTGAATCTTCAAATATCTATACAAATCTCTAACATATCTTCATGAGATCTTATGAAATCAAATAAAATCACATAAGATTATGGTGGTGGGACCACCTTGATGCCGTGAACAATGAAAGGGGGGGTTATGTGTAAGTTTTGAATCATGTGGTTAGATAATAAATCAAATCCAAGTGTATAGTTACAAGTGCTAGTTATTAGATAATTTTAGTGGGTGTTAAGGTGTTCGGGGATCATGACTAGCCCCGAAATAATAAAACAATGCCTCTAGCAATATTTTGGTGTTCCGGGTAACGTCCGGTTGTTCGGTTAGATACCGTTCCGTTAAAGTGTCAAGTTATTCCGAATAGTGTCTTTTATGTACCCTTTTGTAACACAATTAATTCCCAACACTTAGGAAAGCATTCAGAACCATTTAGTCAATTTTATGCGTGTTACTAGCATATTAAAATGTTGAATTTCGCTGAAAAATGCAGAATTCTGCACTTAAAGTGAGTTTTAGGCACTTCCCGGCACTTTATCTGTCACCTAGTGATGCAGTTTTATGGTCCTCACTTCCCTACGCACTATACTAGTATAGTACCTTGTCCCTGACCCATACTGGGTCTCAAAACACTGTCTGTCTATGTACTGGCACTGTCAGTATATTTCTGAGTTATCCGCTCACTGTGCTAACTGTGCTTTGTGCATCAAGTATGTCACTAAAGTTTGTGTGTAACAAATGGTGTGACAGTATGAAATGTGATGCACATGTATGTATGATACAGAAATCAGAAAACAGTTTAAGTTATCAGTTGTAATTAAGCACAGTCATTAAGCCTAAATCAATATTAATTAATTGTACGGATGCATGCAAATTTGACGGTTGTCACAGTAACAGCCTCACTCGACCCAGACGCACGCACTCCGACTTTCCTTCATTTCTTGGCGATTTCGGTACGTTTTACACTAGATTCTTGTACTTTCTTGATCTACACAGCATTCTCTACGAGATTCACCTTTGAAATCTCACTTTTCACCGTGAAATCTCTTAAATCTGAATTCTTAAGGGTGATGTCATCAATGGTAGTTTGTATAAACTACTATATGATGTCATTCCTGATAGAATCTAGCTTAGATCTGAGGAATTTCATGCGTTTTACACTAAATCTATATTAGATCTAAACTTTTCAAGCTAAAATCCTATGTTTATCTTCATCTTTTCTTGAACTTTTACATAAAACGGTAAGATCTGGATCTAAACAGACTGTAGACTTGATTGGTAGTCTAGAGTCAGCTTGGAAAAGGATCGTTACCGGAGAAGATGACCGGAGTACGGATTCTGACATAAATATCATCACGAACCGACGACCGAACGGACTGGGGTGATTCCCACCTGATTAGATCGGCTGAACACTGATGAGTTACCGTTGTCTTAATACTTAACATGTTGTCGTTGCATTAAACAGAAACTTAGAGTTTTTACAAATTGAGAATGGGACAAGGTAACCCGATCGAGTGGCAATCCGATCGGACAGCCATCCGATCGAACAGCTATCCGATCGAACAGCCACCCGATTGAGTGACACTTGCCCTTAACACTATACATTCTTGAAACATTGAAGTCCTGATCGTCGAGTGGCAGCCCGATCGGATAGCCATCCGATCGAGCAGCCATCCGGTCGAGGCAACAAGGAAATCTTAAACTTGGATCGAGTGGCGACCCGATCAGATAGCCATCCCATCGGACAACCATTCGATTCCCACACTTTCATCAATCTAGAGTAGAGTGGCAACCCGATCGGATAGCCATCCGATTGGGCAGCCATCCGCCCCCTTCACAACACGTGTCACCTCCATCGAATGGCAATCTGATCAGATGGCCATCCGATCGGACAGCCATCCGATCAGGATTGACTGATCCGACACTTGGTTAGAATCTCGTTATTATGTCCGACACTTATCCATTGTAATCTAATCAGGCTAATACTAAAGAGCTCCCTTTGATCCAATAACGGTTAATCTGTTAAGCAATCACTGTGAGTATACTCGATCCCTTTTTGTTTTAAACTTTGGGATGCAGCATGTATTCTATAAACTATGAGACTTGATACTTTTGCAAACTAAACTCTATCCTACGTGTATGTGAAACTTGTGATTCTTGTATTCTATTTGTGCTATGTGAACGTTTAATCCAGGGTGTGTAGTTCCGCCTTAACAATAGTAGCGCTATAGGAGATGCACCTCCCCATTATTCTCGGGGGTATTGTTAGGAGGATTCTAGTTTTCCTTGAGACTTGGGAAAACAACAAAGCATCGGGATACTTGGGCTATCACTTGTTGGACTACGAACACTAGCATTGCTGAAACTATTTTGTTACACTACATATGGATATGAGTTGTTTTATACTACTATGCTATTACTCAAACTACCGGTACATTTTTGTACTGACTCTATTTTAATACATGTTGCAGGTGATAGGACGCTGTGAATCAAGAACTTGCTAGGATGCTGCTTAGAAACACATCTTAGTAAAATTTAGAAACTTGAATCTAATTTGGATGATTGTACTTGATAAATTTGGGATGTTTGATGCTTTTAGACAAGTTGTTATGAAACCTTGATTAATATCTATTGAAACTATTAGCGTTATGGAATCTCATGAGCAATCTGAACGCTTAGTGCTCGCACCCCGATGTTTCCGCCATCGGTTGGGGTGTGACATGGGGGGATGCTAGACCTTGAATTTTGCAAGTCCTAATAACAAGCCTTACACAAAACTTTATTGGAACCGCTAATCACCCCAAATTTTTTCAAAAACTTTTCGTTTTTTTTTTCTTGTCTTGGTTCAATTTGGGAATAACAAGTTCTAAAAAGGTTAAATTTTTACAAATTTACAACCGATAGCGTCGTGATAAAAAGAACGAACATAAGAAAATTATGAAACGGCATGACAAATCTAGTTAAAATTTGATTATATATACTTGATCACATTATAAACCCATTCCCACAAAAAGTGAGTTTTGAGCCTTTATTGAGCATACAAGTGATGTGTGGTAAAATACATATATTTGTCCCGTGTAAAATGTATAATTATTGTATAGTTTTTATTTGTTTTTTTTATAGTTTTTAGAGTAAACTGCAATTTTACCTCCTAGGGTTTAGGCCAATTGGCACTCTTACCCCCCCCCCCCCCCCTAACGAAATAATTGCAATTTTACCCCCTAACGTTTGGTGTTATGTCGCAAGTTTACCCCTTGCCGTCAGTCAACAGTTATTTGACTGTTATAGGTAGGGGTATTTTGGTAATCTTACCCCATATTTATTATTATTATTATTATTATTATCAAATTATCATCATCTTCAAATATAACCCAGATCCATCATCATCCTCTTCAAATAATTACTCCAACATATTAGATCGGCTAATTCTAAACACACCCCCCTCCTGATTACACCCCTTTGTAAGAGGAAAACTGGCGGTCCCACGCGGGCCCCACCTGTAAGTATGTGAGAGGGGTGGGTGTAAAAAGTAATTAGGGGGGTGTAGAAATCAAATTGCAGTTTACTATAGTTTTTATTATTATATTACATCATTTTGTGTTGGGACAGGTCCTGGTGCAGATGGAGCAAAAATGAGTAATATGGAAATGACCAGCCAGTTGGGCAGAGTGGGGTGCCAGTGACCGAAGTAAAATTGCCGCATTTTTGTGATTGGGCCGAGTCCCCTATCTCTATATTATCTAAAAAGTGCTGCCACACATGAACGGCCAAGCTTAAACGAGATATTGGGCCATTAATTGATGATATATGTCATGTTATTAATTGGTCATATATAACTTCCTAATAAACATAAGAAAATATATATCGATCATTCATTGGTCATATATATCGATCATTCATTTAATTGGGAGTGGACATCGAAACAAGTAAGGCGGTTGTTCTAAATTTTTAGAGGAGAGAAGAAGAGACGAAACAAAAAGCACAGAAAGTGGCAGACGACAGAAAAATATAGAGAGGCGCAAGAGAGTTGACGGCTGCAATATTAAAGGGGGTTGGAGTTCGATTAAAGAAAAAAGGAAGAGAATTATAATTCTTTGAGTTCGACGAGGACAGGAGGAAAGAAGAGGGAAGCATAAAGTGGCAACCGAGTTTCAAGTTCAAGATCAATAATCGGGTCGGTTCGCAAACGAGTTAGTTTTAGTTTTAATTAACTTTTTGTTATTAAAATTATGAACATGACTTATTTATTTTTTGAGACTTGTTTGCTTTTCTTGACCATGTTTTTTTGCTAAACTTTTTATGCTACCTAGGCCTAGATGAACTATGATTTAATGTTTTGATTACTCGGTTTTGACTAATGGTTAAATTGAGATGATTTACATATTCCTGGAATCCTGTTTTGTGATTGTTTATGAATTTGTGTGCTTGTCTTGGTTGTGATTGGTTGTTTGGTTAGGTGATCTTGTTAGTCTGGTCTGGAACTATTTAGATCATTCTAGGTTCGTTAATCTATTAGGTTTTCGGTCTAGAGCTTGAGATTAGAGATAATTCAAGTTTAACTAAATTAATTAAAATCAACTGAGTATAGTGTGCATCCTTTTCTGGCAACTCTAGGGACGAGTCAGGATTGCTAGGTTATTAGCTAGGCGTTGTTTGGTAGTTTGGGTGACCGATAGCTCGGATCCGGCTACTTATTCGCGTTTAGGGTTTCCTAGGTTTTCAATTACTTAGCAGGTTTAGCTTCATGACCGGAGGATTTTAGCACCATAGTTGTTTTTAATCTGACAGTCGTGGGATTCGGTATCTATAGCTCGAGTCATTTCCAATTTAGCACTTCATCACTCTGTTCCATCTTCTACTTTGGTTGATCAACCTTAGAGGGAGGTTTTCTGGGTAGATTCGGAGCTTTAGCCATTGGTTAGGACTAGAGGTCATAGGTTGGTCATAGGGATTCGAAGCCTGGGTAGTTCTTTCTCATCATTGTCTGCTTTACGTCACTTCAGCATCTTGCTTGCTTTCTCTGTTCTCTTGTTTACTCGTTTTAGTAGAGTTAGGAAAAAAATCCCCAAAAACACAAATTAATCCAATTAAGTAATTAGTTGAGTCAGAGTCTAGTTTAGCGTCGCTAGTGTCTCGTGGGTTCGATACTCGGACTTCATTAGGCTTTACTACGTACGATAGGTACACTTGCCTGTCAGTGGTCTAGCATTTAGAGAGTCTTAGTTTATAAATTTAAAACTAGGGTGTCTAGATTAGGTTAGTTTTTACAGACCACATTTACCACATCAACAAGCATACATCTTTAAACTAAATGCTCATTTTTCGTTTCTTGTGTGAATAGCCGCTTGGTTTCTTACGACTCTAGAACTTGCCACGACGATACATTCCCGGTCCTTACCAACTTAAACCCAAGTAAGTAAATGATGGAGGCATTAGGACTAACCCATTTTCTTTTCAACACCATTATTTTTCCTTTTCTTTTAACCTACCCAAAATCCCCCTAGTTAACCCCTTTGAGCCTAAACCTTTTCATTTCTAAACCCACAAAACAAACACCCTTCACCCACCAAACCCTTTTTCTTTTAAACCCTTTATTTTAGTAAAAAGCTCGGTTTTCTTGTGACGATTCCTTATAAAAAATGAATTTTAGCAATAAACAAACAAGTTCCTCAAAGAAACTTTGTTTGAAAGTATTTAGTTTGAATAAAAAGTCACGAAAACAAAAAGTTTTACGACGACCGACGCTTTTTACGCTTTTAGCCCTTTTTACTAACCACTAACCCAAAACCACTTACCTTTAACCCAAGCCTAGCCCTTCCCCAAAGTCCTCTTGATATTTACAAAGGTTTATAGTTAAAAAGGAGGAGGATTGATTGCTTGGCAAGCTTATGGTATAAGTAAGTTCCATGCCGGTCTCGAGTGTTTCACAAAAATACATCTTCGGCCGAGTGTTGAGTGATCTCCCGTGAGGTATGTGAATTTGTATATAAATGGAATTTTAAAGAGGCATGTTATACCCAAATAAGTAATTTCTCTTATGAAACGTTCTAAATAAATCATAACGAATAGGATTGTAAATAGCATAAAAATAAAACCCAATAAAGATCTTGGATTCCCGACACTTAAGACAAGCCCAAAACTTCTCTTCTACCCATTCCATTTGGGAGTGTAAGCCACATAATAAGGAGTTTTGCTTGAGGACAAGCAAAGATTCAAGTGTGGGGGTTATTTGATGTGTGTAAAATGCAACATATAAATTACATCAAATGAGGCATAAAACTAACCCTTTTTTAGACTAATGTTGGAAAAAGTGTGATTTTGTCTTCCTTTTGTATTTTCAAGACCAAATGAGCTTAATTGAACAAAAGAAACAAATATGCAGCAAAATCTAACAAGAATACAAAGAAAAGGAATAAACGTGGCATGCCCGACCCCTCGACAGCATCTTCACAAGCAAAAATAAGAGAACAGAAGGCTGACCACGGCCCTTTGCCCAGCGGACACGGGGGCGTGGCCAGGTGCCTGCAGAAAAGACAAATCTATAGAACCTTCTATTCCCAGCACGGGGGAGTGCCCAGCTCAACACGGGTCATGGTCAACGCTAAGATTCGCAGAATCTTGCAAATCTTGATAGTACAGATACGTTTATGCACACGGGGCCGTGCCCAGCGAAGACGGGGGCATGTGGAGCCTAATATAGACAATTGCAATTAATGAAGAAAGAGAAAGAGAGTGGACACGGGGCCGTGTCCGGGCTTCTGTGCAGGCTATAAATAGGGGTGCTTGGTTCACTTCAAAGGCATTCCTTGGCAAACCACCTCTCTCCCACTTCACCACCACTACAACACACACATCCACCACCATCATCCATCATCCACCTTAGAGTGTGTGTAGTAGTTTCGGGATCCAAGATTGATAGTAAGAGTTCTTGACAATCAAAGACCATGTTTGCTTAAGTCTCTTACATCACTTAGTGAAGACAAGCATTTAATGTAATACTTTTGATTTTTAATCTTTTCGCACTTTTTATTTGGTTTTGTATTAATGACTTTAATAACTAGTTTCTTATGTTGAAGGTGAAACTTCCTTATCATTTGTCTGTGGTGTCTTGGCGTTATTTTACTGTCTATATAAAATAAAAGATTTACACCATTCATATCTCTACGGTCTATATAGAGATATGTTGGCTACCTGGTCGGGGGTTAAGGGAATGGTTTGGTAAGGTTCTTGCCTTGTTCAGTGTATAGATCCTGCAAGGACCTGGGTCAAGCTTACTAGGACCTCCTTCAATACCCACTGGTATTGGATGGCGGGGGTGCGAATGGCTTGATCCCCTAATATGTAAACTACTATTAATACATTAACCCGACTACTTAGGAATGTATCCCTGCTGACTCAAACCACTTAGCCGAGGGTAACGTCACCTTCAAAAGAGGGGCCTACCACATTACGCATTAATAACTTAATTAATTATCTTTCAATATTCCGACCATTTGGGATTGTATCCTTGCTGACTCAAACTACTGGGTTGAGGGTAACGTCACCTTCAAAAGAGGGGCCTACTACTATAACTAAGATAATCTCTTAAAAAGTGCAAAAGTGCGGAAATCATCAAAGGTTACATTAAAGACAAGTCAGATCCAAGTGATTCATCTTGTCTATCTGTTTTTATTTTATTTTTATTTTCAGCATTTTTTTAGTTTTTATTTTCATATTTAAAACCTTTTCTAAAACATTTGATTTGATTAGACGTTGAGGATAAACCGGTACTAAAAGCCCTTGTGTCCTTGGACGACCTCGGTATCTTACCAACGCTGTACTACGCTCACGATGGGTGCACTTGCCCATATGTGTGTTTAGTGTTAGTAGAATATTGTCACGACCCTCGACCCCACCGTGGACGGAATCGGGAGCCACGAGCAGCCAAGTGGTACTGGTGGTTATTTTGAAAAGTAGTGCAGCGGAAATTTCATCAGGACCGTGAGTTAGGAAAAATATCAGAGTTTAGAAAACACCGGATTTTATTTGTTAAAAAGATGGGATAAAACCATGTTTGAAAAGGTAGCTTTATTATGGATAAATTCGAATACATAAAACAACTTTTCTTAATTTAATTTAATTGATAAAATAAGCCACTTCTGTAAGCCTTGTTGGTGCCGTATCCAACTCTAATTCCGATCTCCTGTAATTACCTGAAACGCGTTTTAAAAAGGTTTTGTCAGCGGGAAATACTGGTGAGTTCATTCATTTTGATAAAACGACACATAGTTATAAATTACAGCATAAGAGCGATTACAATGGATTTTATCTTATTTTTATCTGGCACCGTGTCACCTGGTGACGATGGTCATACCACTATTGGGTCTTTCCCCAAGTAGTGACGATTATCACTGTTATGATTTATTAGCCTAACCGTGAGAAATTAGTAATGTGCACAATACCCCACTAGCCAGTGATTAAGATAACCACGACTTAATCCCTGTAATTATAACATTTGAAAATACTTGGAGTATTGTAAAACATTTGATAAAAAGAGAATGACTCACATTTATAAGCATGCAGTATTGATTTAACAAGCTTCTTGATTCTTCGCCTTCTGATAATTAAGCATATACTTTATTGTTTTGAACCTTCTGATGATTAAGCATCCATTTTGATTGTGAGAGTATGGTGTAGAGTTTCGGGTAGTTAAACGTTTAGTTTAACATAGTGGAATACGTATTAGTGTAAAACCACATCAAACCTAACGATGGTCACGAGATCCGAACCTTAATGAAATTCACAAAGTTTAGTACTTTGGCATCCGTTTAACGAACTCACAAAGCATAGTACTTTGGCATCCGTTTAACGAACTCACAAAGTATAGTACTTTGGCATCCGTTAGTTGGTTCTTGAATCGATCGGACAGAACATCGATTTGGTGATTATTGGTTAGAACACCAACGTATAGAGAGAAAAATAGAAGGAATGAGCAAAGAAGAATGAAATCCTAGGCTCTTATTTAAAGTAAGCAAGCAAGCACCTCAAAATCTTTCTGGGTCGATGTGGGATATAATTGACATGCCTACCTGCCTGCTTGACATGCTAGTTAGCTTGCTTATATATATTAATTCAGCTTCTTCACTCGTTTTTCTCGTATAACTTTTAAAATATGACGTTTTATAAAACGACGAATATGTCATTAGAACGAGCATATTTTTATTTATGTTTTAAACTAAGTTTCATTAAAAACGGAGTAAGGAAAAAAAATAATATATTTAATTATTAATATTAAACGTTCTCATACGACCCCATATATATCTATTTTTCATGTATATCTATTTAGGTGTTTAATAAATCTTACTTAGCTTAATTGATCTTGTTAGCTTTAATTAATCTTGCTTAGCTTAATCTTGCTTAGCTTAACTTAATTAATCTCGCTTAGCTTAATTAATCTTACTTAGCTGATTAATTAGCTTAATTAATCTTGCTTAGCCGTTAATTAATCTTACTTACTGATTAATTAATCTTGCTTAACTGCTAAGTATACTTATCTATTAAGGTTTCTTAGCCGTTAAGTTTTACTTAACTAATAATTTTACTTAATTGCTAAATATTCTATTTTAGGATCTCCCTGGTTACGAGTTCTAATTTCTAGATACAACGGAACTCGCATTAGTGTATTAACTCAATTCACTTTAACGATGATCACGAGATAAAACCCTCACTACGAATGACAAAGTGCAATACTTAAACATCCATCGAATTCACGACGAATGACAAAGTATAACCCGAGTTTGAGCAGCACTTGAACATCCATCGGATTGATTTCAATCGATCGGATAAAGTATCGTACCAGTGATTAGAGTTATTATCTTAATAACGGGCAGATTTTCGGGATTTAGAAGGTATAATCCCGAGCTACTATTTACTATAATAAAAGCTGAAGGAAAGAAAAGAATTGAAATGTAGCAGTGATCGAGTTAATACCCTGGATTCGTAGCAGCGTCTCGACATCGAAAAACTCGATTTTGAGCAGTATATTTTCGTTTTTGAAAGAAATTTTCGACACAGAATGAAAGCTCGATGCCCAGGCAATTTATAGCAAAAATTTGGGTTTTACGTGGCCCGCTTAAACACATTGATGTATCTTACGCGGCCCACGAGGGTTGCTGAGTCATCGGTGGTAACGACACGTGTCTTAAAGCTTATCCGGAGATTTCAAGAGCTGTCGCGGCCCGCGTAAGCCTAGGCTTACCCTTACGCGGCCCGCGTGAAGACCAAATTTCACATTTTCTTGATTTTTCATGTACGTTAGGGTTTCAGGGGTCCGGGTTTTCACTTGCGGAGCGTTTTAGGGCATTTTTGTGCGAGTCGTTACATCCTCCCCACCTTGTTTTAAATCTCGTCCTTGAGATTTGGGCTACGATATCTCTATCCGAGTTATGTTATATTTTAAATAATAGGATTAAGGAAAATGACACTCTCATTGAAAAATATGTTCAAATTTTGTGAATAGAAAAACAGTTTATAAGAAATAGAATCCAATGGTTCAACTGAATAAAGTCCAGAAATTGGTTTCAAATGGATGAAGTGGAATGAAATAATAATCAGAATGACTAAGTTTACATGGGTTAACCAAAAGAAAGATTTATGACCAATAGATGTCTAAATCGAATGTGAACTATTTTTAGAAACAATAGAATTCACTGTCAATAGAAAATTTACCTTGATTGTCAACTGAGGAAGACTCAGAATCAACAAGCTCGAATAAAATAGAAGTACGAAAATGATTTGTCAACTATCGAATTATGATATGAGAAAATCAATGGGTTAACATTTATCGAATTACAAGGATACACCGATATACAACAGAGTTTAGTGTATCATTGTCTTAACACATAGTTGTATTAAGACCATTTTCAAGGATGAGTTAAGCGAAAGGTATATATATATATATATATATATATATATATATATATATAGATTAGCTCAAGCTACAAGTCTATACCGACGCCACAAGGTGTCGTAGTGATCGAAATAATAATAGCGTTGACTGAATGAGTTCACCATGCTTGAGACCAAATGAAAGTTCAATGAAGTAAATCCGAATGTTTGTTTTAAACAAATCTAGTAGGATTTCCGATTGAAGATGAAACAATTGAATAATGTTTTTCGATTGAAAAGATCAAAAAATGCTCGATCGATGTTGTAGGAACTGTTAAGAGATACAATGAGATATGACATGAATTTGTGCATCATTATCTTAACACACGATTGTGTTAAGATTACTTTTATAGGATAAACCAACAAAGCGGATTCAATATAAATAAATAAATAATTAAATCCGTATATGATGTGTGCAAACGAGATTAGCGCAAGCTTCAAATTTATGAAAACGTCACCACAAGGTGATCGTGATCAAAGAAACGATTTAATGAAATCGAAGACCAAACAAGCATGTTATGGTTCAAGAGAATTGAAGTGCTTGTTGGGATTATTTTGAAGATGATGGCTCCAATTCATCATATGGGAATTTGAATTGAATACGTAATGCGAGCAAGTTCAAACAATTGAACTTGGTTTAAACAAAACGAGTTCATGTATCAATAAGAAAGTTCGGACATGGTCACAACAAAAACCATGTATGCCATTAAAAAGAAAATTGAGTTTTTCAAGAAATTCCTTGACTTGATATCAAAGAGTCATCGTTTTGCAATATTGCGGTTCACAGTGCCAAAAATCAAGTATAGCGAAATGATATTTGAGTTTTGATAAAACAACAAATTAGAATGAAGCCCTCCAGTGGTCTTCATAAATCAAACGAACCACATGCGTAACAAACAGTGCATGTGTAATGTGTGGATTTACCAAGAAATGAAACAGATCAATATTCGCTACTATGAAAGAAATCCTCATGGTATGATGACCATTGGGGGAGTAGCAATGCAAAAGTCTATTCACAGAGGTCAGAATTTTAACAAAAGAAATTTAAAAATTTTATTCTGGAATTTTGTGTGATAACCGTTGTTAAGTGACATTACCAGGGAATGTCGAATAAAATGAAATAGGGGATTTGCAAAGGTATGTGACTCCTTTTGCAGCGCCAGTAATTTATGAGTCCGATTAGACTATGCACCGATTGTTGTGAAAACCTTGTTCTATCGTACCTCAGCGAGATTCATGTCGTTTGTAGGATCATGTGGCAAAGTGCCGCTTTTTGATCAGTAGTTCTCCCACTGCTGGGATGAGCATTGTTGTTGTCGTGCCCAATCATATTTTCCAAAGGTCTTGCCTTGAAAGTCGTGTGTGATATACTTCGACGTCTGTGGACGTATATTTTAAGTTTCATGTGTTTTCTTGTGCACTAGCACAATTTTACATGCTTCTTACTTGCGTTAATAGGCTATGGTAATGCATTGGAAATTTTTTATACTTGTGATGGTGTCCCAACTTAAAGGGTTTCCATTGTTTATATTATCGCACGAGTTACGAGGTAGATGATCAAACGAAATAATGTTTGATATCGGAATCAAAGAGATTCCTGATAAAGAAATCTAGACACATATGCTTGTGTTTTATTCCAAATTGTCAATCCTTATGGTTTTTGGATTTCCTTATAGATATACATATCTATATAATCATATATTTCACATGCTGTAATATACATACCCTTTATAAGGTCAATGTATTTAACAGATTCATATTTCCAAAAACAAGTCAGATATCAGGTCATGATACTATTTAGGGAAATCTTGTCACTTGTTTGACATATTATTTACCTTCTTACCCGGTTCTAACCGGAGAGGTAACCCCGTTATATCCGGACAAGTTGGAGAGTCTGCTACACCATACCCAGTCTTGCCGGAGAAGAAATTTAGATTTTCCCATAAATAGATTTTTCTTAAATCATGATTTGGAAAGTGCATTATGACTTTCAACAAAGACTAAGCAAATTAGTCTTCACATGACAGATCATATTCTAGAACAAAGTAGTACTAATAAATAAGAAATAACAGTGGTCAAGTGTTATTGCTTATTTATTATACTTGCAACGTTCTAGTTATCATTCTCACGGTATACCAAAACCCATCACACTTTATTTACACAAGTGTTTAGCTTATCACGAAGCTGATACTAAGGCATCTTTTCTTAAGTTCAAGTCTAAATGCTATCAAGTGTGCTACCAGTTAATAGTAATTTCCTAACTCTTTTATTTAAGCTTAGGTATTATTATCACAACACCTATTGGCTTAAATCAGTGGCTCTGATACCACCTTCTGTCACGACCCCCGACCCCACCGTGGACGGAATCGGGAGTCGCGAGCAGCCAAGTGGTACCGGTGGTTATTTTGAAAAGTAGTGCAGCGGAAATTTCATCAGGACCGTGAGTTAGGAAAAATA
This sequence comes from Helianthus tuberosus, assembly GCA_030545235.1. Taxonomy (NCBI): domain Eukaryota; kingdom Viridiplantae; phylum Streptophyta; class Magnoliopsida; order Asterales; family Asteraceae; genus Helianthus; species Helianthus tuberosus. The sequence continues at coordinate 61,665,403 of CM060429.1, read as the reverse complement.
TCAGAGTTTAGAAAACACCGGATTTTATTTGTTAAAAAGATGGGATAAACCCATGTTTGAAAAGGTAGCTTTATTATGGATAAATTCGAATACATAAAACAACTTTTCTGAATTTAATTTAATTGATAAAATAAGCCACTTCTGTAAGCCTTGTTGGTGTCGTATCCAACTCTAATTCCGATCTACTGTAATTACCTGAAACGCATTTTAAAAAGGTTTTATCAGCAGGAAATACTGGTGAGTTCATTCATTTTGATAAAATGACACATAGTTATAAATTACAGCATAAGAGCGATTATAATGGCTTTTATCTTATTTTTATCTGGCACCGTGTCACCTGGTGACGATGGTCATACCACTATTGGGTCTTTCCCCAAGTAGTGACGATTATCACTGTTAGGATTTATTAGCCTAACCGTGAGAAATTAGTAATGTGCACAATACCCCACTAGCCAGTGATTAAGATAACCACGACTTAATCCCTGTAATTATAACATTTGAAAATACTTGGAGTATTGTAAAACATTTGATAAAAAGAGAATGACTCACATTTATAAGCATGCAATATTGATTTAACAAGCTTCTTGATTCTACGCCTTCTGATAATTAAACATATACTTTATTGTTTTGAACCTTCTGATGATTAAGCATCCATTTTGATTGTGAGAGTATGGTGTAGAGTTTCGGGTAGTTAAACGTTTAGTTTAACAGAGTGGAATACGTATTAGTGTAAAACCACATCAAACCTAACGATGGTCACGAGATCCGAACCTTAATGAAATTCACAAAGTATAGTACTTTGGCATCCGTTTAACGAACTCACAAAGTATAGTACTTTGGCATCCGTTAGTTGGTTCTTGAATCGATCAGACAGAACATCGATTTGGTGGTTATTGGTTAGAACACCAACGTATAGAGAGAAGAATAGAAGGAATGAGCAAAGAAGAATGAAATCCTAGGCTCTTATTTAAAGTAAGCAAGCAAGCACCTCAAAATCTTTCTGGGTCGATGTGGGATATAATTGACATGCCTACCTGCCTGCTTGACATGCTAGCTAGCTTGCTTATATATATTAATTCAGCTGCTTCACTCGTTTTTCTCGTATAACTTTTAAAATATGACGTTTTATAAAACGACGAATATGTCATTAGAACGAGCATATTTTTATTTATGTTTTAACCTAAGTTTCATTAAAAATGGAGTAAGGAAAAAAAATAATATATTTAATTATTAATATTAAACGTTCTCATACGACCCCATATATATCTATTTTTTCATGTATATCTATTTAGGTGTTTAATAAATCTTACTTAGCTTAATTGATCTTGTTAGCTTTAATTAATCTTGCTTAGCTTAACTTAATTAATCTCGCTTAGCTTAATTAATCTTACTTAGCTGATTAATTAGCTTAATTAATCTTGCTTAGCCGTTAATTAATCTTACTTACTGATTAATTAATCTTGCTTAGTTGCTAAGTATACTTATCTATTAAGGTTTCTTAGCCGTTAAGTTTTACTTAACTAATAATTTTACTTAATTGCTAAATATTCTATTTTAGGATCTCCCTGGTTACGAGTTCTAATTTCTAGATACAACGGAACTCGCAGTAGTGTATTAACTCAATTCACTTTAACGATGATCACGAGATAAAACCCTCACTACGAATGACAAAGTGCAATACTTAAACATCCATCGAATTCACGACGAATGACAAAGTATAACCCGAGTTTGAGCAGCACTTGAACATCCATCGGATTGGTTTCAATCGATCGGATAAAGCATCGTACCAGTGATTAGAATTATTATCTTAATAACGGGCAGATTTTCGGGATTTAGAAGGTATAATCCCGAGCTACTATTTACTATAATAAAAGCTGAAGGAAAGAAAAGAATTGAAATGTAGCAGTGATCGAGTTAATACCCTGGATTCGTAGCAGCGTCTCGACATCGAAAAACTCGATTTTGAGCAGTATATTTTCGTTTTTGAAAGAAATTTTCGACACAGAATGAAAGCTCGATGCCTAGGCAATTTATAGCAAAAATTTGGGTTTTACGCGGCCCGCGTAAACCCATTGATGTATCTTACGCGGCCCGCGAGGGTTGCTGAGTCATCGGTGGTAACGACACGTGTCCTAAAGCTTATCCGGAGATTTCAAGAGCTTTCGCGGCCCGCGTAAGCCTAGGCTTACCCTTACGCGGCCCGCGTGAAGACCAAATTTCACATTTTCTTGATTTTTCATGTACGTTAGGGTTTCAGGGGTCCGGGTTTTCACTTGCGGAGCGTTTTAGGGCATTTTTGTGCGAGTCGTTACAAATACCGTGTTTTATAAATTTAAAACTTGAATAAAGTGTTAAAAATGGCTTAAAATATCAATAAAAACAAATAACGCTACACACACATCTGTGAGTTTCTAAGCATCATCCTAGCTTGATTCCTGAATCCAGCATCCTCTCAGCCTGCAACGTGTATTAAAATAAAGTCAATACAATAATGTAGTGGCGAGTATACAAGTTTGAGTATATAACATAATAGTTTAAAAAGACTCATATCCGTCATGTAAACATATATATATAAAAATAGTTTCAGCCATGCTAGTGTTCGCAGTCCAAGTGATAGCCCAAGTGTCGCAATGCATTTACCACTTTCCCAAGAATCAAGGAAAGCAAATAGAATCCTCCTAACAATACCCCTGAGAATAATGGGGAGGTGCATTCTCCTATAGCGCTACTATTTTAAGGCGGAACTACACACAAGGATTAAACGTTCACATAGCATAAAGAATCAAGAATCAAGAATCCAAAAGTATCAAGTTTCACATTTACAAAGTATAGAGTTAGATTTCAAGTAGTTTCAAGTTTCATAGAATACATGTTGCATCCCAAAAGTTTAAAACGAACAGGGATCGAGTATACTCACAGTGGGTGCTAAGTATCGACACCTACTAATTAGATCAAAGGGAGCTCTGAGATTAACCTGATTATAGTTTAATAGATAAGCGTCGGACAGAATAACGAGAATCATGCAAAGTGTCGGATCAGTCTCCTGATCGGATGGCCATCCGGACGGATGGCCACCCGGTCGGATGACTCATTAGATTCAAACGGACCACCATCCGATCGGATGGTCATCCGGACGGATGGCCATTCGATCGAATGGTCATTCGATCCTAAAGTGTGTTTTCCAAAATGATCAACTTTTGAAGTTTTCATTGTAGCGTGAGTCCAAGTCGTTCGATCGGATGGTCATCCGATCGGATGACCGTTCGGTCGAATGACTCTTCGAGTGTAAGCTTCAAAGTTCAAACTTCTGATTCAGAATAGTTTAAGTGTTGAAGTTTACTGAGATAGTCCACCTGGTCGGACGGTCATTCGATTGGACGGCCATCCGATCGGATGGTCGTTCGTTCCTGGTGTTCTCGTCATTTGGAAACGTTGTAAAATTTCTAAGTTTGAGTTTAACTGAGACGACATGGTAACGTATCGAGACAACAGAAACTTACCAAAGTTCAGCTTGCCTGATCGGATGGGAATCACCCCGTTCGATCAGACGGCTGTGCTTGGCAGAGTTTCATGTCTGACCCAAATCCGGTCATCTTCCCCAGTGATAATCCATTTCCAAGCCGACTTCAGACTAATCATCAAGTCAACAATCCGTTTGGGTCCGGATTTCACCGTCTTAGGTAAAAAGTTAAGAAAGTTTGAAGAATAACATGAAATTAAGTGAAAAACTTAGATTTTTGTAAAGATTCGGTGAAAACATATGGAAATCTCTTAGATCTGAGCTTGAGCTTGCCGGAAATGACATCACATAGTCAGTTGTACAACCGCTATGATGACGTCACCTTCAAGAGCTCGAATCTTGGAGATTTCACGGTGAAAAGTGTGATTTTTTGATGAAGAATCATGTGAAGGAACGTGCATAGATTGAAGTTGTACAAGAATCAAGTATAAAACATACCGAAATCGCCGGAAAATGATGTGACAGGTCCTATTTATAGTGTCAGAGGAAAAGTAAGGCGGTGCAACAGAAGGATCAGATGGCTGTTCGGTCGAATGGCCCTCCGATCGGATGGTCATCCGATCGGATGTCCATTCGGACAGTCCAATCCGTTTTGCAACTTTTCCGTCTTTGGTTCGTTTTGCAAGCTAGATTAAGCGTTGTGTTGCGTATTATTGTGTAGTATCATTACTTAACAAAAGTATATCATTAACACAAAGTTTCCAAGTTTACATAAGTGTCAAGCCTCTAGTATCTCGTTTAACCAAGTCTCAAGTTTCACGAGTCTCAAGAGTCAAGAGTCAAGCATCAAGTATCAAGAATCAAGTTTCAAGAATCAAGTATCAAGAATCTAGTATTAAGAATCAAGTATCAAGAATCTAGTATTAAGAATCAAGTATCAAGAATCTAGTATTAAGAATCAAGTATCAAGTATCTAGAATTAAGTATCAAATATCACCAAGATTCAAGTTTCATAGCATCAAGATTCGCAATGTATCATAAGTGTCAAGTTTACATAGTATAGGGGCCAATATTGACAAAAGCTAAAAGTTTAGGGACGCAAGGCGTTACAGTCCTCGTCATCTTTCTCAACTGCGCAGTGAAGTACTTATAGCAGCTCTCTAATGTGACCAGCTGCTAGTTTAACATGATTTTTAGTGTACGATTTACGAGGCACGTACCAGCCTTTGGTTGGTTATAGGCTCATGCAGGCATGTTGTCTTTATCTTAGCTAGGCATTGACGGCGACATACACGAATTACATAAACTATGCGCATATTTTCTATACGGTTACGTTGTTTTTCCAAATATCTCGGAGGGGATGGTTTATGAGTTTTAACGGGTACTCCAAGGCAATGACTTATGGTTTCAAGTATTTCGGGGAAGAATGACCTAAATTTTCTAAGTATTCTAAGGAATACCTTACATAGATTTCCAAAAGAATGATTGTCCAAATTGTTTTCTAAATTGAATTCTCAAATGATTTCTTGAAAACGATTTATTTCAAGTTTTCTTAAACCTGTGAACTCACCAACTTTATATTGACGTTTCAGCATGTTTTTTTCAGGTCTTATTTGGCAATGGCACGATTGGAATAGGTGGAAAATTGGGATTGGAAGCCCTAAAAGACACTTAGTTTAGAAGGTGTTCATCTTTAGTAAAAGTCTTAGACATATTTTCCGTTGTGTTGCATTGTTACCAATAGGTCACGACCAGCCCGGTTTGGCGGGTTGTGACAGCTAGTAGACCGTTGTCTAGTCGTTAGGAGCGGGTATGGGGTGCTTTTTACCCCATAAACATTTGTAAATACCAGTTTGATGTATTGGTATTGTCCCACAATATTTTTGGCTAAAAACAACTTACAAAATCGAAAAAATGCAAAAGTTGTATACGTTCCAAATGGCTTGTTCGAGTGCTCAAGATTCGGTTGGTGTTGGTGCTTCTTCTAGTGGGTTGTTAAGAGGATCTTGAATAGCAGTATAGATCAAACACTATAGGTGAATTTTGCTTATGCGAAATGTCAAATGGTAAAGAAAAGGCGCGGTGCAAAAATTGTGGTACATGTCTTGCAGCCGCATCAAACTCTAAATGACACAAAGAAACAACTAGACTACTAAAAAACGAAACGACTAGATGACTCGACGGCGATATGATTAGAAGACAGGCGCAACCACTAAACGGCACGACTACGAAGTTGATTCAAGACTAGTTAAAAAAATTGTATTAGATGTTTTTATGTCTTTTTTCATTTAAATTTATGTAATGTTAGTTATAAAAGTATTAAAAATAAATAAAAATGTATTTCTGTTGAGTTTATTTGTGTGTTTTATTTATTTTTTTCTGGATTTTTTAGGATTAAAAAAAACTGAAAACCCCATTTTTTAACCGGTGACCAGTTAACCTCTTATTAACCTATCAGTTAATAACAGTTAAGGTTTAAATCCTCCAATAATCGTTAGTAGCCGACCCGGTTAAAGGTTTATCTGATTGTTTTGCCAAAACACCGACGGTTTCGGTTAACCGGCCCGGGTAGGAAAAAAAATTGAAATGTGCATTTTGCATAAATTTGACCAATTTTGTAATTGGAGTTGGTGTCGGACCCTAATTTACATCATATAAATAAGTAACTAGGATGTATCCCGCCGCGTTGCGGCGGGCGAAGTAAGCTTTATTATGATGATGATTCGTTAGGTTACATTATGTCCTTAATGAAATTAAAAATCAATTGGCCTGTAGATATTTGCTTGTTTGTCGGGTGGCTTACTCGAGACGTAAGAGAGGTCAACGGGTTGACCTTGTTTAACACAAAATAGAAAAGACTTGTTTGTGTACATATCTTGCACCAGTTTACCAAATGGCAAATATGAAAACACCTACCACTAATTTGTAATTCACATGTGTATGCAATCAACAAACATTTAAGATTGAAGCTGCTGCCTGCCCGCACGCCTTTGTTCCGTGATTTGCCCCTGCTGAGCTGGTATGTGGTTGCACCCTGCAATTCATGGCTTTGACAATATTAAAAAGAAAGTATTTGTAAACTGTTATAGATAATTCAAGCAGTATTACTAATTAAGCAAAAAAGTTTTAAATAATAACTTACTAACAACCCTTCAAATGAAGTGTTACATTTGTCGTATGACGAAGATGCTTTTCTAGGTTAGTTTCTTCGTTAATTACACACGAGCTACTTTCAGCTCAGTTACTTGCTAGTTGCTTCCCCTGTATACCCCTACGAGATGAGCCGAACGTGAAAGATCTCTTCCACAGGTAAACAATCTTCTTCATTTTCTATATATAGTAATCAGAAGATAAATAGAGATTAGTATTTTAAATGATTAATTAGATGTGGAAATAAAGAAAATTATAAAAAAATGATGATATGAATTACCTTTGCAACTACCACCCATTATCGTCACGCCACGCCAATTGTGTCCTAGTATTCGTTTTATGGGTGCTAACTATAATACTTGACACTGTAACCAGGCACAGTAGGTCTAACAAACCTTCTAGATAACCTTTACACACCTTCATAACTATGATGCTGGCACCTTCTTGTTCCATGACGTTTATTTTGCCTTAAATCGATACCTAACCTGACTCTGACAACAAAAAACAAACCGCAAATTGAATACACTAACCACTAACCGTAACTAAGACATGTATATGCTGTCAATAAACATTAAAGATCCGTACCTTAATAGCATAACTTTTGGCCCTTATAGTTAACAGCTAAAAGATCTAAGGTGCGCTCTGCCCTCGTGCCTCTCTTTTGTGCTCCACCCCTACTGATCTGGTATGGCCTTAACAATAGTAAAAAAGCAAAGTATTTATAAACTATTTCAAGATTTTATATAATTTGAATATTATAAACTACTCAACTTTAATCTAATCCACCACAAGTAAGGACTTTTTCACAAAAGGGCTAGGATGGGGCACTTTATTTATCGACTGATGTGAAGCGATATACACCGGCGTTTTGTGAAATGTGCAAACTACAAATCTGCATGAAACTGCTAGAATTAAACTAAAGGTACAACATGAATGTGTCTAAATGTGCATTTTTAAAGTCATTACGTGATATACAACAACCAGAATTAGATATTCAAAGGGTTGTAAAAAAGCTCATGTTTGAATATGGTTTTGCAATTAGAAGTTGTAATTAGTTTGACTGTTTCTTCAACAAAATTATTTAGAGAATTGATAAATAAAGTGACTTTGACTCCATGAAACATAGACCTTAACACAATACTCTTTAAGGTGCATAATCCAGAACCTATTTCTTTCACCCAACTGTTTAAAAATACATCTTTTATGTCATTTTAAAGAACGCCTTATGTGTAAAATAAGTTCTTTTAATTCAATCAAACATCTTTAAGAAAAAAAAAACAAAAGTAATGATCATCATTCATGGCATATCCTACAGTTATGTTCTAATGCTTTCGCAAAAAGCAAACCAACTAAAAAAAAAAGAAAATCACAGCAACTAAATTTGGAGCACAATTGTGATTAAAGCTAAGCAACAACTAAAGTTCTTCAATTAACCATCAACTTCTAAGTAAACAGAGCAACTAAAGTCACAAAAAATGAACTCGGTACCAGAATCTTAGGAAAAGTCTGGCTGACGCATGTTGCCGTCGCCGGTCACCTATCCGAAGGGGTTGTCGCCAGAGCACCGTCGTTCCTCTTTCGTACGTCGCCGAAACCTAATCGCAACCTTAATTCACCTTCGTCACTGTTGAAGCTATGGCAGTCTTCACTCTAAAATCATTCGTTAATTTCTACTCGTGTACCATCACAAACCTGCTCGTACTCGTGTACCATCACAAACCTGCTCGTCGTCACCAAGGACCACCATGAAAAGTGGAAACCTAATCCACCTCTTGAACCACCACCATCATAATCATTCCGATGACTGGGAATTTGCGATTGCTGGTTGTGTAACTCTTCCCTGATGATAGTGATGCCAATGTCTAGGTCCTTTTAATTTGAGGGGAAAATTCTAGGAGGCAGGAGTGGCAAGAGAGAAAATCGAAAAGTTTGGTGGTCAATCTGAAAAAGCAAAAAAGCCCCTGGCGCAAACGTATGTTGTTGTTTGATATATATAATAATATGTTGGTGCATGGAGGTATTGTACCTGGGGCGTTTCAAAAAAAAAGTTGATATTACATTTTTAATCCCCAACTATTTGAATCTTACTTTTAACCAAAGAGTTTTCATCTTTTCAATTTAACCTCACAACATTTTACTTTCAACTTTAGTCCCCTACACTTTTCATATGTTGCAAATTTTTCGTTTTACGTTTGATCTAGATTTTGCGAGTTAACATGGTGCAACGTTCGTGTGTGGTTCAACGTTTTTACGTTTCGTTTTACGCTTCGTTCTAGATTTTGCGAGTTAACATGGCGCAACATGCGTGCGTGATTCAACGTTTTTACACTTCGTTCTAAATTTTACGAGTTAACATGGCGCAACGTGCGCGTGTGGTTCAACTTTTTACGTCGTCTATTTTTTCCCAATTGACAGGTTCGCCACAACACGCATGTCCTAAATGAACTTAGTTATTGTTTTCTATATTTTATGTTTCGGTCGAATTTCTTCGCAATAACACACCCTGACTTTAATGTGGGTGGTTGCTGGCGATGGTATGACGTTAGTGCTATTTGTCACGGTTTTACGCCCCCACCGCAACGCGGGGGCCTTAATACTAGTTTGTGATAAAATGAAACCTATGCTCAAATTTACAAGTTTTTAAATTTAGACCTTAAAGGTGTGACAAGTGGTCAAACCAAGTAAACTATAAAAGTAATTAACTCTCTAATATAATATACTAGGTAAGTACGTCGTGTGTGTTACACCAGTTGAAATAAGGATACATTTCAAAACTATCTTAAAACTTACTACTCTCACCAATTGATTCACAATTCTCTTGCTTCATTCAATGGATGTTTTCGAAGCTGATTAACATGTCTTCCTAAACTAGTTTCCTGATTTAGTTATCAAATATTCAGTGATCTAATTGTTATATAACACAGGTGAACCGTTGTTATTAACTTTTTTTTTTGGAAGGTGACTTTCACAACAGACGGCAAGGTCCCTCACTACCAACGGTAGCTACCATCGCCCCACTCCCGCAACCAAGACTATGTTGTCTTAACCGGGCCCACGCTAGGTGCATTAGAGTTTGGCTTGGCTTCCCCCGAGAAAATTTCCAGCCCCCTGCCACTTGACAGGAGTTGCACCCTCCGCAAGAGCTGACACTCTCCGGAGTAAATGCACTGTAATAGAAAACTCGTGCGCTCCTCAGGTTCGAACCGGTGACCTTTCAGCCCCCAGCTCTCCCCTTCATTGTTGCTGGCCACTGGTCTCGTAATACCGTCATACGAATCTTTTACACACATAGAGCAATTTGAGTGTCAACACTCAACTTGCTTGATGGGTTTAAATCAAATTGATTGGGATGTTCGGGAAATTCGGTGTCGGTACCCAGTACCATTTGCTCATATCTGACCAAGGGTTTCATACGAACATCGTTACCATACAACTTTTTTTGTTGATTTTCTTTCGGTTATCTTTTAGGGGTTGAGATATAATAGGAGTTTATTTGAGTAGGAAGCCTACGAAGTAATCTTGACCATCCATTTATTTAATCAATGGCTAAGATTAAATGAGTGAAATTGAAGAGAAAAAAGGAGGCGCGTGGGTTTGTCTAGGGGTATTCTAGTCAATCCAAGGCAATAGTTTATCTCTCCTCCAATTCCCTCCCATTTTTTAAACGTTAATAACTCTTTCATACGACATTATTTTTTTTATAAAAATTGCACCAAAAAAACGAGCGTTTTTTTATCTTTAAAACAAGTATACCATTGCTATATTTTAGGAAAAAAAAATTGAAAACCCAGTTGCGTAAAACGCAATGGAAAAAAAACCTAAAAAATGATATTTTTTCTAAAACACAATGCACCAAAAACACAAAGAAATGTCTTATTTGTAAAACGCAATAGAAAAAAACCCAGTTGCGTAAAACGCAATGGAAAAAAAACCCAAAAATGACATTTTTCTAAAATGCAATGCACAAAAAACACAAAGAAATGTCTTATTTGTAAAACACAATGACAAGAAAACACAAAGAAATGTCTTATTTCTAAAACGCAAATGCCTAAAAACACAAAAGAAAGTGTAGTTTCTAAAACGCAATAGACTGAAAACACATAAAAATGTGTTTTACCTAAAACGCAATGCACAAAAAACACAAACAAATGTCTTATTACTAAAACGCAATGGCCAAAAAACACTTAAAATGTCTGTTTTCTAAAAGGCAATGGACTGAAAACACATAAAAAAGTGTTTCACCTAAAACGCAATGCACCAAAAACACAAAGAAATGTCTTATTTATAAATCGCAATGGCCAGAAAACACTTAAAAATGTCTCATTTCTAAAACGCAATGGCCTAAAAAAACAAAAGAAAATGTTCTCTCTAAAACGCAATGACTGAAAACACCTAAAAATGTGTTTTACCTAAAACGCAATAACTAAAAACACTTCAAAAATGTGTTTTTCTAAAACGCAATGACTAAAAACACTTCAAAAATGTGTTTTTCTAAAACGCAATGGCCTAAAAACACCAAAGAAAGTGTTATCTCTAAAACGCATTGAACCAGGACAATAGTTTTGTCTGTGAATTATCTGAACCAGGAATGCAGTTCTAAAACGCAATGGCATAAAACTGTCTACGAATGCAGTTTTCCAGAGGCAAATTTACAGAAAATTAAATTTTCTCATGCATTTTTATTAAAGCAATACAATCGAAAAATGTGTGTTGGAAATTTTGTCAGCGTTGCCATCTTTTTATTAAAGGAATGCAATTCTAAAACGCAATGACAAAACGTTGCCATCTTCACACTCAAATATACTTTTAAATTTTCTCATGTATTTTTATTAAATTTTCTCTGCCCCTTGGACCCCGCCAGGGGCTGCGCCCCTTGGACCCTGCTACCAGGGGCGCTGCCCCCGGACCTCCGCCAAGATCGTAAAACGCAATGACTAAATCAAAAATCCAGATCGTAAAAATGAAATTAAAGAATTTCTTACATGGATCGAAGCCGATTTCTTCAACGATTGACGAAATTTGAATGATAGAAACACTTATCAGCGATCGAATCGAACGGATCGAGTGATTATCTTCAAAATCACGGGAACAAACAAGATTTTGAATGAAATTAAACTGGGTTTTCTTCAAAAAAAAAAGCTGAAGAACACGTTGATCGGGTGTTTGAATCATTGATTGATGACGAAAATCGCACTATAATGTAGTGATTATTGAGATAGTAAGTGAAGAAAAGGTTGAAGATTGTGGGTTTTGAAGTTACTGTGGAGAAAAAGGAAGAAGAAATGATTGGATTGACTAAAATACCCTTTCTCTTTATTTTAAATTTTGTCACATGTCATAATCTTTTTGCTTGCTATCCTTTCTTAGCCAAAATAAACTTCCTATTTAATCCCCACCTTGTTTTTTAGTGTTTTTCAACATTTTTTTTTCTTGTAAGTGGTTCCGTTCGCAACGTGCTCGTAGTGATTTCAAAATGCATGCAAATACATATTAAATAACAAAAGAAGTTCGCCGCAACGCGGCGAATTCTTTAAACCTAGTTGATTGAATTTACGATAAGTTTGTAATAAAACAATCAATATTTACCATCAAATCACCAAAGAAACACTAATTGCTACTCTTTGTTTTACAAAAAATGATAATAATATCCTTAAGATAAACATAAATAATATGTATAAACATGTAGTTTAATGTTATATATAACAACCCAAAGTATTTGTAAAAATGTGTGTTACATATTAAAAGTATATTTGAGTGTGAAGATGGCAACGTTGTTTGTTTGGATCGATCGTTTCTCTTTGTGTGAGATTGGTCCTGAAACACAAGCATGCTACGAATGTTAAAGGTTTCATTAGCTTATAAGTATAGGTTATGGTTTGATCCCACTGTTTTGGTCACGGCCTACTGTTTTGGGTCACGATTATCGATTATCATGGGGGACTATAGGTGCACAAAAAACTAGAAGTGAAAAAAAAACCGAAATCGGGTATTAAAAAATATGATTTTTCGTACCCGGAATCATACCCGACCCTACCCTCGGGTACGCATAGGGTATAGATTTCTATGTAAAAATCGTACCCGATATATACCCATTTTCGTAGTTGTAAAAATCCCTATTAGATGCGGATTAGTCACCGATTAATTTAAATTAATCCCGATTAATTTCAATTAATTCCGATTAATCCTGATTAATTGTCAGTTCCCACCCCAGCGACCGACTATCGATTACTACAACACTGCCCGTTTGTACCCAGGTTTTTTAAATACCTGGAATCGGGTTGTACCCGTACCCGATTTTTTATAGGGTTTTCCGAAGACCAAATAGTTGTTCATGTTAATTGTTACAAGTTTTTCCTTTTTATAGTTTAATAATGAAATATTTTGATTTTATTTGTTAGAAAACTAATATTATTTCTTATAATATATTATGCAACATAATACATACAAGTTTTTAGGACCCACGTGTTACGGCGGGATTGTTAAACTGAACAAACAATATGCGTAAGACCATTGAACCATGAACATGTAGTAAATGAAAAAGTTGCGCGTTGCGTGTGAAAAAAGTAGTGCATTACGCATGAAAAGAAAGTGGCGTCGAAACGTTAATACAAATATGCACATATGTTCGAATCTTTATAAAAAACGAAAATCTAACATTATAAGTGTTTAATAGCTGATCATTAAAATATAATGACTCTAATTAAAATAACAAAGTTTGTTAAAAACATAACCTCTAGTCTTACAAATAAAATATAGTATATCTAATTACCCTCTAGTATAAGTTATGGTTTCTAAGTTATTTTATTATATAAGTTTTGTGTTTTATTATTTATTTATAAAAAGAATATATATATATATTAAAAAGAGTAGGATGGTTGGATATCGAAGAAGCTGCAATTTTTCTTCACCAAGAAATCAATCAATTATTATTTCTCATTGTTTAATTTATTTGAAACCACCTGACAGACACCAACTCAAAACCATCAAACCACTTGTTCAAAAACTAAAAAGTAAAAACCACTCTTCGTTTTCTCTCACACACCAAAGAAATCCTCTTTCTGATTCACATTTGCTTCACCCAGACATCAATCAACCCATATCCAACTCCACACCACCACCGCCAAAGTCATGTCCTCAGTCCAGATCCATGCCCACCGCCATCTAATCTACCTTGCGACCACACCACAACCACCTATCTCAATATCTTTCTCCATCTACTTCAGCCCACCGTGACTACCGCCGCTGCCTGAAACGTGGAGAATCAAAGGAACCTTTTCTTCAATAAGTATAATAGCATCCGGTTCCATCCTAAACGCAGGTTATATCAAGATTCAAGAGGAGATGGGTCGGATTAGCAGAGGCACTGGTTTTTCGGATGGTGGTGTTTAAACCGGCGAGTGATGAAGGTGCTGATGAAACCAGGGGCCGGGAGTCGTTTTTGCGGGGTTGAAGAATTGAGCGCTTTGTGTCGGAGGTGGTGGTGTACCGGTTGTGATAGTTGTGTGTCTGAGGTATAGGGTTGGGTTTTGTATTTATGGTCCATGTGTGCATCATATGACCAATCATAATAGAGAAAATTGAACAGTAGTAATGTGAGGGCAAGTATATTTGCTAATTAATATAAGGGGAAATGAATTAGAATTTATCATTTTAATTTGTTGCAGCCAATCTTAGTTTTCTTTTTGCAGGACACTTCATTGCGAGGTAGCTCAAAATAACAAACATGTCCATATTTTTAAGTTTTAACATTTAAATTAGATCATAATTCCAATACATATTGTTTGTTTATCGTTTAAGACTATGGGGTATGGGTTGGGGGTTGGGGCGTGGGTTGGAGAGAAAGGCCCAAGTCACCACCCCGGGTGGGTTTGGGTTTGGGCGTGGCCCCTTGGGCGGGAGTTTAAGGTCGGGCGTGGGGCGGGGCTACCACATGATGTGACACCCCAGGAAAACCAGGAAACAACGCAACACAACTAACTTCCTCAGTAACCACGTGCAAAATTTCGGGACGAAATTTCTTTCAAGTTGGGGATAATGTGACAACTCGAGTTTGCAAGGCCTTTCCTTTATTCAATACTTGTCCCATTCTAGTTTGTGCATGCTACTATGTGATTAATGTGTTAAGGTGTTCATGTGTTTAATGATATAAACTTGTAATCCGTTTGAAAGTTAAAAACTTTAAATCGTTTCACCTTGATTAAGCTTGACGAAAACTGAGTTTTCGCCACAACACGTCCCGACGAAAACCCAAGGGTTTTTGCCATGGCCATCACGACGAAATCCCTGATTTCGCCAGCCCATTTTCTGGTAAAGCCCATGAGAGGCCCAGCTGATAACTGTTCGATCATATAATCTTAGTAGGTTACGAAACCTTTAGAAAACCCTAAACTACTCTTGCTTGTGCGACGGCAATTCTTCTTTGCAACCTTTTCCTTCTTGTCAAGTCGATTTTGGGTGATTCAACCATTTGATCTTGCGGTTAGTGTACCATCCTTATAATTAAATTGTTGCTACGCTTTGATGATGGCTATTATTTGAAGTCTGTGAACTATTGCGAGCATAGGGGTTTGTATTAGAAGTCATGCGTATACGTTGGTAATTAGGGTTTGATAATCTATATCTTGTTAATATTTCGAATCATATGATTTGTATTCATCCATGATCCTTATTTAGAATAGATGGTTCTGGTTGTTGTAGTATGTGATGTTGCATGTTGTTCGTGTATTTATGACTGTGATGGAAATAATATTTGTGGTTATGAATTCATATATGATCTGATGTGAATGATAAATTGATTGTTATGTCATGATTGTAGTCGTAACATGTTCTAGAAGTGGGATGAAACCGTTACTTGAATGGATTCCAATGATGCTGACTGTATGATAGAGATGATGATATAATCATGTAACTGTTAGAATATGATTAGGGTTCCTGTGTTACGAAACTGTTGATGATGATCATCCCTGTCCCGTCAAAAACCCTTGCCCGACGAAAACCTTGTGTCGACGAAGACACTGTGCCGACGAAAACCCCTGCCCAACGAACTCTCATTCGACGAAATCCCATGGGTGTTCGTCGTGGCCTTTTCATCGTGGCCTTTTCGTCATAACCCAAGGTCGACGAAAACCCCAAGTGTTCGTCTACAAGCTTATACAGAACAGTAGGTTAATATGTTTATGGATACCACATGTATGTTAGAGATTGATTTTTGTTATTCACTGTTAATGATGTTTACATTTGATTGAATAACATGATTTAGTTTTTACACTCAGTACACCTAACTATTGAACTTGGCTATGGAACTTACATGCAAACTGTGAATATGAAAGGGGTATATAACTGCTATGTATTAATCCATGATCATTACCTTGCATGCATTCTGTTATTATAATTTACGTGAAAACATTACAAACATAAACTGATCACGTGTGTATGAATACATAGGCTTTGATTGAATAAATTGAACGTGTAGTTAAGCATACCGAGCAAACCAAGGCGAGTTCACACACTTTCTAAGGCATGGGATTCCCGGTGGTTGGGAATGGGTTAAAGAATTAAAACGGAACCTACATATCCTCCTTGGGTAGGATATGTACCTCCATCCTCCATGGGTAGGATGCCAATGTTAATCATGCGTATTCTCCTTGGGTAGAATACGTACGTTCGTCCTCCTTGGGTAGGACAACAACCTTAAACTTACTAGACAAAACTCTATCATTAAGTCCCTCATTTTATTATCGACTTAATCGTCGGGCCAACGGCGAGCGGGTCATTAGTTAATAGCGCTATTAGGGTTGACAAGCCTCACACCGTGCCGGTAGGACGGGCGTGTACTAATGGATCTGGGCACTCAGTCAATGATGATAGACATTGACTTAGGGCACAACTTACTTTCGTCAGTTGTTGATATGGTAACGGTCTAGTGGTTCACATGGGGAAGCCCCCACTGATTATGGATATGGTTTGGGAAACAAAGATACTGGTTAACTCGTGGTTTACGAAACAACTTATGGTTTTCAAAACAAACTTTTAAAACTAAACAACCAACTGTGAACTCGCTCAACTTTGTTGTTGATTCGTTGTTACATGCCTTGCAGGCCTTTAGGTGCATATTAATTGGAACTTGCTGTCTGGGAGGCTAGAGTGGTCATGGGTCGAGATACATGGAAACGCGAGACGAACTTAATGGCTTTCACATACTTGGTTTATGAATTTCTCAATTAATGTAATATGCTTCCGCTGAACGTTAAATGACGTTTTGCAACACTTCTATCAATAATAAATGAAAGTTTTATTTGGAATAATTGTTATGAGTTCAACATGATTGGTGGCTTGGATCCTGGTACGTCACACGCCTAACAAGGACTTTCCCTAGGTTATATTTTGGGGGTGTGACAGATTGGTATCAGAGCCATTGGTTATAGTGAACTTGGTTTTATTTAAAAAGAGGAAAAACATATTTTTTTTGTAAAACCAGACTATAACCGAACAGTTCTGAAGACGTGAATACGACCATGACACTCAGCTCCAGATTGCAAGGTTCGTCTCTCGTATACTTATTGTACTGCATAACTAGTGAACACCTACATATGATATTGCATGTGATTGCACGTTTAGCACAACAATATGAATGCATGTATACTTGCATGTGTTAGGTGACTGATAGGGTGGTATTTCCCTAAACCTTCATGACTTACGCTTCGTGATACTCTTTGTTTGCTACTCAAGTTTGAGGAATGTTAGTGCAGTATGTCTATCGCCTCCGTCATCTCAAGACCGTAGCTGAAACATTTTAAATCTAGCCTTATATTGTAATATCTAGTTAAGAAAGGCAAGGTGGCAATATTGTAATTAATGAGTTTTCTCATTAAAGCCTTGGCCTATAAATAGTAGCTTTAGGGTTAGAGTTTAGGACTTTTGCTACTTTTGTCATTTGGAGCTTTGGAGAGCTAGGATCTAGAGAGAGAAAGTTCCGTGTACGTGATTCAGGTGCTGTACGATTTCAGATCTGTTAATAGAATCACGGTTATTATTACGTCAAGTGTGTTCGGTCACGCACGTTCACGGATTCCGCACATTGAACGTGTCGATACGCAATCGAAACGGAGTCAAAACCGGTCCTAACAAGTGGTATCAGAGTAGGTGCTCGATTGCGAAGATCAAACGCACAGATTCGTACAAGATTTGATCAGATACAGAGCCAAAATCATCCAGATTTGTCAAATTCTTCATATTTTTCTTGTTCTTCACGTTTTTATCTGATTTTTGTCAATTTGAACAGGTTTTTACGGTCGAAAATTGCTAATTTTCGGATATGTTGTGCGAAATTATCAGATCTACAAGCCTACAAATTTTCAGATCTAAATTCCAAGCCGTTTGAAAGAAATCTGAAATTTTGTGTTCGAAAAAGTTGGGATATGTTTGCTGTTGATGTTGAAGTTCATATGGATGCCAACCGATCGGTCAACATCATCACTTGATCAAACAGCTGTTCGATCGATCAGCTGTTCATTCCATTACATCACTCTTTAAGTTGTTGACCTTCTTTGACTTGCCAGCCGATCGGCTAGCATATCTGGCCGAACGGTCAGCAAACCGTATCATTACATCACTCATTCATTAAAAGACTTTGACTTTGTTTGCCTAACCGATCGGACAGCAAGCCGATCGGCTAGCATCTCTGACCGATCGAACAGCATCTTCACTTTATAATTCATTTGTTGACTTGTAGTCTGTCAGCCGAACGGACAGCTGTCCGAACGGCTAGTATCCCACCTAGTCAAAAGCATTTAATCGATTGTGTCAGTCAATATTTCTCAGTATTCAGGTGATTGTCAGTATTGCATGAAAATTGATAAAGGATGTCGGCCACATGATCAATTAAAGCAAGTGTCAGCCCATGTGAAGAATTTAATTGAAGATTCTGTTTGCATGTGATGTATATTAATTGATTGTCAGCCATTAATACATTGCATGAGATAGAATGTTATTTTCAGCCACATAGTGATCAAGATTTGCATGAGATTTTGTTTTGTTAGTCAAAGAAGTCAAAGTGACAACGCCAGCCGATCGGCCAAGCATTTTGTCGTCTTGTGCCATCATTTGAACAAGCTAACCGATCAGACAGCATCAACGTGCAAGCCGATCGAACAGCATATTGTTTTGTCGTGTAGTGCTGATCGATCGAACAGAGGGTCGTACGGGTTGTCAACTGATTCCAAGTCACTTGAGCTAACCGATCGGACAGCATATTTGTCGTGTAGTGTCAACCGATCGAACAGAGGGCCGAACGGACAACCAACCGATTCAAGATACAATCCCAACCGATCGGACAGCTTTATCACCCGATCGGACAACAAGTTGACTTTCTTTGACTCACTTGATCGAATACCCGTTCGATCGACCGGCACACTGACCGATCGAACAGCACCCTGTCCGATCAAACAGCTTTCCCGTTCGATCGACCAGCTTTCCCACCCGATCGGACAACACTTATTATTTTCACTGTTGACTTTTGTTGACTTACTCGATCGGATACCTGTTCTATTCAGTAGTTTGATAATTTTTAAATCTAATCACTGTTGATTGTTTGCAAAAGGAAATTCAAGGAGATAACATCATGGCTGAGATAAAAGAGAAAACTAGAGAAGAAATTCTGAGTGAGAAAACAGGCAGAGAAATAAGAATGGCTGCGAACAGAATGAATGATATGCAAAGAGAATATGATGAAGCTGTCAGATACAAAAGATGGGATAAGAAACGAGAGTGTTATGTCAACAGATATGGTGAACCTGTTGTTTCCAAGAAGGACATAGTTTTTGATGATGTTCTTCTAGTAATTCCTCGGGTCGGCGAATTTTATTCAAATGCTGTAAAAGACAAAAATTATGAGGAAAAGCTGGAAAAACTCATAAGAGAAGTCATGATATCGAGTTTGAAGAAGAGAGATGAAGAGAGAATGAAGAAGAATGTTGAGAGTATGGTTGAAGAATTAAAGAAAGTTGCTGAGGAAGATGTGAAGGTATCTGTGGAAGTGAAAGAAGAGGTTGTGATGAATATAGAAGTTGTGAAAGAAGCTGTCACTAAAGAACAGCAGGTTGTAAAAGATGAGAAGAAAGATAAAAGTTTGATAGAAGAGAAGAATGAGAGTTTGAAGGTTGCTGGTGATGCTGGTGATGAGGTTGGTGTTGAAGAAAAGCAGAATGTTGCTGAGCAGACAAAAGTTGCTGCAAACACCGAAGAGCCAATCACTGAGGTAAATTCTGATTCTGAAACTAAAATTAAAATCGATGAACAGTGCAAGAAATGCATGGAACCATGCAGTGCTTGTACTGAAAAAGACGAAAAGTTCAGAACAAGAGATCTTGAATTCACAAAAATTGAAACTGTTTTTAAAAGTAAATACAAAGAAATGTTTGAAAATGAAAAGGTTTTGAAAGATAATGATGAAAAACTTTTGGAAAAATGTAAAAAGTTAGAAAAAGAAAATGAAGTTTTGAAAGAAAAGGTTTCAAAAATGACAGAAGAATGTGATCAAAAAGAGAATGCTTTTCAGGAAATGAAAAAGGAATATGATTCAATAAAATTGGCTTTTCACATTACAAAAGAATCATATGAAAAAGTAAAAAGTGAAATGAAACTTGTTCAATCAAGATTGAAATATTGTTCTGAAACAACTAATGAGTATAAACGAATGTATGAGATAAAGCAACAAGTTGTTAATTCTTACATTGAAGATGTTGCTAAGCTAAAGCGTTAGATTGCTAATTTAGAACAGGATAATAACAAGTTAAAAAGTTATCACGCGTCGTCATATGTGCTTGAACGTATTTTCAACATAAAACCATATAGGAAAGATTCTGAGCAAAACACGAAAGGCATTGGCTCAGAGATTCATCAAGTTCCACCACCGGAAAAGTTTGCATTTTATGATGAGGAAAAGGTCGAAAAAGCTTTCAACATGGTAGATCAATTGCCAGACAACATCGATATAACCTATTCCAAATCTGATGATTCTCATGATTCAGAGGTGGTAGGTAAAGTCGTTGAAAGTGTATTGAAAGAAGAGTCGGGTGATACAGGTAAGTCTGAATCACAGGATGAAAATGAAGGAAATTTTCATGATGAATATCTGAAAAACACAAAATCCGGAAAAAAATTTGAATGATGATTCAAAAGGATTGGTTTATACCATGATTGGATCGGACAAATTATTCTTAGATGTTGTATTCCCGATTCAGAATGTGATTTCAGAAAAGGTTGATAAAGTTTTCAAAATGGTTGAAATTGAAAAGTCTGAGATTCCAAAGTTAGCTGGTAAAGGTCACAAATCTTTTTATAACAAACCTGGTTTCAAGAAGAAAAACATGAAGGCTGGGTTGGGTTATAAGAAGAAACAAAGTTGGAAAAGAAATGAAAGTCCAAATTATCAGACAAAGATGAATTTTGTACAAGGAAAAAGTTTTGAAGAAGAGGAAAAACTCAAATTTAGACAACAGTCTAATGAAGAGTTCTATGCTCAAAAGAAAAGACAACAACAACAGGTCAAAGACGTGTCCAAGAGAACATGTTTTAAATGTGATCAAATAGGACATCTTGCACGAAAGTGTCCAAATCTGAAACCTGTGGATGTTGACAAAAAGAAGTCTGTTTATGTTCAGAAACAGAAGTCTGATGTTGTGAATCAGAAGTCAACCAAGTTTGATTCAAAGCAAACTTGGAAGCCGAAAATGTCAAAGGCTGACTCACAACAAACATGGAAACCAGTGACACCAAAATTAAGAACAACACAAAGTTGGAAAAACACTGTTGATGCAACAAAACCAAACGAGTTTTGGAAACCAAAAGTTGTTGTTCAAAATCAAAATATTCAAAAAGAATCACATTTTTACAAACGAGGTACTCCTAAAGGTCAAACATGGTCTGTTAAGAGACAAGTGACTTCGGTAAATGATGAAAAAGTTGAAGTTAAAATTGAAAAAAATTTTGTGCAAAATGACAAAGATTTTCCGAAGTTAACTGATGCATATTGTGTTGAAATGCCTAAGGTCAAACAGACCTGGGCTAAATTGTTCAAGTAATTGAATATTTTGAATGTGCAGGTGCTTCCGAAGACAACTGAATGTCATCAAAAAGAGTGTCGGAGCAGCCTGGCACAAGAAGAGGAGGCTGTTGATCCCTGCGATGGTTAAACAGGGAGTTTGTTTGTTTTTTGTATATAAATAAAACATATTTCAAAAACCCTAAAAACTAAAAAATTTAAAAATAAAAAATATGTTTGTCTTTAAATTTTGTCAAAAATTCAAAAATTTACAAAAATATGTTGCTTGAATGCGCCGAAACCCTCACGGCTGAACAAACATGATTAATTTCACAAGATTGAAAAACGGTTTTCAAACTGTAAAATATCAATGTGTTGTAAATCATGGGGGTACATTATTTTTCTGCAAATCAGTGCATGAGAAGCAGAAAATGGATGGCGAGACGAAGCTATCAGTATCGGTTTGTCAATTTTTTTTAAAAATGGTTTTGCATTTTAGGGGGAGTATTATTGTCAGAAAATCCAAAAACATTTGGAAATTTGAAAATGACAAAAACATGATAAAAACCATTATTGGCAAAAAGACAAAAACATTAAAAAATGAAAATGAGTTTTTGTGTAAAAAGAGGAAATGATAGTACATCAGTAGACAGTTACAGTACGCTAAAGAATTGGAAAGTCAAAATGTGTTAAACGATCTCACCGTGGATGTGTCGGTAGATTTTTATACATTTAGTAAACTTTTTCGGGATATAAACTTAAATTCAAACTTGCTTGTTTCGTGGGGAACACTACTTGGATATATAGGTAACCCCTGAAATCTTGTTTGAAAGGTCCCTCTTTCTGAGATACTAGGTCTTTATGCTTAGTGATATCTGGGGGATTATTCTGCGACTTCTGTTGAATGGAAGTTCTGACCTAGTCCCCGTATAATACTTTTCGCATTGCTTGAAATACAGTGTCGCCCTCAGCAAAAATGATGAAACAATAAAATTGATAATCATTGTTGTTGTAAAAAAGATCCTCTAAAGGGGACACACCTAAAGTCAAACCTGAGCTCTCTGCTGAACGGAAGTTCTGACCTGAGCTCGTATGGTTTCATAATTTATTCCCCTTACAGATATCATCTAGGTATACTCACCTGTAAGACTGAATATTGGGATCTGGATACAGGAGTATATTCAAGAGGTGGGACACATGAATAAGTTTAAGTCTTTAAAACACCTAATTCGTATCCTGAATCAGTTGAACTTTGTGTGAAAATTTAAGAGGATCAGTATATCGACAATCTAAGTGAATTGTTTAATTCTTAATGTGTAACTAAGCTCAACGGTATTTGTGACTTGTCAAAAACTGATATGATCATCTGATGCATACTAAAAAAAATATTGTCTGTAAATATGTTTGTACATATTTCTTTACTGCTTTATATTTTCAGAAAAATACAAAAAGATTTTTGATTCTGCTTTATTTTCGACAACCGATGTCTGAGAGCTGAGTTTCAAAATCTAAGTATGCTGATTGTGTTTCTGAAAATAAAACAAGTTCATTAATTTGAAACTTGAATTAAAAATCAAAAATCAAAAACAGTTTGTGATATCTCCAAGGTCATTAGTTTGGACTTGGATGATTAACTGTGAGGGATTTGGATGCTTATATTGTTAAAATCTATAAAAGAGCCAGTTTCCGATCCGGTTCGCTGCAAACTGCCAAATCTTTAAGGATTGTTGATAGGGGGAGAGATTCAAGTAATCCTGGATATATTCATATTATTATATCTTTAGAGCCAGGATCTTGATTTAGAAAGTTTAAAAGA
Organism: Helianthus tuberosus; assembly: GCA_030545235.1. Lineage (NCBI taxonomy): Eukaryota > Viridiplantae > Streptophyta > Magnoliopsida > Asterales > Asteraceae > Helianthus > Helianthus tuberosus. Next base: position 61,641,937 of record CM060429.1, on the reverse strand, counting down.
GCCAGGTCACAATTCCTGGACAATTGGATGTTTAAAATGCTTTTACTTATAAATGTTTGAGTGATTGCAGATGTTGTTCCAGACTACGATCCCGATAGCCGAGTCTAAGGGGGAGTCTGAAGACGAGCTCAACGCAAGAGGAAGCGTGGATTCATTGAGCCAGGAAACTATCCGGATGAGCTTGTAACTGGAAAGCCAGGTGTCGATCCCAAAGCACGGAAGCTTGACGAAAGGGGGAGCCTGAAGAGTCTACCGAAAGGAAGAAGCTGAAGCTGAAGACAGATCCAAGGGGGATTCTGTTCAAGCTAGAGAGAAAAAGACCAGAGGCTACGAGTTTGACTAAATGATTGAGATTGACTGCGGCAATATCTAAGGGGGAGTCTGTTAGTGCAGTATGTCTATCGCCTCCGTCATCTCAAGACCGTAGCTGAAACATTTTAAATCTAGCCTTATATTGTAATATCTAGTTAAGAAAGGCAAGGTGGCAATATTGTAATTAATGAGTTTTCTCATTAAAGCCTTGGCCTATAAATAGTAGCTTTAGGGTTAGAGTTTAGGACTTTTGCTACTTTTGTCATTTGGAGCTTTGGAGAGCTAGGATCTAGAGAGAGAAAGCCTAGAGAGAGAAAGTTCCGCGTACGTGATTCAGGTGCTGTACGATTTCAGATCTGTTAATAGAATCACGGTTATTATTACGTCACGTGTGTTCGGTCACGCACGTTCACGGATTCCGCACGTTGAACGTGTCGATACGCAATCGAAACGGAGTCAAAACCGGTCCTAACAAGGAACCATTTGACATGAGTTAAGAGGAGCTGAGATGAGCATGCAAATCACAATATTATTGTGGGTGCACACATAATAATAATGTGGGGTGCATGTGAATCCCAGTGAGGCTTAACAAGTGGAAAAGGGGTTCCGTTCCATCATTTGATCGATGTGAAACATAACAAACCTATAGGGGTCATAGCTGTAGTTGTCCCCTACTCGAACGTGAACTTTTCATTCATCTTTGGATCCCTTTGAATCTCGATGCCATCGAGTGTTACCTGAACACCCATCTGAACTCAGCGAACCGTGTAGAATGTTAGGTGCTTATACGAACGTCCATGTGTTGGATGTCGCAGCGTCGAATGATTGATCGATATCTTTTTTCACCTTTCTTCGCTTGCTGGAACTTAACGTATTGACGCCTTAGATTCTGAAGTGCGATTACTTCTGCAACACTCCCGCAACATACTGCGTATTACTCGAACCACTTGCAACATCGATGGGTAGGAAGTTGAGTGTAGTACTTTACCAAGCCCAGTACTTTGACGACCCTGATTACCGGCAACGAACGTCAGCGGATTGATTTCAATCGAGTCCGTAACTCTAGTCAGCGAATTGTGGGAGTCAACTCTTACGAATCAATCAAGGCATGAGTGATGATAATTGGCCTTAGTGTGGTATGCGTAACTGCCAGCACAGTGAGTAGCGCTTTAGGACGTGGCTCAGAATGTGAAAAGATGGACTATGATGGTGAAGAATCGTAGGGCTTCGTTTCGAGCAACGACATTGGGGGAAGCAGTCGCAGCGACAACAAGGTATTCGTAACCCTAGTCTACAGTGAGGAAATAAAGGTGCCTACAACGTGGATTGGACGTGGTTAAGTTAAGAGGACAACGATCAAAGGAACAACGACAGTACTTTGAATCCTAGTAATGAAAACAGCAACACCAGAAAAGATGCTCTTGGAAGGGCATTTAGAATTGGCGTGGGCGACGTCGGGACTTTAACGACATGGTAGCTAGTATGAGTAGCAATCCGCTTCGTCTCTGTTCCGTTTGACCCTGATGCTCCTAAAAATTTGAACCTATTGTGGAATCGGCTGATGGCAAGACAATGGAAACCTCATATGATCGTTGGAATGCAAACACGACCTTGTGGGACAAGTGTTCGACATCGACCTTTCTTCTGTTATTCTTTATAGATGTACCCTGTGAGGAGACAATTCTACGTATCCCTCTCCTTCGTGGAGGATTGTTATCTGTCCTAACGCGTCAGAGTGGCGCAATGGTTAGTGTTATTTCAGCAATGAGAGCCAGGAGTGTCTACAGAGGGATTACCCCGCTATGTGGCAACTATTATAGACGTAAGGTTAGGGAAAAAGAGGATTGAGGATCCACCAGCTATTCGTGATTACCCTCCATGTGCTGCCCAAGGAACTTCCAGGATCATCTCTACAACTGTTAGGTAGGAACTCAGTTTGACCTCGCGCCGGAGGCAGTTCTAACTACTCGTACTCTTTACCGTTTTGCACCAGGAAGGTTGCAGGAGTTGTTTAACCAACTACAGGAACTGTTGAATAGGAGTTTTCGCTTTAAGGAGCCCTCGCTATACCCATGAAGAGAAGTCTTTTCGTATATGTACTGATTATCGAGAACTCAACAAGGTGACAGTCAAGAACCGTTTGCCTCGACCACGTATTGACAACCCGTCGACCAGTTACGAGGAACAAGCTTCCGTTCGAGGATTGGCTAGTGAACGAACTATCGTCAGATGGAAGTCCAAGGGGAGAATGCCCTTAGAACAGCATGTCGAATGTAATGCAGCCATTTCAACGTTATACACCATGATCATTGAGTTAACCAACACACCAGCAGCTTCAGGGATCACATGAATCGACCGCATTTGTTGACAACGTTCTGAATACTGACCAGGAGAATGGAACGCCATGGGTGGCATTTGTATCTTATTTTAGAACTCCTGAGGGAGGAGCCACTCCACTCAAAGTCTTGTTAAATGTAATTTCTGGGTCCGAGAGGTACCTTTTGGATATAATTAGCGAAGTGGGGAATATACGTGGATCTCGCTAAGATCCGTCTTGGTTGGAAACTGATTGACACCAAAGAGTCCTTCGTGGATACAGCAATTTCTTGGTCTCACTTGATACTATCGCAGATAAACCACGGGATTTTCAAAGGTCGTGCAACTTAAATCTCTCTAGCACAGCAGGGTGCTGTGTTCGTGAAAGACAGAACAGGAGGACGTCTTTTCAGCTTTCGAATCCCGACTCTGCAATGCACTGAGCATCGTTTTTACCCGAGGGTGCGGGTGATTCAGTGGTATATCCTTATGGTCCGAATCAGAGTCCCAGCTGCACATCGACGCAACACGAGAGAGTGATGACATACGTGATGGAGTTACAAGGAGGAACTGCGCGACACACACGACTGGCGGTGAAAACCGTGGCTTTGGGATTTTGGATGGAGGTATCACTTGGACGGTACCAGATGCGTTATTTAGACCGATCACAAGGGCCTCCCATGTACCGATGTTCGAAGGAGCTAAAGCATACAATGACATCGCTGGATGGAACTTCTGAATGAATACGACTGCGAAACCTGAACGTACACGAGCTCTGCAGCTCGCTATCGACTCTAACTTACCGGATCAGACTCGCTCTGTTCAAATTGGAGAACTGAAGGAAGAGGAATTTTCAAGTTGAACCCATGCGGGGCGTGGAGAAGCAACCTATGACTGGTCGGACGATACTCGTTACTTCATGAAACGAATGCGGGTCTCGTTACATGGCAACTGTAGGGAACCCGCGTTGAGCAAGCACACCAGTTTTGACATTCTAGCCGTCTGGGTTTTAATGAGAGGCATTAGGATTTATAAACCTTGTACTGGTAATCGGACATGAAGGCTCGCCTAGTTAGGTATGTGAATGATGGATCGACTTGTGGAAAGTCAAGGTGTAGTATCAGCAACCAGCAACACTCACATGGAAATAAAAACAGACTGCCATGGATTTGGTCGATAGTCTACTTACAACTCGAAACGGAAACAATATCACCTGGATGCTCATTGATTTTCATGCGTAACCAACACACTTTCTAGCCATCAAAGAAACGGATAAGTTTTCTACACTTGCAGCCATCTACCTGAAAGAAGCGGTTGCTAGGCACGGGGTGCCAACCTCCATTACCTCTAATCGCGACACACGATTTGCATCTGATTTGTGGCAAGCGGTGCACAAATCCTTTGGCTCACGTTTAGACATGATCACCGCTTATCATCCACAGACGGATGGGCAGTCTGTGCGCACCATCTAAACCTTGAAGACATGCTTCGAGCGTGTGTAATCGATTTTGGCAATGGTTGGGAAAGACACCTCCCTTTGGTGGAGTTTTCGTATAACAACAGTTACCACAGCAGCATTCAGGCTACTCCGTTTGAGGCATTGTACGGACGTAAATGCCGATCACCTCTCTGTTGGTCAAAGGTTGGCGACAGCCAAATCACTGGCCCAGAACTCGTGGTAGACACGACAGAAAAGATTGCTCAGATACGACAACGAATGGCGGCAGCTCGTGACCGTCAGAAAAGTTACGAAGATAAGCGTAGGAAACCTCTAGAATTCCAGGTCGGGGACCGGGTTCTACCTAAAGTCTCACCCTGGAAGGATGTGGTTCGTTTTGGTAAACGAGGCAAGCTAAACCCACGTTATGTCGGACCTTTCAAAATCACTGAACGAATTGGCAAGGTCGCCTACAGGTTGAATCTACTTGAAGAACTCAGTGGAGTTCACAACGTATTCCACGTGTCAAATCTGAAGAAGTGTCTGTCAGATGAGACCCTCATAGTTCCTTTGAAGGAACTCACAATCGACGATCAGTAGCGATTCGTCGAGGAACCAGTAGAAATCACAGACCGAGACGTTAAGATTCTCAAGCGCACCAGGATACCCCTTGTTCGAGTTCGTTGGAACTCCCATCGTGGCCCAAAGTTTACCTGGGAACGAGAAGACAGCATGAAACTCAAGTATCCCCAGTTGTTCGAGAAAAGTACAACCACTGCTGAGGCTGAAGCTACTGCGGAATTTCGGGACGAAATTCCAAACCAACGGGGGGATGATGTGACACCCCAGGAAAACCAGGAAACAACACAACACAACTAACTTCCTCAGTAACCACATGCTAAATTTCGGGACAAAATTTCTTTCAACTTGGGGATAATGTGACAACTCGAGTTTGCAAGGCCTTTCCTTTATTCAATACTTATCCCATTCTAGTTTGTGCATACTACTATGTCATTAATGTGTTAAGGTGTTCATGTGTTTAATGATATAAACTTGTAATCCGTTTGAAAGTTAAAAACCTTAAATCGTTTCACCTTGATTAAGTTTGACGAAAACTGAGTTTTCGCCACAACACTGTCACACCCCTTTCTATGGCGGAAGCACGAGGTGTGATCATGAAAGGTTCTCATTGCATACGAAGAGTAAACATGCTACATGCTCGTAAAATAACATCAAATATCATGATTTGAAAACATAAGTTTAGCGTTTACATCGCTAGACAGCATAAAACATTGCCTTAAAAGTTTACAACTTTATTCAAAGTTAAACACAAGCGACATCCACGAGCATAAGCAAGACCACGCGCACATCCATCCTAGTTACCTGAAATACATGTGAGTTTTTGGAAAAACGTCAACATAATGTTGGTGTGAATTCATGCTGTTTTGTATTTCATGTTTGTATACTTTGTATGAAAACATAGTTTGTGAGTAAATCATGTTTTCATATATAAATCCAGTTTCATGTGTACCCCACGTACACTTGTATAATTCAATTTCTTCTTGAGTACCCCACGTACTCAAGTTTAATTCTCATTCTCTTGAGTACCCCACGTACTTCAAGTATAATTCAATCTTCTTGAGTACCCCACGTACTTCAAGTTATATATCAATTTTGTATGGTATGAATTTTATGTAAATACAGTATTTCTGTACTTATCAGATTGTTAATGGGTTGCAAAGCCATTAACATGTGGCACGACATAGGAAGTCACCAAACCTAAGGCATTTAATTGGTATATTCTGAGACACAAAAACACTACTCGATTCTCGCCCCGACCGAGTGTGAGGCTGCCAGGCACCTGTTAGATCTAACTTTTTGTTCTGCGGTCTAGGTATATTGTTGATTAATGGTGCTTCTGTACCCTATTCGTGACACTATTTCTCATAACGCCTCCTACTTGGTTCTCGTTCTCACCAAGCGCGTTTCTTGTTATCATTTCTCATAGCGCCTTATACTTGGTTCTCGTTCTCACCAAGTGCGCTTCTTGTATTTATATCATACCAATTATAAATTTTTGTACATTTATACATGTATTTCACCCCCGAAGTTATAAAAACTGAAAACAGTTAAAGAGAAAAGGGGGAGCATGAACTCACAACTTTGCGTTCCTAGCGTCGTAAACTCCACCGGATTTGCTTACTTAACGTCGTAACCTATACGCGTTTTCTTATCGTTAGTCACTAGACTTGCGTCGCACAAGTACAGTCACTCTCTGTTGTGTATATTTTCTTGTGTTAAAAATATTCTTATATTTTTAACTACGTATCTTACTTATATTATTTTCTCCAAAATAAATATAAGTCTTTTGTGTTTTGCACTTTGCACCCGAATTATGTATCTTGTATGTTGTATGTGTATTTTTATATTTCTACTCCTCATGAGTAATCAGTGTATTTTTAAGTCTTAATACACTAGCACGTATAACACATACTATATACACTTAACACACAAGTTGGTGATCAAATAATATATATTTTTCTCTCAAAAATATATACTTATTATCCATTTTTATTCTTGAAGAAATCACCATTTCTTATCATCAAAAATTAGGGAAACCTTAGTAATACTTTTAAACACATTTTTAGGGAATAAGTTTCTCAAAACTTATATTTTTCTAAGTGTCAAAATTTATAAAAATTTTGACAGAGTTTCCCCTAAAAATGGAGGTTTCCCACGTTTTCAAAACGTGTGTTTATTTTCTTTTAAATCATTATCAATCATCAGCAACAATTACCAACAATCATCATCAACAATAATCACTAATTTCCCCACTTCATGAACTTGGATATTTACCAAGATTGTGTAGTATCTTACTAGCACATTTAGTAAGTCTTGTTATCTTTAAAAATAAGTTTAATTTCTTAAAAACTTTATTTTTAAAGAGTATGAAGTTTTACAACTTCTAGTCGGTTTTTACGAAAATTATTTCTTTGTTAAAACCCTTGTTACACAAGTATCCATACACTGGTTTGTTCACAAAAACCACTTTTGTTTGTGTAAGACCCGGTTTAGAACATGTGATTTCTTTAAAGTGTGGTTCTTCAAAAATACCACTTGCAGATACGTAGATCCGCTAGTTTTAAACACCAATGTACAGGTTAAATTACTTTTACACAAGTAAAATATTTTACACAAGTTCATGTCTCTAGTGTGGTAGAGTTTCGCCTTTTAACCCTTGTAGTAACCAAAAACGAGCTTATGTGAAGATCCATGATCTTACAAAGTCGGGTTAAACGATGATCCGAGCTACCACATCATAGATCGGGTCTCAAAAATCTCATAGTCCAAATACTACAACTTTTACACAACACATGTGTTATTAACCACCATTTTAGTATTTTTACTAGACTTTAAAGCTTCAAAATGTAAGTTAACGGTATTTAACCGACAATATTCCTTTTAACCACCTTAGATAAGCTTAAAAACAAGTTTTAAGTGTTATACCTCTAGCTCAAGGCTAGGGAAGAATCCTGACGAAAAAGAGGTGGATAAAAGCTAACGGTAGAGGTCCTTCGTGTTCCGCTTGCTCCGAGGCTCCTAATACGTGACTTGTGAAGCTTGTATATGCTTGGAATGGAGAGATCAAGGACCGAAAGTATGATGGTGGTGAGGGTGGTGTTCGGCCGAGATGGGAGGAGAGCAAGGGAGAGAGTTGAAGTTGGTGTTTGATTGTGATAACTACTCATGTGTAACACTTGCATTATATAGACAAATGGTAAGAGTTTTATCCCAAGGATAATGTGTCTCCAAGATGCTTAGCAACTAAGATTTGCCAAATCACTAGTACAAGGGGGGTGTCCCCCTAGATATGGGGCCGGTTATGAGAAAAGGGGGGGGGGGGTTCGATCCAAACTAGATTAGTTAGGTGATTAGTTTAGGTTAAATAGGTAAGTTAAGTGTTAAACTCCGTTAGTTATATAAGGCGTGTTATGACGGGTGTTAGGGAAATCAGGGACCCTAACTGGCTCAGAAAAATATAAATAGTGAAAATAATAATATTTTCATGCTCCGGGTATAGTCCGGTTGTTCGGTTGCATACCGATTCGTTAAAGTGCTAAATTACACTTTTTAGTGTCGTTTAAGTACCTTTCTCGTACTCTTTCAATTCCCAACACTTAGGGAAATATACTGGATAATAAAACGACATTTCTGCATAATATTTATATGTTCAAATGCTGAATTATTGCTGATTTGTATAAATTCTGCACTTAAAGTGCGTTTCGGGTGCTTTTTAGTGCATATTTTTGCTTTCGCAATGTCCATAAATTAAACCCTTACACATACTCTAGGGTTTTAATGTATTTTTGTCGTCGGACCTACACCTAGGCCTCAATTCTGATGTCTAACTGCTTTCTGCAGTTCTGTTGACACATTGTGTCTTACCGGTGAGTTTACTATTATTCTGACGCAACGCTCTCGTTTATGCATAAAGCAATATTTTGTAGTATACAACGTGCATGAATTCACTTGTTTAATCATGTGTTCAGACATTGCCGACACTTAAACTCATAATTGCAGTCATTAAGCAATAATTATAGTGTACGGAAATTACCGGTTTGTGCCAGTTGTCACAAACACGTCCCGACGAAAACCCAAGGGTTTTCGCCATGGCCATCACGACGAAATCCCTGATTTCGCCGCCCATTTTCTGGTAAAGCCCATGAGAGGCCCAGCTGATAACTGTTCGATCATATAATCTTAGTAGGTTACGAAACCTTTAGAAAACCCTAAACTACTCTTGCTTGTGCGACGGCAATTCTTCTTTGCAACCTTTTCCTTCTTGTCAAGTCGATTTTGGGTGATTCAACCATTTGATCTTGCGGTTAGTGTACCATCCTTATAATTAAATTGTTGCTACGCTTTGATGATGGCTATTATTTGAAGTCTGTGAACTATTGCGAGCATAGGGGTTTGTATTAGAAGTCATGCGTATACGTTGGTCATTAGGGTTTGATAATCTATATCTTGTTAATATTTCGAATCCTATGATTTGTATTCGTCCATGATCCTTATTTAGAATAGATGGTTCTGGTTGTTGTAGTATGTGATGTTGCATGCTGTTCGTGTATTTATGAATGTGATGGAAATAATCTTTGTGGTTATGAATTCATATATGATCTGATGTGAATGATAAATTGATTGTTATGTCATGATTGTAGTCGTAACATGTTCTAGAAGTGGGATGAAACCGTTACTTGAATGGATTCCAATGATGCTGACTCTATGATAGAGATGATGATATAATCATGTAACTGTTAGAATATGATTAGGGTTCCTGTGTTACGAAACTGTTGATGATGATCATCCCTGTCCCGACGAAAACCCTTGCCCGACGAAAACCTTGTGTCGACGAAGACACTGTGCCGACGAAAACCCCTGCCCAACGAACTCTCATTCGACGAAATCCCATGGGTGTTCGTCGTGGCCTTTTCGTCATAACCCAAGGTCGACGAAAACCCCAAGTGTTCGTCGACAAGCTTATACGGAACAGTAGGTTAATATGTTTATGGATACCACATGTATGTTAGAGATTGATTTTTGTTATTCACTGTTAATGATGTTTACATTTGATTGAATAACATGATTTAGTTTTTACACTCAGAACTATTGAACTTGGCTATGGAACTTACATGCAAACTGTGAATATGAAAGGGGTATATAACTGTTATGTATTAATCCATGATCATTACCTTGCATGCATTCTGTGATTATAATTTACGTGAAAACATTACAAACATAAACTGATCACGTGTGTATGAATACATAGGCTTTGATTGAATAAATTGAACGTGTAGTTAAGCATACCAAGCAAACCAAGGTGAGTTCACACACTTTCTAAGGCATGGGATTCCCGGTGGTTGGGAATGGGTTAAAGAATTAAAACGGAACCTACATATCCTCCTTGGGTAGGATATGTACCTCCATCCTCCATGGGTAGGATGCCAATGTTAATCATGCGTATTCTCCTTGGGTAGAATACGTATGTTCGTCCTCCTTGGGTAGGACAACAACCTTAAACTTACTAGACAAAACTCTATCATTAAGTCCCTCATTTTATTATCGACTTAATCGCCGGGCCAACGGCGAGCGGGTCATTAGTTAATAGCGCTATTAGGGTTGACAAGCCTCACACCGTGCCGGTAGGACGGGCGTGTACTAATGGATCTGGGCACTCAGTCAATGATGATAGACATTGACTTAGGGCACAACTTACTTTCGTCAGTTGTTGATATGGTAACGGTCTAGTGGTTCACATGGGGAAGCCCCCACTGATTATGGATATGGTTTGGGAAACAAAGATACTGGTTAACTCGTGGTTTACGAAACAACTTATGGTTTTCAAAACAAACTTTTAAAACTAAACAACCAACTGTGAACTCGCTCAACTTTGTTGTTGATTCGTTGTTACATGCCTTGCAGGCCTTTAGGTGCATATTAATTGGAACTTGCTATCTGGGAGGCTGGAGTGGTCATGGGTCGAGATACATGGAAACGCGAGACGAACTTAATGGCTTTCACATACTTGGTTTATGAATTTCTCAATTAATGTAATATGCTTCCGCTGAACGTTAAATGACGTTTTGCAACACTTCTATCAATAATAAATGAAAGTTTTATTTGGAATAATTGTTATGAGTTCAACATGATTGGTGGCTTGGATCCTGATTCGTCACACGCCTAACAGGGACTTTCCCTAGGTGGTATTTTGGGGGTGTGACACATGACATGGCGGAACCTTATTGGCCAAGAGCACTAGCCCTTTGAAATTGTTTTTTTTTTCCACGCCACCCAACCCACGCCCCACCATACCCCTTTGAAATTGGCTTTTGGTCTTGGGTGTCCCATAGTCCACGTGTCGCACCATGCCCCCAACCCACGCCCCACCATACCCCACGGTCTAAGCATCTAAGAAGCATGCTTTGTTTGCAACAGAAATAAAAGTTTAGCCATATTAGAAGCATGCGTTGTTTGCGACATAAAATTAAAGTTTAGCCATGAGAGATTTAGAGGAGTTTAGCCTTGCTAGATCTTAAGAAACCAAGAGACAAATAAGTGGTTGTTGGGTAGTGTATAAGTGCATTATCGATAAAAAAAAGTGTTGTATGAACATGCAATGGTGGTAGAAATTCGTACAACACTTCGAATTGAGCCTGCACCGAAACCATTTTTTTAGTACCTGGACCGGGTTTTCTTCAATCCGCGAAATACCCGGTTTGACGGTTTTTAAAGAACCGGTTCCATACCCGACCCGGAACTGGGTATTGTTTTCTATGCTAGAAAACGGAACTGGTTCTTTCAATACCAGGTATAAGTGATACCCGGAACCAGGTTTTGAAAAAACCCGGTTATTTATGCTAGGAACCGGAACCGGAACCAAAACCGGAACCGGCTCTTTCAATACCCGATATAAGTGATACCCGACCATACCCGGAACCGGTTCTATAACCAAAACCGGGTATCGAAAAAACCCGATTTGTCCACCTCTAATGAGGACTGGGGATTTAAAAAGTTGGTTATGAAACATTTTAAATACATCATGTGTGCTTCGACAATTTTCTTAATTAACTTTATATGATTTTATTAAAAGGTGAGTCGATATAAGTAGTAATAAAGGGATTGATGGGCTGATATGTTTATAAGAAATGTACTATGGTATGAAAGTTGTTTAAAACATCTGTATTATTTTCAAACTAGTTATACAGGGTAAGGATAGTGTAAAAATGGCCTAAAGTGTGAGAAGTGTGAGAAGTGTATTATAACACTATATATAATACTATATAACACCATATAAACACCGTATAACAATATGTAACACCATATAATACCATATAACACTATGTAACACTATATATCATTATATAACAAATATAACACTATACATCTATCATAGACATGCTATCAGACAACCTATAGTGTTATATTTGTTATATAATGATATATAGTGTTACAAAGTGTTATATGGTATTATATGGTGTTACATATTGTTATACGGTGTTTATATGGTGTTATATAGTATTATATATAGTGTTATAATACACTTCTCACACTTTGAGCACTTTTTACAGGATCCTCTATACATATTATTATTATACATATTAAAGGCAAGTCCCCGTGAATAGTAATCCAAAAATTTTATAATATTATTTTTTATTATATTATACATATTAAATAGTTTATTCAGTTTAAGCGGTTTATAATCATCACTAGATTTGTTGACGTCGCGCGTTGCGGCGAAACGGAACAAATGATAATGTAAAACAAACGTTATTTGAAAAAGAAGCATCTTGTTTATAAAGCTAAACCGTCAGAAAATCGGTTCAGTTTATCATCATACCGTTTTATGATACCAAATAAACACTCTATTTTGAATACACGTTTGTTTTTAACAAAACTTATACGGGAATGTCAAGAGAAAAAAAATAACGAATCTAAGTTATTAATAAAATATCTAATTAACTAAAAAAGGAAATATGATTTAGAAAAGGAAAACAATAATTATTAAAAATAGAAAATAAGTAATAGAGGAAATATGGTTTAAGAAAAAAAAATGAAAATATGTTAAAAAGTGAAAAGCAAATATAATAATTAAGTATTACACTATTAAAGTAAGAAATAATTAAAAAACTATATATTATTATAAAATTAAAATTACTATTCATGGATCTTCGTCAACAATATATATTAGATTTGTTGACGTCGCGCGTTGCGACGAAACGGAACAAATGATAAAGTAAAACAAACGTTATTTAAAAAAGAAACATCTTGTTTAGAAAAGCTAAACCGTCAGAAAATCAGTTCAGTTTATCATCATACCGTTTTATGATACCAAATAAACACTCTATTTTGAATACATGTTTGTTTTTAACAAAACTTATACGGAAATGTCAAGAGAAAAAAATAACGAATCTAAGTTATCAACAAAATATCTAATTAACTAAAAAAGGAAATATGATTTAGAAAAGGAAAACAATAATAATTAAAAATAGAAAATACGTAATAGAGGAAATATGGTTAAAAAATGAAAATATGTTAAAAAGTGAAAAGCAAATATAATAATTAAGTATTACACTATCAAAGTAAGAAATAATTAAAAAACTATATATTATTATAAAATTAAAATTACTATTCATGGATCTTCGTCAACAATATGTATATATATATATATATATATAGGGAGCCGCTAGAATAAGAACCACTCCCAGTTATGAGAACCACTCTCCACCAATCATAATATGCCAACACAAAGGGTGTTTTGGTCATTTACTCATATTGTCTAATCATTCTCTCTCTCTCCATTAATAAAAGGCAGACCTTTCTTTTCTCTTCTCTTTAAAATTGAAGAAACCTTTTCATCTCTCTCATCCAAAAAACCTGCAACCCACACTCACAAAAACCTGCAACCCACCCTCATCACAGAGAGATTCGACCCACACTTTTGGGCGGCGGTGCACCACAAACAACGGCAGCAGCGGCGGTAGTGGGGCGGTGGTTGATCGGTAGCGGAAGACGGTTGTGCGAGGTGGTTGGTCGGCCACCATCGCCTGAAAACGAACCGCCATGGCCACCATCTCTCCGGTCACCCTTTTGCGACATTGCTGGGTTTAATTTGGTATGTTGGGGGTTGCTTGGGTTTGGGGTTTCTTTTGATTCTGATTATGTTGGTTTGGGATTTTTTTTGATTCTGATTATGTTGGTTTAGTATCTTTTTTGATTCCGTTTCCGTCGATTCTGTGGTTGTTTGTGGTGGGTGGTTGGTGAAGGTGGGTTTGTGATGTGGTTGGTGAAGGTGGGTTTGTGGTGGGTGGTTGGTGAAGGTGTTCTTTCTTTTTCTGGGTTTTGAATGTTTGAATCGGTTGAATGATGTTCATGTTCCTTTGTGGGTTTGAATCTGGGGTTAAATTTTGTTGAATGTTGAATCTGGGGTTTGAATCTGGGTTTGAATGTTGAATCTGGGTTTTTAATCTTGGTTTGAATGTTGAATCTGGGTTTTGAATATGGGTTTGAATGTTGAATCTGGGTTTTTAATTTTGTTGAATCTGGGTTTAAATATGGGTTTTTAATTCTGTTGAATCTGGGTTGATTTTCTGTGGAAACTGTTGTGAATATGTTTGAATGATGTTCTTGGTCCTTTTGAATGTTTAAATCGGTTGAATACGGTGCCTTTATTTGAATCGGCTGTGATGATGAAAAAAAAACGTTGATTTTGATGACGATGGCGCGGCAAAGACGGCGGAGGGTAGGTTTTTTGAACCTGCAACCCCATTTTGCAGCCTTTTTTATTATCGGAAAAATCTGAGCCAAAACATCGTTTTTTTTAAGATTCCACTTGTTTTTTTTTTATTTTTGTTTGTTGGGTTTTTTTTTTCGCGGCGTCGATGATGATAACAATATATCTGAGACACCTCCCAAGTTTGCGATTTCTGGGTGCGTTCGTTTTTGTGTAAAAAAAATTTTGTAAAAAAAAAAATTAACCCGTAAACTTTTTAACTTAAACCGTAAAAAGTTTATCGTAAAACGTAAAACATAAAACGTTTTACGTAAAACGTAAAACGTAAAAAGTAAAAATTTCTACGTAAAACGTAAAAAACGTTAACGTAAAAACGTTAACGTAAAAAACCGTTAACGTAAAAACCGTTAACATAAAAAAACCGTTAACGTAAAAAACCGGCGCGTAAAACGTAAAAGTTTTACGTAAACCGTAAAAAGTTTTACCTAAAACGTAAAACGTAAAAAGTGTTACGTAAAACGTGAAAAAATCGGCGCGTAAAACGTAAAAAGTGTTACGTAAAACGTGAAAAAATCGGCGCGTAAAACGTAAAAAGTGTTACGTAAAAAGTAAAAAGTGTTACGTGAAAAAATCGGCGCGTAAAACGTAAAAAGTGTTACGTGAAAAAATCGGCGCGTAAAACGTAAATCGTAAAAAGTGTTAACGTAAAACGTAAAAAGTAAAAAGTTTTTACGTAAAACGTAAAAACATGAACCGTAAAAAGTTTTACGTAAAACGTTTTACGTAAAACGTAAAAAGTAAAAAGTTTTAACGTAAAACGTAAAAAGCTTTACGTAAAACGTAAAAAGTTTTACGTAAAACCTAAAAAACCGGCCCGTAAAATGTAAAAAAACATAAACGTAAAAATGTTAACGTAAAAAATCAGCCCGTAAACGTAAAAACGGCGTTAAAAAATTGGCGCGTAAAAAACGGCGTTAAAAAATTGCCTCGTAAAAACGGCGCGCTGAAAAAACCGAGGTTCAAAAACGGCGCGGAAAAAACGGCGTTAAAAAATTGGCGCGTAAAAAAACGGCGCGTTGACGGGTCGTAAAACGGGTCGTAAAAAATTGTCGCGTAAAAAACGGCGTTAAAAAATTGGCTCGTAAAAAACGGCGCGTAGAAAAAACGGCGTTAAAAAACGGCGCGTAAAAAAACGGCGTTGAAAAATTGGCGCGTAAAAAACGGCGCGTAAAAAAACGGCGTGTTAAAATAACGACGCTTGAAAAAACCCGGCGTAAAAACGGCGCGTCAAAAAAACGTAAAACGTAAAAAGTTTAACGTAAAACTTAAATTGTAAAAATTATAAAAAATGTTTAAAAAAATCTGAATTTTAAAATGTTTTTAATAAAAAAGTTATGTTTAAAAAAAAGTAATAATATAATAAAACAAAAAACTAATAAAAAACAATAAAGATAAAATGACAAAATAGAGTTATTTTACTAAATTACCCTTTTGGATTATAATATTAAAGACATTATAAGACAAAAACCATTTAATATTAATTTTTGTAACTTTTAATCTCATCCATCCATCAAGTTGATCAAAGGGCTAGAAAGTGGTTCTCATGGTTCTCATAACTGGGAGTGGTTCTCATTCTAGCGATCCCCTATATATATATATATATATATATATATATATATATATATATAATTAGAACTCAGTAAATAACTAATTTGGTTATGTTAAGTTTGGGTATCATTGTTAAAAATATGGTATCTTTACTAAAACAATCAAGATTCAAGATAATTACAAGAAAAAATCTGATGAAATACAAAAAACTCTCAACAAACACTTCACAACTAACCTAATAGATCACCAACACAATGATCTATACACACTAATACTCGAACAAATTGATAAATGAACAAACAATGTTCAAATCTTTAGAACAAATTAGAAAGATAAGCTGATAGGCAACAAAAACGAGAGAAACCAATCGTTAGGTTAATGGGTGTGGTATAAAGCCATAGGGGTTTTATTATTCTACATCAGTGTCACATAGGCTCCATGTCACATAGGAGGCTTCTTTTAACTTGCATGCAATGAGATAAAGCCCCTTACATATTAATAAAGAAAAAAAAGAATAAAAATGTGATTGGCTATTGAAAAGTGTGTAGCCCTTAATGTCTGTTAAAGGCATAGTGAAGAGGACGATGACGCCCCCCTTTGGCGCCCAGGAAGTGGGTTAGGGGCGCTATGGAGCGCTAGCGATGACGATGTGGCCAGGGGCGGCATACCACACCCCCTGGTAGGGCTGTAAACGAACCGAACGAACACGAACAAGCCCTTGTTCGTGTTCGTTCGTTAAGGAAATAAATGTGTTCACGAACGGTTCATGAACACTTACCGAACGAAATTTTATGTTCGTGTTCGTTCATTAAGGAAATGAGCGTGTTCGCGAACGGTTCACGAACACAAACGAACACAAATAAATTTGGCGAACGCGGCGAAGGATAAAGATAGATGGCCCAGTGAGTAGCGCTTGAACTTGAATCCCTTATTGTGGAACCGAGGTCGATCATATTCGCCGATGTAAATAATGAGAAATGAAAGAGAAATGATGCATAAACAAGGTGAAAGTGAGTTTCCTAGTTTAATTGTTAGGGTAATAAAATAAATAAAAGTTTAATAATATAAAAAGTACAAGTAAAATATAAGAAAGTACAAAGATCTTCAATTAAAACACAAACATACGAATATAAACGAATGCAAATCAACGAATGTTCACGAACACCTTACCGAACGTTCATGAACACAATCGAACGAACGAGACTTCTGTTCATGTTCGTTCATTTAACTAATCGAACGAAATTTCTTGTTCATGTTCGTTCGTTTATTAAACGAACAAACATAAACGAACTTCCCGCCGACCGGTTCACGAACTGTTCGTTGAACGTTCGGTTCGTTTACAGCCCTACCCCCTGGCCTAAGTGATGAAAGAGAAAGAAACATAAAGTGTGTGTGTGAGATTTCTGAATGATTTTTTTCCCCTTAAACACACACATACACTTATACACTTGAATGGCCAGCTGAGACTAGAGGTGCACAAACTGGGTTTCTTTAATACCCGGGTACGGGTATGACCGGGTTTTGACTTTTCGGGTATTGACCATACCCGGGTCGGGTTCGGGTCCGGGTATTGGCCAGAAAATCTATACCCTGTGTACCCGGGTTCGGTTCGGGTTTTCAATACCTAGGTATTAGAATACCTTATTTCCGGGTCCGGTAGGGTTCGGGTTTTTTGATTCATTTTTTTGGCGTAAAACACAGAAATATAATGGAAACCTTTATTTATAGATATTCTATGCCTTTAAATATGCCAAAAAAAAAGCCTCATACAAGCTCTAAACGTTCAAAAAAAGTTGTTGTACACAACGGGTCCAGGTATTACGAAAACCCGGGTACGGGTATTACGAAAACCCGAGTACGGGTTTTATGGAAACCCAGGTACGCTGAAAACCCGGGTTCGGGTACTGAACAGAAAATGTATCCCCGGTCCCTACCCTACGGGTAGGGTCAGGTCCGAGTTTAAAAAACCTGGTTTTTCTAATATCCGGGTTCAAGTTTTTTTCGGGTTCGTGTTTTTTATGCACCTCTAGCTGAGACTTATATGCCTAAATCCAAAGCCTATTCCGTTCCTTTGATAGCCCATGAGCAGCCCACAACATAACTTGAGCCCAATAGCCAGCGTGAGTGAGTCCATCAGTTGTTTTTCCTTGAAACCCGTTAAACACCTCACAAACAAACAAACAACAAATATTAATAAAACTAATTAAAATGATAAGATATATCATTCACATCATGGGCAGGGGCGGAACTACAGAGGGGTCAGGAGGGTCCATTGACCCTCCGGCCGCCGACCCGTCATGTGCGTTTTGATCCTTCATCCGATGGTTTTTTTGTACTTTGACCCCTCAGAATTGTTAGTTGAAGAGTGGTTACAACGAAAATAGAAGAAAGTGAAAAAAGAGGTCATCGGATTTTTTTTTTCAGATCTGGTCGACAGTTATGGAGTTGCAGGAGCAAGAAATAAGAATGGAATGGTGTGGTGTGGAGAAGATGTACGGATAATATGAAGAAGGGCATTTTAGTCATTACATTTAAAAAAAAAATCTTTTGAGTCAAAGAGCGATAAATGTATTCCACCTTTTCTCTGCAAATCTTTTAAATTGTTTTTAGATATAATAAAAAAAATAATAACTAAAAAACTAACGTAAGTGTTAAGTACTTTAGTTTTAACTTGTTTTTTTGTTCAGTTTATTATATTTAGTTTTAATTTGTCAAGATTTTAGATTTATCGTTCTTAAATATTTTTTATTTTTCTCATGTGCAAAATAGATATGTTCGGTACAAATAATATTTTCTTCTTTTATCAAAACTTTGAGAAATTTTTTTCTTTTATAAAAACTGTGAGAAAAAAAGTCTTTTTTTAAATAACTTAGTTCTATTATAAATTTTTCACAATGTTAATTTATGCTACTATTAAGAAAGCACTTAGTTATTTTTTTTATTTTTTTATTTTTTGAAAGGAGAACTTCATTAACACGCCAAAACCCCAAGCAGGGGCGGCAAACAAAACAACAAAGAATTACATATTAACAAAGCACTTAGTTATTTTCAAATAACATTTTGATTCTCACATTTTTTTCACAATCTTAATTTATGCTACTATTAATAAAGCACTTAGTTATTTTCAAATAACATTTTGATACTCACCTTTTTTACATAAAGTAAGGTTAGTATTTGATCCTAAACCCATACTAGCATATGTAAATATACATTTTGACCCCCCATCAAAAGTTTCTGGTTCCGCCACTGATCATGGGAATCAAAATTTGTGTGGGGTTTTTAAAATATAAAGAGTATAAAAAGTGGTTGTGAGTGGAGGAGAGATAAAATGTTACTGTTCATCTGTATATTTGGTGGGACACTGTTCACCCACTATAATTTTTTAATATATATTGAAAGTGGCTGTGAATGAAAAAGAGAGAAAAATGTAATAATAAAGGTATAAAAATATTATTTAATTGAAAAGGAGAGAGAAAAAATATTTGTTTTTAATGGAAATATATTGATATAGGAGTTTGTTTTTTAGAACTGAAGACATATATTTTGATTTTAACAATCATAACCAAAGTTTATATGAATAATGAAACCCATATGGTGTTTTAATAAAACTAATATGAAAATATGATATGGTATAAATTGTGTATCAGTTTCATAATATCAAGATATCACAAGTTCAATCCCTATAATTAATTCTTACACGATTAATAAACTTTTTTTTTTCATTTTTTTTTGTTAAATTTCAGGGGTATTTCGATCAATTGACTCTGAGCAAACAAAAGTATTTTCACGGTGTTGTTATATTTTAAGCAATTGACGTGTTATGACAAGAAACCATAAATTATATTTTGTATAAACCATGCAGTATTGGGTCTTGAATAATTGTGTTTTTGGCTACTTATTAATTGTGTTTTAATCTTTGTATATTTTAGATAAACGATATAAACTATACATGTTTAAATAAGGGGCATCTTATATTAATTTTATTTCTCTCTCTATATCTATGTATATATCTATACTATATTATAATGCATGAGTGAGTGGTATTTTAAGATGGGTCATACTATTTACACACGATCCTCATTATTTTCACACCCCAAAGCGCTCCGCTATGGCCAAAGAGGGGCGCTTTGGTGTAAAAGTCAACAGACAAGGACTGAACCGGTCAGATCTTGTCTGTTGCTTTACATCAAAGCGCCCCGCTATGGCCAAAGAGGGGCGCTTTGAGGGTTTTTTTTTTTTTTTTTACATTTTTAAATTTTTGGGCAAAACGCCCCTCTTAGGTCAAAGCGCAGCGCTTAGGGCCTTTTTTTAATTTTTTAATATTGTTTTTAATTCACAAACGCGTCGATAATAGTCTAAATTTTACGTTTTTTCCATTATACATCATTTTTTAATATATATGGACTATACTGCAAGTTCCGGATCAAATCGGTTACGTGTGATGTCGTATTCCATTATATCGTATCATTTTGGTTTGAAAGCACAAGTACTCCTATGAGTAGTGTTATGTGTATCAGCCGCCTACCGTACATGTACATGACGTATTTTTTCATTAATTGTAGTATTATGATGTATATTGTCATAACACTGAAAAAAACCTGTCGGTTCCTACCCGGTTACCGTAGGGGTGTGCATGGGTCGGTTTGGTTCGGTTTTTACTATTAACCATAACCATAACCGCTAGTTCGGTTATGGATTTTTGGTAACCATAACCATAACCAAACTTCGGTTATGGTTAATCGGTTATGAAGTCGGTTATGGTTCGGTTTTGGTTATCAACAATCACACAAAACTTCGGTTATGATTGAGCGGTTATACAAAGTTTCATAACCATAACCATTGGTTATATTGGTTATCGGTTATTAGTGGTTCGGTTATGTCGGTTATGGTTCGGTTATCGGTTATGATGGTTAATTTGTTCACCCCTATGTTACCGTTGGAATCGATTTCTTGCCGTTGCACGCCATTTGATCTTTGAAAATAATCAAACCTTTTTTTACTTTTACCCACAAGTCAAACAATTTCAGTCAACTTTTTAATTTATTAGATTGTTTATTTTTTTTTATTATTCCCAGACGGTTACTGTTCCAACGGCTATTTCTTTTCAAACGATTATTGTTCCAAAGATTTTTTTTTTAACATACAAAATAAAGGAGCTTTTTATTTAACCAAAACCCCACAAAAGACGACCATCTTACTCGATTTTTTTTATTAAATATATATCACAAACAATACATACAAACATTTGTGCCTAAGAAAATGAGAGCAAAAAAAGAATAATAAAAATAAGAAAGCTCGACTCGAGAATGTTATACATGTAGTGATAACAAGCCAAGAAAAAAAAATAACTAAACTAAAAATAAAGCCACCAACCAAAAGGCGTGACGCATCATCAGGCCAGGCGCCAGTACTTGTGATGTATCTCCTTATGATTTGCTGTATGCTGCAATCCGATACAAAAGAATAGAATGCTTATTATGATAGTATTCAAAATGATAAAGATGTCATCGAGCAAAAAAATTAAAAAAAAAATAAGCATCTCACCGAGAGCTTTAAAAAACTTAAAATACGTCATGTACATGTACGGTAGGCGGCTAATACACATAAAACTAATCATAGGAGTACTTGTGCTTTCAAACCAAAATGATACGATATAATGGAATACGACATCACACGTAACCGATTTGATCCGGAACTTGCAGTATAGTCCATATATATTAAAAAAATGATGTATAATGAAAAAAGCGTAAAATTTAGACTATTATCGACGCGTTTGTGAATTAAAAACAATTTTAAAAAATTTAAAAAAGGCCCTAAGCGCTGCGCTTTGACCTAAGAGGGGCGCTTTGCCCCAAAATGTAAAAAAAAAACCCAAAACGGGGCGCTTTGAGTGTGCAAATAGACAAATGTCGTGTGCGAATAGACCAGGCCTTTAAGATACCCAAAAAATAAGAACTTTCCCCCAACTTTATTCATAGAAAGACCACTAAAATGAGGGTAGTTTAGTCTTTTAAACACTATTTACTTTTTAGCCCCTAAACTTATTACACTTAAATCCCTAAGGTTTTAACAAAATTATAGATAATTAGTTACAATTCACTCATCCACAATAAACTTATAATTTTTTTTACGTATTCTTGACATATCTTATAAACTAGCCTGTTTAAAAAAAAATCCAAAGATACCATGACGACTTACACATTTTTGTCAACGTTTCACTAGTTGTCTTGTTCAATATCGACGCACGGATTAAAAGGTACAAGTCGATAATGCTTTAATATACAAGTAATTAATACTTGTGATCTAATGCGCCTAATCTATAAAGATGGGCTCCATCTATGCAAACAAAAACAAAAAGAATTAAATGTACCGTAACATAAAATGAAGATATTATGTGTCACATTTTATTTTATTAAAACTGTCTAATATCTGTACTTAGATATATATATCTTATAAAAACTTAAAACTAACCACAACAAACTTCCTAAATAAAGGGGTGTCAAATCTAAAATTAAAAGCTAATACACTTCTATAGTTACTACTATAAATACATAGAAGGACACCCCTATATCTTTTGCTAAACAAAGTTAAAAAAATGGATCCAATTTTGAATTCAGTTGTTGCGAAAAACCAAGCATGCGAGATTCAAAATTCTAAGGTCAGTTCTGTTATATCGCAACAGTGAATAATTGTTTTCTTTTATTTACTTTTATATAAATGTTAACTTATTTGATTTTTCAGATTCAGTTGCATGATGAACATGCCAATTTAAACAACCAATAAGTCGAACAAGCTTCTAAGGTATTGATTTTGTTGTTTTTTAAGTATTATTTTTTTTTGGGGGGGGGGGGGGTAGTTGCACGGACCTCCCATCCGCCGGAGTATTGCAACTCCGCAAGCTATATTAACATGTTCGTTATGTTATTATATGTCTGTTTTATTGCAGGATGACGGTGATAAAAGTGTTGATATTATTTCTTATGGTGCAATATTTAGTCCATATAAATGTAATCTTTAACGTGAATTTAGTGAAGAGGTAATTTTAAGGTTTATTTAATCTTTTTTTAACATTTGTATTCAATTTTTGTCCTTTTTAAGGATCGAAAGTTTGAGACTCAAAGGAAGAGATCCAAAAGACTCTCTGAATGGAAATGGAGTGAGATTATTAATTTAGACGATTCTGAGGACAATGACAAAGAAGATGAATTAGAAGATACTGTCGATTCAAGCACAAATCAGAAAACCCGATTAAAAATATCTCAAGTGTCAATTCACAAGCGGAACAGATTTCATGCAGTCTAATATGAAATCTATCAAGTGTTTTTATGTTTTTTTTTCATTGTCAGCTGTTATGTTTGATTTAGATGTATGAATAAAGTTTATTTTATATTTGAACTTTATTTTTTGTGTTAATATAATGCAGTTATTGACCATATTAATAAAATTCAAAATAAAGTTAGTATTCTAAATTTACAAGTCAACTAAACTTATATAAGTTAATATCCTAGAGTTGCAATAAATAGATATTGCAGTTAGATATAGTCAAGCGAAAATTATAAAATATTGCAGTTATTCTTGGATATTAATCTAATAGTTTGTATTTCTTAATTAAAAAATAATAAAGTAATAAACTTTAAAGCTAAACAAAAAAAAATGAACTTACTATTATACGAAGTTAATAAAGATATAAACTCTTAACATCCTATTTTTTACAAAAACTGTTTTTAAAATTTTACAAAATTATAATTTTTATATATATATAAAAACGAAATTTAACAATTAAAGTTAAAGGTGTAAAACGTACTTACGAGTCAACTACTATTTTTTTATTTTTATAAAAACAAAAATTTTAAACTTAAAGTTTATTGGATGAGTACCATGTGGATATTTAAAAAAAGTTGTGAACTTTAAAGAATAAAATTATAAACTTTATCATTTAACCAACAAAATAAACTTACTTTACAACTATAACATCTTATCTTTTAGAGTTAACTGCCATTTTTGTCCCTGTGGTTTGGTCACTTTGGCCATTTCAGTCCATTTTTCAAAAATGCGCCATTTTCCTCCCCGACGTTCTGGAAAGGTGCCATTTCAGTCCAAAAATCATAACCCAGTTAAGTCAGTTTGTAAATAAGGACTGATTGTGTAAATTTGTAACATAAAGGACCATTTAAGTAAAATGTATAAATATAAATATAATTATAAAATATATAATATATATATATAATATAGAGTTAACTGCCATATATATATATAATGTATACACACCACCGCCCGGAACCGGAGCTCCGGTGGTCACCACCGCCGCCGCCGGAACCACCACTCTCTCTCTACTCTCTCTCTCTCTCTATGCTCTGCAATCACCACCACCATCAACGTCATCATCATCATCGCGATCTTCATCATCATCATCAGACCATCGTCATCACACTGTCATCTTCAGCTTCCGGTTCCATCATCCAACTGCGGAACAACCTCCTGCTTCCATCAACGTCCGTTCACTCCCCAACCCCTTGCAACCTGCAACCACTCTCCGGTCACTGTTCACCTGCAACTCATTGTTGAACTTCATCATCACATCATCTCACCATCAACCGTTCACTCCGACCAACACCGTACATCAGCATTCCCCGTCACTGTCCGACAACCTCTTAACCTTCTCCGATCAGTCATCTCCATCACCTCCTTATCGTGTAATTCCGACCATCGTTTGTTGATAAGTGACGTTGTGCTTGCTGTCGAGAAAAGTGGGGAGAGAGAACCGGCGACGGTGGGGGTGCCGTTTTTCCGGTGAGTTGCAGGCGGCGGCAGTGAGGACGATGGTCTGATGATGGTGATGAAGATCGCGATGATGATGACGACGTTGATGGTGGTGGTAATTGCAGAGCATAGAGAGAGAGAGAGAGTAGAGAGAGAGTGGTGGTTCCGGCGGCGGCGGTGGTGACCACCGGAGCTCCGGTTCCGGCGGCGGTGGTGACCACCGGAGCTCCGGTTCCGGGCGGTGGTGTGTATACATTATATATATATATATGGCAGTTAACTATATATTATATATATTATATATTTTATAATTATATTAATATTTATACATTTTACTTAAATGGTCCTTTATGTTACAAATTTACACAATCAGTCCTTATTTACAAACCGACTTAACTGGGTTATGATTTTTGGACTGAAATGGCACCTTTCCAGAACGTCGGGGAGGAAAATGGCGCATTTTTGAAAAATGGACTGAAATGGCCAAAGTGACCAAACCACAGGGACGAAAATGGCAGTTAACTCTATCTTTTATTTTTTGTCATTTAATTATCATCTTTAAAAAAAACAAAACTTTACATGTGTAAAACAATTTTTTTATTTTATTTATAAACAAAACATTTTGCTTTTATAAAAAATAATTCTTTTATAAATATTTTTTGTAACAAGTAATATAAATAAAATACTTCGAAAATTTACAATCTTTACTAGATAAATACTAAATTGTATTGCAAATTTTTAGGAATTATAACTTCAACTATATTGTTCTAGATAATATTAGTCAGTTTCAAAAAAATTATTTACCAACTTGACTAGATACATAGTAGATTGTGTTGCATATTTTTAGGGATTATAAGTTAAAAGTAGACTCATATAGATAAGATTAGTTAGGAACTAAAAATCCAAACTTAGTATGATATAAAGTTAATAAAGATATAAACTCTTAACATCCTATTTTTTTTATAAAAATAGTTCTTGAAATTTTTATAAAAATATAAATTTTTTATATTTGTAAAAAACCGAAATTTAACAATTTAAGTTAAAGCTCTAAAACGTACTTATGTGTCAAATACTATTTTTTATTTTTATAAAAACGAAAATATTAAACTTAAAGTTTATTGGATGAGTACTATGCGGTTATTTAAAAAAAGTTATAAACTTTAAAGAATAAAATTATACTTTATAATTTAACCAATAAAACAAACATACTTTACAATTATAACAACTTATCTTTTATTTTTTGTCTTTTGATTATTAATTTATATAAAAAAACAATATTTTTTTGTCTTTTGATTATTACTTTTTATAAAAAAACAAAACTTTACATATGTGTAACACTAATGACATATATCTACCACAATAATGTTATCATAAATATTATACGAATAAGAAAACAACCAGAAACGAGTGCCGCAATCCAAAGTGTTGCCCCCGCCGCATCGTGCGGACACCCTACTAGTAGATAGAGATATAAAAGAGGGGTGTATGAATATTAATAACCTTAAATAAAAGGGCTTTGTATTTTTTAGAGTGTAGAAGAATAGTCTACGCATTACAAGGAAAAGTATTATATATTATGAAAGGCTTTTTATATTTTTAGAATGCAAATTATTAATCTTGGTGTTATAAGGTTGACACGTACCTCAGCTTCACGTTCTGTCCACTATCATGTTGTGTATCATCTATCATGTTTCTCTTTGAACTTTTATTTCTTGTGTTTTCAGTCGTTCGAGTAAGTCAAAAACTAATTTGTGACTTTTTATCAGTTTAGAAATGATGTACAATATACAAAAGTCTCTTTATAAGTGTCAATAACTCTATTTACCAAATCAATCAAGGCAATGACTTGAGCTTAAAATGAAGTTAAGATTTTTGTTAAAGGTAGGAAAAATGAGTTGTTTATTTTTGAACGTTATGTTTCTTTGCCTTCAATATTTATGCCACATTTTCATTGTTAAATATGAATTTGAAAATGACCTCTCATATAAGACTCCTTCAAAAAGTGATTAAACTTTTTTTGTAATATCAAATTTGTTGTATAAAACTTTTAGGTGAACTTATAAACTGTATGTGTTTTATAAAACTGAATGTTAAAGTGGCTATTCCACCTCTTTAGACTGGCCGTTGTTCGTTCACGAGCGGCCTGTTAACGGTGCCATCTCAGCAGTTAACGTTGGGCACATCGTGCCGGCTCGTTTATGGCAGCCGTTAATGGGGAAATGTTTAACGTGTTAGCGATGTTAATGGGAAGAAGGTGGGGCCCACCCCAATCTAAACCATTCACATTATTTTTTATTTAGTTAATCCACAATACATTGTTAACGAGTATTTAGTTCCTAGCCCAGTTGGGTATCCCCTTGCTGGTTAAGTTGGGCCGGCTTCCTCCTTGGAGGTCGCCGGTTCGACTCCCGGCTGCGGCATTCGGGGGGTGGGACGTCCCAATGATGGATCGTTCCTACCGAGGCATGGTGCGGTCCTGAGGGCAACCCGGTTTTACCCAGCTGTTACCCCAGCGAGTCTCTCGTGTGGGGGCAGTATAGTTTCCGGGCGGAGGTCAGCTTGCGCACCAGCCGGGGCCCGATCGAACATCGCGTCCGTAAGAGCGGGGCTGACGGGGGAATGTCTTCGACATGACCCCGGTGACCAATTCGGTCCTGTACAGAGATAGTCACCTTCCAAAAAAGAGGTCAAAGTTCTTATGTGGCAGTGACGTGACGGTGATGTGACAATAGGTTTAGTTAACTCATTCAAATATCATCGGTGTTGACTTGAAGCGTTCGTTTGTTTTAGTTTTTAATTTTTTTCCCGACCTTGTGTGGAACCGTAAGATCGACAAATGGTTCTTTAACTGTTGGAACTTCGGTTTGTTCATCTCTTTGTATGCGATCGATTATTGGTTATTCCTTATATGGACTGCTTAAGGGCAGTGGGGGCGGAGCGTTGTTTTTCCGTGATGGCCAACATTAACGCGTTGTTTTTCCGTGATGACCACCGCCACTGATGTTTTCAACGCGTTATGGCAAGAGTCAGTGATATTTTCAACGCGTTATGGGATTTTAGTGATGGAACATGTGAGGGGGTGTGAGGGTTTATTGTGGGTGTTGTGAGTGATGACCAATGCCACTAAAGAAGGTTGTGAGTGATGGAGAAATGGTTGATAACATGGCAGAACTTGATTGGGTGCTTGTGAGTGATGAAATTCTATCACTAGTGACCACCCCCACTCCCCTAACAGAAAAGTTTTTTTTTTCTATGCATGAATCATAGTGCTTCTGTTTGTTTCTCCTGTCTTTATTTTGGACTACTTGTTTGTGCCTTTTGTGGTAAGACATTATAAGAAGGAGCTTATTAACATATAAATATTTATAGTTTGCATCGGACTCAGATGTAGGGGTGAGCAAATTAACCACCATAACCGATAACCGAACCATAACCGAACCACTAATAACCGATAACCAATATAACCAATGGTTATGGTTATGAAACTTTGTATAACTGCTCAATCGGTTATGGTTATGGTTATGAAGCTTTGGTTAACCGAATATAACCGAAACCGAACCGAAGTTGTGATGTTAACTTTATATAATAGATTTGTGTTTTACAAAACCATATAGATGGTTTTTACTAAGATAAAAGTATGTTAGTAACAAAATGATCTTGATGTAGATGTCATTTATTTTGATAAAGAACTAAGGTGTTATGGCCATAATTGTTTTTGTTTGAGAATTACCTTATTAAAAAGAACTCTAAATCGGTAGTTTAACCAAAAAGTTTAGTATTCGTTATCTTATAAAATAGGTTCAAGCTAAGTTCAAATCGTGCACAACACTATTTATTTCAAACCTTGCTTGGTTACTTAACCGAAATTAACCAAAACCGAACCATAACCGACTTCATAACCGATTAACCATAACCGAAGTTTGGTTATGGTTATGGTTACCAAAACTCCATGACCAAACTAGCGGTTATGGTTATGGTTAATAGTAAAAACCGACCCAAACCGACACATGCACACCCTTACTCAGATGTTAGTAATTTTAATATTGTAAAGAATGATATATTTAATAATGAGACCGTCTATACACCAACAAACATAATAATTGGTTCAAGAATTATCTATTACAAACATTTTTACTTAAAATAAGATATCTAATTATCGATATGTACTTGTTTTAATAAACAAACATAAACTTACAATAATATTTCTGTAACTTTTTTATATTTAGTAACCTTGTGTTGCTCTTATATTAGAATATAACAAAAATGCAAATTCATATTGTGCGGTATTTACTCTATAACATTTACGAAGTGTGATGAACAGTACATATATATTATTTTAAATATCGAATTTACAAATATGCTCTTAAGTGTGAAATTGGGGCCAAATCAATTTACAATTTTGTCCCCCTTTAAAATTACGATTTTGCTATCAGTTTAAAATTACGCTTTTACCTCCAGTTCAAAATGAAATTATGCTTTTGCCCTCGGTGAAAAATTACATTTTTGCCCTCGGTTCAAAAATATGATTTTGCCCCCTTTAAATTTACAGTTTCGGCACTAGTTTTGTTTTCTTCCTCTCAGGTAAGTTACGATTTTGCCCTCAATTTAAATTTACATTTTTGTCATCGGTTTTGTGTGCTTTCCCAGTCAAATTACGATATTGCCCCGCTTTAAAATTATGATTTTGCCATCAGTTTAAAATTACGTTTTTACCTGCAATTCAAAATAAATTATGTTTTTGCCCCCAGTGAAAAATTACAATTTTGCCATCCGTTCAAATTTACGATTTTGCCCCGTTTAAATTTACAGTTTTGCCATTAATTTTGTTTTCTTCCTCATAGGTAAATTACGATTTTGCCCTCAATTTAAATTTACATTTTTGTTATCGGTTTTGTTTGTTTTCCCAGTCAAATTACGATTTTGCCCCTAGTGTATAAGTACAGACACAAGATTGGGGCATAGTGCGAGGCAACTGCCTGGAACTCCCCCATTGGCCCAACCAATTTACGATTTTATCCTCGCTTTAAAATTACGATTTTGCCATCAGTTCGAAATTACGTTTTTACCTCGAGTTCAAAATAAAATTATGCTTTTGCCCACAACTAAAAATTACAATTTTGCCTTCGGTTCAAAATTACGATTTTGCCCTGTTAATATTTACAGTTTTGCAATTAGTTTTGTTTTTCTCCTTCCAGCTAAATTACAATTTTGCCTTCAATTTAAATTTACATTTTTGCCATCGTTTTTCTTTGCTTAGCTGTTTCTTTTCTTTTTTTGTCTTTTTCCGCTTTATGTATATATTATAGTTATTATTGCGCGAAATTATTAAGAAAAACTTTCGCAATTCAGTTGGTTGTATGAACATTCAAATATAGTGAGTGTCTCGGGTTCGAAGCCCTTCATGGAAAAGAAAATTTTTTATTACCTGCTGCTAAATAAAAGTTTGAGTATCTATTATTCTTAATAATATTTTCCATAATTTATTCCTTCTTCTTTTTTTCACTTTTACGTTGTTTTCTCTGCTTCTAAATTTGTAATTTATAACCAACCGGTGTGGTATCGGTATTTACGGGTAAAACACCGGTAAGTAACGAACTGGACGGGTATCGTGCTTATCCCGTTACAAAACAAAACGAATCGATAACGTTCAAATTCTCCGCCGCACAGCACGGGAAATTTCACTAGTTTCTTAACAATATGTATCTTGCTTCTCTGTATGTTCGCTTCTGTTGGTGTAATCTAGCTTGGTTAACAATCCGTTGGCTCGTGTCTTAAAGTTCGTTTTGTTGACCGCTCAAAAAGAAATTTACATTTAGTCAAAACACAGATAAGCATGTGCGTTTAGCCAACCTTTTTATTTCTCTTAAAATTTTAGATGCTTGAGTAAATAAACATGGTCAGTCATGAAAATTTAAGTGTCATGTCCGAGCCCGGAAAAATGTGTCATTTAGATCTTAACAAAATATATCAAATGGGTATTGAGCTAAACCTAATGGGCTAAGTTACAAAATTTAAGATTAATTTTTATATAGGCCTAACATATAACTTGATGTTTATATGGGTATTCTATTTTAAATAATATATATATATATATATATATATATATATATATATATATATATATATATATATATGGTGGGGTTCGGCTACAAAGTCCATTTTTTCTACAAAGTGTACAAAGTCATAAAACACCACAATTTCAGCAATAAAACACATTCAAAACCCACAAATAACAGAGTGAAGATCACTAAAACACAATATCCAAACCTTAACAGTCCATAAAAACTTCAAACACACCATCATAGAACTATGAATATAAAACACAACATGATAATCAACATAAAACACACTAATATTAGTCATTCAATAATCAAAGCCTTATCATCCAAAACACAACACAAAAACAACAAATATGGTGTTTTAGTAATCTCCACTTTGTTATTTGTGAGTTTTGAGTGTGTTTTATGGCTGAAATTGTTGTGTTTTATGACATTTTTACACATTTTTAGGAAAAACAGACTTTGTAGCCAACTCTCACCCTATATATATATATATAGAGGGGGGATCAAATGAAAAGAAAATAAATTTAAGAAGAAAATTGTATAATGGTAAAAAATTAAATAGTTTTAACTCCTTACCTTAATTATTCCCTCTCTAATATATTAGTCGACTTCATTTTATCCTACACACATAAAATTTTATCTTACATATATATCTTACACGTTATCGATTTTTATGCTACACATGTCGTAGTTTATCTTACACAGCTCGTATTTATCTAACACAACTCATAATTTATCTTACATTTCTAAATTAATTTATTTTTCTAAATATTTTGAAAATAAGTTTAATGTAGCTTGTTACTAAAGAGAAAAACTACAAATTAAATAATCTATGTAAGTTTACCGATATACCCTTACTATTGGATCAAAAACAAAAATGAAACATCGGTTACCTAGATACAAAAAGTTTCATTTTTGGACTGAAGTAGAAAAGCAACCTAAACTCAACGACCATTTTGGCATTTTACTCCTTAAAAAAAAAAAAAAACTTTTGGAAGGCCTAGTTCTCATACTAAAAAAAACCTAAAAAAGCTAAAAAACATACCATTTTTTTACAATTTTTTTTATAAAAAATCGCTATTTTTTATATATAAAAAAAATTTAAAAAAAACTTGTACTGCACATGTGCATTATATGTGTACTACACATGTGCATTACATGCTTAAAATTAGATTTTTGAGTCTAGTTTAGCTTTTAGGAGTTTTTTTTTGGAGGTTTAGTATTAGAATTAGGTTTTTGGGTGTGGGGGAGGGGGGGTTTAGGTTCTTGGGGGTGGGGGTGGGGGTTTAGGTTTTTTTCGGGTTTTAGGGAGGGGGGTTAGGCTTTTGGTGGGATGGTGAATTTAGGTTTTTGGGGGGTGGGGGGTTTAGGTTTTTGGGGGTGTCTGTGGGGGGTGGATTAAGTGGTTTAGGCTTTTCATATTAGTGCACATGTGCAGTACAACATTTTTTTTTTGAAATTTTTTTTCAATACATAAAAAATAGCGATTTTTTTAAAAAAAAATTGTAAAAAAATTGATAGATTTTTTAGGCTTTTTTAGTTAGTTTTTTGGTTTTCTCATTTAAACTAGTTTTGTCATTATCCATCCCCTATATATATATATACAGGATCAAGATCATGGGAAAATCCCTACGAGTTATGAGAACTTAAAGAACTCGGCCTTCGCGTACGAGTTTCGACCCCATGCAAACAGCAAACCCGAATCGGGTTACCGGAACCCCAACCCACTTCGCCGAATCTCCGGTGTTGATTGAAGAAAATCCTATGGCGACATACAGTAATCTATGGTTCTGCCTTTTTAAAACAATAATCTCTGGTGTCAACATTTAAGTCGTTTATGTCAAGTGGTGGCGGTTTTGGGGATAAGAAGGAAGAGGATGGGGTTAATCTGCTCATGTGTCAGGAGGTACCAAAGGTGTGAAAACTCCCCAAGTCATGAAGCTATTTTCTAAAAGATTGAAACTTTACTATTTCTCAAATATGTTATGAACTAATTGGAAAATGGAAAATGGAAAATGATCTATTATATAACACTCCTTCGAATGATAAATGCTTAAACCTTTTTATAATATCAAACTTGTTTATAAAAACTTTTAGGTGAACTTATAAATTGATATGTGTTTTACAAAGATGAGTTATAGAGTGGCCATTCAAATATCATTGTCGTTTATGTATATGAGTGAGCTTCACTGATATGGACTCAAAACATTTGTTTTGTTTTAGTATGTGATGTTGTCTAGAGCTCGTGCGAGATTCAATGTCAAACCATGAGATCGACAATGGTTTTTCGTTTGTTCGATCTTTGGTTTGCTAATCTCTTTGTGCAATTGATTGATGGTCCTTCAATACTTGTCTTCTATTGGGAAACAAAAGAGAGTTTTGTCTAGAAGTTTGAACGTATATAACCATACATGGATCATAATGTACCGTTTGTTTCTTAGTGTCTATATTTTGGGTTACTTGATTGGGACTTTTATGATAAGGAGGACTGTTAATATTTTCTAAATGTTAAAGAAAGATATATTTAATATGAGACCATCTACAAACCAACAAACATATGAATCATTTCAAGACTTATCCTAATAGAAACTTCTTCACTTTAACTCTGTAATTATCGATATAGTTTTATTTAATATGTTTTGACTTCTTCATATTTAATAACCTCAATTTCCCTTGTACTAGTTTTTAAACTAGTTTTTAAACCCCCGCGTTGCGGGGTGGGGTTTGTACGACTCGCTGAGATTGGCTGAAGATGTGGCTGGTTAAAGGAACCTGCTACTTGAGATGGGGATTCGGCTTGACTTGGAAGCCCTTTTCACTTGGCTAGTTGGCTGGTTACCTTGAATATTAAAGATAGACAGGATGATACTTGATGACGGGGGTAGCCCAAGACTAAATAAAATGACTTAGACACATGAACGCTTAAAAGGTTAAAGGGTTAAAAGGTTCAAATCCCGCGAACTCGGGAGAGCAGCAAAAAGGATATGAACAGTAAAACATCACTTCACTGATTGCTTGCTCAGCCTCTCACAGTCGTAAAAGAAGACATGTGCACAGAGTGTAGTCTTTTACCCGCATGTCCAAACGCTTCAACCCCTTAAAAGGGTAAGTCCCCCACTGCAAGCATGTTTCACTAGTCAATGGTTTCTTCTTTGGGCGATGTCCTTCCCTATAAAATGACACTTCATTTAGTGCTGAGGGACATTCCGATCAGCTCTGATTCCATTGGGATCTCTGGTCTTTGCTCTCGAGTACTTGTTCCATGCAAGTCTCTCTTCTTTACATTCAACACACACATTTCCATTGCTCCTACATCCGAAGCTGAACACACTTCAGTGGAGGATCTTGATCAAACAACAAAATCTAACTAGTGAACCTCTCTCCACGTCTTGCAAACGTGGGGGGACCCCATGACCTGCGTTAGGCAAACCGGAACCCTCCAACCCTTTTGCCTAACCAGCCCAGCTACTACCATCGGTCTAGTATTTGTTACATCAACAATTTGGCGCCCACCGTGGGGCTACACCACTAAATTTCTTCAAAAGACCTAGTAGTGTAGCTCCATTTCTGCTCAGAAATCAGCATGTCGGAAGGTGAGTCTCCTGGAGAGGTAAACCAAATTCCACGTACCTCTACCCCAAACACTAGCCAAACTCCTGTGGCTATACCAACCTCCATCTCAACACCGGGAAGCACTCCAACTGGAGCAACATATCCCGAGTTTCTCACTTTCCAAACGCCGACACCATCTCGTTCCGGAGTACCTTCTCCCAACGTTGGTGCCTCTAACACCCCCTCACGTGTTGACCTTACTCCCGAAGGGGTTGCTAATAACTTTCTCGAGTTGAGGTCTCTTCTTAACCAATACGTGAGTAGGGAACGAGACAAGGGAGTGAGGATCCGTCTGGATTATGACGAGGCAGAACCGTCACTATCTCCTGGACCTCCCGCTCTTCCTTTTGCAAACTCACAACCAGCTGTGTCTAGGAATGAGGCTGGTCCCAGCAATCCTCCTCCAAATCCTAACCCATATTTGTACACGAGGTCAGATCCAACGTCTTTTCCCCTCTTTTCTTCCCAACCAGTTGCAACCGGTGCTCCCTTGGGGCACGAGCTGACTTTGGACCAGCTTCTACAATCTCCAGTAGCAAGCCTTCCACCTTCAGCAACTACCACATGGGAACAAGCGTTGTCTGTGCTTCCCTTGGCTCGGAGTGCCGTTATGAGCACTCCTTCGGGAGTAAACTGCCCAGTTGCACCTGGAAGCCTTCAAGGCTTCAACCTCATACCTCAGATGATGGCTCAGATGATGGCAAGCTTCCCATGGCAACACTTTATTAACCAAGTGCTGGCTACCCAAGGGAACAATAATAACAACAATAACACAGGTGTAAGAGTGGAAGAAGATTTGGCCAAACCATATAAACCAAGCAATTTGTCATGCTTCTCCCAACAAATTGATGATTATGATTTTCAAACAAAGATCAAAATGCCGTCCCACATCAAAACATATGATGGGACTGAAGATCCTGAGGATCATCTTCAGATCTTTACTGGTGCTGCTAGGATTGAGAAATTGTCAAATGCTTAATGCTGTCTCATGTTCATGCAAACCCTTTTCGGGTCAGCCAGAATCTGGTTCAATGATTTACCTGCTCGAAGCGTTCAAAGATTCGATTACCTTAGCAAGGGGTTTCTGGCCAACTTCTCTCAGCAAAGGCGGTACGTTAAAGATACTACAGTAATTTTCCAGATAAAGCAAAGGGATGACGAAAGCCTTCGGGAGTTCATAGAAATGTATAAAAAGGAAGGTCTAACGTATGTGGGGGCAGATGAAAAAATGAGAGTAGCCGGTTTCATGAATGCAATTACCTCCAAGTACCTTACCAGGGATTTCAACAAGTCCTTGCCAAAGACCTTAGAAGAAGCTCTTGAAAGGGCCGAAGCCCACATCAGAGGAGAGTAGGCAGTAGACATAAAAGAACAAAGAAAAAGGGGATCTAGCTGGCGAGGCAACAGTCCAGCTAGAAAGAATGGAAACTTTCATTCCTACGACAGACGCCAAAGGGGTTCAGAGCAACGAAGGTCTGAAGGCCGGAACCCTCCAAGTAGGGAGAAGGCCATGAACTTCACACCCCTTACCAAAACCCCTCAAGAGATTCTCGCCACAGAGGAAGTGAAACAAAGCTTCCGACCTCCCAGACCTCTCCCAAAAAGCAAAAGGAATGAAAATTCCACCCAGTTTTGTGAATTTCATGAAGAGAAGGGCCACCATACTAATGATTGCTTCCAACTCAAAAAGAGGATTGAAGAAGCCATCAAATCCGGAGAGCTTGCCCACTTAGTAAAGGGGGTAAGGGACAAGATGGCTGAAGGAAAGGGCAAGGAAGTTAACATGGTGGATTTTGATGGAAAGATTCCCCACAAACGGCAGCGGTTGGAAGCTTGAGAGCTTCAGTGTGTCTTCTTCCCCCCGACAGAAAAAGGCCCACCTCGAACCCCCTTGTGGTTGAAGCAACTGTGGGTACACTAAAGACAAGCAGAGCATACATAGACACTGGTGTGGCCACTGAAATTATGTTTGAGAAGTTCTTCAACCGTTTGAGCAATGAGGAACGTTCGAAGCTTCAACCCTCCGAAACCTCCATAAAAGGTATTGCTGATATACCCCTCAAGACTTTAGGGCAACTAACTCTTGATGTCCGTTTCAGTGAAGGCAAGATGGAGAGAGTCCAACCTCTCACTTTTGTGGTTATTAATATACCTTCAAGCTATGATGTCATCATAGGAAGGCCGGGGCAGTGTGCATTCTACATGGTTGTTTCTGTTGGTCATGGCACAGTCAAGTTTTCTACCGAAAGAGGGATTGCAACCCTTCAACCTACTCAGGAGGCTTACATGGTTGAAGGGGAAAGTTCCAAAAGTGAAGAAGACAAGCAAAGGCTGATCATAAACCCCAAGTATCCTGAGCAAAGGATAAGGGTCAATCCAAGCCTTTCACAAGAAACTCTCTCATATCTTGAAAAGCTGCTAGTACATTATAGCGATGTCTTTGCTTGGTGCCCGGAATATATGACGGGTATCCCTCGAAGAATTGCTGAACACGAGCTGAAAATACCACCCGATGTCAAGCCTGTTGTCCAAAAGAAGCGAAGTCTAGCACCCGAAAGAAGCTTGGCTGCATGCCAAGAGGTTGAAAAGCTTGTATCAGCTGGAATTCTCCGAGAAGTAAAGTATCAGTCCTGGGTTGCAAACCCAGTCATGGTTCGAAATCCCGATAATTCTTAGAGAATGTGCATAGACTTCAAGGACTTGAACAAGGCTTGTCCTAAAGATTGTTACCCGTTGCCAGAAATCGATCTTAAGGTTGATTCCCTCACTGGTTACCCTTTCAAGTGTTTTCTCGATGCTTAAAAGGGTTACCATCAAATTCTCATGAAAGAAGAAGATGAAGAGAAAACCGCCTTTCACACGGACAAAGGAATCTTTTGCTACCAAAAGATGCCTTTTGGCCTTAAAAACGCGGGTGCAACCTACCAACGCCTAGTTGACAAGGCTTTTGCTAGTCAAATTGGTAGAAACATGGAAGCATATGTCGACGATTTGGTAATCAAAAGCAAAACAAAATACCAAATGCTTGATGACATCCAAGAGACCTTCAAGAACCTAAGGAAAGTCAACATGAAACTCAACCCCGAGAAATGTTCGTTTGGATTTGAAGAAGGTAAATCCCTGAGGCATATTGTGGGAAAACAAAGTATAAAGGCCAATCCAAACAAAGTCAAAGCTGTTCTCGAAACCAAGCCACCACGAAGCAAAAAGGAGGTAGAAATCTTAAACGGGAAGCTTGCAGCCTTGAAGCGTTTTACCTCAAAATTGGCTGAAAGATCTTTGCCTTTCTTCAAAACGCTCAAGGGGTGCTCTAACAAAAAGGATTTCAAGTGGACTGAAGAGGCTGAGGAAGCCTTCAACCAGATGGAGCAACACCTAGCTTCACTCCTAGACATTGCAGCCCCAGAAACGGGAGAGTTGATCTTTGTATACCTTTCGGTTGCTGAAGAAGCAATAAGTGCGGTTCTAACCATCGAACGAGACAGAGTTCAGGTACCCGTTTACTTCTTTAGAAAAACTCTAAAACTGGCAGAGATCAAGTATCCTCCTTTGGAAAAACTTGCTCTAGCCCTAGTCCAAACGGCTAGAAGGCTTCGAAGGTATTTCCAAGCACACCCTATACAAGTGGTCACCGACCAACCCATTAAGAGTGTGCTTGAAAAGCCAGAAAATTCAGGGCGATTAGCCAAATGGGTCGTGGAACTAGGTGAACACAACATCACCTATGTTCCAAGAAAAGCCATCAATGCCTAAGTCTTGGTTGATTTCATTGTAGAAGTCCCGAAGCAAACAATCACTGAAGTGAACACAGCTGCCACTGAACCCTCTGACCTGGAAGTCTGGAAGCTTTTTACTGATGGGGCTTCAAGCGTTGAAGGGTCAGGGGCTGGGCTCATTCTGATCAACCCTGAAGGGTTAGAATTCACGTATGCTCTTCGATTTGAATTTCAGACCACCAACAATGAAGCTGAATACGAAGCGTTGATAGTCGGCTTAAGGTTAGCTAAGGAAATGAAGGTTCAAAAGCTTCAAGTCTTCACAGACTCGTTGCTGGTGTCAAGCTAAGTGAACGACAGTTATGTTGCAAAGGAGCCCAATATGAAGAGGTACAAAGAAAAATCTAAAGAGCTGATGAATACATTCCAAACATGTACCCTTAAGCAAATTCCCAGGTCTCAAAATAAGAAAGCTGATGCCTTGAGTAAGCTCGCTTCTCTCACCTTTGCCCACCTCACCAAAAAGGTATTGGTAGAGGTGTTGAAAACCCCATCAATTGAAGAATTGGAAGTTCAAGACGTAATCACCAAAGAAGGCCCCAATTGGATGACTCCAATTAAAAAATTCCTTAAAAACGGTGAGTTACCTGCTGATCAAACAGAGGCTGAAAGGGTTAAAATCAAATCTAGACAGTACGTGTTGGAAGGTGAAATCCTCTACAAAAAGGGTTACCTTGCACCCTTGCTAAGATGTGTCGGTCCCGAACAAAGCCAGTACTTGGTCAAAGAGTTTCATGAAAGGATATGCGGAGCTCATTTTGGAGCAAGAACGGTGGTTGCTAAACTAATGAACCTTGGGTATTTTTGGCCCTCCATGCACCGAGACACCGCTGAACAACTGAGAAAATGTGATTCTTTTCCTTCATTGAAAACCCATCAATTTCTTTCTTCATCGCAGCCATCGAGGACTTCATCTTTTCCTTCTTCTTAGAAAACTCCTCATATTTCTCCATTCCCTTCTGAAAGCGAGTAACACCCTCAGCTACCAAGGCAGAAAGGTTGCAGGAAGTTAACATCAACCTTGATATGAAGTGGTCACTCTCCATCTCAGATATAGCACCACGAACGCCAGGAGGAGCAAAGTGAGCTAACACATTAGCACAAACATTCGGATCCTTGAAACTATCACCAACCTTCACAGTCTAGTCAGGAACATAAACTTCATCTTGATTCAACCCTTCAACGTCTCTGCTCGATGAACCCTGAACAGGAGTAGTCACAACCTTCTTGGCCGAAGCTTTCTTTTTACCTTGAACAACTAACTTTTTCTCCTTCTCAGTATCAACATCTTGACCCTCGGAAAACTCAATATCATCACTTAATTCCACCGGATCAGAAGACGTAGATTGAGGTGCACTCTTTAACAAACGACGGGCAGAACGACAGGTTGAAGCCTTGGGAACAGCAGGCTTAGTAAAACCCTTGACGTTAGTGATGTGTGTAAAATGAAACATATAAATTACATCAACCGAGGCATAAAACTAACATTTTTTTAGTACTAATGTTGGAAAAAGTGTGCTTTTGTCTTTCTTTTGTATTTTCAGGGTTAAAAGAGCGTAAATGAACAAAAGAAGCAAAAATGCAGCCAAATCTAACACAAATACAAAAAAAGGAATAAACGTGGCATGCCTGACCCCTCGACAACATCTTCCCAAGCAAAAACAAAGCATCAGAAGGCTGAACACGCCCCGTGTCCAAGTGTCTGCAGAAAAGACAAAAGCGTAGAAGCTTCTATTCTCCAACACGGGGGTGTGCCCAGCTCCACACGGCCGTTGTCAATGCTAAGATTTGCAGAATCCAAGCAAATCTTGATAGTACAGATACGCTTCTGCACACGGGGCCGTGCCCAGCGGACACGGGGGCGTAGTCAACTCATACAGACAAACTGCATTAAATGAAGAAAGAGAAAGTGGATGGACACGGGGCCGTGCCCAATGGAAACGGGGCCGTGCCCAATGGACACGGGGCCGTGTCCGGGCTTCTATGCAGGCTATAAATAGATGTGCTTGGTTCACTTCAAAATCATCCATTGACAAACCACATCTCTCCCACTTCACCCACACTCCACCACCATCACAACACCCACATCCACCACCATCATCCATCATCCATCATAGAGTGTGTGTAGTAGTCTCGGGATCCAAGGTTGATAGTAAGAGTTCTTGACAATCAAAGGCCATGTTTGCCTAAGTCTCTTACATCACTTGGTGAAGACAAGCATTTAGTGTAATACTTTTGTTTTTTAATCTTTTCGCACTTTTTATTTGGTTTTGTATTAATGACTTTAATAACTAGTTTCTTATGTTGAAGGTGAAACTTCCTTATCATTTGTCCGTGGTGTCTTGGCGTTATTTTACTGTCTATATAAAATAAAAGATTTACACCATTCATATCTCTACGGTCTATATAGAGATATGTTGTGTAACACCCCAAAAACGGGTTTGGTAATCAAACCACGTTAATGGTAAAGACGGGTAAATTACCGTTAGTGGTAAAAATTAACCCGGTAAATATTAGAATTTAAATAAATAAACTTGATGTTAATTAAAAAGGAGGATAAATACTTTGAGAAAACAAAGTATATAGAAGGCTCGAGTTAACGGGACTTAAAATAAAACGGATTATGACTTCCCGAACCCACTAAGTGACTAGGAATATTAACCTAGTTAGTTATGTGTTGTTAGAACAATAAAGGAAACTAGAAATAGTTAAACATTTTATAAAAAACAAAACATGAGGGGCTAATAGTGCCAAGTGGAGGAAACTTATTTATTAAAACTAAAAATAAAACACAACACACACTTGTTAAGTGTGTGTGTGTGCACAGGAACGATCAGGAGCACAAGGGGGTTCTTTCAAAACCCTAAAGCTCATGAAATCCAACAAAATCAAGGAGAAATCGAGCAAAGAAATTAGGGCTTTAACTAAAATTGTGATCACCAAGCTTAGGGGATCACAAGGTATGTCGATTTTCATCCTTTGGTTACATCTTGAATTCTTGGTGAACACTTGAGATCGAAAATTATTGCTTGAATATTGATGTTTAGGTAAAACTAGGATGAATCCATGTTTAGAAAACGAACCCTGGTCGAAAACTTGCTGAATTAGTATTAAAGACTAGGGATACGATGATTACCCATATGTGTGATAAGTGGGTTTTATGGTATTAGGATGAACACTTGAAAAGTGGTGATAATTATGTGAAATTTGATGATATGATATAAGTTCTAGATGTTGTTCATTTACACTAGACATAGAAGCTCAATTTTTGATATTAAAGCTTGGTTAAAATGTTAGTCAAGAACTAGATAAAAGATGTATAAAAATCTTGCCCGCTAGGTGTTTGTAATATACGTAATTGTTTTATAGGCGATACATACAATAATGGATTATGTTAAAAAAAGGGTTCCGACATGAACCGAAATAAGTCAGAACGAATAAAAACGATCAAAACCAAGGTTAATGGTAAAAAGAGGCGAAATGGTAGTTTAGTCATGAATTGACTAAGAAATTATAAGTTTTCTTAAAACCATCTAGTAACGTAACTAGTAATGGAAAAAGGGATAAAAATGATAATTTAGTCACATGATGACTAAATGTAAGTGGAGATTAAATGGATACCCACGGCGTAAGCCGAAATGAGTTAAAAATGTAAGAAAAAGGAATATTTGTAGTAATTTCTGAAATGGGTTGGACTTGTGAATAGGTAGTTAAAAACCATGCTTTGTTATAAATGCAAATGTTTGGTCATATAGGCCAAACGGGTCAAATGGTGGTGATAACACCATTTGACAATATCGACTAACGTTGGTTGTCGAGTCGTATGTTCATAGGAGTGAACCGGAGGTGGATAAGTGCGTCGCTATAAAGTAGCGGTAAATAAAAGCAAGGTATAAATCGGGTCTATACGTTGACCCGAGCCAGGTACGCCTAAATGAATTTATAGTTAGAAGTGCACTTTTGGTCAAATAGATAGTGATGGTCCTTCGCCGTAAAATGAAGGACATAAAATTGACCAAAAATCCTTGATGGGTAAATCGGGCAAACGACCCTTAGAGGTTGTTTAGGAACTTGTATTATGATTATGAAGCCCTTAGATATGTATAAAAATTTTAGGAAATGACATTCGTGGGTCGAATGTCTAAAAACGGGTTTTATGCGTAAAATGACTAACCGAAGGGTAGAAACTGGGATTATGGATTCCTTATGTTAAATCCACCACAAAAATTGTTGTGGAGGAATAAAATTAGTTGTTTAGTATGGGAATAAAATGTGCGAAGTGAAAAGAGCGAGTTTATAATGTTTAAATGCTCAAAAGTCCCCTAAACGGGTCAAAATAGACTAAGAAGTAAATTGTGGTTAAATGCTTAGATAGATACAAATGAATCGGTGAATGTAAACGCCTACGTAAACTCTATGATGGGAGCGAAAACGTTAAGGTTTGACAAGCCCAGGATGGGTAAAAATGATAGGAATTAGCTATTTTTCTAGAGCATGTAGTGAGATGATAATGCCAAACGGGTCGAATAATCACCTAAAGGATTTTTGTGCCAATAGTGGATAAATCAGATTTTTATGCAAACCAAGGTGATAAACGGGTCCGTAATTTAATTACGGGCGCGTAGGAAAAAGAATCGTGTAAAACAGATTTGTGAATTAAAAGTTATGCACGTTTTTGTGTAACTTAAACTTGCGAGAAGTTGCTGCAGTTCAGCAACAAACATTCTGGACAAAACATGGGGTCGCGCCACGCGACAGCAAAAGCAAGGAGCCGTCGCGCGACGCGACGGGTTCCAAAATTTGAAAAATGTTTATTTTAATATTATGTGCATTGCGAACCCGTTTAAGTACGTTTTAAGCTACGTATGACTAATCCAACTCATGTTTTATCAGCTGTAGGTGAAATTTAAGTACCGGAGGACGATCAAGCTCAATGAAGAACCGAACACGATCAAGAAACAAGCTTCCGCACGTCGCTACTTAGTTTTTTTTACGACAACTCAATTAGACTATGTTGTATAACTTTTAAATTGTAAAAGTTTTAATAAACTCGTATTGTCATACGTATGTGTAATCGTATAAACATGTATTTATACGAAACTTATATAAATATTGTATAAACCAAAAGCAAGGGTGTTACAAGTTGGTAATCAGAGCTCAAGGTTAAAAGAATAAAGTGTTCGGTTCGAGGCTTGATCGCAAATCCGGTAAGTACATGTATACTAATGGTTTAGCATGTTAAAGTGTTGTAAACAACACATAGGGTTATCGCATAATGCACGCTACCCCAATTAAAATGATTGATACAGTTAACGAAATTACATGCGTTGACATGTACAGTAAAAAGCCTTGTATTACAATACGGGCGTTTATTAATGTCAAAATTACTAATTTTTGTAAATGTTTAGTTGAAGGACACTCGCATCCAAAGATGACGAGAGTTGAACGAATTGTGGATATGACGGTGGAACGGTCCGAGGTATGACAAGCTGAGCATACTCATTGAGGACCTAAATCGCATGATGATCGTGAACAAAGTTAACGGCAAGAGAAGCCCGTTAGGGCAAGCATTACCAGGTGCACGCTTTTAAATTTAATCGCATAAGTAGTAATATGCAACAAACACGTAGGGGATAACGGTTGCATATATCTGATAAAACCTGAATATAATATCTATTCAGGATGATGTTTCTAAGAGAAGTTTAATAGAAACATGTGTTATTCACGATGATGAATAACAAAGAAATAATAGGATTAGTTCATATGGAAACTTGGACGGGGGGTAATTATCCAAGTGGAAAACTCTCAATACAATGCTATTGAGAAAAGTAGCGATCACATTAACGAATGTGATTATATAATAGTTCGATAGAAAAGAAAAACATTTTATATGTTCAAATGTAAAACTAGTAAAACTAATGATTGTTGTTTTTCAATTAAATAAAGTTTTACTAAATGAAATCAGAGATATGAAATAAATAGAGGCGTTACTTACATAGGGTGTGATGTGAAAACTATAAAAAGGTCATGTGTATTATGTGCTGATCGCTTACTCTGGCCAAGTAAGTAGTGGCATATGATACCATGAACTTCTTGTAGCGGACACATTTACGTCCGATGTAGTAAGGACGGGGTGAATGGGACTAACTTAAATGGTACCTAAATGAATCAAATAAATAAGATGTTTGATAGTAAACGTAAACGCAAGTCGGATGACAGAAGCGTATTACGTTAGGATGACAAACCCGAGAGAAGGGACAAAAAAACAAGGTAAATAAAAATACAAACCAACTAATGAGAATGCTAAGGCATAGGGATAAAAGTTTGACTGTCATAAGTGATGAAATTACATGGACAAGTCAAACGAATTAAATAAAGAATAAAGGACTTGACTGAACAAAAGCGATGGATCTCGCTAAGACGACCAAATAAATTAAAATGATGTCTAAAACCATATAAGAATGG
This sequence comes from Helianthus tuberosus, assembly GCA_030545235.1. Taxonomy (NCBI): domain Eukaryota; kingdom Viridiplantae; phylum Streptophyta; class Magnoliopsida; order Asterales; family Asteraceae; genus Helianthus; species Helianthus tuberosus. The sequence continues at coordinate 61,597,297 of CM060429.1, read as the reverse complement.
TTACTTGAAAATGATTTCGGTAAAGATACTCGATGAATGGGTAGGATTTGGAAAGTATGCGTAAACCAAGAGACGGGAACGCGAAACAGAAGGTCAAAAGACTCGGATTGTGAATTATAACTAAGAGACAATGAAATTTTGCAAACATAAATTTTGATAAATTATGCTCAACTATTTTAAAGTTGAACGGGTTGAACAAAGAATGAAGTTTGACATTCTTAAGTGATGAATTTTCACACGAACAAGTCAAACGAATTTAATAAAGGATGACGCTTGCTAAAGTAAGTAAGCGCGAACCGAATAAATAAAAGTGCGAAATATTAATAAACCTATGTAAAGGGTTATAGGCGTTAAAAACATTAAGATAAAAGAACACGGGTAATGGGTCGTAAAGAAGTATAGGTAAGAACCGGGTAACGGTAAGTGTAGGACAAACCGACGTGTAAATGACGTTAGAAGTCATAAAGTCGGAAAGATAACTCGAAAGAAAACAAACGTAGCCTTAGACTACGGTCAAGGTCAAACGAAATCCAAAAAGCAAAAGTAAATAATTCTAGACATAAAAAGGGGTGCATTGACGCCAAATATATATATATATATATATATATATATATATATATATATATATATATATATATATATATATATATATATATACGGTTGAATAAAAACTCGAATAAAAAAAATGATCTACGAGATCATCATAACCTACGGAATCATAATTAATGTTAAGTCTACAGGACTAAAAGACCCTCGGGTTACGAATAGAAAGAAACGAACTAATGGGGTTTCACCTTAGAAGGTGGAAATCTAAGGAAAAAGCCTGCGAGGCTATGTGATGAAACCTACGGGTCAATCTTGTGAAGCGAGGAAACTGGTTGCAACTTCCCGCGTAAAATAATAACGAAAAGTAACGTTAGCATAAAAGCTATGGGTTTCGCTAAGTTAATCGAACGGGTTAAAGCGAAGAGATCACGAAGAGTCTGGTTAACAAAAGTGAGGGATTTCACTAAAACATTTAAACGGACTTAAATGACAAAAGAATTCACAATGATTTAAATTGTGTTACGTCACAAAAGGGCGAAGTCATTATCGAAATGACAACGGAAGGGGATAAATCCTTGGACGTAAACTTTCTGATGTGAGAAATTGACACGAGTTGACAGAGAAAACGTAAACTAAAAATTTAGTTTTTAGTCAAAAGCAACGTTTTAATAAACATAAGTAGTATGAAGGGATTTAGAAAATCTTAAACACACATAAGGCCGGAGATGGCAAAATAGCATATCCGGATGACGGGGTATGAAGTGACGGCGATTAATTAGTCTAGCCGGTAAAACTATTCAAAGTTAGGAAAATGTCATGACAAATACAAAGCGCTTGTTAATATAAGACAAACGCGGTATAAACATGTTAACAAACTGGTGAGACTAAGTGGTCAAGTGACAACTCAGTTAAAAAGGTGAAAAGGATAAAAAAAAATAGAGGTGAAAGCCTCGGTCAGTGAGAATTTACACATAAAAGACATCGAAGGAATGAATGTAAAAAAAAAAACAAAAAAAAACAAAACTAAGTTCGTTTAGTCTAAAATTAAAAAGAACTACGTAAATAAGGTTTCGGGGACGAAACCTCTTTAAGGGGGGTAGACTTGTAACACCCAAAAAACAGGTTTGGTAATCAAACCACGTTAATAGTAAAGACGGATAAAATACCGTTAGTGGTAAAAATTAACCCGGTAAATATTAGAATTTAAATAAATAAAATTGATGTTAATTAAAAAGGAGGATAAATACTTTGAGAAAACAAAGTATATAGAAGGCTCGAGTTAACGGGACTTAAAATAAAACGGATTATGACTTCCCGAACCCACTAAGTGACTAGGAATATTAACCTAGTTAGTTATGTGTTGTTAGAACAATAAAGGAAACTAGAAATAGTTAAACCTTTTATAAAAACAAAACATGAGGGGCTAATAGTGTCAAGTGGAGGAAACTTATTTATTAATACTAAAAATAAAACACAACACACACTTGGTAAGTGTGTGTGTGTGCGCAGGAACGATCAGGAGCACAAGGGGGTTCTTTCAAAACCCTAAAGCTCATGAAATCCAACAAAATCAAGGAGAAATCGAGGAAAGAAATTAGGGCTTTAACTAAAATCGTGATCACCAAGCTTAGGGGATCACAAGGTATGTCGATTTTCATCCTTTGGTTACATCTTGAATTCTTGGTGAACACTTGAGATCGAAAATTATTGCTTGAATATTGATGTTTGGGTAAAACTAGGATGAATCCATGTTTAGAAAACGAACCCTAGTCGAAAACTTGCTGAATTAGTATTAAATACTAGGGATTCGATGATTACCCATATGTGTGATAAGTGGGTTTTATGGTATTAGGATGAACACTTGAAAAATGATGATAATTATGTGAAATTTGATGATATGACATAAGTTCTAGATGTTGTTCATTTACACTAGACATAGAAGCTCGATTTTTGATGTTAAAGCTTGGTTAAAATGTTAGTCAAGAACTAGATAAAAGATGTATAAAAATCTTGCCCGCTAGGTGTTTGTTAAAATGCCTAACTAAAATCGCGCGTCTACTCGGTTGTAAGTAGAACTAGATTAGATTAGGTATCCGGAGGAATGCTTAATGATGAAACGGGTTTCACTTATAGATGAAAACCCGTAGATTTTGTGTAATGAATAAATAAAGTGTCTTTGATAAGTGGGAGCTAGGTTAACTTAATGTTAATAATAGCATGAACATGGATAGAAAAGTAGTTTAAAACGGGAGCATCATTATAATAATGTCTACCGGATAAATGACGAGATCTCCTAAATGAGTTATTGAATGCAAATATGCATTTCATACGATTAAGGGTGAAGAAACACTAGATAATTGACCGGAATCGAATTATCTAGGGGGTTTGGATCTGCATAAAAAGATTGGTTTTCTCTCGTTCGATCTGATGGAACAGTTCTTCTTCTCCGGTAAACTCTGCAAAACAAAGCACCGTTAGCCTCGTCAAGGGGAGAAGAGGAGTTCTCTCCTTGACCCGACTCCGGCGTGAGAATAAGTATGGGTTTATGAAGAAGAAGAGGTATTGACGAAGTGTGTGTAACTTGAATTTCATACCTGAATTTCTCTCATATTTATAGCCGGAAGTTTTGGGCGGGAAAACTCGTTAGTGAAATGTTAACAGAAGATGCTAACCCCATAAGCGGTTACATTTCCTTCCGTTAAGCTTCTCAATCCGATGTGAGTGCACACGGATCGCTGTTTAGATCTATGGCTGGGGGTTTGCCACGTGGAAAGTGATCAAGTGGAGGTTTTCTCTCCAATTTCATGCCATCATCGTGATTTTAGGGATGCCTGAGGTGATGACACGTGTCCAGATGGTTCTAACCGTTTAGTGGTGCACGACTGAGTCCTTCTAGAAGGTTATTGCCATAATCCTGTGTGACTCTTTCTCGTGTGGCACCAATTGGGTAAATAATATCCAAGTCTGGATATTATTAGGCGGAAGTGTTTAACTTAGGATTTTTATCCTTTGTTTATGGGAAACGCGCAAGGATTTATGATTTCCTTTTGGTCGCGCAATTGTTGCCTGCTGTCTGTCTCTTAAACCTCCTTGGTAGGACCAGTGCATGGCCGCGCAAGGTTAAAAGGGGCTGAAAGACAAGGTTGTGGTATGGTCCTGAGTACTTGTTTACAAGGTTTTTGGGACCTTACCCCTTCAAGTCCCCCCAGTCTAGTGTTGCTCTTATGCAAGTAAGTGGAGCACTGGACTTGTGAGAGGGGAAATGCTTTTTGGCGCGAAAGTAGGGAACCTTCTGTGAGAAGAAACCCTTTAGGGAAAGTTGTGGTTTTTCCCTTTGGTGATTTGATCTTTTTGTAATCATGACCTGACGTTTGGTGACGTCAATTTGTGTTGACTCTTCCTCTTCTAATTCTACTGTAGTTCCTGGGAATCTGTGTAAGCTCTGCCAGGAGCTTTAAATGAGATGTGATACTTGTAGTGTCAGCGCCGTTGAAATGATACCTGATCTGACACTTAATCATTACGTCTCTTATCTCAATACTTCTTCCTTGATTTATTCATATCGGCTGTGGAATTTCTCTCCTAATTTGGAAAAATGGAGAACAGGGGGCATATTCGATGGAGGCGGCTTTCGAACGTCTTGCGTGTGCTCGATGCTGCCGATGGTTTGCTGATGCTTGTCGGATCGGTGACCGATCTTTCTGTTCGAGAGGAGACGGTTGACGTAAACTACCAGAGTGCCAATGAGGATCGGATTCGTCGTCGCTTTGATGATGACAACGATGGTGGTGTTACCAGGTTAGCTGCTCATATGGTGACTCGCTTATTTCCGGTTAAACGGAAAGGAGGTTGTTTGATTGTCTATCGGCGTCGTCCTCGTGTTGCTGCTCCAGTTATTGCTGCTCCGGTTGCTGTTCCGACTGTTGTTGTTCCGGTTGTTAATCCGGTTGCTGATCCGGTTGTTGATCCGGTTGCTGATCCGGTTGCTGATCCGGTTGCCGATCCGGTTGTTGATCCGGTTGCTGATCCAGTTGCTGATCCGGTTGCTGTTGTTAAAGTTGAGGATGAGGGTGCTAACCCTTGGATTGTTGGCCCCCATCCTTTGTCGGAGTATGGTGAGGTCTTTCATACTCCATATGGGGTGTTGGACCAACTTTCTTAGTTTGTTTCACTTGTAACTAGTACTCTCTCTCTTTTTTTTTGAAGGAACACTGCTGTGTTTCTTTGTGAATAGTTGTCTGAAGTGTCGTTGTTACACTTTTAATGATACTTTTTAATGCATTGTCATGCATGTATGTTTTGGTGGTTTGCTGACTTGTGTTTAGATTACAATATGTTGCATATGTTTAATTGCTTTTAGTAGGTAGAGCGAATGAGAATGGTATTGTGCTCATGCGTGAACGTTTGTCTAAAAGGCGTGCGTGTTTTGCCTTTTTTCAGACTGTTCATGAGGTGTACAATGTCTACCATATTTTTTTCGCGTAAACCAAAAGAATTATATGCAATTTGTAATAAACGATGACATGTGTGAAGATAACTTTTGTATTAATAAAGCGCAGGTTTAATAATACAAAGTGTAAAATGTATTGCCTGTATAATAGCTTAGCTTACATATAACACCTGCGCAGCTGCTGCGCGTTCTAGGTGCGGGGAACTAGTGTCCCATTAATTCTTTTTAGGGTGTATGCCCCTTTGCCTAAGACTTCATTGATGATGTATGGTCCTTCCCATTTTGGCGCTAACTTTCCTGGTTTTTCCGCGTTGGAAGCCTCATTGTCGCGCAAGACGAAGTCACCAGGAACAAAGGTACATACGCGTACGCGCGCATTGTAGTATTTTTCGAGTTTGGATTTGTATCTTGCCTCTGCGCTGGCGGTATTCTCGCGCCTTTCTTCGAGAAGGTCTAAATCCAGTCTTCGCTCTTGCTCATTGTTTTGTGTTTGCATGGCAATCATGCGCGGTGATGGGAGGCCAATTTCGGCTGGGATTACCGCTTCAGATCCGTAAACAAGGCTGAATAGAGTTTCTCCCGTGCTAGTTTTTGGCATGATGCGATGAGCCCATAAGATGCTTGGGAGTTCATCAACCCATCCTCTACGCGCTGCTCCAAGTCGCGCTTTAATGCCGTCGACTATCTGTTTGTTGACGCTCTCGACTTGGTCGTTTGCCTGTGGGTGTGCCACGGAAGCAAAGTTGTGTTCGATCTTCATTTCTTTGAACCATTTCTGAAGATCTTCCGAGGCAAAGTTGGTGCCGTTGTCGGAGATGATGCGCAATGGTAATCCGAACCTGCAAATAATATGTTCCCGTATAAATTTGCGGATTACCATTGCTGTTGTTGAAGATAATGCCTTGGCTTCAACCCACTTTGTGAAATAGTCTACCGCTACGATGATGAATTTTACTGCGCCTGGCGCGTCAGGAAATGGGCCCATAAGATCGATGCCTCATTGTTGGAAGGGCCAGGCGGACGCGACTGGTATTAGCGGATTCTTTGGCCGGAGTGTTTTTGGCGCATGGCGCTGGCATGCTGCGTATTTCCGTAGTATTTCTACCGCGCCCACATGCATTCCCGGCCAATAGTAGCCTGTGTTCATTATTTTTGCTACTACCATGCGCGGTCCGGCATGTATCCCGCACAAGCCTTCATGGATTTCCCTGACTAAGTATTGCGCGTCTGTTTTGTCAACGCATTGTAATAATGGCCCCATGAATGACTTTCTGTATAGAATTCCATCCGCCATTTCATAGTTTATTGCTTTGTTCTGGATTTTTCGAGCCTCCGCCTTTCCTTCTGGGAGTCTCCCATGTTGTAGGTATAAGATAATCGGAGACATCCAGGATGGATTGCCGATCTCTATAACATTTACTTGTTTGAGAGGGACGGAAGGGTTGGACAACACTTCGATGCGTACCTCTTTTGCTAAATGTTTGAAACTAGTGGCAGCCAATTTGCTTAGCGCATCCGCGTGCTTGTTCTCGCTTCAGTTTATGTGATTAACCTTGAATGTTTGGAACTTGCTGATTAACATTCGCGCTTGTTCCAGGTATAGAGCCATTGCTTCTCCTTTTGCGTCATAATGACCATTGACCTGTTCAGCCACTAATTTTGAATCTACATTGGCTTCGAGGTTTCTTGCCCCCATCTTGAGTGCTAAACGAAGGCCGGCTAGGAAAGCTTCGTATTCTGCCTCGTTGTTTGTGCTTCGGAAATCTAAGCGTATTGGGTATGTAAGTTCGTGGTCATCTGGGCTGACCAATCGGAGACCCGCACCTGCTCCGTCATCATTAGAAGCGCCATCTGTGTGCAGAGTCCAGACCCTATCGTCGAAAACAGGAATAGGGTTTTGGATTGCCTCACACTATTGGACTTTGTCGATAGGAACTTCTGTGGCAAAATCTGCTAGAACTTGCCCCTTGATTGCCGGTCGCGGTCTGTATAGGATATTGTATCCTTCGAGCTCAATAGCTCACTTGGCCAATCTTCCCGCGACGTCAGGTTTAGATAAGATTTGACCTAAGTGGTAATTAGTAATAACGGTGATGACGTGACCAGAGAGATACCGACATAATCGCCTTGATGCATGTATTAGTGCTAGGACCAGCTTCTCTATCATTGAGTAGCACGTCTCAGGGCCGGTGAGCATCTTGCTTATATAGTAGATTGGAGTCTGAATGTTTTCTTGCTCTACCATTAATACTGCGCCTACCGCTACTTCCGCAGCAGATAAATATAAGATCAGTGGCTCTTTTTCTCGTGGTGCTGTTAGGGTTGGCAACTGAATTAAACATTCTTTCATTTGTTTGAAGGCTGCTTCCGCCTCGGGTGTCCACTGGAAGTGGGTTTTCTTGGCGCAGTTTCGAAGTGTGCTAATGAATGGATAGGACTTTGGTGCATGATTTGCCAAGAATCTGTTCAAGGTTGCTAGACGTCCAGCAAGTCTTTGCATTTCTTTTATTGTTGCAGGTGATGGCATTAACTGGATGGCCTGCACTTTCTCCGGGTTTACTTTAAAACCATCCCTTGTTACTATGAAACCCATAAATTTCCCTTTTTCCATTCCAAAGGAACATTTCGTTGGGTTGAGCTATAAGTTTACGCTGCGCAAAGAATCAAACGTGCGCTGGATATTTGCGAGCATTGTATCTTCTTCATGACTCATGATGACGAGGTCATCCATGTATACCTCGACTGTCTTACCGATATCGCCCCTGAAAACCGTGTCCATTAGGCGTTGGTACGTTGCGCCTGCGTTGCGTAAGCCAAAGGGCATTTTTGTATAACAGAAGATGCCCTTGTCTGTGCGGAATGTGGTCTTGTCTTCGTCTTCTATTTTCATTTGGACCTGATGATAACCTTTATAACAGTCAAGAAAGCACTTCCATCGAAACGATGCTAGTGAGTCGACCTTTTTGTCTATCTCAGGAAGCGCGTAGCAATCTTTTGGGCATGCTTTATTCAGGTCTTTGAAGTCGACGCACATTCTCCATCCGCCACTGTGTTTTTGGACCATTACTGGGTTGGCGACCCATGTATGGTATTGAACCTCGCGCAAGATTCCGGCATTAAGTAGCTCTGTCACTTGCTCGTCCATGGCTTTTGCTTTCTCTTCGCTGAAGCTGGGCCTCCCCTATGCAACAGGCTCTGCTGAGGGTCGGATGTTCAGACAATGCTGTGCTATATCGCGCGGAACCCCAGTCATGTCTGCTGGGCACCAGGCGAATATGTCTTTATTGTTGGACAGCAATTCTTTTAGTTGTATTCGTGTTGCTGGGGAAATGGCGTGTCCTAACATGATGGTCTGTTCTGGATATTCATCGTTCAGAACCCATTTCTCCGGCTCATTTGATGCTAAGGGTTTGGCCGCTTTTGTTGGTGGCTCATCGTCCACGTACATGACCTCCTTACTTGAGTATAGAATTGCAACTCCAGTTTCTGTTGGGAATCTGCATGCAACATGTGGAATAGAGGTGATCATGCTGAATTCTCTTTGTGACCTTCTTCCGAGCAATACATCGTGGCGTGATGTTGCCGGCATGACCATGAAATTTACTGTGACTGTGCGCGAATGCTCGCCATCAGATAGGGTCACAGGGAATACTATTTGCCCTAACGGGAATACAACTTCATTACAAAACCCGGTGAGAGGGAAATCGACCGGTTCCAGACGTGCTTTGTCTTCTGGATCGAGTTGTTTGAAGCACTGCTCGTATATGATATCCATCGAGCTTCCTGGATCTATAAACATATAGTCCGTTCGATAATGGCCGAAGATGCCGGTAATAATTACTGGTCGTTCTTCCTGAGGACCTCCAGGAACAACAGGAAACACGACTTGCTGTTCTCGCCAATGTTGATCATGGTGTCGTTTGTTTGGCCTTCGTGAAGGGCCTCCTTGTACCATATTTATTTGTTTTGGTTTAACTGTCTGACCATTAGTACCTTTTGGAGTTATCCTGGTATAACTGTCAGATTGGATGTCCCATTGATAAGGTATACGTGGGGTCCAATACTACAGTATCAATCGTACCGCTGCTTCTTTGCAAAGTATCAGATCTGGTGTTTGGGGATTCAGATCTGTGAATTTGGGTGAAAATTTGGTTCAAAGCTATCTGGAATCTGCCGATCCAGTATTCTGGAGCTCTCTCTACGAGTTGATCTGAGGAGCCCTCTTCGTCTGAGTGATTGTTATTTGTATTAATTCCCATGATTCCGTCGATCTGGGTATTCGGAGTTGTAGAACCCTTGAATTCAGACCGAGGACCTGATGGGTGAAGTGATGAATTCTCTGCCATGTGAAAACAGAGAATGAAGGAAACTGAATCGAAACGAGATAAAACTGATAGGACAGAGAAATCGGTGGGCGCCAATGAAGAAACACTAGATAATTGACCGGAATCGAATTACCTAGGGGGTTTGGATCTGCATAAAAAAGGTTGGTTTTCTCTTGTTCGATCTGATGGAACAGTTCTTCTTCTCCGGTAAACTCTGTAAAACAAAGCACCGTTAGCCTCGTCAAGGGGAGAAGAGGAGTTCTCTCCTTGACCCGACTCCGGCGTGAGAATAAGTATGGGTTTATGAAGAAGAAGAGGTATTGACGAAGTGTGTGTAACTTGAATTTCATACCTGAATTGCTCACATATTTATAGCCGGAAGTTTTGGGCGGGAAAACTCGTTAGTGAAATGTTAACGGAAGATGCTAACCCCGTAAGCGGTTACATTTCCTTCCGTTAAGCTTCTCAATCCGATGTGAGTGCACACGGATCGCTGTTTAGATCTATGGCTGGGGGTTTGCCAGGTGGAAAGTGATCAAGTGGAGGTTTTCTCTCAAATTTCATGCCATCATCGTGATTTTAGGGATGCCTGAGGTGATGAGACGTGTCCAGATGGTTGTTACCGTTTAGTGGTGCACGACTGAGTCCTTCTAGAAGGTTATTGCCATAATCCTGTGTGACTCTTTCTCGTGTGGCACCAATTGGGTAAATAATATCCAAGTCTGGATATTATTAGGCGGAAGTGTTTAACTTAGAATTTTTATCCTTTGTTTATGGGAAACGCGCAAGGATTTATGATTTACTTTTGGTCGCGCAAGTGTTGCCTACTGTCTGTCTCTTAAACCTCCTTGGTAGGACCAGTGCGCGGCCGCGCAAGGTTAAAAGGGGCTGAAAGACAAGGTTGTGGTATGGTCCTGAGTACTTGTTTACAAGGTTTTTGGGACCTTACCCCTTCAAAGGGTAATTGACTTTTAAAAGTCAAATCAACCAATGATAAGGTCGAATAATAATTTTGACGTAAAACACAAAAGATGGAATAGTCGTAATTAGAAATGACTAATTTGACCGTCTTACGAATTACGATGCTAGTTTGACGCTTAACGAGCTAGGTGGAGGCTTGGGAAAGAAGCGGGTCATACGGATCGAGTACGCAGAAAAGAGCATAACCGGATGCAAGGTAAGTAAAGCTTACACCCATTTGTAATATACGTAATTGTTTTATAGGCGATACATACAACAATGGATTATGTTAAAAAAAAGGGGTTCCGACATGAACCGAAATGAGTCAGAACGCATAAAAACGATCAAAACCAAGGTTAATGGTAAAAAGAGGCGAAATGGTAGTTTAGTCATGAATTGACTAAGAAATTATAAGTTTTCTTAAAACCATCTAGTAACGTAACTAGTAATGGAAAAAGGGATAAAAAGGATAATTTAGTCACATGATGACTAAATGTAAGTGGAGATTAAATGGATACCCACGGCGTAAACCGAAATGGGTTAAAAATGTAAGAAAAAAGAATATTTGTAGTAAATTCCGAAATGGGTTGGACTTGTGAATGGGTAGTTAAAAACCATGCTTTGTTATAAATGCAAATGTTTGGTCATATAGGCCAAACGGGTCAAATGGTGGTGATAACACCATTTGACAATATTGACTAACGTTGGTTGTCAAGTCGTATGTTCACAGGAGTGAACCAGAGGTGGATAAGTGTGTCGCTATAAAGTAGCGGTAAATAAAAGCAAGGTATAAATCGGGTCTATAGGTTGACCCGAGCCAGGTACGCCTAAATGAATTTATAGTTAGAAGTGCACTTTTAGTCAAATAGATAGTGATGGTCCTTCGCCGTAAAATGAAGGACATAAAATTGTCCAAAAAGTCCTTGATGGGTAAATCGGGCAAACGACCCTTAGAGGTTGTTTAGGAACTTGTATTATGATTATGAAGCCCTTAGATATGTATAAAAATTTTAGGTAATGACATTCGTGGGTCGAATGTCTAAAAACATGTTTTATGCGTAAAATGACTAATCGAAGGGTAGAAATTGGGATTATGGATTCCTTATGTTAAATCCACCACAAAAATTGTTGTGGAGGAATAAATTTTGTTGTTTAGTATGGGAATAAAATGTGCGAAGTGAAAAGAGCGAGTTTAATGTTTAAATGCTCAAAAGTCCCCTAAACGGGTCAAAATAAACTAAGAAGTAAATTGTGGTTAAATGCTTAGATAGATACAAATGAATCGGTGAATGTAAACGCCTACGTAAACTCTATGATGGGAGCTAAAACGTTAAGGTTTGACAAGCCCAGGATGGGTAAAAATGATATGAATTAACTATTTTTCTAAAAATGATAATGCCAAACGGGTCGAATAATCACCTAAAGGATTTTTGTGCCAATAGTGGATAAATCAGATTTTTATGCAAACCAAGGTGATAAACAGGTCCGTAATTTAATTACGGACGCGTAGGAAAAAGAATCGTGTAAAAAGGATTTGTGAATTAAAAGTTATGCACGTTTTTGTGTAACTTAAACTTGCGAGAAGTTGCTGCAGTTCAGCAACAAACATTCTGGACAAAACATGGGGTCACGCCACGCGACAGCAAAAGCAAGGAGCCGTCGCGCGACGCGACGGGTTCCAAAATTTGAAAACTGTTTATTTTAATATTATATGCATTGCGAGCCCGTTTAAGTACGTTTTAATCTACGTATGACTAATCCAACTCATGTTTTATCAGCTGTAGGTGAAATTTAAGTACCGGAGGACGATCAAGCTCAATGAAGAACCGAACACGATCAAGAAACAAGCTTCCGCACGTCGCTACTTAGTTTTTTTTACGACAACTCAATTAGACTATGTTGTATAACTTTTAAATTGTAAAAGTTTTAATAAACTCGTATTGTCATACGTATGTGTAATCGTATAAACATGTATTTATACGAAACTTATATAAATATTGTATAAACCAAAAGCAAGGGTGTTACATGTTGGCTACCTGGTCGGGGGTTAAGGGAATGGTTTGGTAAGGTTCTTGCCTTGTTCAGTGTATAGATCCTGCAAGGACCTGGGTCAAGCTTACTTGGACCTCCTTCAATACTCACTGGTATTGGATGGCGGGGGTGCGAATGGCTTGATCCCCTCATATGTAAACTACTATTAATACATTAACCTGGCTACTTGGGATTGTATCCCTGCTGACTCAAACCACTTAGCCGAGGGTAACGTCACCTTCAAAAGAGGGGCCTACCACATTACACATTAATAACTTAATTAATTATCTTCCAATAATCCAACCCTTTAGGATTGTATCCTTGCTGACTCAAACTATTGGGTTGAGGGTAACGTCACCTTCAAAAGAGGGGCTTACTACTATAACTAAGATAATCTCTTAAAAAGTGCAAAAGTGCGGAAAACATCAAAGGTTACACTAAAGGAGAGTCGAATCCAAGTGATTCATCTTATCTATCTGTTTTTATTTTATTTTCAGCATTTTTAGTTTTTATTTTCATATTTAAAACTTTTTCTAAACTTTTGATTTGATTAGACGTTGAGGATAAACCAGTACTAAAAGCTCTTGTGTCCTTGGACGACCTCGGTATCTTACCAACGCTATACTACGCTCACGATGGGTGCACTTGCCCATATGTGTGTTTAGTGTTAGTAAAATATCGTGTTTTATAAATTTAAAACTTGTCTAAAGTGTTAAAAGGGGCTTAAAATATACATAAAATTATATAACGCTACACACGCATCAAGTTTTTGGCGCCGCTGCCGGGGACACAAGGATTTTTAGAAAGCTTAAAATCGACGGCCTAATCAGTTTTTCAAAACCTTTTTAAAACGCGCGCACATTTTCTGCATTTTAATTAGTTTTTGCATTTACAGTAAACTGAACACGGGCCGTGTTCACTGAACACGGGGCCGTGCTGCACATTTTTTTAAAAACTCCCAGATACAGAGTCTGAACACGGGGTCGTGCTTACTGAACACGCCCCCGTGCTGCACAAAACCAGTCACTTTTATTAAAACGCCCAGATACAGAACCTGAACACGGACCGTGCTCACTGAACATGGGGCCGTGTCCAACCTCTGTTTCCGTTTTTATTTTTGTTTTCTGGTCCCGAGACTCTGTTGTGGTCTGCTGAGTGATTCTTATGAATCAATACTCAGGAGATTACAACTACACCTATGAGGAGGATGATTATAGGGAAGACTATTGCACCATTTGTGGTAACCCTCAGTCGGTACAATATTGTGATCTCTTTGAACCATCCACTTGATACACCTACTACGAGCCGTCCACTTCATACACATCCTATGAAGACCCAAGGTATGAACCTTCTCCCTCATATTCATATTTTGATGAACCAAGGTATGAGCCTTCATACTCATACTTTGAGGAACCAAGATATGAGCCTCCACCTTCATATGCTTATTATGAGGAACCATGGCGTGAACAACACACCTCATATGAGTATTATGAAGAACCAAGTTACAACCCTTATCCATCATATACTTACAATGAGGAACAATGGTGTGAACCATCTACTTCATATGAGTATTATGAGGAACCAAGGATCGAACTTCCGGATTCAAGCTTTGAGGATCCAGATCCTTACTCTATCACCCACATAGCCGATAAGATAATAGAACACATTAAAACTATCGAGCGCTGCATAAAAGAATCACGCGCAAGGGAAGAGGAGTCCCGCGCAAGGGAAGAATTAACTTGTAAAAAAGAAGAGATAGTTGAAAATTTAAAAATGGAAGAACAAATAAGTGAAAAGCCGACACATGAGTTAAACAACGAAAAAGGTAAGTCCGACAACGTTAAAATTCAAGAAGAGTCTAATTTTAAATAAATTAATCTCTTGTCACATTCTTTCGAAAGTCATTGTTTAGTACCCACTCATGCTAAGTTTTTAAAACAGTTAAACACTAACACTAAAATTGACGAAACGGTAAGCATTAAGTTAACAAATGATCAAATTGCGCTAATAAAAGAAGATCCATTTGAAATTAACATTACACCGGTTCCATGTTTTTTTTTTCAAAATTCCTTTATTAGTAATATTACAATTGATAAAGATCTTTGTGTTAATATAATGTCATTCTACATTTTCGAAAAATTAAGTATTGGTGATTTTTCTCCACTTCAAATACCCATTTTTCTATCTAATCGGAAAATAATAAAATCAATAGGGGTAGTTGAGGATGTCTTGGTCCAAACCAATCAAATGGTAATCCCAACCGACTTTGTCATCCTTGATGACACTCCTCTAGTGTTGGGATGACCTTTTGTAAAGACCCACGAAGCTATGAAAAATCGGAAGTACAACAATCTATCTATTCAATTAGGGGCTTTTAAAAAGAGTGTTGATGTTGAGCGTTCAATGAAATATCCATTCGGCAATAATGACCCCCTAATTGAAGATGAAGATGAACCACCCGATACAAAAGAAGAAATTGACCACTTTGTTGAAGAAGAGGTCGCCATAGAGCAAACCTTTGTGGTTCTTGATCAAAATGAGCAACTAAATAATGAGTCTCCTAAAGACCCACCTCTTGAGCTCAAAGAACTTCCAAAAGGTTTGGAATATGCTTTTCTAGACAAAGATGGTAAATCACCTGTAATTATTTCGTCAAAATTAACTAGTGTAGAAAAAGAAAAATTAATTACGCTTTTGAAAAAAACATAAAAATGCGATCGCTTGGAAGCTTGTAGATATTAAAGGAATAAGTCCTTCCATGTGCACGCACAAAATTTTAATGAATGATGACTATAAATCGGTAACACAACCACAACGTAGAGTAAATCCAAATGTCTAGGAAGTGGTTAAAAACGAAGTCATCAAATTACTTGACGCCGGACTTATTTACCCAATCTCCGATAGTCCTTGGGTAAGTCCCGTCCAAGTAGTTCCAAAGAAAGGAGGTATGACGGTAAAAACTAATGAGAAAAATGAATTAATACCAACGAGAACCGTCATAGGATGGAGGGTATGTATAGATTATCGTCGATTAAATGAGGCAACAAGGAAAGATCACTTTCCTTTGCCTTTTATTGATCAAATGTTAGAAAGATTATCCGGTCACAAATTTTATTGTTTCTTAGACGGTTTTTCAGGTTACTTTCAAATACCGATCGCACCCGAAGACCAAGAAAAGACAACATTCACATGTCCATGTGGAACTTTTGCTTATCGACGCATGCCTTTTGGTCTATGTAATGCCCCTGCAACCTTTCAACGTTGCATGGTGGCCATCTTCCATGACATGATAGAAAAGACAATGGAAGTCTTCATGGATGACTTTTCTATCTTTGGAGATTCATACGACCAATGCCTCGATAACCTTGAACGAATGCTATCCTGATGTGAGGAAACTAACCTCGCCCTTAACTGGGAAAAATGCCATTTCATGGTAACGGATGGAATAGTACTCGGTCATAAAATCTCAATCGAAGTAATGGAGGTTGATCGAGCAAAAATAGACACTATTTCTCGATTACCACCCCCATCCTCCGTTAGAGCTATCAGAAGTTTCCTAGGGCATGCCGGATTTTATAGACGATTTATCAAAGACTTTTCAAAAATCTCAAGGCCTCTAAGAAAATTACTTGAAAAAGATGCCCCTTTCATCTTTGACAAGGATTGCAATCAAGCATTTCTAACACTAAAGGAAATGCTAGTCAATGCACCTATCATGATAGCACCTGATTGGAAACTACCTTTCGAAATCATGTGCGATGCAAGTGACTTTGCAGTTGAAGCCGTCTTAGGACAAAGAAAAGATAAGCATTTTCACCCAATTTATTACGCTAGTAAAACACTTAACGATGCACAAATTACACAACAACCGAAAAGGAATTACTAGCCGTGGTATTTGCTTTTGATAAATTTTGTTCTTATCTTGTTCTTTCTAAAACGATAGTTTATACAGATCATGCAGCCATTCAATATCTCTTCAAGAAACATGATGCTAAACCACGTTTGATTCGGTGGATTCTACTCCTCCAAGAGTTTGACATCGAAATAAAAGACAAAAGAGGAGCAGAAAACACTGCAGCAGATCATCTTTCGCGCTTGGAAGACCCAGCTTTGGAGGCAACCAGGGACGAGCAAATCAATGAAAAATTCCCAACGGAGTCCCTGGAAATGGTGGAATACCGAGAAGAGCCATGGTACGCCGACTATGCTAACTACCTAGCTAGCGGTATAGTCGCAAAAGGATGGCCACATCATCAAAGAAAGAAATTCTTTGCCGATGTAAAGCATTATTTTTGGGAAGATCCTTATCTTTTCAAAATATGTGCTGATCAACTCATCCGTCGATGCGTACATGGTAATGAAGCAAGGAGAATTCTCCGCCATTGTCATGAAGGTCCATACGGAGGACATCATGGTGCCGCTAGTACTGCACGAAAGGTATTTGATTCAGGATTTTATTGGCCAACCATTTACAAAGACGCCCAAAGTCTTATAAGGACATGTGACGCTTGCCAAAGAACAGGTAATATTTCTTCCAAAAACGAAATGCCACAAAATGGCATTCTTGTTTGTGAAATTTTTGATGTGTGGGGACTCGACTTTATGGGACCTTTCCAACCGTCAAAAGAAAACAAATATATACTTGTGGCGGTAGATTACTTGTCTAAATGGGCCGAGGCCGAGGCACTTCCAACAAACGATGGAAGAGTCGTGGTAAGATTCCTGAAAAGATTATTCTCTCGTTTTGGAACACCAAAAGCAGTAATTAGTGATAGAGGTACCCATTTTTGTAACCATCAACTTGAATTTTTTTTAACAAGCTATGGGGTCTATCACCGGGTCTCAACGACATATCACCCTCAAACAAACGGACAAGCCGAAGTGACTAATAGAGGTATAAAAAGAATACTTGAAAAAACCGTAGGGTTAAATAAAAAAGAATGGGCCGATAAATTAGATGATGCTTTATGGGCTTTTCGAACAGCGTACAAAACAACAATAGGTACAACACCATATAAGCTTGTCTATGGAAAAAGTTGTCATTTACCGGTAGAAATAACATACAAGGCCTATTGGGCAATTAAAAACGTAAACTTAGACTTAGAAATTGCCGGTAAAAATCGATTTTGTCAATTAAATGAATTAGACGAATTAAGGAATTATGCTTACTCTAACTCCGAAATTTATAAGGAAATAATGAAAAATTTGCATGATAAACACATTAAACCTAATGAATTTCGGGTAGGAGATCAAGTTCTATTGTTTAATTCACGACTTCGATTATTTCTTGGTAAATTAAAGTCTAGGTGGTCAGGACCTTTTTCCATCACCCATATTTTCCCACACGGTGCAGTCGAAATTAAATCTCGGAATGGAATTCCATTCAAAGTCAATGGCCAACGGCTAAAGCTCTATCAAGGATTTATTGAGGATGAAGAGGAAGAAATCTCGCTTCAAAAGGTCGAGGAATGAAACAAAGGTTCAAGCATCAACATCATACCTTATAAGTTACGAACATCGGGAAAACATCTAAATCGGTAAGATTTCTAAAACCAAGTTTCGGGAAACAGGGCACTCACACGAGCACTTAAAAAAAAATTGCCCGCCCACGGGGCCGTGTCCGCGCAACTGTCGGGATAAACCCCCCTTTTCATTCAGTTTCTTCATTCCACACGCCCCGTTTCCCCAAAAACTCTCTGGTTCCGGTGAAAATTCTTGCAGATTTCAACGTTTCCACTTCTTCTAACAACGTCAAGGTATGATTCTATCCTTATAATTAGTTAGTTTAAGTTCTTGCATGTAGTTTAACATCAAAATTTGAGGAAAAATCTAGGGTTCTTCAACTTGAACCGGATCAAACCCCAAATTTTTGCTTAGATCTGTTAGTATTAACATAGATACATGTTATAGGAAGTAAATCAACTTGTATTGTTTGTAGATTTGCCCGATTTCTCACAAAAACCCCAAACCCTTGTTTTTGAACCGAAAAATATGAAATTGAAGGGGTAAACGGTTTGTTTTGGGGAAAACGGCACTTGGGGTTTCATTTTCGGGGAAAACCGCCCCTACTGGACCAAAAATTTTCAAGTTTTCGGGACCGGGTCGAAAAATGGGATTTTTGGGAAACAGAAGCTTGGACACGGGGTCGTGCTCAGCGAGCACGGGGTCGTGTCCAGCCAAATTCAGGCAAACATGGGGCGTGTCCACTGAAAACGGGGTTGTGTTTAGCAGACTGTTTTCAGTTTTCTTCGAAAATTTCACTGTTTCATGCTAATTGTTTGGTGTTTTCTTTCAGATGGCCAAGAAATTTACCAGATGCAACGCAAGTGAGTTGGCTGCTCAGGCGCGGTATGATGTGCTAAGAACTAGGCCCGAGGAAAGTCCCCGACAGGTGTGCATGGACACTCTTGAAGCAGTGAACCAAATAGACCGCTTCAACAACATTGTTACCGGCCCACTACGAGTGGCTCTTTGCACTCGGCTTCACTCCGTGCATGAATACAACATGGAATTTTACAGCACGTTTGTTCTTAAGTCAAGAGCGGATCCTTTTGACAATGATGGGGTAGAGTTTCGTTGTGGAGGGACCATGTACTCGATCTCAATCGCACAATTTGGGGCAATTGTTGGGTTGTACTCGGAAGAGGATGCCGGAGATGAAGAGAACACCGGCGGTCTCCGCGAGATTCTGGAAAATCAACGCCAAGCTGCTTGGGCTCAGATCGGGGAGGGCAACTATAACCCGAGCCGAACTAAGAGCACAATGTTGAGGGACCGTCTATACCGCTACATCCACAGGGTCCTCAGCTACTCTCTCTGCCAGAGACACGACAGTGGTGGTGTTGTAGGGTTGCGTGATCTGCGAGTTCTCCATTGCATTCACAACCGTGTCAACCTCGATGTTCCATACCTGCTACTCCGAAACATGCACTTGAACCAACTTGCTACTCCCCCGACTCCTATCCTGTTTGGAGGGTGGATTTACCGCCTTTTCAAACACTTTGTGCCAAGGATGCCGAGGTCCTTTCAAAAGGGACCGTGGTCGGGAAAAGTAGACATGGTCATTTGCCGCTCCATGAACTTCATCAATGAAGCGGATGACGGGACGGTCAGGTTTCAAACAGTTCAAGGGCATGCATGGAACCCTCAAGAGGCTCTCGTCCTACACGCTCCACACATCCGTCCTCCTCCTCAGTACCACTACCAGCCCCATGGTGATCCGGGTCAATCCTCCTCTCAAGGAGGTGGTTTTCCTAACTTTCAGAGCTTGCATGATTTATTACAGGAAAATCTTATGTGCACCAGGAACACCTACAACATGGCCAGCAACACATACGCCCATGTCGGAGTGATAGAAAGAAATATCTCCGACATGCACGATGATATTGGGAACATCCGGGAGTATATGGCGGGCCACGGAGGGGATGATGATGATCAAGACGAGGACATGGATTGAGCTGGAGGAGTGGAGGTAGCATAACACGGTTGGAGGTCTAACATGTTAACCCTTATCTCTCTAAAACAATTGCATGGCCTGCGTGCCATTTGTTGAACAATTTACTTCTCTTAACACTTTTTAACTTCTTGCATTTCTTTTCTTTTTAGCTTGTGATGTGGATGATGAAACTTTGGTAAATTAGGATGTTTGTTATTGTTTGGTGTGGTATTTATTAGTAAAACAGGTACCTACGAGGCTTAAAGCACTAAATATTAGTGCTACTAAAGCAGGGACAACAGAACCGAAAGCAGAAACGTGGTTTAAATGTTTGCAGAATGTCCACACGGGGTCGTGCTCAGCCGACACGCCCCCGTGCCCACCGCCCAGACCTGCTGTTTGTTTAAATTATGCAGATTTTTGCCCAACACGGGGTCGTGTTCACCAGACACGCCCCCGTGTCCACCTTCTGTAAGTTCTCGTTACTGGCAATCTGACCATGGGGCCGTGCTCATTCGACACGGGGCCGTGTCCAGATGCCCAGTAACATAAATTTTTGTTTTTAACACACCTTTTACACATTCAATTAACCTAAAAACTTATTTTTGGGACACATTGAGGACAATGTGTAATTTAAGTGGGGGTGGGGGGGGATGCTAAAACCTTGAATTTTGCAAGTCCTAATTACAAGCCTTACACAAAACTCTATTGGAACCGCTAAACACCCCAAATTTTTTCAAAAACTTTTCATTTTTTTTACTTGTCTTGGTTTAAATTGGGAATAACAAGTTCTAAAAATGTTATATTTTTACGAATTTACAACCGATAGCGTCGTGATAAAAAGAACCAATATAAGAAAATTATGAAACGGCATGACAAATCTAGTTAAAATTTGATTATATATACTTAATCACATTAAAAAAAACCCATTCCCACAAAAAGTGAGTTTTGAGCCTTTATTGAGCATACAAATACACATCTTTAAACTAAATGCTCATTTTTCGTTTCTTGTGTGAATAGTTGCTTGGTTTCTTACGACTCTAGAACTTGCCATGACAATACATTCCCGGTCCTTACCAACTTAAACCCAAGTAAGTAAATGATGGAGGCATTAGGACTAACCCTTTTTCTTTCAACACCATTATTTTTCTTTTTTTTACCACCTACCCAAAATCCCCCTAGTTAACCCCTTTGAGCCTAAACCTTTTCATTTCTAAACCCACAAAACAAACACCCTTTACCCACCAAAACCCTTTTTTCATTTTAAACCCTTTATTTTAGTAAAAAGCTCGGTCTTCATGTGACATTCCTTATCAAAAAATTTTTGATGATGATGAAGTCTAGCAATAAACAAACAAGTTCATCAAAAGAAACTTTGTTTGAAAAATGCTTCATTTGAATAAAAAGTCACAAAAACAAAAAGTTTTACTAAAACCGACGCTTTTTACGCCTTTCGCCCTTTTCTACTAACCACTAACCCTAAACCACCTACCTTTACCCCAAGTCTAACCCTTCCCCAAAGTCCTCTTGATATTTACAAAGGTTTATAGTTAAAAAGGAGGAGGATTGATTGCTTGGCAAGCATATGGTAGAAGTAAGTTCCATGCCGGTCTCGAGTGTTTCACAAAAATACATCTTCGGCCGAGTGTTGAGTGATCTCCCATGAGGTATGTGAACTTGTATATAAATGGAATTTTAAAAAGGCATGTTATGCCTAAATAAGTAATTTCTCTTTTGAAACGTTCTAAATAAATCATAACGAATAGGATTGTAAATAAGATAAAAATAGAACCTAATAAAGATCTTGGAATCCCGACACTCAAGACAAGCCCAAAACCTTCTCTTCTACCCATTCCATTTGGGAGTGTAAGCCATATTATAAAGAGTTTTGCTTGAGGACAAGCAAAGATTCAAGTGTGGGGGTATTTGATGTGTGTAAAATGCAACATATAAATTACATCAAATGAGGCATAAAACTAACCTTTTTTTAGTACTAATGTTGGAAAAAGTGTGCTTTTGTCTTCCTTTTGTATTTTCAGGGTTAAAAGAGCGTAAATGAACAAAAGAAGCAAAAATGCAGCTAAATCTAACACAAATACAAGAAAAGGAATAAACGTGGCATGCCCGACCCCTCGACAGCATCTTCCCAAGCAAAAACAAAGCATCAGAAGGCTGAACACGCCCCGTGTCCAGCGGACACGGGGCCGTGCCCAAGTGTCTGCAGAAAAGACAAAAGCGTAGAAGCTTCTATTCCCCAACACGGGGTCATGCCCAGCTCCACACGGCCGTGGTCAACGCTAAGATTCGCAGAATCCAAGCAAATCTTGATAGTACAGATACGCTTCTGCACACGGGGCCGTGCCCAGCGGACACGGGGGCGTGGTCAACTAATACAGACAAACTGCATTAAATGAAGAAAGAGAAAGTGGATAGACACGGGGCCATGCCCAGTGGACACGGGGCCGTGTCCGGGCTTCTGTGCAGGCTATAAATAGAGGTGCTTGGTTCACTTCAAAAGCATCCCTTGACAAACCACCTCTCTCCCACTTCACCCACACTCCACCACCATCACAACAACCACATCCACCACCATCATCCATCATCCATTATAGAGTGTGTGTAGTAGTCTCGAGATCCAAGATTGATAGTAAGAGTTCTTGACAATCAAAGGCCATGTTTGCCTAAGTCTCTTACATCACTTGGTGAAGACAAGCATTTAGTGTAATACTTTTGTTTTTTAATCTTTTCACACTTTTTATTTGGTTTTGTATTAATGACTTTAATAACTAGTTTCTTATGTTGAAGGTGAAACTTCCTTATCATTTGTCCGTGGTGTCTTGGCGTTATTTTACTGTCTATATAAAATAAAAGATTTACACCATTCATATCTCTACGGTCTATATAGAGATATGTTGGCTACCTGGTCGGGGGTTTAGGGAATGGTTTGGTAAGGTTCTTGCCTTGTTCAGTGTATAGATCCTGCAAGGACCTGGGTCAAGCTTACTAGGACCTCCTTCAATACCCACTGGTATTGGATGGCGAGGGTGCGAATGGCTTGATCCCCTCATATGTAAACTACTATTAATACATTAATCCGACTAGTTGGGATTGTATCCCTACTGACTCAAACCATTTAGCCGAGGGTAACGTCACCTTCAAAAGAGGGGCCTACCACATTACGCATTAATGACTTAATTAATTATCTTCCAATAATCCAACCTTTTAGGATTGTATCCTTGCTGACTCAAACTACTGGGTTGAGGGTAACGTCACCTTCAAAAGAGGGGCCTACTACTATAACTAATATAATCTCTTAAAAAGTGCAAAAGTGCGGAAAACATCAAAGGTTACACTAAAGGCGAGTCGGATCCAAGTGATTCATCTTGTCTATCTGTTTTTATTTTATTTTCATCATTTTTAGTTTTTATTTTCATATTTAAAACTTTTTCTAAACTTTTGATTTGATTAGACGTTGAGGATAAACCGGTACTAAAAGCTCTTGTGTCCTTGGACGACCTCGGTATCTTACCAATGCTATACTACGCTCACGATGGGTGCACTTGCCCATATGTGTGTTTAGTGTTAGTAAAATATCGTGTTTTATAAATTTAAAACTTGACCAAAGTGTTAAAAGGGGCTTAAAATATACATAAAATTATATAACGCTACACACGCATCAGTTAGAAACACTAACATAGCCAGCATCCTTAAATCTCTGTTCTACACCCCTAGCAACAACATCATCCCCTTCAGCGGCTTGAGCATCCGTAAAGACAACATCAGATGTGTCATCACTCTTGATTAAGTCCAAAGTAGACATAACTATAAAACATTTTAAAACAAAAAACAAATAAGCTACCAAATAAAGATATCTCAACAAGGCAAAACAAGGAAAAAGCATACCCTGGCCATTCCTCATAAGAACCGGATCCCGATTAGCCTTATCCCACAATTTGCTAACACCTAACAGAACTAGCAAATGTTCGGGAAAAGTACGAACCCTTGAAGGGCACTCCCAGATGGCTTTAATAAAAACTTCATTCAAATCAGACTCGGAAGGTTCTGGTTCATTGAGAACGGCATCCGGGTGTCTCCACACCATTTTAAAGGGAACAATAGAATCAGAAACCCAAAAAAATCGATCTTTCCAGGTACCGAGTGTGGTAACCATGGAAGAGATTAAACAAATGTCAGCCTTGGATGTCTCAAAGGTAAACCAGTCACCATTCTTCGCCAGGCGAAAAAATCGACGGAATAACAACAGCGAAGGGTCATAACCACAAGCCCGGCATAAAACCTCGAAGTGTAAAACCCTAGCCATGCCCTTCGGATGAATTTGACCAAAGGAAACCCGATAGTACTCCAAAACATTCAATACAAAAAGCGAAAAAGGATGACGAAGGTTGGAAAATTCAAAATGACGGCAGTATAAAACAACTGAACCAGGGGGACATTGATCAACGGATTTATCATAACCTGGTGCAACCGGATTAAATTTAAGACCAATGCCCCATTCCACACAAAAATCCTCCACTTCCTCTTGAGTAAGGCGTGAAAAACTAACGGAAAGATATTTCCGTGCACCCATGATCAAAGTAAAGAACAAGTAAAACACACAAAGAAATCGGAACTAACCTGGGCAAAGGAAAGGAAGATATGGAAGGAAACTTGAGAGAAAATGGAGAAATATTGTTGGTTATCTTGAATAATAAATGAAAAAATAAAACCAATAGAGGTTATGATTACACGGCAGTTAATTAACCTGCCTTCTGCAAAAACCGCCGTCAGTCACATCAACCGTCTTGTCAAAATTCAAATTTCAAAAAACTCAACTGTAACGAACCCTTCAAGCCTTGAAGCCTTTAAGCAATACAAATAAAATGTGTGAAAGTCAGAAGTCTTTGAGCTCATTTCCCAAAAACCTCTGACTTGGGGGGCTGATGACGGGGGTAGCCCAAGACTAAATAAAATGACTTAGACACATGAACGCTTAAAAGGTTAAAGGGTTAAAAGGTTCAAATCCCGCGAACTCCGGTGAGCAGCAAAAAGGATATGAACAGTAAAACATCACTTCACTGATTGCTTGCTCAGCATCTCACAGCCGTAAAAGAAGACATGTGCACAGAGTGTAGTGTTTTACCCGCAGGTCCAAACGCTTCAACCCCTAAAAGGGTAAGTCCCCCACTGCAAGCATGTTTCACTAGTCAATGGTTTCTTCTTTGGGCGATGCCCTTCCCTATAAAACGACACTTCATTTAGTGCTGAGGGACATTCCGATCAGCTCTGATTCCATTGGGATCTCTGGTCTTTGCTCTCGAGTACTTGTTCCATGCAAGTCTCTCTTCTTTACATTCAACACACACATTTCTATTGCTCCTACATCCGAAGCTGAACACACTTCAGTGGAGGATCTTGATCAAACAACAAAATCTAACTAGTGAACCTCTCTCCACGTCTTGCAAACGTGGGGGGACCCCACGACATGCGTTAGGCAAACCGGAACCCTCCAACCCTTTTGCCTAACCAGCCCAACTACTACCATCGGTCTAGTATTTGTTGCATCAACAATACTCATCTTTTAGATTAATGCACCCACCTCAACAAATAGATGTATATATTAAGCAACACATACATACATGATAATAACTGTGTAAATTTAATTGGATTAAGACAAAGGAAAACATGATTATTGTCAATAAAGTGTACTGTTGCTAAAAATCTATGTGTTTAGTATGGAAAAAAAATCTAAAAATTTGAGTTTTTTTATCCAAAAACTCAAAATCCTTTATTATATGATACTTCATAAGAGAGTCAAAACCATATCAAGCAAACATTGGATTTTTTATATTAAAGCTAAAAGAACAAAAACTAAAATCAATTTTGTTTAAACAACAGTTGATAAAGGAACATGAAAACCAAGGGTTTGTAAATATAACCTATATGCATATGCCGAAATCTCGGTACATACCTCAAATCTCATATCGTCAAAATTGCAAGAATAACCAGTCCTTTGGAATTCCCATCTTGCTGATTCTGTTCGCATTGTTCTAGTACCGATAAACCTTGCCTGTATGATTCACCTGCACACACTCAAATTAACAAATGATGTCACACTTGGAGGACACATTTGATACGCAATCTCAGGTAGATGAAACCTTTTTTACCATTACCAGACTTTGCAGCCCGGATGACTTTGATATTAGGCGTTGCAACCTTGATTTGCTTTGATATTTCCCTGTTTCAATATGTATCTAAATGGATTATCGCAACATCTACAATTTAGTAGCCGTTATCTCGTACAATTTAGTAAACACAGTCGTTGATATTACTACCTTGACACCTATTCAAACATAAAAATAAACGTGATTAAATTAACCCGAACTCCCGTTTGACCCGTTCATCCAAATATGAAGCTCCATTTCTTGTACCCAATAAAATACCATCAAGATTAACCATATACATGGTACAAGCTTTGAGTAGTCACTTCACAATTGATATGGCTGAAAACGGTGTAATTCGAATCCAAGGTTTAAAACATTGATATAAATAGAGGTCGTTCTCAATACATCAACAGATATAGTAGTTAGATATGGTTGAGGCCAATGTCTAGCAAATAAAGATATAGAGAGTGTCAACTTATTCTTATTTGTATAACAAATATATTAAAAAAAAGTTACACGGGTTCTAGCCATCTCAAACCATCGAACCTCTCCTAGCCACGTCCACACAACACTGAGCACCTTCAATTTGCAGACAGCTCGGTTCTACTCTCGCAGATATCGGATCCAACGTGTTCCTCCCATGTCAACGAATAAGGTATACATGTGAAGCTATGAGCCACATCACTCGAATATATCTTCTCAGATAGCAGAACCAGCCATGCTTTCTACCTCAATTGCCATCTGTCTTGCCAAATCAGCCTGATGCCACGATGTCGCCCAGTTCTGCCATCTCAGATGGCGTAATCACCATATTCATTTGACTTAACTCCTGCGAGCATGCTCGACCTTTAACCTGATATGACCCATTCAACACATAATTTCCACTTTAAGCACAAACAAACAAAGGTGTATAGCAATAACAAAAAGAAGTATTTTGCACCCTTTTTTAAACTGTTTCTTATTTAAACATGAACTTACAGCAACATTATGTATTTATATATGTGGTATTGCACCCAAAAAACTAATATGCACTTCTTATAATCACCATATTAATGCACAGGGTACATATTTTATATGCACATTTTATGCCATGTCTAGTTTTATTTGTATTTTAATTCATCTTTAATGTAGCTATCAGTCTCATCAAATGAGAATATCAAACCTTCTGTCTACACCAGATTGATAAAATGATGGGTATTTTAATAAATCTAAGTGAAAATAGTGTGGCAAAAACCCTTGGTACCTCCTATCCGTTGCCATAGCGAATGTTAGATGAAAAGCAAACATAACTGAAGAAGCTACAATCAACCCAAGTGAGACCCAATTCATACATGTAATCTAAAAATAGAAATGCAAATACAGAAAACACCATACCTCAAATTGTAAAGATTTACCCAAAGTAATTAAAATCGGAGCCCTAATTTTAGAAGCAAAACTGAAGACTTACCCAAAACTTACCGAGCCCTAATTTTTTAGACGACATGCATCAAACGTGGATTCCGATGGAGAGTTCGCTGGAATCTATATTGAATGGAGCGACGTTTCTCAACAAAGAGAAGAGTGAGGAAGAGGAGGACGTGGAGGGATGTGGTGGAACTGGATTAGGGTCACACGTGGTTTCTCTTTTGTCAATGATGTTTTCTAACGGCGTTATTTACTGTAGCCAACAAGCTACGTAAATTGTTATATATTGATAATAGATAATTACATAAAATTTAATCTTAATTTAGCTTTTATCTTTTAAATTTCTGGATAAAAATACTCTTAAATTTAACTTATTACAAACACAACCTGAATAGAGATAAGTTTATTTCTTTCAATTAATGATTAAAAGAAGATGAACTTGGTATTTATAGTTTAGATTAAATTGTTTTTACGGTCAAGAGACCATTGTCGAACTGTCACAACCTGATGCAACAAAGATTACCTGTTTCAGCTAGCCAATTAAGCTACCGATAGCTTTGTGGCAGTGTAGTTGTACTATCCGAGCCAACACAAACAGGGATACTAACGAAAAGCACCTAGTAAGAATGAGCATTTGGTACTGGATACCGGTATCGAATATTTTTTGTACCTACTTTTAGCGTTTTCAGTATCGGTACCATACTGTACCGAACATTTTTCATACCGACACCAATATCCATATTTAACGATTTTCGATACCAATACTAGTGGCGAGCTATTAATCCCTAGCATTGTAGTACCCAGCTAATCCCTAGCACCTATACCCGGTCTAACCAAATACACATAAACTTGGTATAAAATATGAACTATTATTTTTATTTAAATAAATTTGGGTTGAATTGTTAGTCGCAAAACCACTTGAACGCGTAGGTGATTGCCAGTTGCCACGCTGTCACACTTCCGTCTCTCCAACAACCAGCTCATTCCCCACTGGATACATACCCTAATGCCTTTCCACCAACCTACCCTTCCCTATATCAACTCCATTCTCCACCTTCATTCCAAAATCTCCACATCTTCACTCTCATCTCCAATGGCAGATCATCTTCACTCTCAACCGCCTCCTGACGCCGTCAAGCCACCACCCATCTCCGACCACAAGCCACTTCTTCCGCAAGGCACTTACGTCATCCAGATCCCTAAAGACCAGATCTACCGTATTCCGCCTCCGGAAAACTCTCGCAAAGCCCAAAAACTCGCTAATCGGAAACCTAAACGGAGTTGCTGCTGCCGCTGCTTCTGCTGGACACTCGCCGCCCTTTTCATCCTTCTAATCCTCCTCGCCCTCGCCGCCGGAGTTCTGTACCTAGTTTTCCGGCCGGAGAAGTTGAAATACTCGATCGATAACGTTTCTGTAACCGGTATCAATCTGACGTCATCGGCACCGATATCTCCGAAAATAACCGTTGGTATTGGATCTGAAAACCCTAACGATAAGGTAACGGTGTTTTACGTCGGAAAAGGAAGCTCCGTCGACGTGCATTACGGCGACGTTAAGTTATGTAACGGCGTGTTGCCGACGTTTAGGCAGGATGCGAATAATGTGACGGTGATACAGACGGTGTTAAGAGGGGAGAATATTGTGTTGGCGCGTGACGTGCGCTCGCGGTTGGTGAAGCAAGAGAGGGAGCGGCGCGTGCCATTGAAGTTGACGGTGAAGGCGCCGGTGAAAGTTAAGGTTGGTGCCGTTAAGACGTGGGAGATGAAGGTTACCGTTAAGTGTGACGTAGCTGTTGACCGGTTCGTACAGAAGTCAAAGATCGTGTCTAAAAGTTGTGGTTATAGGGTGGATTTGTGGTGAGAATAAAAGTTGGTAGTTTCGTAAATGGTTTACCCTTATTTATTTGTAAAGATAAGAAACACACGAATGATATTATGATACCATATTTAGGATTATATAGTAAAAAACGATTTTTTCAAGTGGTGTATGTATGGATTCATCATTTATATATATTTTTTGGTAATGGTATTGTTACGGTATGCGTATATATAGTGTACTAATTTTAACGTTATTTTACTAATTTCCTGAAAATAACATTAAAAGAGGGGATGGTTTATCATGTATCATGTGATGACGTTGATAGCCGAAAGACAAGGGGGTAGGGTTGTAAATGAACCAAACGTTCGGCGAACAGTTCGTGAACCGTTCGGCGGGAAGTTCGTTTGTGTTCGTTCGTTTATTAAACAAACGAACACGAACAAGAAATTTCGTTCGTTTAGTTAAATGAACAAACATGAATAAAGGTCGTGTTTGTTCGTGAACGTTCGGTAACGTGTTCGCTTGTGTTTGATAGTTCATTTGTCACACCCTGACTTTTGCGGAAGCGTGATTATGGTGTGACTTCTTAATACCATAGCATTCAATCATAACAACGCTATATGATAAAACCATTAGATGTTCATCCAAGTTTATGACTAGTAACATAATACATACTTCATCATTCACAAAATCATTTTCATTCTTCAAGTTCATGAAAACATAAGGCATGATGATCTTGGTCTTTTACAAGATCACCACCTTAACTTACTAGATCATGTGTTTAATCACAATCTAGTAGGTTCCATATGATGTCTAACATCATAACACAATTAATCAATCATCAAGAAGCAAAATAACACTAATCAACATGTATTCTTATGTTATTTAAGCTTATGTTAAAGGTTCATCTTCATGTTCATTAATGTTCTTCAAGATTAACAATGTCTACATCTTTTATCCAACTAAATAAGAAGTAAAATCAAGTGACAATAAGCTTACAACTAGCACAAGGGCTAGGGAAGAACACAAGAAGTTGAAGGTGACAAAAGTGATGGATAATAGCAAATGGAAGAGGTCCTTCAAGATCCACAAGCTCCAAGCTTCTTAATCTTGCTTCTAACACCTTGTTGTCGCAACCCCCGATCCCTTATCTGTCCCGGGAACGGGCGGACGCGAACTCAGAATTTCGGTGGTATCAGTTTGTTAATTTGGCAGCGGAAATTACATCAGGACCGTAGTTAGGAAATGTTTATCAGAGTAAAACCACCATATTTGATATTAATAATCACATGGGTAAAACCCAAGTTTCTTATTACAACATGTTTATAGGGAGAAACCCTATTTTATTGAATTTAAAACATCGTCTTTTAGGTAACTTTTATAGCCACATTTTTCCCAAGCCTTCAGTGCTCTCCAGCTGGCTTTTTACTAATTGGCTGTCACATTGTGTTACCTGAAACGCGTTTTAAAAACATTTGTAAGTGGGAAATACTGGTGAGTGAATCCCAGTTTAATCAAGAAATATTTTATTAATTAACACAGTATTGAGAGCGATCACATTGTTTATTTCTACACAATTACTCATTCAGTACTGTCAATCCTGACTGGTGGGTCATATTACACATTGGCTAACTCGTCGTCCAATGGTAACGTGTTCCACATTTATATACAAAACCCCAACATACCGGCAGTAATTGAAGAACTACAAAGACTCAATCACCGCTTAATCACATTGTAAAACATTAAGGTTTTGTAAAATATTACAAAAAGTTTAACAAAAATAGGATAAACTCACATTGCTATCTTAGACTTTGCGTAAGGGTTTCCTGGGAATAAGCTATAATTTACACAAATGCACATAGGTTAGTATAATAACCCTTTGATAATATTAATGACACCCTCCCCGAGACGGTATTCCAACAACTACGTCGGGCAGAACCACGACAGTTATTACGGAACCCTAAATCAATCGGGCAGCGTATCTAATACGAAACTGGGGTTATAATACTTACAACGGAGCAGAACCTCGCTAATTAGGGGGGTATAATACCCGCGTATTATGCCTAATATCAGAATTTGAGATTGAGAAATGATTTTTGAACGATTTCTGGTTGAACCCGATGGCTCCTTTATATAGTGTTGATATCTGACTCTCTTGCGGCCCGCGTAAGAGTAGCCTAAGGGCTACGTGGCCCTCGTCAAAGCTAGTCAACGGACTAGCTTGTCCGGCTCATCAGGTAGGTCCGCCACGATGGTGACACGTGTCATCACCGGGCTGCGCCACTATCTTGATCTCACGCGGCCCGCGTAAACTAACGGGGGGTCGTACGTGGCCCGCCTGGACTTAAAATTCACAGAAATTAGATGTTAACCTTGATACCGCTCGCGTAAGGGTTGGGTGGGTCTACGCGGCCCGCCTCAACTTAAATAATAAATTTTTAATTATTTTAAATACTATTTAATGTATTTCGGGCTCGGTTTTCACATACGGGGTGTATTTTAAGGCATATTGGGATATTTTAAAATATACTAGGGTGTCGGAAATATTATGAGGGTGTCGGTTTTATTTGAGGATTGTTACATCCTCCCCACCTTGTTTTAGAG
Organism: Helianthus tuberosus; assembly: GCA_030545235.1. NCBI lineage: Eukaryota > Viridiplantae > Streptophyta > Magnoliopsida > Asterales > Asteraceae > Helianthus > Helianthus tuberosus. The sequence continues at coordinate 61,565,562 of CM060429.1, read as the reverse complement.
CTCGTCCTCGAGATCTACTGGAACAAGTGCGGATATTTCCTTTGCATTTCTGATTCAAGCTCCCATGTGTACTCAGGTCCTCTTTTGGAGTCCCACTTCACTTTGACCAGAACTAATCTCTTATGCTTGAGATTCTTGACTTTCCTGTCTTCAATCTGTAGAGGCCATTCTACAAACTTGAGTTGTTCATTTACCTCTATATCCTTAAGAGGTACCACTAGTGATTCATCAGCTAAACACTTTTTGAGATTAGATACATGAAATACATCATGTATTCCTGCCATTTCCTCTGGCAGTTGTAGCTGATAGGCTACAGGTCCTATTCTTCTAATAATATTAAAAGGTCCAATCTTGTCGGTTGTTTCTTGCACTATCTCAGGTCCAGATAGTTGCTTTTCCCCAATTTCTGCCCAACAGACTGGGGTTCGGCACTTTCGTCCATAAAGTGCTTCAAATGGTGCAGCATTGATACTTGTGTGATAACTATTATTATAAGAAAATTCTATTAAAGGTAAGTGATCGTCCCAATTACCTCCAAAATCAATTACACAAGCTCTAAGCATGTCTTCCATAGTCTGAATTGTTCTTTCGTTTTGTCCGTCCGTTTGAGGATGATAGGATGTGCTTAGATTCAACTTGGTTCCCATTGCCTTTTGGAAACTTGACAAAAAATGAGAGGTAAAACGACTATCTCTATCAGAAACAATTGATAAAGGTATTCCATGTAAAGAAACAATTTCATTTACATATAATTTAGCTAACTGTTCCATACTGAAAGTTTCCTTCATTGGTAGGAAATGAGCTGACTTGGTTAGCCTTTCTACAATCACCCAGATTGTATCATTACCTTTCTTTGTTTTGGGTAATTTGGTAACAAAATCCATTGTTATCAATTCCCATTTCCACACTGGCATTTCTAATTGTTGTGACAAACATGAGGGTTTCTGGTGTTCAGCTTGAACTTGTGAACAAGTTAAACATTTAGAAACATAAGCTGCTATGTCCTTTTTCATTCATATCCACCAGAAATTTTTCCTTAAATCCTGGTACATTTTATCATTTCTTGGATGCATCGTATATTTAGACTTATGGGTTTCTTCTAATATACGATGACGTAGGTTTCCTAATTTAGGTATCTACATTCTCTTTTTATGGAATCTCTGAATTCCATCTGTTCCTTGTTCTAATTCCTTAATCATACCCTTTAATTTTTCAGTATCATCCTTGATTACTGATTCTTGGGCTTCTCTAATTTGATCATTTAAATCTACTTGTATATTTAATTTAAGAGAACGTACCCTTTTTGGTTTTTCATGATACTTTCGGCTTAAAGCATCTGCCACTACATTTCCTTTTCCTTCATGATACTGGATATCACAATCATAATCACTAAGCATCTCCATCCAGCGTCGTTGTCTCATATTCAACTCCTTTTGCTTGAAAACATACCTTAAACTCTTATGATCAGTGAATATGGTAAACTTATTATCATAAAGGTAATGTCTCCAAATCTTAAGAGCAAAAATTATAGCTCCTAATTCTAGATCATGGGTTGAATAATTCTCTTCATGATTCACTAAGTGTCTAAGAAACTGTACCTGCTCTAACCAAAACTCGCACTTTGAAAATTTAGCGTAAAGCTTTTCCTTTCCTAATAGATTTAAAAGTGCGTGCCAATGCTTTGCATGATCCTCTTTACTTTTAGAATAAATTAGAATATCATCTATAAAGACAATTATAAATTTATCCAAATATGGCTTACATATTCGGTTCATCATGTCCATGAATGCAGCTGGGGCATTGGTTAAACCAAATGGCATGACAGTAAATTCATAATGGCCATACCTTGTTCTAAAAGCGGTTTTAGGAATATCCTCTTCCTGTACCTTTAATTGATGATATCCTGACCTTAAATCGATTTTAGAGAAAAATCGAGCTCCTTGCAGTTGATCGAACATATCATCGATTCTTGGTAATGGGTACCGGTTCTTAATCGTGATTTTGTTCAATTCACGGTAGTCAATGCACATACGCATTGATCCGTCTTTCTTTTTAACGAATAAAATCAGTGCTCCCCATGGTGATGAGCTTGGCTGTATGAATCCTTTCTCCAACAATTCGTCTAATTGTTTCTTCAATTCTTGCATTTCTACAGGTGCCAAACGGTAAGGTGCTTTGGCAATTGGTGCTGTTCCTGGTATTAGATGAATTCTGAATTCAACTTCTCTATCTGGAGGTTGCCCTGGCAATTCTTCCGGAAATACATCTGAAAACTGGGATACTACTGGAATATCCTTTAATTCTTTTCCTTTAGTGTCAGTGATTATAGAAATCAAATACACTAATGATCCTTTTCTTATATAACTTGCAGTTTTCATCACAGAGATGAATTTAGTAGATTTGGAAGTTTTATATCCTTTAATTGTGATCTTTTCACCTTTTGGTGAATTTACTTGAATTGACTTTTGATCACATAAAATACTGGCTTTATTGGCTATTAACCAATCCATTCCTAAAACAACATCGAATCCTGCCAGATTCATGGGATAAAGATTTGCAATAAATTTCCGATTTAAAATTTCTATTCTTGCTCCCTGCAAGATTTCAGAAATCCTAACAGTTTCTCCATTAGCTGTCTCTACTAGACATTCTTGTGGCAGTTTAGTTAATGATTGATTAAGTAATTTGCAAAATGAAGTATTAATAAAACTTTGGTTTGCACCAGAGTCAAATAATACTTTAGCAAAAATATCATTAACTAAAAACGTACCAATGATCACATCCGGGATCATCTTTGCTTTTTCTGCCGTTAGAACAAATGCTCTAGCATTTTTGGTATTCTTGTTGTTTATAGCTGGTGCTAATTTCGGGCAATTAGGCTTGATATGACCTTGTTCTCCGCAGTTATAACATATCCTGTTGTTAGCTTTCTTCCTGCAATCTTCTTCCTTGTGTCCCGATATTTTGCAAAAGTTACAGTATATGGAGCATCTTCCTGAATGCTTTCTTTTGCAATTCTTACAGTAAGGTGTAGAGGTAGAACCTATATTTTTCCCACGATTAAAATTTCCAGAACGAAATTCTTGTGTGAGCTTCTGGGTTAGGTTCCTCCTTTGATCCTCTTCTCGGGTACGAACTAATTCATCTGTCAAGGTATTTGCTAGTTCTACAGCTTCTTCTATGGTTTGAGGTCTAGCTGCCTTGACTACGTGTCTTATCTCCCCAATTAATCCCCAGATATAACGAGAGATCAATACTGGTTTGGGTGAAGCAAGAGTTGGCACTATTCTAGCATATTCAAAGAATAGTTTAGTGTACCCCTTACTATCCCACACCAGTCATCCTAATGTTCAGGAATTTGTTTGCTATCTGTTTCTTTTCATTGGGTGGGCAGAATTTCCTTTCTACCTTGTCCTTAAATTCTTCCCATTCCATATTGTAAGTTCAACCACTTCCTCTTGATTGGAGGATAGTGTTCCACCATTCTAGTGCTGAATTCTTAAACAGATTATAAGCAAACATTATCTTATCTTCTTTAGCACACTTGCTTATTCTTAAGACTGCCTCAGTCTTCTCTATCCAGCGTAGGGTTGCAATGGCCCCTTCGTTGCCTGAGAATTCCATTGGTTTACAAGACCAGAATTCTTTATAAGAACAACCGTAAGACACGGTTCTTCTTCTTTTGGGAATAGGCATTTGAAGTACAGGTCCATTGTTTACACTGTTTTCAGGTTCAATTGGTCGCTTGCTATCATGTTTACTCTTGTTATCGGCTTCCCTAACCGTTTGAATAATATATGGCATTGCATCTATTATTCCTTGTGCGACTATGTGTTGGATAGCACTATTATCCACTTGATTTCCATTGTTATTGATGCTTGGATTCTCATTAACCAGGTTAATGTTACTCTGGTTATCATTATTCAGATTTCCTTGATTTCCTTCGTCGGCCATCTGAATTTTAAACATTTACCAATCATTAATAGAATAATTAAGTAGTTTAAGTAACAACCACATAATACACATATTGGTCAAAAACGTCGTGCATTGCGACTTTACTCTTTTTGCTATAGTATGCGTCAAATACACACTAAAACAGAAATTAAAAATTACAATACTACTATGCATCGTTAACCACAGAGTGGGCTATACTACGATAGATTTATTATTATTACATATATATTTTATTTATTATTATTACCAACTTCACCATTTCCTTCACGGGTATGGATTTTCCCCGAAATCCATCTGACGCTCATCGTATTTCCATACGAGTTGTTCTCCTACATACCTCATCCTCTCACTACTTTCTATGATTTCTTCTCCAAAATTTCGGAGTTCTTGCAAATTCTCTGCACTCATTGGGGGTGCAGGTACTGGTATTGGCTCTGGGTACTGAGGTACTGGATTCTCCTGAGGGTATGGATTCTCCAAAATCTCCCTAATGTATTCATCGTTGTCATAATAGGGATCTAGAGGGTCCAAACCTGAATATGTTGTTAAGTTCGGCAAGGTTTCTTCGTGTAAGTGATAGCGTGGCACATAATCTCTAAGATCATCAAACCAGGGATCATAATTTGGATCTAGAGGATTAGGGGCTGGTATTCTAGGTATCTTCCCAGGGTTAAAATCATGCATTTCTACCTCCATCGGTTTGAGTGGGAATTAAAGGTAAGGGTTGTGGGGCTACTAGTTGTTCCAGACTCGGGTCAGCAGCAGTTGTAGCTAAGATATGGAAATTGGCTAGGCTTCTATTAAGCATATCTTGTGTATGGGCATCTGACTCTCGCTTAGCAGCTGCTAGAACTCTTTGCTGTTGCAACTTTCGCATTCTTTTCCTACGCGCAAATGCTTCCTTACTGAACCATCCTCTCTTTTTATGAGGGAATGGCTCTTCCGACTGAGCTTTAAAGGAAAACATCCCTTCTTCCTGATCAGCAGAATACCCAGAAAGGGCAGGCTGGGAAGAGGTACCTTCACTCCTAGGTGAATCAGACAACTGACGACACATGTCTGAGGGTCCTTGATCACTCATACTATAAACTAACAAATAGTCAAATAACACAAAACACATAATCACATAAATTATTTCCTAACACAAAATTTAAAATTTAAGTGTCAGCAGAACACTTCTTTGGCTTAGACCAGTGGCTAGGCTCTGATACCACCTTCTGTCGCAACCCCCGATCCCTTATCTGTCCCGGGAACGGGTGGACGCGAACTCAGAATTTCGGTGGTATCAGTTTGTTAATTTGGCAGCGAAAATTACATCAGGACCGTAGTTAGGAAATGTTTATCAGAGTAAAACCACCATATTTGATATTAATAATCACATGGGTAAAACCCAAGTTTCTTATTACAACATGTTTATAGGGAGAAACCCTATTTTATTAAATTTAAAACATCGTCTTTTAGGTAACTTTTATAGCCACATTTTTCCCAAGCCTTCAGTGCTCTCCAGCTGGCTTTTTACTAATTGGCTGTCACATTGTGTTACCTGAAACGCGTTTTAAAAACATTTTTCAGTGGGAAATACTGGTGAGTGAATCCCAGTTTAATCAAGAAATATTTTATTAATTAACACAGTATTGAGAGCGATCACATTGTTTATTTCTACACAATTACTCATTCAGTACTGTCAATCCTGACTGGTGGGTCATATTACACATTGGCTAACTCGTCATCCAATGGTAACGTGTTCCACATTTTGTATACAAAACCCCAACATACCGGCAGTAATTGAAGAACTACAAAGACTCAATCACCGCTTAATCACATTGTAAAACATTAAGGTTTTGTAAAATATTACAAAAAGTTTAACAAAAATAGGATAAACTCACATTGCTATCTTAGACTTTGCGTAAGGGTTTCCTGGGATTAAGCTATAATTTACACAAATGCACATAGGTTAGTATAATAACCCTTTGATAATATTAATGATACCCTCCCCGAGACGGTATTCCAACAACTACGTCGGGCAGAACCACGACAATTGTTACGAAACCCTAAATCAATCGGGGAGTGTATCTAATACGAAACTAGGGTTATAATACTTACAACAGAGCAGAACCTCGCTAATTAGGGGGTATAATACCCGCGTATTATGCCTAATACCAGAATTTGAGATTGAGAAATGATTTTTGAACGATTTCTGGTTGAACCCGATGGCTCCTTTGTATAGTGCTGATATCTGACTCTCTCGCGGCCCGCGTAAGAATAGCCTAAGGGCTACGCGGCCCGCGTCAAAGCTAGTCAATGGACTAGCTTGTCCGGCTCATCAGGTAGGTCCGCCACGATGATGAAACGTGTCATCACCGGGTTGCGCCACTATCTTGATCTCACGCGGCCCGCGTAAACTAACGGGGGGTCTTACGCGGCCCGCCTGGACTTAAAATTCACATAAATCAGATGTTAACCTTGATACCGCCCGCGTAAGGGTTGGGGTGGGTCTACGCGGCCCGCCTCAACTTAAATAATAAATTTTTAATTATTTTAAATACTATCTAATGTATTTCGGGCTCGGTTTTCACATACGGGGTGTATTTTAAGACATATTGGGACATTTTAAAATATACTAGGGTGTCGGAAATATTATGAGGGTGTCGGTTTTATTTGAGGATTGTTACACTTGTGATGAACTTGGATTGAATGAACAAGGCTTGACAATGGTGGTGGTGTGGTGGATGTGGTTCGGCCGAGAATGGGCAAGAGGGGAGGAGATGAGTGGTGTGTGTAAGTATGTGAAAGATGATGAGAGTCGAATCTTCTGATAACCATGTTTATGTATAACCCATTGGATAATATGTTCTCAAAGTACAATACAAGATCTCCTACTAAATCAAAGTGAATCAAGGGAAGATCAAGTAAAAATCTTAGTGGTGGGCCACCTTGTGACCGTCCCAACAAGGGGGGGGGGGTATTAGTTGTGGTTTAATGGTAAGTTATGTTAACTAGTTAGAAGTTAAGTGTAATGTTTAGTGTTTATGCATACTATGTGTTATACAGTGTGTTAGGGTGTTCGGGGATCATAACTAGCTCAGAAACATTAAAACAATGCTTCTAGTATAATCTTGATGTGTCGGGTAGTGTCCAGTTGTTCGGTTAGATACCGGTTCGTTAAAGTGTCAAACTATACCGTTTAGTGTTCTTTATGTACCCTTTTGTGACACTTTTAATTCCCGACACTTAGGAAAGTTTCAGGACCACTTAGTCATATTTTTGCATGAAACTAGCTTGTTAAAAAGCTGATTTTTGCTGATTTATGCAGAATTCTGCACTTTATGTGGGTTTTAGGCACTTTTTGGCACTTTAACTATCACTAAGGCTGGCAAATCGTGTCTTAACAGGTTTAACAGGTTTCTGACGGCGCGCACAACATAAGTTTCAAACATGATTACGACTCGTTTAACTACTTTCTACCTCATGTTTATAAAACAGTTTTATGTTTTATGTACAAAGATGAATAAATGATAGATCCTAACATTGTAATTTTAATTATTTTAAAAATTAAAAAAGTCAAAGGGTGTATTTTTCAGTCAAACAGGTCTAATCGTGTCTTAACAGGTACCCAATTGCCAGCCCTAACTATCACTTAGAAAAGCAGTTTTGTGGTCCTTACTTCCCTACACACTATACTAGTGTAGTACTTGGTTTCTGGCTCATACTGGGTCTCAAAACAATGTCTGTCTATGTACTGAACCCCGTCAGCATATTCCTGTTTTATCCGTTAACTGTGCTTTGTGCATCATGTATGTCGATATGGTTTGTATGTAAATATGATGTGACATTATGCAATATGTGATGCACATGTAAGTATGATGCAGTAATCAGAAAACAGTCATTTGTAATCCAGCACAGTCATTAAGCACTAATCATGGTTAATTAAATTGTACGGATACCTAGATTTTTTACGGTTGTCACATTCTCCCCCTGTTAAGAAAATTTCGTCCCGAAATTTAAGCTCTGCTACTAGCTGCAGGGGAGTTTGGGAACAAATGCGGGTATTTTGCTTTCATACTATCCTCACGCTCCCAAGTAAACTCTGGGCCGTGTTGCGCGTTCCATCGAACCTTGACGAGTTTAACACTGCTCCTACGCGTCTTGTTAACCTTCCAATCAGTAACCTCAACAGGTTCTTCGGTAAAGTGGAGCGTGTCGTCAATGTGAACTTTTTCGGCAGGAATGACAACTGTTTCTTGAGTTGGACTCTTTTTCAGATTAGATACATGAAATGTATCATGAACGCCATTCAGTTCTGCGGGTAGATCCAACTTGTAAGCTACAAGACCAATCCTCTCTAGGATTTTGAACGGTCCAATGTTTCGCGGGTTCAACTTTCCACGCTTCCCAAAGCGTGCTACACCCTTCCAGGGTGAGACTTTTAGTAAAACCATGTCTCCCACTTGAAACTCCAAAGGTTTCCTTCTTCGGTCCGCATAGCTCTTCTGTCGATCACAAGCCGCCTTAATGCGCTCTCGGATCTGTATATTCTTGTCTGTCGTCTCTTGAACCAATTCGGGACCAACAAGCTGTCTATCACCCGCGTCTGCCCAGCATAACGGTGATCGACACTTGCGTCCGTAGAGAGATTCAAACGGTGCAGCTTGAATGCTTGCATGGTAGCTGTTGTTATATGAGAATTCAACCAATCGTAAGTGAGTGTCCCAACTGCCACCCAAGTCCATAACGCAAGCACGCAACATATCTTCCAGCATTTGAATCGTTCGTTCACTCTGGCCATCCGTTTGTGGGTGAAATGCAGTACTCAGGTTCAACTGAGAACCAAAGGCTTCTTGGAAGGATTGCCAAATCCTTGACACAAATCTTCCGTCTCTATCAGAAATAATTGAGAGAGGCACTCCATGACGTGCCACTATCTCTCTGAGGTAAAGCTCAGCTAGCTTACCTGTGTTATCTTTTTCCCTGATCGGTAGAAAGTGTGCAGATTTTGTCAGACGGTCTACAATTACCCAAATCCTATCATGACCTCTGGGTGTCTTTGGCAACTTTGTTATAAAATCCATTGAAATCTGCTCCCATTTCCCATGGGTATTTCAGGTTGTTGCAGAAGACCTGAAGGCTTCTGATATTCGGCTTTTACTTTGGCACAGGTCAAACATTTGCCAACATACGTTGCAACATCACCTTTTAATCTTGGCGACCAGTAGAATTCCTTCAAGTCATGGTACATCTTATCCGATCCTAGATGGATCGAGTACCTTGATTTGTGAGCTTCATCAAAAATAACGTCTCTAAGACCACCAAAGAGGGGAACCCAAATTCTTCCCAAGAAACACAATGTTCCATCCTCCTTGGGTATCAACTATTTCTCCATCCCACGGAGATATTCATCTTTAAGATTCTCCTTTTTAAGAGCTTCTTTCTGCGCAGCACGAATGCGCAACGAGAGGTCTGTCTGTATAATCATTTCCAAAGCCCTAACCCTTATGGGCTTAATCCTTTCTTTTCGACTTAAGGTGTCCGCTACCACGTTCGCCTTCCCTAGGTGATACTTGATTTCACAATTATAATCATTTAACAACTCAACCCATCGTCGTTGTCTTATATTAAGCTCCTTTTGATCAAATATATGCTGCAGGCTCTTGTGATCAGTAAAGATCGTACAACGGGTACCATACAAGTAATGTCGCCAGATCTTCAAAGCAAACACCACAGCGCCTAGTTCCAAATCATGTGTGGTGTAGTTCTTCTCGTGAACTTTTAGCTGGCGCGAAGCGTAAGCTATAACCTTCTGTCGCTGCATCAGCATGCATCCTAATCACTGGCGTGAGGCGTCACAGTACACCACGAAGTCATCGGTGCCTTCGGGTAGGGATAAGATGGGTGCATCACAAAGCTTGTTCTTCAGTAGCTGAAAAGCTTCCTCTTGTTTATCTCCCCATTCATACTTCTTGTCCTTTTGAGTGAGGGAGGTCAAAGGTTGAGCGATTTTCGAAAAATTCTCAATAAATCTACGGTAATAACCATCCAAACCTAGGAACTGACGGATCTCGGTTGGCGTTTTCGGAGACTCCCAATTCTTGATCGCCTCGATCTTTGTGGGATCCACATGAATTCCATTTCCGTTTACCACGTGACCAAGGAACTGAACCTCACGTAACCAGAACTCGCATTTTGAGAACTTTGCGTATAACTTCTCTTTCTTAAGCAGCTCTAAAATAGCTCTTAGGTGTTGTTCGTGTTCTTCCTTCGTCTTCGAGTAGATCAAAATATCGTCGATAAACACAATCACAAATTTATCGAGATATGGCTTGCAGACTCTATTCATCAAATCCATAAACACTGCTGGCGTGTTTGTCAAACCAAACGGCATAACCAGGAACTCGTAGTGTCCATATCGAGTTCTGAAGGCAGTCTTTGGAATACTCTCCTCTTGAATTCTCAACTGGTGATAACCTGATCGAAGATCGATCTTTGAGTAAAAACTCGAACCTTGTAGTTGATCAAACAGCTCATCAATACTTGGCAAAGGATACCGATTCTTAATGGTCAACTTGTTTAGCTCTCGGTAGTCGATACACATGCGGAAACTACCGTCCTTCTTCTTGACGAACAGCACTGGAGCTCCCCAAGGCGAGAAGCTTGGTCTGATAAATCCCTTGTCTAAGAGTTCCTGAAGTTGAGTTGACAGCTCTTGCATCTCGGAAGGCGTAAGTCGATAAGGTGCCTTAGCTACAGGCGCAGCGCCTGGAACTAAGTCAATGTGAAATTCGACTTGTCGCTGCGGCGGTAATCCTGGCAAGTCTTCGGGAAAGACTTCAGGATATTCCTTCACAACTGGGATGTCTTCTAGCTTTGGCTCAGCGGCTTCCTTGTCCACAATGTGTGCCAAGAAGGCAACACATCCTTTCTGCAAACACTTTCGGGCTTTCAAACAACTGATGATCCTTAGGGGCGTATCGTACTTCTCTCCATGTGTCACAATCGTTTCTCCACTCGCCATTGGAATGCAAATGACCTTCTTGTGGCATACGATCTCTGCTTGGTTGCTCGACAGCCAATCCATTCCGACTACCACGTCAAAGCTTCCCAACTCGACTGGCAGAAGATCAAGCGTAAACTCGTGCTCTCCCAGTTCTATTATGCAACTTCTAATCACTTCATTCGCTTCTACTAGCTTCCCATTAGTTAGCTCGATCGAGTACAGAATATCTAGCTTACTAGCTACTAACCCAAGCATTTTCTTAAACTCTAGTGATACAAAGCTATAATCGGCACCAGTATTAAACAGTACAGATGCAAAGCGATGGTTGATAGGGAACGTACCCGTGACTACGTTTGGATCTTGGCGAGCTTCCCTCGCTCCTATGTTGAAAACCCTTCCCTGAGCTTGATTGAGCTTTGGGCACTCTCTCTTGAAATGCCCCACTTCTCCACAGTTAAAGCAACCTGGTCCCTGACCATTTCCATTCCCATTACCCTGATTGTTGTTTTAGTTGTGATTTCCACTTCCATCTTGGTTTCCAAAATTACCACGATCACCATTACCGCCATTTCCTCCTTGAGGGCGGTTTCCATACCCATTTCCACCACGGTTATTGTTTCCATTGCCATAACCTCTCTGGCCACCATGACCAGTACTAACCCAGCACGTCTCCTTCGAGTGACCAACCTTTCCACAAGACTCGCATTTTCCAGCTCGGCATCGTCCATTGTGATGCAGCTGACACGCATCGCATTTGGGCAAGGTGCCCATATACCCTTTCCTTTGTTTTCAGCACCAGTTTTGACCTTGGCTGGTGCGTTTGCCTCTTCCTTCTTGTTAGCACTGCTGGTACCCTTCTTAAAATTTGAGAACTTCCTTTTGTTCTCACTTGATGACTCAATGTGAGTCTCCTTCTTCTTTTGGTCAGAAATCAAGAACTTGTTCAACCTGATTGCTTCATCAGTTAGTGCTACACTCAGATCAATAGCCTCGGTGATCGTAGCAGGCTTCGACGTCATCACCATACTCATAATTTGAGGTGCCAACCCCCAAATAAAACACTCGATGCGCTTGAATTCTGGATTAACCATGTATGGTACAACGCGAGATAGGTCGTTAAATCTCTGCACATACTCCGCAATCTTGGGGCCATCCATCTTGAGGTTCCAAAACTCTGTTTCCAATTTTTGAATTTAAGCCCTGGAGCAATACTTCTTGCGCATGAGTTCCTTCATTTCAGCCCAAGTCAAAGCGTATGCTGCTGCCTCTCCTAGAGTTTGAACTTGGAGATTCCACCATGAAAGAGCTCCGTCTAAGAACAATCCGGAGATGTAGGTGACTTGGTACTCCGGCGCACATTTACTCATTCTTATCACAGAATCAGTCTTCTCCGTCCATCTAACAAAGGCCACAACACCCCCGGTGCCGTCGAAATTCAGAGGCTTACAGTCTAAGAACTGCTTATAGGTACAACCTGTACAAGCAACATCATTCACAGAAAGCATTAACGAACGCACATGGAATATCCAAATGTAACGTAATGTGTCTCAAACGACTTAAACATTACCATGAGGTGGGTTACTTCCCGAGGTACCCCCGCTTTGCTCAGAGCGCAGGGTCTCGTGCTGTGCTATCGCTTGTGAAATCCGTTCTTGTAATTCGGCCTCTGTAGTGGGCAGCCGAGTTTCTCTTCGAGGAGGCATCTTCTAAAAGAATATTGTATTGGTCAGGTCATAATAAGTATAATAAGTACATGACATGTATACGTAATCGCATTTATCAATGCAAGTAAGCATATAACATTACATCCATATTACCAATGAATAATGCAACCATGTATATAATGAGAATATCGCGATTGAGCTTTCATATATCAATGACCACAAATACAGTTTTACAAGTTCATCAAATGTATCATATCATAACACAAGGGACTACAGGGTCACACCACCCTTGTCCAAAATATCCATCGGTCTACAACAGTTATATACACAAAAAGTGGTCTTCAAAAAGTCTTCTCAATCTGGGCTCAATAGCGACACTCTCATCAAAAGTGGTCTACCAGCATAAGACCAAAAACCAACTATGCTGATGGTGGTGGAGGAGGAGGTGGAGGAACGAAAAGTAATCTGCGCACGTGCGCTAACTCCTCCTCACGAGCATGAACGCGACGCAACAGATAGCTAATCTGCTGCTCCATAGTAAGAAAACGAATGTCAAAATCTGGGTATGGCAGAAGAGGAGCAGGTGGAGTCGCGAAGGGTGACTGACATGTACAAGGTGGAGGACGTGGAATCCTCTCTAACTCCATGACTCTACGGCACAAAATCTCCTGTTGAAGCTGCAAGGACAGGAGCAGCTCATCTCTCGTGTAACCAGTGTAGTGGAAGGGATGGTATGGATCAGAGACTGGCATAGTGTTAGGCGAAAACCATATAAGTGGCTCGCCTGATGGTGCAGAAACAAATTGAGTAGCAGGTGTAAACTGTGGCATGAAAGGAAAAGCTGCTGACACGTGAGGAATATGACCAGGCTGCTGACTGGACGAGCCTTCCCCTGGACGGGGTGGAGGGATATCCTGTAAGAGTGTGATCGGCAAGTCAGTGTGGTGTATATCTGACACATGAGGGTGAAACGGGGCAACGTCAACAGGTGTATGTGAGGGTGCAGGTAGGGGAGTAACAGGCTCAACAAAAGGGGGCAAGTCATCATCATCCTCTATCCACCCATTGCGGGTGAATGCATAACGGGGATCTATCTGGTCAGCAAAAGGAACATGGTCAGCGGGTGCAGGCATAGGGTCCGGTAAAAGTGGTGCATCAACAGGTGTGCCAAAAGGTACAGGGTCATGCCCAGGTAGAGGATCATGAGCAGGTATAGGCTCGGGTGCAAGTATAGGCTCAGGGTCGGCTGGTGCTAGCTCAAGATCAGCGGGTACATCAAAAAGCTGATCGTCGGGAACGAAGTCAATCTCATGCTCGGGATCAATGTCAGGATCGAACTCATCATCAAACTCAAAGTCTTATGGAGGAACAGGTGCGGCAGACATAGCTGTGTCAGAGTCAGAATCAGTGGGATAACGCTGCAATCCCAATGCGTGCAAAGTAGTGGATGACACAGACTCGAAAGAATCAGGAACAGAATGATCAGATGAAATCTCAATGATAGGCATCTCAATAAGTGGAACAACAACGACATCATCGACTGGAGCTCCATCACCCTGGGCATCCTCAGGGGGACCCTCAATAAAAAGATCGACATCATCGTCAGATGGTGCGTAGTCGAGTGTTATATATATTAGGTGTATATTTTAAGCCCTTTTAACACTTATTTTAGCCAAGTTTTAAATTTATAAAACACGATATTTACTAACACTAGACACACATATGGGCAAGTGCACCCATCGTGAACGTAGTATAGTGTTGGTAAGATACCGAGGTCGTCCAAGGACACAAGAGCTTTTAGTACCGGTTTATCCTCAACGTCTAATCAAAATAAAAAGTTTAGAAAAATGTTTTTAAACTAAGAAAAATAAAAACTAACTAAAATGCTGAAAATAAAATAAAAAGAAAAACAGATAGACAAGATGAATCACTTGGTTCCGACTCGTATCTAGTATAACCTTTGATTATTTCTGCACTTTTGCACATAATTAAGAGATTATCTTAGTTATTGTAGTAGGCCCCTCTTTTGAAGGTGACGTTACCCTCACCCCAGTAGTTTGAGTCAGCAAGGATACAATCCTAAAAGGGTGGATTATTGGAAGATAATTAATTAAGTTATTAATGCAATATTATGGTAGGCCCCGCTTTTGGCGGTGACGTTACCCTCGGCTAAGTAGTCTGAGTCAGCAGGGATACAGTCCTAAATAGCCGGGTTATAGTATTAATAGTAGTTAACTTATGAGGGGATCAAAGAGTTTGGACCCCCGCCATCCAATACCGTTAAGCATTGAAGGAGGTCCTACTAAATTTGACCCAGGTCCATTGCAGGACCTCTAAATGCTGAACAATGGCAAGACCTTTACCAAACCGTTCCCTTAACCCCCGACCAGGTAGCCAACATACCTCCATATAGACCGTGGAGATATGAATGGTGAAAATCTTTTATTTTATATAGACAGTAAAATAATGCCAAGACACCACGGACAAACGATAAGGAAAGATCACCTTCAACATAAGTAACTAGTTATTAAAGTCATTAATACAAAACCAAATAAAAAGTGCAAAAGATTAGAAATAAAAAGTATTATACTAGACACTTTGTCTTCACCAAGTGATGTAAGAGACTTAGGCAAACATGGCCTTGATTGTCAAGAACTCTTACGATCAATCTTGGATCCCGAGACGACTCACACACTCTACGATGGACAATGGATGATGGTGGTGGATGATGGTGTTATGGTGGTGGTGGGTGGTGGGTGAAGTGTGAGAGAGGTGGTGTGCCAAGGGATGAGTTGAAATGAAACCAAGCACTCCTATTTATAGGCTGAACAGAAGGCTGGGCACGGCCCCGTGTCCGCTGGACACGCCCCCGTGCCTGTCTGTGTTGGATCGTGTATGTGACCCTTAAAGTCAGTTAAGGTAGTTCAACATCATGTGTAAAGGCGGAATCAATGCACATAACGTCAAAAACAGCTCTAATCCTTTTAACTCTTCTTTTCTGATTAATATTCGTGTGCTTTTACAATAAGATCTGATAAAAATCCGGCAGCACCTCCCTACTGTTCCAACCGTTCCGTTTGAAATGAAACTAGCACACACCTATATATAGGCATGAGACCCTTCCGTTTGAACTTACCCTTCCGTTTGAACTTAACATAATCAGTTTCAAACAACCAATTCAAACGGAACCCTCATGTTTCAAACGGAACCCTCATTCAAACTATAGTTTCAAACGGAACCATCTTTAAACTCTTCCTAAAATCAAACCTAAACCCTAATTTGACTTTTAAGTTCCAATCTTGACTTTCTTGATATAAGACTTGATGAAGATGAAGTCAACAGACATTCTTGTGCATCAACAGACTCCCCCTTGGATGTTGACGTAGTCTTCAGATCCTGAGTCTTCAGTCTTAGTCTTTTCTCTAACTCTGTCTTCACATCATAAACATTCTTCACAGGTTTAGAATCACAACCTGAATCTAACTTCCATCTTCCCTTTGACTGTTGATCCAGACCCCCTCTTTCACATACTCCCCCTCTCGATATGCTAGAATTTGAGATGTCTGGTTCAAGCTTTGAAATTTAGCTTCCGTGGGAATTCCTGAAACCTGCATATTCTCTACCACAACATAAGTTTCACAAATTTATAACACTTAGATTTAAAAACTTACTGGTAGAATACATTCATCCAACAATCTGTAAAGTTACATCAAGTTCAAATAAATGACCTTGATTAACTAAAACCTCAAACTTTCAAAAACATTTGTATATAACATTCAAAGTTTTCAACAAATTCTCCCAACCCAATTCATTATGTTTAGCACTTGGAATTTTGAATAGCAGCTCTTCAACATCAGTTTTCGAAATTTTTTTTGAATTTTCAAAATTTTATGCTAAAACACTCCGAAAATCTTTTTGGATTTTTGATCTTGACAGAAATGCAGTAAAGAAATAAATACAAACAATATTTTTGTGAGTTTGTGTAAAAGGATCATATCAGTTCATGAGACCAATCACTGGCACCGTTAAGCTTTAATCATTTTAAGCTCTAAACGATTCACCTCGATTGTCAATATACTGATCCATCTTAAATTCCCACACAAATTTCAATTTACTCAGGATACGATTTAGATGAATTAAGAACTTAGCTCATTCATGTGTCCCACCTCTTGAATATACTCCCGTATCCAGAATCCCAATAATCAGTCTTATAGGTGAGAATACTACAATGATATCTGTATATAATTTAGGTATGCGAGGGCCGAGGGATCTCAGATCGATACTTCCGTATACGCAGAGAGATATCAGCTTCGACTTTTCAGTGTGTCCCCTTTAGAGGATCTTTTTGCTTACAACAGCAGCATTTATCAATTTTATTGTTTCAGCATGCTGAGGGTTTAATGCTGTGTTTCAAGCATTGCAGCAAGTATTAGCCAGGGACTAGGTCAGAACTACCGTTCAGCAGAAGTCCCGGAATAATACCCCAGACATCATTGAGTATAAAAACCTAGTATATCAGATTAAGAGACCTTTCAAACGAGATTTCAGGGGTTACCTATATATCCAAGTAGTGTTCCCCACGAATTCACAAGTTTGAATTTTAGGTTAATATCCCGAATAAATCTACTAAATGTGCGAAAACCTATCGACACATCATCAGTGAGACCGTTTATCACATTTGACATTTCATATCTTTAGCATGCTGTGATAGTTCACTGATTTACTATCATTTCCTCTTTTTCACAACAAAACTCATTTTCAATTTTCAATGTTTTTGAAATTTTCAAATTTTCTAATTTTTTTAAAAATTTTTCTCCCCCTAAAATCAAAATATGTTTCAATTTTGATTTTCTGGGAAAATTTGAAAACAAACTATACAATAAACGTGACAAACTGATATCGAATCGCTTCAATTCGCCATTCACTCGGCATAAACAATCAGAACTCCCCCTGACAACAAACTATTTTCCCATTTAGATTTCAAAACACTTAAGTTTGTTTTAATCAAAATGGTTTTTCCGGAAAATTAGTTTTGTTTGTCTTTTCACAAACTCGGGGTTTCATCACATTGTTCTTTTTCAACTATTTTAAAGAATTAACAATTAAGACCCTTGACAATAACAAACACTAGTAGAAAATCAAGTACAACTTAATGTCCCTGATTTACCACTTGTAAATCGAAATATCACAGTTACCATCCTGTGAAATTCTCAAGAAAGATGCCGATTCCTGTTCCACACTTACCAACCTGGGAACTCCGGCAAGTCAGGTTTTTCTATTTGAAAAGATTCACCCAAGCCTGACCAGCCTTGGGTTTGACAGTTTTTACCTCAACAGATGGCTCTTCTGGTTTTGACAAACCAGAATCATTGCCTGAACATGGCTTGTCTGACTTTGACTTATCAGATTCATTGCCTGATGGTGGCTTGTCTGACTTTGATACATCAGATTCATCACCAACCATTTTCTTCTTCTCCTTTTTCTCTTTTGTCTTCAGATTTGCCTCTGAAGAATTCAATTTACTTGTCTTTGCAATCAAGTTAGTTGATTCATCAGAACTCTTATTCAATTTGTCCGGTGAACCCGAAGACAAAATTTTCTCGAGATACTCTCTCGCCTTCTTCCTTTTCTTTCGCAGTCTGTCTTTCTGCCCCTGTGAAAGTTTAACTTTCTTTTCTTGAATTGTCTGATCCTGAACTTTAGGTTTTAGAACCTTCTGTTCATGGGGCTTGACGTTGACTGGCTTCTTTGCCATTCTTTGAGATTCAACCCTCGATCTTCCCATTGATCTCCTTGGGCAGTCTCTGGCAATGTGTCTTCTGATTTGGCAGTTATAGCATCTTCTCATCTCATAACTCCAATTCTGGCAGTTAACAGCAATGTGTCCTCGAATACCACAAGAGTAACACACTCTGTTATCGTACCATTCACCACTTTCACACCAAAAACTTAAATCATAGCATTGTCTGGCTTTGTGGTGATTATCACTCCTCCTGAAAACT
This sequence comes from Helianthus tuberosus, assembly GCA_030545235.1. NCBI lineage: Eukaryota > Viridiplantae > Streptophyta > Magnoliopsida > Asterales > Asteraceae > Helianthus > Helianthus tuberosus. The sequence goes on along the minus strand of CM060429.1, from coordinate 61,546,951 downwards.
GGATTTGGCTTTGAAGCACTGTGGTCAAACCTGCACCACTTATTACCAACATTTTGTGAGTTTTCATTTTTAGATTTTTGTGATTTTTCAAAATGATTGGATGACTTATCTGATGAGCTTTTATTTTCACTTTTAGGATATTTCAAATTTGTATCTTTTTGTTTCTGTTCTACACTCTTCTTAACAGGTTTTTGTTTAGAACATTCACCTATTTCAGTAGATTGCAAAACAGTATTTTTAAATTTTTCTTGTAAATCTAAAAATATTTTTCTTTTCTTTTCTTTTTCATCATCAGATATTTCATCACAATCTTCAATTTTGACTTTGACTTTGTCAAAATTTGTGACATTGTCACTTATTGAAACAGAATTAATCGGTTTTGGACAAACATATGATGCAGAAGTCACAAAACCTTTCAATTTATTCTCTAAAACTTTGATTTTCTTTCTATCACCTTCTGCTTCTTTTTCAAGTCGTATAATCGTCTGACGATGGGAATTTATTACCTTTTGCTTTTCAATATTGTTCTTGCTAAAAACAGATCTCCCATCTTCAAGAATCTTTATTTGACTTTGAAAATCTTTTTCAATTTTTACTTTTTCATTTTCAAAACTTTTGATTTTATCTTGAAAAACAGAATTTTCATTTTCCAAAACTTTTATTCTATTATCAAAAATTGTTTCTCTATCTTTTAAAGCCTTATTTTCTAATTTTGCCCAGAACACTTTTTCATGTTCTAAAGTGTTTAGCTTATTCTCAAAATCTTTGTTTTCTAATGACAAACTCTCAACATTCTTCAAAAGTTTGTCATTTTCAGATTTTAGTTTTTCGCAGTTCAAGCGCAAATCCAAAATCTGTTTATCATCAGCTTTCTTCTCGTCTTTCAAAGCTTTGTTTTCCAATGTCAAATTCTCCACATCTTTCAAGAGATTGACATTTTCTGTTTCGGATTTTTCGCATTTCAAGTATTTTCCATTCATCTCTCCATTATTAGCTTCTTTCTTTGAAATTACTTCCTCAAAAACCTGCTGTTTTTCCGTAACAGCTTCTTGCTTAATTTCTTCAATTTCTTCAACATCTGCTGCCTTTTGATTTACCTTTTTCGCAGCAAGTTTATTCTTGAGCTCATCAATTTTTTCTGCAAAAGAATCATTAACCATTTCAGATGAAAATAACTGTTTATAAAACTCAAGTTTCTCAAGTTCTTTGCTATCATCATCACACTCTTCATCAGATGAGTATGAATGATCAAAAACTGGAACTTTTTCTGAAATATCTTCTGAAACTTTTTCATCTTTTTCAGAACTAACTTCAAAACTTTTTTCTATTTTATCCACAACAATTTTTGAATCAACAATTTTTGAATCCTTGTTTATTGAAAATGATTTTCTAGAATTTTGTTTTCCGGCAAGAATATCAATAATATCCATTGAATTATTGTTAAAAATATCATCTGCAAAGGAACGACCATATTCATCATCACTATCCATATTTAGATAACAGTTTTCACAATGTCAATCACTTTCAAATGAAATTATCCTGCTCAAACAAAATCGCCTTGAATCACCTGCAAACAAACAAACAAACAATCAGTTCATACGGACTGAATACGTAACAGTGAATTTGATGAAGAAATCAATCTAAGACTCGTTGTCGAAGATTTGCGGATTCAATCCAAAATTGTTCAAGTGAAATCACTAAACGAATAGACCGCACAAAATGATGTTCGAGAACTGGATCGTCAATTATGAATCTTGGGCCACTAGATCACTTTTGTATGATTGGGCCGTTCAAGTAGGTGGACAACTTCACAATAATATTGACAAAACAAACACACAACACAAATTGATTCACCAACTAATCATTCAATTTGGGCCTTTTAAATGATAAACCACTGTGATTGGACCTTACTTGTTAACCAAACAAATCAATTTCAATTTTCAATTTTCAACAAAACAAACCGACAATTAAATGTAATGGTAAGATCAATTAAATGTGTCAATTTCAAAACTTCCTGTTATCGATTAAAAACAAATCACATGCTATCCTTGACTTTATGTCGCATGCACATATTGAAATTCATAAACTGCCGACAACATTAAATGTATATAGAATTCTATTTGACCGTTTAACGTGTATTGTAGTCTGACACTTCTCGATGATAATTAATATCCGACAACTTCAAATTAATACGTCACATGGGTCAGTAATATTAATTCTTTCACATGTGCCGCTCACTTGTTTAATTGTTCAATATCACCTGATTGAACCGCTCAAACAAAAGTATATGCACACTGACACACTACATGTGATTTATTTTTTATTAGACTGACAATAGTTATGTTTACGTTGTAATGACCAAGATATTCAAACGACCTGCTTCAAACGACAGCTGTTCAAATGACAAAGTTCAAACGACTGCTGTTCAAACGACAAAGTTCAAACGATAAACATTTCAAACGATAGTTCAAACGATTGGTTTGTTTTCAAACGATAGTGTATTTTCAAACGATTACTTCAAACGATTGGTCAGTTTTCAAACGGTGACGTCAGCAAAACGCGAATATTTTCAAACGGTCTGAATGATTTCAATCTGTTTTAGGACGAATTTCGATTTCAAAATTTCAAGGATTAGTTAATAGTCAATTTCGTTTGATATGTGATCGTTTCAAGTCATTTTAACCACGAGAACTAGTTAAAATCAGAAAAGAAAGGTAGAAATGAGATAATCCGATGATTTCAAGCTGTATTCGGTATGAACTCCTCGTCCTGAGCTCTGATACCACTTGTTGGATCGTGTATGTGACCCTTAAAGTCAGTTAAGGTAGTTCAACATCATGTGTAAAGGCGGAATCAATGCACATAACGTCAAAAACAGCTCTAATCCTTTTAACTCTTCTTTTCTGATTAATATTCGTGTGCTTTTACAATAAGATCTGATAAAAATCCGGCAGCACCTCCCTACTGTTCCAACCGTTCTGTTTGAAATGAAACTAGCACACACCTATATATAGGCATGAGACCCTTCCGTTTGAACTTACCCTTCCGTTTGAACTTAACATAATCAGTTTTAAACAACCAATTCAAACGGAACCCTCATGTTTCAAACGGAACCCTCATTCAAACTATAGTTTCAAACGGAACCATCTTTAAACTCTTCCTAAAATCAAACCTAAACCCTAATTTGACTTTTAAGTTCCAATCTTGACTTTCTTGATATAAGACTTGATGAAGATGAAGTCAACAGACATTCTTGTGCATCAACAGTCTGACACTCTCTCTCTTCATTAATTGTAATTCGCAATTACAATTAATGTGCCTGCTGTACTTTCGCCACGCCCCCGTGTTCACTGGACACGTCCCGTGGTGGGCAATAGAAGCTTCTATAGGTTTGTCTTTTCTGCTGCTTCTTGGGCACGGCCCCGTGCTGGCTGAGCACGGGGCGTGTTCAGTCTTCTGCCTTCTCTATTTTGCTTGGGAAGATGCCGTTGAGGGGTCGGGCAGTCCACTTATGTTACTTTTCTTGTATTTATGTTAGATTTAGCTGTCTTTTTCCTTCTTTTGTGAATTTGAGCTCATTTAATCCTGAAAATACAAAAGGAAGACAAAAACACTCTTTTTCCAACATTAGTACTTAAAAAGGGTTAGTTTTATGCCTCATTTGATGTAATTTATATGTTGCATTTTACACACATCATCAGACGAAGCATCAAAAGGCAAATCCTCGAGAGGAAATGCAGCAAGGGGCAAAGGAGCGAGGATCGGAACAAGAAATGGATCCTCGTCAGGTAACCCATCAGCTAGCTATCATCGCCAAAATCTGGCAAAGCAAAAGGCTGAAAGTCATCATCATTGTCGCTCTCATTGTCAGAGGTGAAAATCTCAGGGTCCGGGACAATCTCATCGTCCGAAACTATGGCCATAGGGTCTACAGTATCTGACAGCTCACTCTCGAATGAGGACATGGTGTCTGTAATCAAAACAATCACAACATATGCACATACATCAACAATCATCAAATAAGCATGTAAGTAGTAACAATGTAAGCATGTATTCATCCTAGTATTCCCAGACTATCCCACCCAGCCTCTCAGACTGAACTACCTAGTCTCTCAGACTAAACCTCCCTAGTCTCTCAGACTGTCCCAACTAGTCTCTCAGACTGAACTACCCAGTCTCTTAGACTGAACTATAAGCATAAACTTTGAAAAATGTTTCGTGTCTTTTGTTTGTAAAAAATGTTTGTCTCCTGGATCTGGGCGTTTTGTGTATGCAATGAAAACATGTTTGTGAAAACGCTTTCGTGAGAGCCCTAATGATCATAGTCTAGACTCGAGAGAGAATCCTAGTTCGCTACGATCGAAGCTCTGATACCAAGCTGTCACACCCTGACTTTTGCGGAAGTGTGATTATGGTGTGACTTCTTAATACCATAGCATTCAATCATAACAACGCTATATGATAAAACCATTAGATGTTCATCCATGAATTAAGTTTGAGAATAACACAACATAATTGTCTGAAAACGTTGACACCAAATTCAAATTACAAACCACAATATGTTTAAATGAGTTCACGAAGACTCGACAAAAGACCTTAGATAATACCGAGTTTAGAACCATGTATCTCGTCCAGGATTAAGATACATCTCCTAAACCCTAATGACTTTGGATGACATCTTTTATTCATGACGCAGCTTGAAAACATGCAAACACCTGCCAGATCCACTTAGTTCCCTGAAATACATGTAATTTGAAAACATCAACAAAAGTTGAGCGAGTTCATGTGTTTGTGTATATGTATGTATAAAACCTTTGTAAACCGTGTATGTATGTATGTTTGTAAATCCCGGTATGAAAGCAAACAAGGAAAAGATCACCAATGGTTTGCAAGGCCACTGATATGTGTGACGGCGTAGGAAGGCTCAAACCTAGCAAATTTGTACCGGGCTTCCGGCTGGAAGACATAGTCACCCTATGGGCCACCCTGGTCCTCATGGGTGTGGGCTCGCTACACCCAAATAGATCTATCACTCATGCCCCTCGGTCCTTATACGAGGATTAATGGTCTCAAGTATGCGCCTACCCATTCACATGATCTATGGTACTTTCCTAGGCTAACCATACCAATTGTATTTGTATGTAATCCTTTTGTAACATGTATTTCACCCCCGAAGTTAATAAACAAAACAGTTTAAAGAAAAGGGGGACATGAACTGACAGTCTTGCGTCTTCAGTATCGTAACTCAAATCCCTTCAGCAAACACGACTACCTAATGTACTAACGTCTATTTGACGAACGGGTCGTGCCTTGTCTTAGAATTAATGTTTTCGAGTTACGCTTCTTTTATGTCTTCAATATTATTCCAGGTTATAATTACTTGTTAAAATAGTTAATATTTCAATTTAAATTATATTTATAAATTTTTGGAATAATTGTTAAACAATATTTGTAATAATACTTCTCAAGTATTTGTATTCGTATTTCCTTCCCAATGATGGGGGTATCTTATACATGTGTATTCGTATTCTTGTATTTGTATAACTTGCCATGTGTTGGCGTCGTATACTGACGTGTATTATTTTTAATAAGCATCCAATATATATTTCTAAAATATATATATTCCAAGAAATATTCCTTAGAAAAATTATTCCTAATTTTTCTCTTGGTAAAAAAAATATTTGTAGTTTCAAAATAATGTATTCCAAGAAAATATATATTTTTCCCAAAAATATTATATTTCCTAGTAATTCCAAGAAAATATATTTTTACTTCCCAAAAATAATATATTTTCTATTTGTCAAAAATATGATATAACTTGGTAATATTTGGAAAAATCATATTTTTACTTCTTTGTATCCAAAATATTATTTACCAAAAATATATTTATAAGTATATTTTCCAGAATATTTGGTAAGTTACATTTCTAGTTCGGTTTGCAAATATATTGTGTGTAACTTGTGTATTTATTCCTTGTGATTTTTGGTAACCTTTTGGATTGTAAATTTCTTGGTATTTGTTAAGTTATATTATTTTATCCCTAAAATAACATAACTAATACACAAAGTGTACAAATATTCACACATGTGTCTTTAATATATATCTAGCCATTTTATTTATAAAAACCAACCTCCAATACCTGTATTTTTGTAACAAAGATCATGACAAAGATTATATTGAAAAACCATAGTTAAATCACACTTGTAAACATTTGTTTAGAAAATATTTTTCTAAGTGTTTATATTTTTAGAAAATTTTGCCATAGTTTCCCCTAAAAATGGAGGTGTCCATGCTATCAAAGCATATCATTTTCTTTTTAAAATCATCACAAACAATAAACAATCAACCCTAAACAACTTACACTTACCAAGCGCCAAAACAATGCTATTTACATAACAATCATGAACTTGAACTTTCATAAAAACTTGTAGTAACTTGGTAGTGTGTTTAGTAGATTTAGTTACCCTTTAAAAAGTGGTCATTTGTTTGTAAATCTCGTTCTTGTAAAGTTTAGTCTTTTACAACTTACTAGATGATTTTTCCAAAAATCATTCTTTTGAATTTCTCTTGTAAACAATGTATTCTTATACTTGTTTCACCACTAGAAACATGGTTAGTTTCTTTAAAAACAGTGTTTATGTAAATCTTGTGATTTATCTTGGTTACTTGAGAAAACTATGTTTAAAATCATCCAAGTTTATGACTAGTAACATATTACATACTTCATCATTCACAAAATCATTTTCATTCTTCAAGTTCATGAAAACATAAGGCATGATGATCTTGGTCTTTTACAAAATCACCACCTTAACTTACTAGATCATATTTTTAATCACAATCTAGTAGGTTCCATATGATGTCTAACATCATAACACAATTAATCAATCATCAAGAAGCAAAATAACACTAATCAACATGTATTCTTAAGTTATTTAAGCTTATGTTAAAGGTTCATCTTCATGTTCATTAATGTTCTTCAAGATTAACAATGTATACATCTTTTATCCAACTAAATATGTAGTAAAATCAAGTGACAAGAAGCTTACAACTAGCACAAGGGCTAGGGAAGAACACAAGAAGTTGAAGGTGACAAAAGTGATGGATAATAGCAAATGGAAGAGGTCCTTCAAGATCCACAAGCTACAAGCTTCTTAATCTTGCTTCTAACACCTTGTGATGAACTTGGATTGAATGAACAAGGCTTGACAATGGTGGTGGTGTGGTGGATGTGGTTCAGCCGAGAATGGGCAAGAGGGGAGGAGATGAGTGGTGTGTGTAAGTATGTGAAAGATGATGAGAGCCGAATCTTCTTATAACCATGTTTATGTATAACCCATTGGATAATATGTTCTCAAAGTACAATACAAGATCTCCTACTAAATCAAAGTGAATCAAGGGAAGATCAAGTAAAAATCTTGATGGTGGGCCACCTTGTGACCGTCCAAACAAGGGGGGGGGGGGTATTAGTTGTGGTTTAATGGTAAGTTATGTTAACTAGTTAGAAGTTAAGTGTAATGTTTAGTGTTTATGCATACTATGTGTTATACAGTGTGTTAGGGTGTTCGGGGATCATAACTAGCTCAGAAACATTAAAACAATGCTTCTAGTATAATTTCGATGTTTCGGGTAGTGTCCGGTTGTTCGGTTAGATACCGGTTCGTTAAAATGTCAAACTATACCATTTAGTGTTGTTTATATACCCTTTTGTGACACTTTTAATTCCCGACACTTAGGAAAGTATTCAGGACCACTTAGTCATATTTTTGCATGAAACTAGCTTGTTAAAAAGCTGATTTTTGCTGATTTATGCAGAATTCTGCACTTTATGTGGGTTTTAGGCACTTTCCGGCACTTTAACTATCACCTAGAAAAGCAGTTTTGTGGTCCTTACTTCCCTACACACTATACTAGTGTAGTACTTGGTTTCTGGCTCATACTGGGTCTCAAAACAATGTCTGTCTATGTACTGAACCCCGTCAGCATATTCTTGTTTTATCCGTTAACTGTGCTTTGTGCATCATGTATGTCGATATGGTTTGTATGTAAATATGATGTGACATTATGCAATATGTGATGCACATGTAAGTATGATGCAGTAATCAGAAAGCAGTCATTTGTAATCCAGCACAGTCATTAAGCACTAATCATGGTTAATTAAATTGTATGGATACCTGGATTTTTGACGGTTGTCACATCATTAGTGTTTTTAGTTTTTATATTTATTTAAATATATCAAAAGTCTAACAAATTAAATATTTAATAAGTGTTAGTGTATTATATATTATGTTTATGAATGATTGTTTGTGTTCGTTTATTTCCATTTGTGTTCACGAACATTAGTTTGTGCTCTTTTATGTTCGTCAACGTTCATTGCTTAAAATTAACAAACAAACACAAACGAACACGAACAAGTTCATTTCCTTAACAAACGGACACAAACATAAAATCCCGTTTGATAAGTGTTCGTGAACGGTTCGCGAACACATATATTTTTTTAACAAACGAACATGAACAAGGTCTTGTTCGTGTTCGTTCGGTTCGTTTACAACCCTACAAGGGGGTAAATGCACTAATCGACATTTGTCTCAATTGCTAAGTGTTTTGTGCCTTATGTCCAAGGCATGATGCAAAACTACTATCGAGCCGGAGGTCTCACTAGAAGCAGTCTCTCTATTTTTACGGGATAGAGGTAAGACTGTCTACATCTTACCCTCCTTAGACTCTACCTTAGTTTTGCTATTGGTGGGATTTACTGAGTATGATGATGACGATCATGTATTGTGTCAATCATACGATTGTTTTCATCATATTTGCGACATTGTGTAAATCACCAACGAGATTCCGTTATGAGGGGGTTTCAACTGGGAGTTGTTTGATCGACTTTAGAGTTAGTATCAACGGAAGTAGCAGTCGACTTGTAGTTAGACATCTTTGCATGATCTAAAATGTTTCAACAGTACTATATTTGAGAGAAAAACGTCCCCTTTTGTTGTGAGTAGCAGCAATCCCAAAAAAACTAATGAGGACAAGTCACTCATGGCAAAAACTCAAAACTTAGGGGAAGTGATTATGCGACATATCAATTCATCAAAGGAGAATGTAAGCATAATATTATTAACACAGAGCAAAACAAAAGATATCTCATAGCCATTCAATTAAGGAAGCAAACAAAACATGATGTAATTTCTCACGCATAAAGTAGAGTATAGGAAGGAGTGCGACGGCTTAGTTAGGGGGCTAAGAGTCGATGAGAGATAGATAAACAGATAGATATATGTTATATCAATGTATGTTGCAGGGAATCATGTCCTCGGTGGTCTGAAAAACCTACAAGTTAGGGCTGTTTGGCAACTTCTGAATGGTTAAGTGCTGAACCAATAAGAGGTCTGAACCATTAAGTGCTGAACCTGTAAGAGGCCTAAACCATTAAGAGCCAGTATAATGCTTAACCGTTCAGAGGCAAATGTCTGACCAATTCAGATTAGAGGTCTTAACCATTCAGACTCAGTATAATTCTTAACCATTTAGACTCAGTATAATTCTTAACCATTCAGAGGCAAATGTCTGAACCATTCAGACATCAGCTCGCGAAACAAATAGTCTGAATCATTAAGTGCTGAACCAGTAAGAGTTCTGAACCATTAAGAGCTTCATTAAGAGCTAAACAAACAACCTCTTATACTTATAAATGTAGTAAATGTGCGCTCCAAATCAGGAACAAAACCCATAAATTTTCTTTACTAGAGTCCTAGTTTTTCAGCATTCATTTGGCTATCAAGTGAGATTTTTACTTGCCTTGTCACCACTTTTTATTATTTTTCATTATTATTGTTATATATATATATATATATATATATATATATATATATATATATATATATATATAGGATAAGGATCATGTGAGAAGTAGTAGGCTATTTGAGAAACTTGAGAAGCATTCTGGACCACACATTTTCCCTAAGCAAAAAAATGCAAAAAAAGGTAAAAAAATTCAATTTTTTTTTTTTGGAAAAACCGCAGCTTTTTCTTTAAGGATTTTTTTTTTTGGATTTATACACATGTGTATATTGTTAATCTTTTAACTATACATATATGTATATTGTCAATTATACATATATGTATATACATGTTTAAAATTGAAAAATAAGTGTTGTTTAGGGTTTAGCATTAGCATTAGGGTTTAGCATTAGGGTTTAGGGTTTATCTTTATGGTTTAGGGTTTATGTAAGGACTCTCAAAATTTTCCCAATTTTAACCGTAAGTGAATACCCGGACCCCTGAAACCCTAATCCATATCAAAAATCAAGAAATCAAGAATTGTGGGTTTCAGGCGGGCCGCGTAAGGGTTAGCTTAACCTTACGCGGGCCGCGTCAATATTGGGTTGACCGGATAAGTGTTCCGAATCCACGTGTTGACCAGCTGGCATACCTACTCGTGACCAATCAAACCTACGGGTAGAATAGGTGGTTAGGCGGGCCGCGTAAAGGTGAGCCCATGGCTCACGCGGGCCGCGACAGCCCCGTATTTCAGCTATAAATAACTTAGCACTGGAGCTTTCATTCTGTGTCGAAATCAACTTTCAAAAACGAACAAATACTGCTCCAAAGTCGAAATTACTTTCAAAATATTGGGGTGCTGCTACGATACAGGGTATTAACTCGATCGCTGCTACGATTCAATGTCCGATCGATTGAAACTATCCAATGGATGTTTAAGTGCTGCCCACATTAGGGTTATGCTTTGTCATTCGTCGTGAATTTGATGGATGTTTAAGTATCGCACTTTGTCATTCGTTGTGAGGGTTTAATCTCGTTAGTTATCGTAAATGCTGTATTAGTTACTGACCTAGTTCGTGTGCATGTTGTTTAAATTTAGGTTAAAAGGCTAATCAGTAGGCTAAACTCTGCCCGTATAAATCTGCAATGTGAGTCATTCTCTTTTTATCAACTGTTTTACAATACCTCAAATTATTTTCAAAAGTTATAATTACAGGGAGTAAGTCGTGGATATCTTGAATCACTGGCTAGTAGGGTATTGTGCACATTACTAATTTCTCTCCCGGTTAGGTTCATTGACCTAACAAGGATAATCATCACTACTTGGGTGACAGGACCCAATAGTGGTATGACCATCGTCACACAGTGTGACACGGCGCCAGATAAAAATAAGATAGAAGCCATTGTAATCGCTCTTATGCTCTAATTGATAACTATGTGTCGTTTTATCAAATATGAGTGACTCGCCAGCATTTCCCCGCTGATAAAATATTTTTAAAACATGTTTCAGGCAACCTGCTGTAAATCAAGGAAACGTGCTACGGAGCACTAACAAGCTTGAAGAGGTGGCTCAGTTAAAAATAAATAAACATGTTTTAATAAATCAGGGAATTTCCTAGTTAAATTCCTCTAATTGTAAATTACGGGGTTTTATCCCGCATTATGGAATAAAATAATGGGCATTTTGAGTTTTAAAAAGATCCTGTTAAAAATCTTCCGCTGTCGCATCACAGATACCACGGGTTTCCTGTCCCGCGACTCCTGACCGGGTCAAACCGGGGCTGGGGTCGTGACAGGAAAAGGTGGTATCAGAGCTACTGATCGAGCCACTGATTCAAAGCCTATTAAGTATTTCCAAATACTTAATTTTCCTAATTGCCATTCTGTGATTATATTTTGATTATCTGTTAATTTACAGAATGGGTAAGCAAAGAATTACGGATATCTATCGTAAATTATATAGTTCCCCGAAAGATAAGGGAAGTACATCCCAATCAAATTCCTCAAGATACTCAGCAGATACTGAGGAGGGAATATTTGTTCGTAAGGCACAGTTCGAGAAAACACTTACCCCTAGTAAAAGAAGTTTGATTATTAGGAAAAGTCAAGAGAAAATAAGGAAGTCACCGGAAACCCAGAAAGTAGGCAGCAAACCACCATGGGAAGACGAATTAGACGAAAAATGGATGAATCTCTATATGTTAGCTACTGTAGCAGTAAATGTTAACCTTTAAACTACCAACACCCCGACTCCGTATTAGCAACCATATTATCTATAAGTCAGAAACATTAAAATAAATAAACCGCTAGTATAATTCGAAAGTTCAGTTGTAATAAATATCTAGCAATAGTTCATTTTAAATAAATTTTAAAGTTTTCTAAATTACCATTTTGTGATTTTGTGATTTACAAAATTTTAACTTAGAATTTTGTGTGTTTCTTCATAAATGCTAAACAGCATGAATGAATTATCTGAAGCCCTAGAGAATCTCAATCTCCACCCTGTGAAAATAGAAGTTTCCAGAGATTTCACTGGTTACTTTGCTGATATAGAAAAACCTATGGAATTTCAAGCTCCACCTCTGAAGAAATCAAAACCTAAGAAAAGAAGAAGATTTGTGGGTTGGAGGCGTGTACGCAGAAGGAAACCAACAACTAGGAGAATTCCCAAGATAGAAAATCCCATGGATAAAGGAAAAGGGATTGAGATTGAGGAAGATTCAAGGCAAGCAGGGATGGAAATTGGGGAAAGTTCTAAGCAAATTAAGGAATTGCCATTCCAGGAGGAACTGGATCAAATACTGGCAAGCTGTGATATCCTTAGGCCTATCAATACAAATCTGTTTCCTTATCCTGTTGAAACCCAACTTCCAATAAACATGGAACCGGCTATCCCAGAACCTTTAATTCACACCCAACCTCAAGGAGAAATGGACGAATGGTGGACCAACGATTGGGAGTTTCAAAACCTCCTAAATAATCCTTATACCTTTTTCCCTCAGTTCGACCCAGAACCTATACCAAACCCACCAATGAGTAATGAAAACTTAGCTGAACTCCGCCATTTCGGCGAGGAGTTGATGGATGCAGGGAATAGGATCCGGGATATAGGAGGACAAATCTCCTGGAAGTACGATGAGAGGGAACATCGTTTTTGAGATGTCAACTGGCGAAGGAAAAGTGTGGTGGTAAAGCAATGTTTGTATAATAATAATAAATAATAAAAATCAGTATGTGTAATAATCTAAAAATAAAACGGTTGTAAAATAACGGAGTGTATGGAGGCATAATATAATATATAAAAATGGAAGTCGAGAAATCGACAACTTTTGTATATATGTGTTATTGTGATTATGTGCGATTGTTTTGATTATGTTTAAATATTAATTATTTTATGCTAATTACTTATATAAATTAATTATCAGATGGCAAACACTGGTAATGAACCTATTAACGAAGTTAATCAATCTGAGCAAAATCAGGAAGAGCAATTGCTGAATATGCAAGATATCGAGGATATCGTTGCTCAAGGAATAGCCAATGCTATTCCAGCAATACTTGCTGCTGCTCGACATCCAGTTGAACCTCAAATTATTCCTAGCAAACGTACTCATGAGGACAACTTCAGTTTAACATGCGCTAAGGTTAAAGCCGAATACCAGAAGCCTTCAGGACTTCTGCAACAACCTGAGATTCCCAAGTGGAAATGGGAACAAATCTCAATGGATTTTATTACGAAATTGCCAAGAACGCCAAGAGGCCACGACACTATTTGGGTAATAGTGGATCGATTAACGAAGTCAGCACACTTCTTACATATCAGAGAGAAGGATAATACAAGCAAATTGGCTGAAATTTACATGAGAGAGATCGTCGCGCGCCATGGAGTGCCTCTCTCAATCATTTCTGATAGAGACGGAAGGTTTGTGTCAAGAATATGGCAATCCTTCCAAGAAGCCTTTGGCTCACAATTGAATCTGAGCACTGCGTTTCATCCGCAAACTGACAGTCAGAGCGAGCGAACGATACAGACTTTGGAAGACATGCTGAGAGCATGTGTTATGGATTTGGGCGGTAGCTGGGACAAGCATTTGCCTTTGGTCGAATTTTCATACAACAACAGCTACCACACCAGTATTGGTGTCGCGCCATTCGAAGCCCTTTACGGACGCAAGTGCCGATCACCCCTATGCTGGGCTGACGTAGGTGATAGGCAGCTTGCTGGTCCCGAAATCGTCCAAGAGACGACAGACAAGATTGCGCAGATTCTTAAACGCATCGAAGCAGCTCGCCACAGACAAAAGGCCTATGCGGATCCAAACCGGAAACATGTGGATTTCCAAGTTGGAGAAATGGTGTTATTGAAAGTCTCACCCTGGAAGGGTGTGGCACGCTTCGGGAAGCGTGGGAAGTTAAATCCGCGCTACATTGGTCCTTTCAGAATTCTGGAAAGAATAGGACTAGTAGCATACAAGTTGGACCTACCTGCTGAACTGAATGGTGTTCACGACACCTTTCATGTATCCAATCTAAAGAAAAGTCCAACACAAGTCACCGTTGCAATTCCCACCGACGAGATTCATGTTGACGACACGCTCCACTTCGTTGAAGAACCTGTTGAGGTCACGGATTGGAAAGTTAACAAGACCCGCCGGAGCAGTGTCAAGCTCGTCAAAGTTCGTTGGAATGCCAGACATGGTCCTGAATACACCTGGGAACGTGAGGACCGGATGAAAGAGAAATACCCCCACCTTTTTCCTAAGAACCCTGCATCTACAAGCAGAACTTAAATTTCGGGACGAAATTTATTTAACGGGGGGAGAATGTGACAACCCGCACTAAACCAGGTATCCGTATGACTTAACTAATGATTAATTACTGCTTAATTACTGTGCTTGTTTGAACTAGCTGATGAACTGCTACTTGATATCTGATACATGTACTTACTTGCATCATACTTTACTTATCGTCACTACATTATTTACATGCTGAACCCTAGTGACAACCATGATGCACAAAAAGCACAGTAGCACTATAACGGATAACCTATTGAACATGCTGATAAAGCCAGCATCAGGCAAACACTGCCTCTAAGGCCTGTAAGAGCCTGAAATATTTTGCTACACTAGTGGTGAGTGTAGGGATACAAGGGTTGTAGAACTGCGTCTCTAGGAATAAGTCACAATGACTGGATGTGCCTAAAACGTACTCTAAGTACAAAAATTCAGCACTTTACATAATAATTCAGCTTTTAGCTAACTAATAAAGTGCCAAAACATGAGAAGAAATATTGCTAGACACTTTCCAAAGTGTCAGGAATGAGTCGTGTCACTAAAAAGAGTATTAACGACACTTTAAAGCTTTAGTAACGCTTTAACGGATTACTATCCAACCAAACAACCGGACTATACCCGGAACATGAAAATATTGTTATTTTCATTATTTATCTTTTTCTGAGCCAGTTAGGGTCCCTGATTACCCTAACACCCTTTGTAACGCGTGACACACAACTAACCAAGTTAATCTCTAAACTTAACTTAGTTAACCTAACTAAGTAACCAACTAATGGTTAGAATCAAACTAACCCCCCCCCCCTCTTTATAACCGTCCCCATGTAGGGGGACACACTTGTACCATTTTGATTATTAAAATCACTCATGTTTAATATCTCTAAGACACAAGACCCATTGGGTAATTAGCCTAAGTTTTGTCTATAAGATCATCATTAAACACATCATTCTTTCTCACCACAACTCACCAAACTCTCTCTTTTTTCCCTCTCTTTGGCTCACGGCCGAACACACACATCCACAACCATCCATCCTTCGATTTTGATCTTCACATTCCATCATCATACAAGCATCAAGGGTCGTATACAAGGAGTCTTGGAGCAAACGGAACGCGAAGGACCTCTTTCCCTAGCTTTTATCCACCTCTTTTGCGCATAGATTCTTCCCTAGCCTCGAGCTAGAGGTATAATGCTTAAAACTCGTTCTTGAACTAATCTAAGATGGTTAATAAGATGTATGATGATTAAAACTCGGAATCTTACAAGATGGTGCATTAAAGTCTACTAAAAACATGAAAAATGGTGGTTAATAGCTCATATGTTGTGTAAATGATGTAGTATTCGAAATGTATGATTATTTAGGCCCGATCTATGATGTGGTAGCTCGGATCATCGTTTAACCCGGTTTGGTAAGATCATGGATCTTAACATAAGCTTGTTTTGAATAATACAAGGGTTAAAAGGTGAAACTCTTCCACACGCAAATCATGAACTTGTGTAAAAGAGTTTTACTTGTGAAATTGTGTTTAAAACTAGCAGATCTACGCATCTGCAAGTGGTATTTTCAAAGAACCACGTATCAAAGAAATCATGTATTTTAAAAGATGGGTCTTACACTAACAAGCATGATTTTTATAAACCACAAGTGTGTAAACACTTGTGAAATGAAAAGATCCGACAAAATAACAGCTTTTGTAAAAAGATGACGGGAAGTTGTAAAGATGGATTTTCTCTAAAAACGAGGTTTTTACAAGATCAAATTACCTTATATGAGGATCTACTAAATTTAAAGAGATTTACACCACAGTTTTGGGAAAACTACAAGTTCATGTAATTTTTGGCAAGTTACACATATGTTGATTAGTTGTTGTGAGAAAAGTTGTTATGATCAAATAAAGAAAATTGTTGAGTTGATTTGTTAAAGAAAATGATACGCTTGAAAGCGTGGCCACCTCCAGTTACAGAGGAAACTCTGGCGAAATTTTTCTAAAAACCTAACACTTAGAACTATTTACACTACAAGTGTTAGAATTATTTTTGACATGTTTTCGAAATATGAATTTCGCCATGACTTTATTTACTAAATATTCGGAGGTGGGATTTTCACAAAATTTAACGTGATAAATATATATTTTTCACACACTGTTTATGATTATTTTGTGAAAATACATAGATATTATTTTTAGAGTAAAAATAATATTTACGAACGTTAACGAATCCAAAATAATACGAACGCTTTCACCATAAATATATAAGTTACACCGGTAAGTATATTACCACTCGATTGTTAAAACGTAACTTACGCACTTACGGAAATATTTATGAACGCGTATTTTAACAACGTATTATTGGAGAAAAATTATGTGAAATGAAAATATAATATTTTTGAGAAAAATACTTATATTTTGGAATTGGAAATATATATATATTAAGTGAGACTTAATGATATAATTTGAACGCACATGTATTGAATCCCCCATCCTTGGGAAGGAGATTAACTACCAAGTATATACAGAATGTAAACAAGAAATAGTTGTCTAACTATTTCCCAAAGACTTAAACTATAAAGCTAAGGCACGGCCGTCCGTCTAATAGAAATTTGCACCTGTAGGTCGTCGCACAGCTGCGTGAGCAGGAGATACTTGGTAGAGACGCTTCACTGTGAGTTCATGTCCCCTTTTTCTCTAACTGTTTTCAGTTTTCTTAACTGCGGGGGTGAAATACATGTTACTTTGATTACAAGTACTTTATACATGGTATGATTAGCGTAAGGAGGTTTACTACTTAGATCATGTGAGTGGGTAGGCAGAAACACCGAGGGACGTAAGCGGTAGATCTATCTGGGTGTAGCGAGCCCAACTCTAGGCCCAACAGAACGGACCTCTGAGAGGCCCAACAGAACGGACCTTAGAGTGACTTTGTACCCAACGCAAAATCTGCTAGGTTTGAGTCTTCCTACTTGCACTTCACACATATCAATGGCTTTGCAACCCATTGGTGATCTCTTTTTCCTTACACTGCTACATACCAGGGAATTTTTATACTTACAAGTGTTTTACATACTCACTTACACATGAACTCGCTCAACATTATTGTTGATTTTTCAACTTACATGTATTTCAGGAAATTAAAGATCTGGCACGGTATGTTATGTTTTCCCGCTGCATAAGGGTTCCAAGGTCATCCCAGTTTAGGAAATGTGACTCTTTCCTGGACAAGTCACAAATCTTAAACTGCGCTTATTTCATGTTACTGTTTATGTTGTTCAAGACAATGTTTTACGTTATGATGTTGTAAGTCTCTAAGACAATGGTATGTTACTCTGGTTTTTAAAACTTAATCAAATGGATGATCTTGCATGATTTTATTTCATATAGCTTTGTTATGGTTAAGCTATGGTATTAAGAAGTCACACCAAAAGTAACCACGCTTCCGCAAAGCCAGGGTGTGACAGCTTGGTATCAGAGCTCTGATCATAGCGAACTAGGATTTTTTCTCGAGTCTAGACTATGATCACTAGGGCTCTCACGAAAACATTTTTCTGCATACCACTTAAGTCCAGATCCAAAACTTTTTACAAACAAATGTTGAGCACATTTTATTTATAGGCTCAGTCTAGAAGGGCTGAGGCTCGGTCTGAGAGACCGAGGCTCGGTCTGAGAGATCGAGGTAGTTGGCTAGTTGGACTAGGAAGAGTAGGCTCAGTCTTGGAAGCTGAGGCTCGGTATTGGAGACCGAGGCTCGATCTGAGAGGTCGAGGTAGATGATAGAGCAGTCTTAGAGACTGGGAGAAATTGGCTAGTGAGACTAGGAGAATTATGTGATATCTTACTTGGTGACTTATGTGATTATCTGATTATATGACTGATTATTTGAGCATATTTGTGTTTATGTTACAGACTCATGGATTCAGCCGGTACTGGCGTTTCGGACACCACTGGACCCATACCTATCGTATCTGATGACCACACATCCTCCGAGCACGAGGTGCACACATCTGACTATACCAGTACTGACGGGGATGATTTCCAGCCTTTCGCACTACCCGATGGTGCTGATGAGCCTGCAGATGACCCTCCCGCTGAGTACCTACCTCTAGTAGAGATTCCGGCTCCTATACCCTTAGCCGTTTATCCAGCATATGATTTCCTTCTTGACGCCGAGGCTGACGGCGATGTTGACCTGTTTGAGGAGGAGCCCTTTGAGGATGAGATCCAGGGCGAGGCCCTTCTTCCTGCAGACGATCTTCTGATGATCGCTGACGTTCCCGCTGAGGATTCGCCTACACATTCTCCTGTCCCAGACTCCTTCGAGTCTGTGGCATCCGCACCTTCTCACACATTGAGCACACAGCACTTTGCGCATGATTCTGATCCAGACCAGGCATCTTCTGTTGCACCTATTCCCAGTTTTGCGTTTGACCATGATGACATAGAGGATTCTGATCCTATCTTTCCCCCAGGATACGACCCGGATCGTGATATCGAGTTTATACCTATGGATCAGCCCATGGAGGATCCAGCTGACCCAGTAGATCCTATCGACCCCGAGTTTGACTTCGAGATGGCTTTTGATGATCCCGAGCCTGCCGTCACCCCTGAGCAGGCAGCCGCTCTAGACCCCATACTTGAGCATGACCCCGTACATGCTGGCATCCCTATTGGGCCTGTTATAGCAGACCCACCTGTTGATGATCTCCCCGCGGATGTTCCTTTGTTAGAGGGCGATCATGTTGTTGTTGATCCTGTTGTTCCTCTACCTGTTGTCGATATACCTGTTGACCATCCTGTTGAGCACATTGCACCTGTTCACCCTTTTGTTGCTCCCCCACCTGATCCCATCCCACTAGAGCCCGAGCATGCACTGTTCGCGGCACACATGGATCCACCAGATGAGCATGCACAGCACGGTTGGATACCTGCTGATGAGGATGTTCCACCTTTTCCCCCTCAGATCCCTGATACACGACATGTTGATTTTTCTTTTCAGGTTCCACAGTTTGTACCTCCAGCGAGGCCTGGAGAGGGTTTTTCAGCCCATCCTTTTGGGCATGTACCGATGTCTATCCCCTTCATGCCCCAGATGTCATCTGTTCCACCCTCTGCTGCTCCATTTCATGTGGCACCTTTTGATCCCACCAGTGAGTCGTTCCTTTGGGAACCAGACTCTGCTATGCCACCTACTGACCCCTACCATTCTTTCCACATGGGGTATACTATCGAGGACGTTTTGATGTCTTTTGTCGCCCAGCACGAGTCACACACGCAGCGCATCCAGGAGCTTGAGAGAGCTCAGCTGCCACCATGCCAGTGCCATGGTCAGACACACTCTCCTCTGCAGCCATTTCGACCCTTACCTCCAGATTATGCTGCCCGTCTCTTTACACTAGAGCAGCAGGTTGCTTCTGTCATTCGTACCCAGCGAGCCATGGAGGAGGACTGGCTCCAGTTACGTCGTTTGTTTTACACCCACTTTCCCCCTCCTCCACCGCCATCTGTATAGAGCTCATCAGTGCTGTTTGGGTAGACGTTGGTGAGAAGACGGCGAATGCTTTTGACTGCACATCATTTTTGGAGACTACTTTATGATCCTGACTTTTGTTGACATGTATTTGACGTATTTGACACTGACATGATATAGTTTTTGGACAGGGGTGATGTAGCCCCTAGTTGATTGATGATTGTGTGACACAGGGATGTACTAATACACTTACCATGTGGTCTCGATATATGGCAATCGCAGTATTCTCACCATATTTGATTCGCTTGATTGCTTATTTATATTTTTATGACATGGGATGTTGTGTGATTGATATTTGTGATGTATTGATAACATGAGATGTTATGTGCTATTACTATTACTATATACGTACATTTCACTATGGCCTGACCAACGTAAACCATCTTTTAGAAGATGCCGCCGAGACGTGAGACACGCATGCCTACCAATGAGGTAGAACTCCAGCAAATTATCACTGCTGCCATCGCACAATACGCCGCTTCACAAGGAGGACCCAGCGGAAGCAGCACGAATAACAATGGTAACAATAATCCACCTCATGGTAATACCAAGTCATTTAGACCTACCATGACCAAATTGGATATCTTTAGCGATGATGCTAATGCCATTCATATGTTATAACGTATGTGTAGGGTGCACCTACAAGCAGTTCTTAGACTGCAAGCCCGTAAACTTTGATGGCACAGGAGGTGCTGTCGCCTTTGTTCGTTGGGGTGAGAAAACCGAATCTGTTCTTCGCATGAGCAAATGCGCACTGGATCAGCAAGTCACCTATATCTCAGGGCTATTCTTGGATGGAGCCCTCTCTTGGTGGAATCTACAAGTTCAGACACTTGGCGAAGCTGCTGCCTACGCGCTGACCTGGACCGAACTGAAGGAACTCATGCGCAAAAAGTACTGTTCCCGCGCAGAAATCCAGCGATTGGAGACCGAGTTCTGGCACTTGAAAATGGACGGTCCAAAGATAGCAGAATACGTTCAAAGGTTCCATGACTTATCGCATGTGGTACCCTACATGGTCACTCCTGAGTTCAAGAGAATTGAACGCTTCATTTGGGGATTAGCTCCTCAAATTATAAGCATGGTAACCTCATCCAAGCCTGCAACTATTACTGAGGCGATTGATTTGAGCGTAGCTCTCACTGAGGAGGCTATTCGTTTGAACAAGTTTGATGAGATCAAGACGAAGAAGGCAGAGACTCACGTCGAGTCATCAGGAGGCAACAAACGGAAGTTCTCGAACTTCAAGCAGGGCGCCAGTGTGGTTGTTAAGAAAGGAGGATCAGACACGCCAGCTCAGGTTACAGCTGGTAGAGGAAAGAAAGGAAAAGGGTATATGGGCACCCAGCCCAAATGCAACACCTGCCAGCGCCACCATTCTGGTCATTGCGGGCCAAAAGTATGCGAAGCATGTGGGAAACGTGGCCACTCGAAGGACACTTGTTGGGCCACTGCTGGTCAGGGAGGCCAGGGAGGATTCGGAAACAGAAATTACAACCGGGGTGGGAATGGAAATCGCCCACAAGGAAACTATGGAGGTAACGAGAATCGAGGCAACAATGCTAACCAAGCGGGCGCCGTGAATCGTAATCAGAGGAATGATCAAGCTGGTGGAAACGGGCAAAGACTTGGATGCTTTAACTGCGGTGATATCGGGCATTTTAAGAAGAACTGCCCAGACTTAAACCAAGCCCGTGGAAGAGTGTTTCAAATCGAAGCAAGGGAAGCGCGCCAGGACCCCAATGTCGTTACCGATACGTTCCCTGTAAATCAACGCTATGCATCCGTTTTATTTGATACTGGTGCCGATTATAGTTTCGTGTCGCTAGAGTTTAAGAATATGCTTGGTTTAGCCGCTAATAAGTTAGATATTCCCTACTCGATCGAATTGGCCAATGGGAAGTTAGTAGAAGCCAATGAAGTTATCAGAGGTTGTGTGATTGAATTGGGAGAGCGTGAGTTCGCTCTAGATCTACTACCAGTCCAGTTGGGAAGCTTCGACGTGGTGGTAGGAATGGATTGGTTATCAGGCAACAAAGCTGAGATAGTTTGTCACGAAAAGGTTGTTCGTATCCCAACCGATGATGGTGAGACCATTGTTATTCATGGAGAGAAGCGTGAGACGCCGTTGAGGATTATCAGCTGCTTGAAAGCAAGGAAGTGTTTGCAAAAGGGATGTGTTGCCTTCCTGGCACACATTGTGGATAAGAAGGCTGCTGAGCCAAGAATAGAAGACATCCCTGTCGTGAGGGAGTATCCAGAAGTCTTCCCAGAAGACTTGCCTGGACTGCCACCTCAGAGGCAAGTAGAGTTTCGCATCGACTTAGTTCCAGGCGCCGCGCCTGTGGCTAAGGCACCGTACAGACTTGCTCCGTCTGAGATGCAGGAACTGTCAACACAACTTCAAGAGTTGTTAGACAAGGGTTTTATCCGACCAAGCTTCTCGCCTTGGGGAGCTCCGGTCCTGTTTGTCAAGAAGAAGGATGGTAGTTTCCGCATGTGTATTGACTACCGGGAATTGAACAAGCTGACGATCAAGAATAGGTATCCTCTGCCAAGAATTGATGATCTGTTCGACCAACTTCAAGGTTCAAGCTTTTATTCAAAGATCGATCTTCGATCTGGATACCATCAGTTAAGGATACAAGAGGAAAGCATTCCGAAGACAGCCTTCAGAACTCGTTATGGACACTACGAGTTCCTCGTTATGCCATTTGGTTTGACAAACGCACCGGCGGTATTCATGGATCTAATGAATAGAGTTTGCAAGCCGTACTTAGATAAGTTCGTGATTGTATTCATCGATGACATTTTAATTTATTCAAAGACGAAGGCTGAACACGAGCAGCATCTTAGAGCCATTCTAGAGCTGCTGAAGAAGGAACAGCTGTATGCCAAATTCTCTAAGTGCGAGTTTTGGCTACGAGAGGTGCAATTCCTTGGGCACGTGGTAAATGGAGATGGAATCCACGTGGATCCAACCAAGATCGAGGCGATCAAGGATTGGGAAACGCCAAAGACGCCAACCGAGATTCGGCAATTCTTGGGTTTGGCTGGCTATTATCGAAGATTCATTGAGAATTTTTCAAAGATCGCTCAACCATTGACGCTCCTCACACAGAAGGATAAGAAGTTTGATTGGGGAATCAAACAGGAAGAAGCGTTCTAGATACTGAAGGATAAGCTCTGCAACGCGCCAATCTTAGCTCTACCAGAGGGTACTGATGATTTTGTGGTATACTGCGACGCATCGCGACAAGGATTGGGTTGTGTGTTGATGCAACGCCAAAAGGTTATTGCTTACGCATCGCGTCAGTTGAAAGTGCATGAAAAGAACTACACCACGCACGATCTGGAGCTCGGCGCAGTGGTTTTTGCTTTAAAGATCTGGAGACACTACCTTTATGGTACGAAGTGTACAATCTTTACAGATCACAAGAGCCTACAGCATATATTCAACCAGAAGGAGTTGAATATGAGGCAAAGACGATGGGTTGAGTTGCTGAACGATTACGACTGCGAGATAAAGTATCATCCAGGGAAGGCGAATGTGGTCGCCGATGCCCTAAGTCGTAAAGAGAGAATCAAGCCCATAAGGGTTAGAGCTTTAGAAATGATTATACGAACCGATCTTTCCTTGCGCATTCGTGCCGCGTAGAAAGAAGCCCTCGAGGAAGGAAACCTTGAAGAAGAATATCTCCGTGGGATGGAGAAGCTGTTGGTACCAAACGAAGAAGGAACGTTATGCTTCGAGAAAGGGATTTGGGTTCCTTTGTTTGGAGGTTTAAGGAAGGTTATTTTCGATGAAGCTCACAAGTCGCGGTACTCTATCCATCCAGGAGCGGATAAGATGTACCAGGATCTCAAAGATTATTATTGGTGGCCTAGGATGAAAGGCGATGTTGCTGTTTATGTGAGCAAATGTTTAACATGCGCTAAGGTTAAAGCCGAATACCAGAAGCCTTCAGGACTTCTGCAACAACCTGAGATTCCCAAGTGGAAATGGGAACAAATCTCAATGGATTTTATTACGAAATTGCCAAGAACGCCAAGAGGCCACGACACTATTTGGGTAATAGTGGATCGATTAACGAAGTCAGCACACTTCTTACATATCAGAGAGAAGGATAATACAAGCAAATTGGCTGAAATTTACATGAGAGAGATCGTCGCGCGCCATGGAGTGCCTCTCTCAATCATTTCTGATAGAGACGGAAGGTTTGTGTCAAGAATATGGCAATCCTTCCAAGAAGCCTTTGGCTCACAATTGAATCTGAGCACTGCGTTTCATCCGCAAACTGACAGTCAGAGCGAGCGAACGATACAGACTTTGGAAGACATGCTGAGAGCATGTGTTATGGATTTGGGCGGTAGCTGGGACAAGCATTTGCCTTTGGTCGAATTTTCATACAACAACAGCTACCACACCAGTATTGGTGTCGCGCCATTCGAAGCCCTTTACGGACGCAAGTGCCGATCACCCCTATGCTGGGCTGACGTAGGTGATAGGCAGCTTGCTGGTCCCGAAATCGTCCAAGAGACGACAGACAAGATTGCGCAGATTCTTAAACGCATCGAAGCAGCTCGCCACAGACAAAAGGCCTATGCGGATCCAAACCGGAAACATGTGGATTTCCAAGTTGGAGAAATGGTGTTATTGAAAGTCTCACCCTGGAAGGGTGTGGCACGCTTCGGGAAGCGTGGGAAGTTAAATCCGCGCTACATTGGTCCTTTCAGAATTCTGGAAAGAATAGGACTAGTAGCATACAAGTTGGACCTACCTGCTGAACTGAATGGTGTTCACGACACCTTTCATGTATCCAATCTAAAGAAAAGTCCAACACAAGTCACCGTTGCAATTCCCACCGACGAGATTCATGTTGACGACACGCTCCACTTCGTTGAAGAACCTGTTGAGGTCACGGATTGGAAAGTTAACAAGACCCGCCGGAGCAGTGTCAAGCTCGTCAAAGTTCGTTGGAATGCCAGACATGGTCCTGAATACACCTGGGAACGTGAGGACCGGATGAAAGAGAAATACCCCCACCTTTTTCCTAAGAACCCTGCATCTACAAGCAGAACTTAAATTTCGGGACGAAATTTATTTAACGGGGGGAGAATGTGACAACCCGCACTAAACCAGGTATCCGTATGACTTAACTAATGATTAATTACTGCTTAATTACTGTGCTTGTTTGAACTAGCTGATGAACTGCTACTTGATATCTGATACATGTACTTACTTGCATCATACTTTACTTATCGTCACTACATTATTTACATGCTGAACCCTAGTGACAACCATGATGCACAAAAAGCACAGTAGCACTATAACGGATAACCTATTGAACATGCTGATAAAGCCAGCATCAGGCAAACACTGCCTCTAAGGCCTGTAAGAGCCTGAAATATTTTGCTACACTAGTGGTGAGTGTAGGGATACAAGGGTTGTAGAACTGCGTCTCTAGGAATAAGTCACAATGACTGGATGTGCCTAAAACGTACTCTAAGTACAAAAATTCAGCACTTTACATAATAATTCAGCTTTTAGCTAACTAATAAAGTGCCAAAACATGAGAAGAAATATTGCTAGACACTTTCCAAAGTGTCAGGAATGAGTCGTGTCACTAAAAAGAGTATTAACGACACTTTAAAGCTTTAGTAACGCTTTAACGGATTACTATCCAACCAAACAACCGGACTATACCCGGAACATGAAAATATTGTTATTTTCATTATTTATCTTTTTCTGAGCCAGTTAGGGTCCCTGATTACCCTAACACCCTTTGTAACGCGTGACACACAACTAACCAAGTTAATCTCTAAACTTAACTTAGTTAACCTAACTAAGTAACCAACTAATGGTTAGAATCAAACTAACCCCCCCCCCCCTCTTTATAACCGTCCCCATGTAGGGGGACACACTTGTACCATTTTGATTATTAAAATCACTCATGTTTAATATCTCTAAGACACAAGACCCATTGGGTAATTAGCCTAAGTTTTGTCTATAAGATCATCATTAAACACATCATTCTTTCTCACCACAACTCACCAAACTCTCTCTCTTTTCCCTCTCTTTGGCTCACGGCCGAACACACACATCCACAACCATCCATCCTTCGATTTTGATCTTCACATTCCATCATCATACAAGCATCAAGGGTCGTATACAAGGAGTCTTGGAGCAAACGGAACGCGAAGGACCTCTTTCCCTAGCTTTTATCCACCTCTTTTGCGCATAGATTCTTCCCTAGCCTCGAGCTAGAGGTATAATGCTTAAAACTCGTTCTTGAACTAATCTAAGATGGTTAATAAGATGTATGATGATTAAAACTCGGAATCTTACAAGATGGTGCATTAAAGTCTACTAAAAACATGAAAAATGGTGGTTAATAGCTCATATGTTGTGTAAATGATGTAGTATTCGAAATGTATGATTATTTAGGCCCGATCTATGATGTGGTAGCTCGGATCATCGTTTAACCCGGTTTGGTAAGATCATGGATCTTAACATAAGCTTGTTTTGAATAATACAAGGGTTAAAAGGTGAAACTCTTCCACACGCAAATCATGAACTTGTGTAAAAGAGTTTTACTTGTGAAATTGTGTTTAAAACTAGCAGATCTACGCATCTGCAAGTGGTATTTTCAAAGAACCACGTATCAAAGAAATCATGTATTTTAAAAGATGGGTCTTACACTAACAAGCATGATTTTTATAAACCACAAGTGTGTAAACACTTGTGAAATGAAAAGATCCGACAAAATAACAGCTTTTGTAAAAAGATGACGGGAAGTTGTAAAGATGGATTTTCTCTAAAAACGAGGTTTTTACAAGATCAAATTACCTTATATGAGGATCTACTAAATTTAAAGAGATTTACACCACAGTTTTGGGAAAACTACAAGTTCATGTAATTTTTGGCAAGTTACACATATGTTGATTAGTTGTTGTGAGAAAAGTTGTTATGATCAAATAAAGAAAATTGTTGAGTTGATTTGTTAAAGAAAATGATACGCTTGAAAGCGTGGCCACCTCCAGTTACAGAGGAAACTCTGGCGAAATTTTTCTAAAAACCTAACACTTAGAACTATTTACACTACAAGTGTTAGAATTATTTTTGACATGTTTTCGAAATATGAATTTCGCCATGACTTTATTTACTAAATATTCGGAGGTGGGATTTTCACAAAATTTAACGTGATAAATATATATTTTTCACACACTGTTTATGATTATTTTGTGAAAATACATAGATATTATTTTTAGAGTAAAAATAATATTTACGAACGTTAACGAATCCAAAATAATACGAACGCTTTCACCATAAATATATAAGTTACACCGGTAAGTATATTACCACTCGATTGTTAAAACGTAACTTACGCACTTACGGAAATATTTATGAACGCGTATTTTAACAACGTATTATTGGAGAAAAATTATGTGAAATGAAAATATAATATTTTTGAGAAAAATACTTATATTTTGGAATTGGAAATATATATATATTAAGTGAGACTTAATGATATAATTTGAACGCACATGTATTGAATCCCCCATCCTTGGGAAGGAGATTAACTACCAAGTATATACAGAATGTAAACAAGAAATAGTTGTCTAACTATTTCCCAAAGACTTAAACTATAAAGCTAAGGCACGGCCGTCCGTCTAATAGAAATTTGCACCTGTAGGTCGTCGCACAGCTGCGTGAGCAGGAGATACTTGGTAGAGACGCTTCACTGTGAGTTCATGTCCCCTTTTTCTCTAACTGTTTTCAGTTTTCTTAACTGCGGGGGTGAAATACATGTTACTTTGATTACAAGTACTTTATACATGGTATGATTAGCGTAAGGAGGTTTACTACTTAGATCATGTGAGTGGGTAGGCAGAAACACCGAGGGACGTAAGCGGTAGATCTATCTGGGTGTAGCGAGCCCAACTCTAGGCCCAACAGAACGGACCTCTGAGAGGCCCAACAGAACGGACCTTAGAGTGACTTTGTACCCAACGCAAAATCTGCTAGGTTTGAGTCTTCCTACTTGCACTTCACACATATCAATGGCTTTGCAACCCATTGGTGATCTCTTTTTCCTTACACTGCTACATACCAGGGAATTTTTATACTTACAAGTGTTTTACATACTCACTTACACATGAACTCGCTCAACATTATTGTTGATTTTTCAACTTACATGTATTTCAGGAAATTAAAGATCTGGCACGGTATGTTATGTTTTCCCGCTGCATAAGGGTTCCAAGGTCATCCCAGTTTAGGAAATGTGACTCTTTCCTGGACAAGTCACAAATCTTAAACTGCGCTTATTTCATGTTACTGTTTATGTTGTTCAAGACAATGTTTTACGTTATGATGTTGTAAGTCTCTAAGACAATGGTATGTTACTCTGGTTTTTAAAACTTAATCAAATGGATGATCTTGCATGATTTTATTTCATATAGCTTTGTTATGGTTAAGCTATGGTATTAAGAAGTCACACCAAAAGTAACCACGCTTCCGCAAAGCCAGGGTGTGACAGCTTGGTATCAGAGCTCTGATCATAGCGAACTAGGATTTTTTCTCGAGTCTAGACTATGATCACTAGGGCTCTCACGAAAACATTTTTCTGCATACCACTTAAGTCCAGATCCAAAACTTTTTACAAACAAATGTTGAGCACATTTTATTTATAGGCTCAGTCTAGAAGGGCTGAGGCTCGGTCTGAGAGACCGAGGCTCGGTCTGAGAGATCGAGGTAGTTGGCTAGTTGGACTAGGAAGAGTAGGCTCAGTCTTGGAAGCTGAGGCTCGGTATTGGAGACCGAGGCTCGATCTGAGAGGTCGAGGTAGATGATAGAGCAGTCTTAGAGACTGGGAGAAATTGGCTAGTGAGACTAGGAGAATTATGTGATATCTTACTTGGTGACTTATGTGATTATCTGATTATATGACTGATTATTTGAGCATATTTGTGTTTATGTTACAGACTCATGGATTCAGCCGGTACTGGCGTTTCGGACACCACTGGACCCATACCTATCGTATCTGATGACCACACATCCTCCGAGCACGAGGTGCACACATCTGACTATACCAGTACTGACGGGGATGATTTCCAGCCTTTCGCACTACCCGATGGTGCTGATGAGCCTGCAGATGACCCTCCCGCTGAGTACCTACCTCTAGTAGAGATTCCGGCTCCTATACCCTTAGCCGTTTATCCAGCATATGATTTCCTTCTTGACGCCGAGGCTGACGGCGATGTTGACCTGTTTGAGGAGGAGCCCTTTGAGGATGAGATCCAGGGCGAGGCCCTTCTTCCTGCAGACGATCTTCTGATGATCGCTGACGTTCCCGCTGAGGATTCGCCTACACATTCTCCTGTCCCAGACTCCTTCGAGTCTGTGGCATCCGCACCTTCTCACACATTGAGCACACAGCACTTTGCGCATGATTCTGATCCAGACCAGGCATCTTCTGTTGCACCTATTCCCAGTTTTGCGTTTGACCATGATGACATAGAGGATTCTGATCCTATCTTTCCCCCAGGATACGACCCGGATCGTGATATCGAGTTTATACCTATGGATCAGCCCATGGAGGATCCAGCTGACCCAGTAGATCCTATCGACCCCGAGTTTGACTTCGAGATGGCTTTTGATGATCCCGAGCCTGCCGTCACCCCTGAGCAGGCAGCCGCTCTAGACCCCATACTTGAGCATGACCCCGTACATGCTGGCATCCCTATTGGGCCTGTTATAGCAGACCCACCTGTTGATGATCTCCCCGCGGATGTTCCTTTGTTAGAGGGCGATCATGTTGTTGTTGATCCTGTTGTTCCTCTACCTGTTGTCGATATACCTGTTGACCATCCTGTTGAGCACATTGCACCTGTTCACCCTTTTGTTGCTCCCCCACCTGATCCCATCCCACTAGAGCCCGAGCATGCACTGTTCGCGGCACACATGGATCCACCAGATGAGCATGCACAGCACGGTTGGTCTCGCGTCTGATGAGATGTATACGAAGTGCTTGCCTAGACAGAAAACCCAGAATACAGGCATTCACCCTTCCAGTTTGCATGTGTTCACATTATTTAAAACCCAAAACCTTGACGAGATTTTGAAAACTCAAAGGGGTTCAAAACCATATAACAGAGGGTTCAAAACCTAGTAATCAATCATCTTAGAACAGATGATTAGTTTTCAAAGCGGTTTTGAAATTTATGTTCTTGTTGTGGTCGTCGCCTAAGGATAGGTGACGGTATTGTTTCATGACTAAACGCAAGTAAACTCGCGTTAGGGTCCTAAGAAAGTTATAGACTAGGTCAAAGCATTACTAATAACCTAATTCCCTATAACCATTGGCTCTGATACCATCTTTTCTGTCACACCCCGACCACGTGGAACATACAAAATGTGGCGGAAACATCGGGGAGTGTTGTAACAGAATTAATTGTTTCAAATCCATGGCAATTGAAGTTTCGTTTTATTGATTAAAAGTGTTACAATGTCTTATCAAACTATGAAATACAACATAATTAACTAGTCTTGCATCTTTTATTGTCACTAAAGCCCAAGTCTGCCTATGTGTATCTTGATCATCTTATGCAACAGTTCCTGAAAAACACATGTGAAAATAGGTACGTCAGCATAAAAATGCCTGTGAGATACATAGGTTTTGTGAAAATAGGTTCCATGACTTATGTTTGAGAAAATGTTTAGTCATGAACCTTGTAATTTGCTTTGTTTTGTAAATCATTTGAAAAACAATGAGTTCAGATGATATGTATAAATAAATGAATAATGTATGGTTAAATGAATAACCATAGTAAAATGGGTTTGTATAAGATAAGTTGTTTGTAAAACAATGTCTTGTGAAAAGTATGTTATTTGTATAAAATGTTATATGTATCAAACTGAAATGATTCAAATAACGCTACAATATGTAATACCATACAAACACTTATATATAGGAAGTACCAGCGGCGTATCCACCATGCTTGTATCATATTACACACGCATCGTTACTTAATCACTTAATCAAACCAAACAATGTCAAAATGTCTATGTCAAATATCCATGTCAAATGTCTATGTCAAATATCCATGTCAAATGTCTATGTCAAAATGTCATGTATGGCAAGTGAAATGTCTCAACTAAACCATATGCACAAAAACAAAGTATTGAAGTAAAACTTGGTTTAAATCAAAGTTATGTTTTGTGGGAAATGCATGATCAAATGTCAATCATGTTAAAATGTCTATGCCGAAATGTCTATGTCAAATACGGTTCACACGGTTCACAGATACAAACGGTTCACAGATATCAACGGATCACAGTCAAATGATTACAACGGTTCAATATGTAGTATAATGTGTTCATATGCTGGATAAGCATATGCAACAGAAAAGCAACGTAAAACAATGTACTAAGTACGCACACAATGGGCATACATAGCATGAAATGTAATGTAGAACGATGTACTAAGTATGCACACAATGGGCATACATAGCATAAAATGTAATGTAAAACAATGTACTAAGTACGCACACAATGGGCATACATAGCATGAAATGTAATGAAATCATGTACTATAATGTACTAACAAACATAGTCGGTATATGATGTGAAAACAGGAAAGCATGAAAGTAACAAGTAGGCACATGTGTTCCACCCCAAAACAGTTTGGAAAACAGTAAAAGAGGGGTCTATGTACTCACCTGAGATTGCTTAGTAGTCCTTGAGTAACAACTAAACAATGCTAGAGATCGCGGATATCAAACGGCACCTAGTATAGGTAACTATGTTAATAAACCGGACCTAGATCGGAAGATTGAGTAGCATTAGGGTTTGTAAACCAAACGAGTGTAGAGACTCGTGTCATTTGGTTTAACAAAGCCTACATACTAAATGAAACTTAACCTGAGTGATTTCGACCCATTACGACACGTTTAGGTAGCTTATGCTACTTTAACGCATCGTTCGCGTGAAACGCGTTCGGACCGCCTAACTAGTCCTATGACAAGTGTTATATGCCTTAAACATGTTACATAATCAGTTATGTGACAAAGGTTTAGGTTACATATGCTTAATTACCAATTATACATGAAAAGGGTATTCTGGTAATTTACCTAAGGCATATAAACTACCTATCATACAACTACTTAAACGATGTGACCATAGGGTATAACCTCGGAAGGTTATTCCCTACCTACTATGGTCACCTAATGTGTTTGGTCGGATCCTAATGATCGACCAAACTGGGTCGGGTTCGAGGTATAAGCGATTTATCAGATCGCTTACCCTACGACCCTAGACAACGTGGTAATCAGTAGGCATAGTCCCAAGGGACTATGACCATCGTGATTACAATCACGTTGCGAAGTTCAAACGAACTTCGCATTGACCATTACTGGTCAATGCTGAAAGTCAAACAAAGTTTGACTTTCTGACTCGAAAAGCAGTAAAATAAGGAAAAGAACGAAAGAATACTTACCCAGGGTCCCCGAATGCTAACCCAGATCAAAATAGCTCAGGTATGAAACGAAGGTTCCAACTTAGAGTCTTTTCAATCAGATTTGTGGGTTTTTAAGCCAAAGGGGGGTGGGTATTTATAGATAAAGTAGAGCCGCTAGGATCGTTTCTTGAATATCGTGCCATGATCCGAGCCGTACACTTGTCACAAAGGTTATGGAGCCACATATGCTCCTACTCTTAGTGATTAAGCAAGTTGCAAACATGTGGTTGTGGTTAAATCTGCTGAAAACAGGCTGTTAAGTACTCTGCATCTGGTCTGAACTTGCTTTACGGACCTCAAAGCTGCCAATGTTGAGGTCCGTAAGGTAACAACTTTGGCAGATTTACAGTTTTGGTCCCTGCAATGCAATCAGCCCATTTTTGACACGTTTAAGGCCCGTTAACCCCATTTCAAAGCTCTAAAATGAAGTTAAAGTATAGGGAACTTAAAACATGCTCAAAAATATCTCGGATGTCGGTTCGTTTAGCCGTACGAACGCGATGTTCGCTTAATTACGACGGAATGCGCATAAGTGCGAAAAACGATCCAAATGACGCGACGAATGGATTTTTCTTAAGGCGAACACTAAAATATAATGTAGTCATGCTCACATAAATTTTTGGATGTCCGGATGTATTCAGAACGTAAGTTATGCGCGAAAATGCAAACTTGTGCACTTTTTGACACTTTTAGTCCCTGAATGACCCAAAAGTTTATTTTAGCACACCGAACCCCTCAAAGCCTATTTCTAAGCTATGTAAAGGATATTTATGGTATGTTTAACTTATGGTCATGTTCCGGAAGGTCTGTTACAGTTCAAATTGGCATACTTTCGCAGTTTGTCAACTTTAGTCCCTGTAAGCGATTTAACTTTGATTTCACCACACCAAACCTTCCAAAACTTATATCTAAGTTATGTATAGGTTATTTAAGGTATGTTAAGCCTATTTCACTATTCCGGAGTGTTCGTTGCATTAAACTGGTTATATTTACGCCTCAGTGCGCGTATAACCTTCCAGAAAGCGATATAGTGTTTGAAATCGAACAAGAATTGATATGTGTAAACGATACACATATTTTTACAAATCCCAAGTATGAAATACAATATTTCACTGGTTGGGCATTTGTTTGATGGTTGAAATGACACAGGTGTTACAGTCTCCCCTACTTTAGGAAATTTCGTCCCGAAATTAATTCGTAGGAGTCTGTCTATGACTTTGTTTCAAATAGTCATCAAAGATA
Organism: Helianthus tuberosus; assembly: GCA_030545235.1. Classification (NCBI taxonomy): domain Eukaryota; kingdom Viridiplantae; phylum Streptophyta; class Magnoliopsida; order Asterales; family Asteraceae; genus Helianthus; species Helianthus tuberosus. The sequence goes on along the minus strand of CM060429.1, from coordinate 61,513,105 downwards.
TGTAAAGCATAATCTGATTATTTTCCTCAACGGATATTTTTCAGAAGCGAAAATGAACGAGCAGAGTCACTTTCTTCAACGGGTTCTTCGGAAATGGAAAATAAAGGAATTAACTAAACGGATATACATTTCCCTCAACGGATATTCTTCAGAACGAAAATGAACAAACGGGGTCATTTTCCTCAACGGTTTGTTCTTCAGAATTTGAAATGAAAGAAAAATCAACGGATATTCATCTCCTCAACGGATAAATCTTCAGAAACGAAAATGAACTAACGGAGTCATTTTCAACGGTTATTTCCTCAGAGTTGGAAATGAAGAATTACACAACGGATATTCATTTCCTCAACGGAAAAATCTTCAGAAACGAAAATGAACTAACGGAGTCATTTTCAACGGTTGCTTCCTCAGAGTTGGAAATGAAGGATTACACAACGGATATTCATTTCCTCAACGGATAAATCTTCAGAAACGAAAATGAACTAACGGAGTCATTTTCAACGGTTGCTTCCTCAGAGTTGGAAATGAAGGATTACACAACGGATATTCATTTCCTCAACGGATAAATCTTCAGAAACGAAAATGAACTAACGGCGTCATTTTCAACGGTTGCTTCCTCAGAGTTGGAAATGAAGAATTATACAACGGATATTCATTTCCTCAACGGATATTCTTTAGAACGAAAATGAATGGATAATTCATTTTCCTCAACGGTTATTCTTCAGAATGGAAATGAAAAGATAAACAACGGATATTCATTTCCTCAACGGATATTCTTCAGAAGTGAAAAATGAATAGCTAGTTCATTTTTCCTCAACGGATGCTTCATCAGAATTGGAAATGAATAGGGTTAACTCTTGATACATGATAGAACTTGCTGTGATTTCTGTGCACTAAATTCCATAATTATGTATGCATCCATAATTACGTAATTCCTTGCACAGTCCGCACAGTTTGTTTTGAAATGTTGTGGGGAAAGATATCAAACCTGAGATGAGAGTGACTAGACTACCATAGGGTCCTTTTAATTAGATCAACAGAGGATCTTCTTAATTAGGCCACTAAGGAGTCCTTTCAGCTATATCATCACATGATATCCCTAACCAGATTTTTGGATCAATCTGTTTAACTAGACCACTAAAGGGGTCTAATTATGAAGTAGTACATTATAATCCAAGGGACTTTAACTACAACGTCGAAGTCCATTAAGGATTTAAGTAGTACCTTTGGGTATCCTACTATGAATCTCTTGCACAAAGATATGTAAGATTTTACGAGGATTTGAATAACATAAATTGGATCACATGACACATAAAGGATAACACATAAGCACATAACCACATAATTGTTTAATTGTTATTATCTTGTTATTGATTGCAATTAACTTGGCACCTCGTACATCGTTTCTCTTGGAAGAAACGGGTACTTAGGATTTTCGTGGAAACGCAAGAGATTATACAAGGGAAGAAATTTGGAAGTAGTCTGTTCTTCAAGGAATGCGGTTCCTTGATTGTCGGTATTGTATGGGATATGTTTATACATGCAACCACATAAACATATTGAAATGTAAATGAAAGATTTATTTATAAACAACAATAACAACAACTGTTTCATAGATTGTGATAAAAGAAAATAATACACAAGGCTCGATTATTTTCTAAACAGCGTTATCTTCTGTCGGTCAGATACTCATCCCTGCGCTGGATTTGCATCAGCAAGTCTTGGGCAATTTCTACTAAAATGGCCCATCTCGCCACAGTTGTAGCAAGATCCCAGTGGGAGACGAGCTTGAGCAGGATTGTCGTTAATCTGATTTGGTGCTGCTGCTGTTGGGCAAACCCTCGCTGTATGACCTATAAGTCCGCAAACTTGGCATGTGCGGCACTTCACACCATCACGATGATGTAGGCCACATTGGTTGCACATGGGTGCAGTTCCTTTGTAGGGTTTCCTGGCAGGGGGTTGAGCTGGTTGGTTGGGGACGGCTTGATCATTGTGAGCGACCACGGCGAAGTTCTGAGAAGCCTTTCGCTTCTTTGACTTCTTAGAGGATCCAGTCTGTTCATCCATGGTCTTTGATTCCTCGATTGGTTTCGATTCCTCGACCAGTTTCTTGTCACCCTTTCGGAAAAGCTTACGTTTCCTGATCTGCGATTCAGTCAAGGTTGCAGATAACTCAATGGCCTGCCTAATAGTAGTAGGGTTGCTACCAGTCAAAATGTCTTGTATTGAGTCGGGAAGGCCATCAATGTACTTTTCGATCGCCTTATCCAAAGGCGTGACCATGTTTGGGCATAACAGACTTAACTCCTCATAACGGTCCGTGTAGGCTCGATGCTCACCGCTGTCTTGCTTAAGATCATCAAATTCCCTTTCCAAAGCCCTGATCTCATGACGAGGACAAAACTCCTTCATCATGAGAGCCCTAAGTTCGGCCCATGTCTGTGCTAGAGCAACTTCTGCACCACGATCTCTCATAACCCCATTCCACCACGTAAGGGCTCTCTTCTGGAACACACTCGAAGCAAACTCGACCTTGCGATTGTCAGGACACTGCACATGGCGGAAAGTATTCTCAATGCTCTCGAACCATTGAAGAAGCCCAGTCGCTCCCTCAGAACCACTAAACTTGAGTGGTTTCGCCGAGTTAAAACTCTTGAAATTGCATGGACCATTGTTGTTGTTGTTGGCTTGATTCCATTGAGCAAAGAGGTTTGGGAATTGAGCAGCCATTTGCTGCGCAATGATTTCTGCCAATTCGGCAGTCGCTATCTGGCTTTCGCGTCGAGGAGGCATTCTAAAAGAGGAAACATGAAATGAAACGAGTGAGAGGATTAGACGAAAAGAATGAGATGAAACAAATATGATGGAAGCAAGGATAGTGGTCATTTGTTTGTTACTACAAAGCAACAAACGACCCGGTGAAAGGTAAATAGGTCAAAAATAATGTATTGCGAAGATATGCTCGCCTATAAGTGAACACTCATCCCAAGAATTCCCAGGTAAGCACAACTGGTCTCGCGTCTGATGAGATGTATACGAAGTGCTTGCCTAGACAGAAAACCCAGAATACAGGCATTCACCCTTCCAGTTTGCATGTGTTCACATTATTTAAAACCCAAAACCTTGACGAGATTTTGAAAACTCAAAGGGGTTCAAAACCATATAACAGAGGGTTCAAAACCTAGTAATCAATCATCTTAGAACAGATGATTAGTTTTCAAAGCGGTTTTGAAATTTATGTTCTTGTTGTGGTCGTCGCCTAAGGATAGGTGACGGTATTGTTTCATGACTAAACGCAAGTAAACTCGCGTTAGGGTCCTAAGAAAGTTATAGACTAGGTCAAAGCATTACTAATAACCTAATTCCCTATAACCATTGGCTCTGATACCATCTTTTCTGTCACACCCCGACCACGTGGAACATACAAAATGTGGCGGAAACATCGGGGAGTGTTGTAACAGAATTAATTGTTTCAAATCCATGGCAATTGAAGTTTCGTTTTATTGATTAAAAGTGTTACAATGTCTTATCAAACTATGAAATACAACATAATTAACTAGTCTTGCATCTTTTATTGTCACTAAAGCCCAAGTCTGCCTATGTGTATCTTGATCATCTTATGCAACAGTTCCTGAAAAACACATGTGAAAATAGGTACGTCAGCATAAAAATGCCTGTGAGATACATAGGTTTTGTGAAAATAGGTTCCATGACTTATGTTTGAGAAAATGTTTAGTCATGAACCTTGTAATTTGCTTTGTTTTGTAAATCATTTGAAAAACAATGAGTTCAGATGATATGTATAAATAAATGAATAATGTATGGTTAAATGAATAACCATAGTAAAATGGGTTTGTATAAGATAAGTTGTTTGTAAAACAATGTCTTGTGAAAAGTATGTTATTTGTATAAAATGTTATATGTATCAAACTGAAATGATTCAAATAACGCTACAATATGTAATACCATACAAACACTTATATATAGGAAGTACCAGCGGCGTATCCACCATGCTTGTATCATATTACACACGCATCGTTACTTAATCACTTAATCAAACCAAACAATGTCAAAATGTCTATGTCAAATATCCATGTCAAATGTCTATGTCAAATATCCATGTCAAATGTCTATGTCAAAATGTCATGTATGGCAAGTGAAATGTCTCAACTAAACCATATGCACAAAAACAAAGTATTGAAGTAAAACTTGGTTTAAATCAAAGTTATGTTTTGTGGGAAATGCATGATCAAATGTCAATCATGTTAAAATGTCTATGCCGAAATGTCTATGTCAAATACGGTTCACACGGTTCACAGATACAAACGGTTCACAGATATCAACGGATCACAGTCAAATGATTACAACGGTTCAATATGTAGTATAATGTGTTCATATGCTGGATAAGCATATGCAACAGAAAAGCAACGTAAAACAATGTACTAAGTACGCACACAATGGGCATACATAGCATGAAATGTAATGTAGAACGATGTACTAAGTATGCACACAATGGGCATACATAGCATAAAATGTAATGTAAAACAATGTACTAAGTACGCACACAATGGGCATACATAGCATGAAATGTAATGAAATCATGTACTATAATGTACTAACAAACATAGTCGGTATATGATGTGAAAACAGGAAAGCATGAAAGTAACAAGTAGGCACATGTGTTCCACCCCAAAACAGTTTGGAAAACAGTAAAAGAGGGGTCTATGTACTCACCTGAGATTGCTTAGTAGTCCTTGAGTAACAACTAAACAATGCTAGAGATCGCGGATATCAAACGGCACCTAGTATAGGTAACTATGTTAATAAACCGGACCTAGATCGGAAGATTGAGTAGCATTAGGGTTTGTAAACCAAACGAGTGTAGAGACTCGTGTCATTTGGTTTAACAAAGCCTACATACTAAATGAAACTTAACCTGAGTGATTTCGACCCATTACGACACGTTTAGGTAGCTTATGCTACTTTAACGCATCGTTCGCGTGAAACGCGTTCGGACCGCCTAACTAGTCCTATGACAAGTGTTATATGCCTTAAACATGTTACATAATCAGTTATGTGACAAAGGTTTAGGTTACATATGCTTAATTACCAATTATACATGAAAAGGGTATTCTGGTAATTTACCTAAGGCATATAAACTACCTATCATACAACTACTTAAACGATGTGACCATAGGGTATAACCTCGGAAGGTTATTCCCTACCTACTATGGTCACCTAATGTGTTTGGTCGGATCCTAATGATCGACCAAACTGGGTCGGGTTCGAGGTATAAGCGATTTATCAGATCGCTTACCCTACGACCCTAGACAACGTGGTAATCAGTAGGCATAGTCCCAAGGGACTATGACCATCGTGATTACAATCACGTTGCGAAGTTCAAACGAACTTCGCATTGACCATTACTGGTCAATGCTGAAAGTCAAACAAAGTTTGACTTTCTGACTCGAAAAGCAGTAAAATAAGGAAAAGAACGAAAGAATACTTACCCAGGGTCCCCGAATGCTAACCCAGATCAAAATAGCTCAGGTATGAAACGAAGGTTCCAACTTAGAGTCTTTTCAATCAGATTTGTGGGTTTTTAAGCCAAAGGGGGGTGGGTATTTATAGATAAAGTAGAGCCGCTAGGATCGTTTCTTGAATATCGTGCCATGATCCGAGCCGTACACTTGTCACAAAGGTTATGGAGCCACATATGCTCCTACTCTTAGTGATTAAGCAAGTTGCAAACATGTGGTTGTGGTTAAATCTGCTGAAAACAGGTTGTTAAGTACTCTGCATCTGGTCTGAACTTGCTTTACGGACCTCAAAGCTGCCAATGTTGAGGTCCGTAAGGTAACAACTTTGGCAGATTTACAGTTTTGGTCCCTGCAATGCAATCAGCCCATTTTTGACACGTTTAAGGCCCGTTAACCCCATTTCAAAGCTCTAAAATGAAGTTAAAGTATAGGGAACTTAAAACATGCTCAAAAATATCTCGGATGTCGGTTTGTTTAGCCGTACGAACGCGATGTTCGCTTAATTACGACGGAATGCGCATAAGTGCGAAAAACGATCCAAATGACGCGACGAATGGATTTTTCTTAAGGCGAACACTAAAATATAATGTATTCATGCTCACATAAATTTTTGGATGTCCGGATGTATTCAGAACGTAAGTTATGCGCGAAAATGCAAACTTGTGCACTTTTTGACACTTTTAGTCCCTGAATGACCCAAAAGTTTATTTTAGCACACCGAACCCCTCAAAGCCTATTTCTAAGCTATGTAAAGGATATTTATTGTATGTTTAACTTATGGTCATGTTCCGGAAGGTCTGTTACAGTTCAAATTGGCATACTTTCGCAGTTTGTCAACTTTAGTCCCTGTAAGCGATTTAACTTTGATTTCACCACACCAAACCTTCCAAAACTTATATCTAAGTTATGTATAGGTTATTTAAGGTATGTTAAGCCTATTTCACTATTCCGGAGTGTTCGTTGCATTAAACTGGTTATATTTACGCCTCAGTGCGCGTATAACCTTCCAGAAAGCGATATAGTGTTTGAAATCGAACAAGAATTGATATGTGTAAACGATACACATATTTTTACAAATCCCAAGTATGAAATACAATATTTCACTGGTTGGGCATTTGTTTGATGGTTGAAATGACACAGGTGTTACAGCAATCAAGGATGATGCTGAAGGAATGAAAGGAAGAATAAAAGAATTTGAGCAAGGAAGTGATGGAATTTGGAGATTCCATTAGAAACGGATTTGGGTACCTAAGCAGGGAGAGTTAAGAAATAAAATCCTAGAGGAAGCCCATAAATCTAGGTATACCATGCATCCTAGTAACAACAAGATCTACCAAGATTTAAGAAATAACTTCTGGTGGATTGGTATGAAAAAGGACATAGCTAGATATGTTTCTAAGTGTCTTACTTGTTCACAAGTTAAGGCAGAACACCAGAAACCATCAGGTCTACTACAACAATTAGAAATGTCTGTATGGAAATGGGAACTCATAACAATGGACTTTGTTACTAAGTTACCCAAAACTAGAAAAGGTAACGATGCGATTTGGGTAATCGTGGATCGATTAACCAAATCAGCTCATTTTCTACCTATGAAAGAAACCTTTAGCATGGAAAGGTTGGCAAAGCTGTATGTAGACGAAGTAGTATCCTTACATGGAGTTCCACTATCCATTGTATCAGATAGAGATAGTCGTTTCACTTCCCACTTATGGACCAGTTTCCAGGAGGCAATGGGAACCCGACTAAATTTGAGTACTGCATATCATCCTCAAACAGATGGACAAAGTGAAAGGACGATCCAAACCCTGGAGGACATGCTTAGGGCATGTGTGATAGATCTTGGTGGAAACTGGGATAACCATTTACCTTTAATTGAATTCTCCTATAACAATAGTTATCATTCAAGTATTGAAGCTGCCCCGTTCGAAGCACTGTATGGACGAAAGTGCAGAACTCCAGTTTGTTGGGCAGAAATAGGAGAAAGTCAATTATCAGTACCAGAGATTGTGCAAGAAACTACCGACAAGATTACTCAAATCAAAGAAAGATTGAAGACGGCTCGAGATCGCCAGAAAAGCTATGCTGATAATCGACGTAAGCCACTCGAGTTTCAAGTTGGAGACAAAGTACTTTTGAAAGTATCTCCTTGGAAAGGAGTAGTTCGATTCGGTAAGAAAGGAAAGCTAAGTCTAAGATACGTAGGACCATTCCCAGTGATCCAACGTATAGGACCAGTTGCTTATCGCTTACAACTACCAGAAGAACTAGCTGGAGTACATGACGTGTTTCATGTATCCAACCTCAAGAAATGTCTGTCTGACGAATCTCTGGTAGTACCTCTCCAAGATATAGAGGTAAACGAAAAATTAAAATTTGTGGAGAAACCTCTTCAGATAGAAGATAGAAAGATCAAGTTTCTTAAACACAAGCGTTTAGTGCTTGTCAAAGTCAAGTGGGATTCGAAAAGAGGACCCGAATACACTTGGGAGCTGGAATCGGAGATGAAGCGAAAGTATCCTCACTTATTTCAGTAAATCTCGAGGACGAGATTTTAAATAAGGTGGGGAGGATGTAAGGACTCTCAAAATTTTCCCAATTTGAACCGTAAGTGAATACCCGGACCCCTGAAACCCTAATCCATATCAAAAATCAAGAAATCAAGAATTGTGGGTTTCAGGCGGGCCGCGTAAGGGTTAGCTTAACCTTACGTGGGCCGCGTCAATATTGGGTTGACCGGATAAGTGTTCCGAATCCACGTGTTGACCAGCTGGCATACCTACTCGTGACCAATCAAACCTACACGTAGAATATGTGGTTAGGCGGGCCGCGTAAAGGTGAGCCCATGGCTCACGCGGGTCGCGACAGCCCCGTATTTCAGCTATAAATAGCCTAGCACATGAGCTTTCATTCTGTGTCGAAATCAACTTTCAAAAACGAACATATACTGCTCCAAAGTCGAAATTACTTTCAAAATATTGGGGTGCTGCTACGATACAGGGTATTAACTCGATCGCTGCTACGATTCAATGTCCGATCGATTGAAACTATCCAATGGATGTTTAAGTGCTGCCCACATTAGGGTTATGCTTTGTCATTCGTCATGAATTCGATGGATGTTTAAGTATCGCACTTTGTCATTCGTTGTGAGGGTTTAATCTCGCGAGTTATCATAAATGCTGTATTAGTTACTGACCTAGTTCGTGTGCATGTTGTTTAAATTTAGGTTAAAAGGCTAATCAGTAGGCTAAACTCTACCCGTATAAATCTGCAATGTGAGTCATTCTCTTTTTATCAACTGTTTTACAATACCTCAAATTATTTTCAAAGTTATAATTACAGGGAGTAAGTCGTGGATATCTTGAATCACTGGCTAGTGGGGTATTGTGCACATTACTAATTTCTCTCCCGGTTAGGTTCATTGACCTAACAGGGATAATCATCACTAGTTGGGTGACAGGACCCAATAGTGGTATGACCATCGTCACACAGTGTGACACGGCGCCAGATAAAAATAAGATAGAAGCCATTGTAATCGCTCTTATGCTGTAATTTATAACTATGTGTCGTTTTATCAAATATGAGTGACTCGCCAGCATTTCCCCGCTGATAAAATATTTTTAAAACATGTTTCAGGCAACCTGCTGTAAATCAAGGAAACGTGCTACGGAGCACTAACAAGCTTGAAGAGGTGGCTCAGTTAAAAATAAATAAACATGTTTTAATAAATCAGGGAATTTCCTAGTTAAATTCCTCTAATTGTAAATTACGGGGTTTTATCCCGCATTATTGAATAAAATAATTGGGCATTTTGAGTTTTAAAAAGATCCTGTTAAAAATCTTCCGCTGTCGCATCACAGATACCACGGGTTTCCTGTCCCGCGACTCCTGACCGGGTCAAACCGGGGCTGGGGTAGTGACAGTTTAGCTTTAGGGTTTAGCTTTAGGGTTTAGCATTAGGGTTTAGCAATAGTATTTAGGGTTTAGCATTAGGGTTTAGCTTTTGGGTTTAGCATTAGGGTTTAGCTTTAACTTTTGGGTTTAGCTTTATCTTTAGGGTTTGCATTAGGGTTTAGCATTAAGGGTTTAGCTTTAGGGTTTAGTTTTAGCTTTAGGGTTTAGCATTAGGGTTTACCTTTAGGGTTTAGAATTAGGGTTTAGCATTAGGGTTTATCTTTAGGGTTTAGGGTTTAGCATTAAGGTTTAGCTTTAGTGTTTATGGTATAAGGTTTAGGATTTATAACACATATTTTTTCAATTTTAAACATGTATATACATATATGTATAATTGACAATATACATATATGTATAGTTAAAAGATTAACAATATACACATGTGTATAAATCCAAAAAAATTTAAAAAAAAATAAATAAAAAATTTAATCCTTAAAGAAAAAGCAGCGATTTTTCAAAAAAAAAAATTGCATTTTTTTCACCTTTTTTTGCATTTTTTTGCTTAAGGAAAATTTGTGGTCCAGATTGCTTCTCAAGTTTCTCAAATAGGGTGGACTTCTCTTAGGATCCCTACCCTATATATATATATATATATATATATATAGGATAAGGATCCGTTAGGAACCACCCTTTATTGCGAGAACCGCTAGAACCAGTGTGAAGACATGGCAAAATTGTAATTAAGTGGCATCTAATAAAAAAAACACGCGCTCCTGTTCTGTATTTCCAGCCCTTGTTCACGATCGTCTCTTACCATCTAGGGTTTCATTCGAGAGATTGTATACATTGACGAAAGCGATCTACGACAACGACTTATCTCTCCAATTTCACGACGGAGATTGTATACACTGACGATCGTCTCTTACAATCTAGGGTTTCATTCGAGAGACCGTCTCTTACACGTGCTCCTGTTCTATATTTCCAGCCCATGTTCACGTTCATACTGCAATAATATCGATTACAATACGAATTTTGGAGCAAAAATTTCAATTATACGACGAATTTTGGAATATCAGATGGTGAAATCGATATGACGAACGGTTTATGGTGTGTTGCTATCGATATGATGAAGACGAACTACAGATGTAATCGGGACGGAGATGGGATGAAGACGAACTACTGAGAACTGTTGATGCCTGTGAACTGAGAATTGTTGATGCAATTCGAGTGTCAGACATGATTTTTGTATAAATACACCATCCTGCACATGTGCAACGGAAGACGAATATGTGAATGTTAAACAAAAAGGTTAGAAGCTATTGATTATTTAGTATTATTTTTATTATTTTTTTAGTAATTAAATCTGAGTTTATGCACAAGTGAATTATTGTATTAATTTTTTTTTGTTAATAATGTAATTGGGATGAAGACGAACTACTGAGAACTGGTGATGCCTGAGAATTGAGAATTGTTGATGCAATTCGAGTGTCGGACGTGATTTTTTGTATAAATACACCATCTTGCACATGTGCAGCACTTTACCATTACCATATAAATACACCATCCTGCACGTGTGCAACACTTTACCATTACCATATACTTATACGAAGTGTTGTGTATTGAATATTCATATGGATCTATTCAGGTTCATTCGTATTTACAATCTGATTGGTTATATACGAATCTGCAAGTTACATATTCACACGAATCCAGGTTTTCATTCACAGATCTACATTTTGTTTGTTGCATTGAATCAGTTTTTGACAGATCTACATCGGTTCGCAAGTGATTGTGTTACTGTGCTGTCTGTTTGCACAATCACTGACCAAGATCAAGTACATTGTTACATAAGCACGAACCCAAATCTGTTAGAATCGGTTCATTTTCATTTTAGTTCATTCGCAGAAACAAAACTTTCATCTGCTGGAATCAATTCAGTCCATTCGATGGAATCAGTTTATTCATAGAAACTGGTTTATTCGCTGATCAAGTACATCCGCCGCATAGATTACACCATCCGCAGTATATCTGTCCAGTCACTGAACCTTCCATCTGCAGAATTAACGGATCAAATTTAACGGGTCTGGATTAAATTGTTTATCCGCTGCATTAACGTTCATTCGCAGCATTGTTCATCTGCTTATTAGGAATAAGTATATCCGCAGATTAGACTTCATCGGCTCAGATTTAAGTTCATTCGCTAGATTTAAGTTCATTCACTCGAAGTTAGGATTTTGTTTAAGCTGATTCATTCACTGAAAAACAAGTATATTCGCTGCTGATTCATTCACTGAAAATCTCTCCATTCACAAAACTGTCCATTCGCTCAAACCTGATGTCCATCCGCTGAAAATTTGCTCATGCACATGTGCAGCACTTTACCATTACCCTATAACTACACCATGTTGCACATGTGCATCACTTTACCATTACCCTATATATACACCATCCTGCACATGTGCAACACTTTAACATTACCATATAGCCATCACCAATAATCTACATCCTGCACATGTCAGCACGTTACCATTACCCTATAATCATCAACAATAATTTGTTCACAATATCAGTACATAATCATGCACATGTGCATCACGTTACCATTACCCTATAATCATCACCAATAATATGTTTATCATTTACACAACATTCTTACACATAACATTTACCTTATTAAATATCACTTTTTTACCATTTCATTATTCACTTTTTAACATTCTTTTTATATTCAGGAACATTCATACACAATGAAGCTGCTACCATTGCTACTAGAATTCCGGACCCCCTTAGCGATGAAACAGATTCTTGTTCCGATGATGATAATGATACTGATGAAGATACTTACGATGACTATGAAGACCCTACATACATAAATGTACATGAACAACCCCTTGTACGTTCATCCAAATGTCATAATGCAACCAACCATCCTAAATTTGATTAAGTTCGTCATCAAATATCGATCATTTTGTTTTACTGTTTGTTTTACATTTAGTCTGAACTGTTTACATTCAAGTTGAAACACTCATCTACGTTGAACTTGTTTACATTTATTTTGAAACGGCTACATTCAATTTGATTATGTTGAATTATTGTTTACATTTAATTTAACCTGTTTACATTCAATTTGACCTACATGTTTACGTTGAACTACTCGATTAAACATCATTTAAACTATGTATTCTGATATTATGATTACAAATTTTCGATGTTTATGATTGCATGGATGATGCTTTTTTATCACTCAATTATTAAACAAAATCATATGTACTTTAATTCCTGAACACCTAACATGTATTATTATTCTAAATAATGCAAATGTGCATATGACATACCACTTTAACATAACCTATACCAGTTCATTTCCATATACATTACCATCTGTGGATATATTACTACCATGTATACCAATTTCAAATTATGCACATGTGCATACAAAAACCTCTCTACCATATCAAATGTATAAACATATTACACATATGTATACATTTTCAAATTATGCACATGTGCATTCAATAACTTTCATACAATACCAAACAACCTATTACATCATCATCTACATTACCATCCATGGATATACTACCAACGTGTATACCAATTTCAAATTATGCACATGTGCATCCAAAAACCTTCATACCATACCAAACATGTAAATAAATTACCAATATGTATACATTTTCAAATTATGCACATGTGCATTCAATAACCCTCATACGATACCAAACAACATAGTACATCATCAACTGACCGATATAACTAAACCATCAACCACCATTTAAAATTAACCAAATTTATGCATATGTGCATACATCATCTTTCAAAACACAAACTTGTTTGTATCACAATACCACTCAATATCACCGTTAATACCAACAAAACAAAAATAAGAAATATTGTTTCCACTAACCACCTACCTACAACACTCCTACAAATTACTGAAATACTCTTTATTTATCTTCTTCCCATTTGTTCAACCTCCTCCAGCACTCCTTCTACTTTGTTAATTCTTCCTCTAACCTTTTCCTAGATTCTTCATCCATCATCCCGTGTATGGTATCCTTTGCCAAATTCATAACACATGTGTCAAAAAAAAAAAAAAAAAAAAAACAGAAACACATGTTATATAATTTTCATACATAATTTTACACATGTGTATATTCAACTTTGTATTAACACAACTTTACAACACATACCATCAACGTTGCTGTCCACCATATCGTCATTACTCTAACGCCTCATCTTTAATGTTGATTTTTCAACCTTCTTTTTCTTGTCCACACGCATTTCACTATCCTCTTGGCCCAATGTTTCATTTTCTTCCGCTTACTTGTCCTCCCTTGTATGTATTTTCCTATATCTACATCTGCATATTTACTTGTCCTCCTTTGTATGTCTTTTCCTATATCTACATCTGCATATGGTATAATATATGTGTTTAAATGAATGACAACACCATTTAACATTTAACATAAAAACTAAAAATAATGCACATGTGCATCTCTACCCAATTGCATCGTTAAATACTAAGCAACCTATTTTAACTTTTTGTTTCAATATTACATCCGTCATCGTCCTCCGTAGCATATCACATTCTTTTAGATCCTTACTCCCTTTTATTTTATACATGTGCATCTCACTATACATCACACCAAAATACAACTAAATACCTTATTCAATGTCATCTGCATCAACATTAACTAACTTATTCACATGTTATTGCACACTATGCACATGTGCATATTGACTTATTATTACAATCTATGCACATGTGCATAACTACATATTACACAAAAATTACCTTAATATCCAATTCTGTTAAACTTATGATGTCAAAATATGCACATGTGCATAACTATATATCACACAATACAAAACCAAGTTTGAATCGACAAATTATATATCATATAAAAGTACAAACGACAAGTTATCTATCATATAATAGTATAAACGAATTATATAAACTTGCAAACGGTTTCTCGATTTATATGACAATATCTATATTACAAATCCGTCAACAATTCCGTTGGTGGCGGCGATTGATTCCCGGCGATACCGTCGTAGTGACACACTCATTATCTATTCTTATAATCACTGGACGAATTTTGGGAACTAACCTCGATTATATGACGAAATATGAAATATCTGCTGGTAAAATCTCAAATCTGAGATAAAATCTCAATCCAGATGCTTCAATATGGTGAACTGATGATGGTGAAGTGATGATGTATTCGAGACGATGATGAAATCGACTGTAATCGACAAATTCTTGATAGATTCAGGTTGAGAAATGTTCAGATACTTGGATGTAATCAGAGTTTGTAGATTGGACATGAAAGTTTGTATTAAATGTAGTTTAATTTTTTTTGAAGTCCGATAGTAAAAGGGCAGCAGGTAAGCGGGTTTTTTAAAATTGTTTGGTATTTACAAAATTGCCCCATATTCACATTGGTTCTCGCGGTTCTCGCAATAAGGGTGGTTCTCGCATGAACCCTACCCTATATATATATATAGAGTTAGGATCCTATAAAAAATGCCCAAAGTGTGAGAAAGGTAAGAAAGAATCTCAGCCATTAGATCTTTTGATCTAATGGTTGAGATCAATAGGGACCAAATTGTAAAATATTTTTCTTAATTTGGACTGAATTGAAATATCTAGGGGCAATTGTGTATTTTTATCCCCATTTTGTAAATCAAAATCCCTGCAATTTCGTTCTCTCTCTATCATACGCTCACAATTTCTCTCTCTCTCTCTCTCTCTCTCTTCTTCCATATTCAATCAATCGGAAGATCCAACAGCACAACTCCAAGACCACCACGAATCGGAAGATCAAACATCGATCGAAAGCCGGTGTCGGAGTGCGAAGAGGGTGCGCGACGGTTGGATGTGTACGGCAGATGAGGGTGGTGGCGTATGGAGATGGAGGAGTAGCGGTTGTTGAAGACGATCGGCGTCGGCGAAAACGAGATTTTACTGTCGGGTGGTTGGGTTCGACGACGGCGGTGGCGGACAGGCAGTGGTGGTGCCGGCAGCGGAGAAGAAGATGATACAGAGATGTAAGGATTATTGAATGGTGTTATTTTTCTTTTCATTAATGGTGTTATTTTCTTTTCTTAATGGTGTTTTTTTCTTTTCTGAATGGTGTTATTTTCTTCTCCGAATGGTGTTATTTTTCTTTTCATTAATGGTGTTATTTTCCTTTCTTAATGGTGTTTTTTTCTTTTCTAAATGGTGTTATTTTCCTTTTCTGAATGGTGTTATTCTCTTTTTCTGAATGGTGTTATATTCTTGTACTGAATGGTGTTATATTATTTATTGAATGATGTTATTTTGTTTACTGAATGGTGTTATTTTTGTTTACTGGATGATGTTATTTTATTTACTGAATGGTGTTAGTTTTTTTTCTGAATGGTGTTATTTTGTTTACTGAATTGTGTTATTTTTTGTTTACTGAATGGTGTTATATTATTTACTGAATGGTGTTATTTTTTGTTTACTGAATGGTGTTATATCTTGTACTGAATGGTGTTATTTTTGTGTACCGAATGGTGTTATATTTTGTTTACTGAATGGTGTTATATTATTTTGTAAAAACACCATGAATTGAACTATGAATTTATTTAAAACACCATGTCATGAGCATGCTCTGATTTTGTGAATGATGCAAAAAAAATTTAAAATGAAGTAGGAATGATGTTATGGACGGTTATCAAGTCCTTAAATCAATGATTTTCTCTCTCCAAATCCTTAAATCAAGGATTATCATATTTGAATTGTTAATGCATTTACAATTATACCCTTAAGTCTTAATTTTAATTAGTGCCACATGTCCTCACCATATTCTTTCTTACACTTCTCACAAAAACCACCTTTTATACAATAACCTCACCCTATATATATATATATATATATATATATTGCTAGATTAAGTTAGGTCATTGAATAAGTTGGCGTTTTGAATGTAATTATAAGGTTTTCGATTTGATTTAGTCTATATAGCGTTTTGAAGATGATTCATTTTCTCGAGTTTCCTTTTCAAAATGTTACTTTTGGTGACTTTAAAGTTTGTTTGGAAATAGTGATAGTTATACACGTTTAACTAACTATTAACTACTAGTTAAATACAATAGCCGGTAGTTCAATTGATTGTATCCCACACTTTTATACCACATGTAGTTCAACTGATTGTATCCAGTGAATCATTTTTTTTGGTATCCCGAGTTGTCAAGCAGCAAAAGAAATCAAGAATAACCAATATAAGTTTCGAAACATGGTAATCTCTAATGAAGAATGCAGGGGCGGACCTACCCTTTGGCCAAGGTGGGCAGCCGCACCCGTTGAAAAAAGAAATTTAGTGTATATTTTTGGGCAAAAAACCCGACCGCACTTCTTGAAAATATGGTTGAACACCTCATCCGCATCCCCAACAAATAATTTCTGGATCCGCCACCGAAAGAATGATGTGTCTAACAATCCAACCAAATGACTTCATTATTTCATTCACACGATATTTATGTAGGTTATCGTCTAAAAACTCATGAAATCATTTGACTTCCGCTACACTATAAATTAAATATAAAATCTAAAATCTAAAAGTCTATGAGTTACTTGACCGTTGCCTATTTAGTTTTTTTTTTTTTTTTTTTTTTTTTTTTTTGCATCAGATTTGTAAGGTATATTTATCAATGTCTCAATACGATTACAAACTAATGGCAGGTAGACAAGCAACAAATTGCGCCGCTACCCCTTTCTGAATAGCAAACCCTACCCTGCTAAACACAAAATTCTGTCCCTTAACATGTGCGGTGTTACTGCTTACCACCTGTTGAACCCGCTTTAGGAACCGCACCGCGTTAGGGGCGAGAGCGCCAAATGTATCGAAAGCGAACGGGACGAACACGTGCTGATTCTCGATGCAAGCTTTTTCGTGTTTAGCTACTTTGCCCGCCTCTGCCTTGGTTATCGCCTGTCCCGACACAAACCCATGGTCCCTTAGCCCAACGAGGGGGGACACACCTGTCAAATCGACACACGCGTGTTTCCCTCATTCCCATCCAAAAACAAGAATGTCAGCGGGTCGTAGCGTAGATCTCCCTTCTAATGGATCAGTTAAGAAGTTCACCGGAGCTTCTTTTTTTGCCGAGATCCCTGCTCGCTTAAGGACATCATACAGCAAGCACATCTCGAACTAAATCATGTCGATACTTAAAGCCCGGTAATTCTTTGCAATGTACTGCAAGCTCCCCAAACGAATCCAAGCAACACTTCCGACATACAGGACACGGGTCATCAGCCGGGAAAAGGGGTATCATTATACGGTACTTGAGGATAGCCCGGTATTCCACAGCCGACATACATTGCCCTAAACCTTCGATGGGAACAACAGACAGGAAATCCTGAGCATGGGGGGCTCGCAAACACTCAAACACGGCTCGCTGGCGAGGGGAAAAGGCAAACTTCTCTTCAACTGTTTTGACGATTTCGCCATATAAGGCATTCGCCAGAATTTTCTGAGCTTTAATAGGGGCGGTGTCTTTAATGTAGAAACCGCCAAGATCAAGATCGGGAAGAGAACTATGCAGATTGTCTAACACACCCTTGTAATCAGAGTCCAACAGCTCTCCCCCACATTCGCGAAGGATGTGGTCTTGAAGAACCCAAGATTGGGCCCTTGAAGCCACAAAAGCGTAGGAAGAGGCATCCTCAGCTGAGCAAATCCTAAGCCCCCCAAAACGTGTCGGGAGGGAAGCTAACCTCCATTGTAGGTCCCCGAAAAAGGCACCCCCACAAACAACTATGTCCTCGATCGTATTCCGAAGCCCCTTGTCAAAAACAGAGACGGCTTCCCCGACATAAGAAGGCTGACACGTTCTAAGCCCAAACAGCAGTTTAGCAACCCCCATACACGAATGAAGCAGGAGGAGTTCGCTCTGAGGGTCCTTAAGGCGTTTGAGGCATCCCATCAGCTCAACCGCACATTTGGCTCTTTTGAAGGCCAACCCACTAATAAACTGCCCATCTCTACTGACAGCACCACCCAAGAGTTTCACACCATGCACCGGCCTACCAATCTCCCGCGGAAATAAACTCTCCTGAGTCTTCACCCCGTCGCATGTAAGCCAAAAAACTTCAGTTTTTTAATGTTGAGAAGGAGGCCCAAGGAGGGGCCCTCCACTCTAATGATGTCTAAAGCCTGGGCAACCTGAGTAGCATCTCCAATAATGGTCCCATCATCCAGGTACCAGGCGTGAAAAAGAAGCTTACAACGATCTCTGATTCGGAGAACAAGAGGGTGTAAAACAAGGGCAAAAAGAAGAGACCCCTAAAGGATCCCCTTGCAGAACCCCCGTGGAAGACCAAATATAATCATTCCCCACATAAAGCCTAGCTGGTTGCCCGTATAAAAAATCAACCCAAGCAGAGATGGATGGACACATTTTCCTTACCTCATTTAAAAGAGCAGTTCTATCCACAAGGTTAAAGGCATTCGAGAAATCGACGGTAAGCATAGCCAACGACCCGTCTCGGTGGTGCGCATTTAAAAGCCTATTACTATATTTAGTGGGTACACCCTTGTACTATATTGTCACCTACGTTTTTACAATTGGTTTGCATGGAACCGTTCTATTTGCATGGAACCGTTCTAGTATGTATAAATATGTGAGTATATATCATATAAGTATATAAAAATAGGCGAAGTAACCTAATGAATTCGGCAACCAATGACGTTAGGTCGACTATTGGACAAGTTATTTACTAGAGACCCGGCCTTCCATATCGCCAAGTTGCCTTTCTTCCACGGCTTATTCTATAAATATTTTAGTTTTATTCTTCTTTTCATGAGAAAATAATATCATATTTCCTTTTCAAATATTTCGTACTTTAATCATCAAAACATTTGTAATGCCTAAATTAATAGATAACTTTGGTCCAATAATCGGCAAGAGTTAAAATATATTATGAACGGGGTTGAATAAATAAATTTTATATATTAAATAATAAAACAATATATCTTTAAAACCTCATTTATTGTACGGGTTGAATAAATATAATTTTATATATTAAATAATTAAAAGTTATATCTATAAGAACCATATTGTACGGGTTGAATAAATGTAATTTTGTATATCAAATAAAAAAGTTATATCTTTAAATCCACGTGTATTACATGAGTTGAATAAATGAAATATTGTTTACAAAATAATAAAATAATACGTCTTTAGAAAACCTCATTTATTACACGGGTTGAATAAATGTAATTTTATATACCAAACAATAAAAAAATTACATCTTTAAAAATATGCGCATTACACGGTTTGGATAAATGTAATTTTCTATACTAAATAATAAAAAAATATATATCCTTAAAAAACCCCGTGTATTGTACGAATTGAATAAATCTAATTTTATATATCAAATAATAAAAAGTTATATCTTAAAAAACCTCATGTGTTACATGGGCCGAGTAAATGTAATTTTGTACAATGAAAATAAAAATATTTAATATATTAATACAAAGTTTGGTTTTCGTGATAAAAATAGATTATTCTGTTGTTTCAAAATTTGTTAACGAAGTCTCAGTAAATTTAACCATTTATTTAAAACTCCGTAAATGTATAAATGATAAATACTATTAGTTAATTTTATTTTAAGTTTTATAAAATTTATTTGATACCAAACAAAACAAAACATTCAAATATAATTAATTCAAATAAATAATATTATAAATGAGAAGGAGATTGAACTAAATAATAATTATCCATAAGATATTAAACTAATAATATTTAGTAGGAGGGTTATCTATAATATAAGATATTAAATTAAATAATATTTAGTAGAATGATTATTTATAATTAATTAGAAGAGATTAAATTAAAATAATAATTATCTATAAGAGATGGCTTAATATGATGACAAGTGTACCTAAAGTGGTTTATTTTATTATATAGATAGAAGATTATATTTCAATGCTAACCGAAATCATTAAGAAATAGAATTTATTGTTTTCTGTATTTTTTTTAACGGTCAACGAATCTTACAGATGATTTTAACAAGTTTACGAAAGTGATATCACTTTAAGAATCGTGACAATTTATAATCTATCACTGACCAAGCTCCAAAGATGCTGTCTTAGTCAAGAGTCTGACCTTTTCTTATTAAGTATATATTTTTTTTAAATATAAATATCTCCTTCAATTACTTAGTTACTCCCTATTTAATAACAGTAGTCGGTAAGGGGACTCGGGGTGGTTCACTAGTGATAGTTTCTATCACTCACACTGTCCAATAAAATCGTGCCATGTCATCAACCAAATTTCTATCACTAGTGATAGAAATGTAGGCGGGGTGGTATCACTAGTGATGGAATTCTATCACTCCCCAATTTTTTATAATTTTTATTTTTAGACTTCTGCCATTTTCTTCCATGTACACGTGTTGGATGCATACTTCCATTTAATTTCTTCCATGTACACGTGTTGCCATGATGAACTATACTTCCATTTTTAATTCTGCAACATGCAGAGCAAATAATTATGCAGAACATGGAGGCGGCGGCAACATGGAACAACAACAAACTTCAACGCGTGAAGGAAATAACGCGTTTCAAACTTCACGCGTTATAAAAGAACCGGCGGCGGTGTAGCGTGATAGTTTAACGCGTTATCGAACTCCATCACGTACCGCCCCGAGTGGCCTAAGACAAGTTAGTTTTTGTATAACAAAAATGATCTTTTTGCTTTGTATTTCTAATAAAAATTAACTTTTATAAATAAATCCTTTATATCTTTTTCAGTTTTTATCTTTTATTTTTGGGTGTCCTTTTGTTGTTATATCAATCTTTTTAATACTTACATACATACATTTTCCCTCAGCAAGATACCCCTATCGTGACGAACCAAGTAGTGTTCAGAGAAGTTTATTTTTTGTGTCATAAACTATACCAGTTGTTGGTATCGTACATATAATAAAATGAACCGAACCAATGTCAGTCGAATAATGTCAGAACTCTCTGACGTGGTTTGGGTCGCTAATAAAAGATGGTTAATTTTAGGTTATTTATGCACTAGTTCAACTTTAATATATATATATATATATATAGGGGAAGGTTCATTGGGGAACACTAAAAAAGTGGGGAACAGCGGGGAACCGACTCAAACGAACTCCGATTGGACTCATTCCAGCGGCGTTAGAACCGGCTCGTCGAACCCTAACTAAGATCTCTTAACCCTAAACCCTAAATCCTAACTCCTAAACTCTAAACCCTAAAGCTAAAAAATAAGGCTAAAACCTAAGCTAAACCGTAAAATCTAAACTATAAACCCTAAAAGCTAAACCCTAAAGGCTAAACCTAAAGCTAAACCATAAAGCTAAACCCTAAACACTAAAGCTAAACCCTAAACCCTAAAGCTAAACCCTAAGGCTAAACCCTAAAGCTAACCCTAAAAGTCAAACCCTAATATATTTAGGGTTTAGGGGTTATGATTTAGGGTTTAGGGTTAAGAGATCCTAGTTAGGGTTCGACGAGCCGGTTCCAACGCCGCTGGAATGAGTCCAATCGGAGTTCGTTTGAGTCGGTTCCCCACTGTTCCCCACTTTTTTAGTGTTCCCCAATGAACCTCACACTATATATATATAGGGATGGATCATGAGAAAACTAGTTTAAATAAGAAAACAAAAAACTAACTAAAAAAGCCTAAAAAACATAACAATTTTTTTTTACATTTTAATAAAAAATCGCTATATTTTATGTATGGAAAAAAATTTTCAAAAAAAAATAAAATAATTTTTTTTGTTGTATTGCACATGTGCACTATTACGGATATAGTGCACATGTGCAGTACAACAAATTTTTTTTTGAAATTTTTTATATATAAAAAATAGCGATTTTTTTATAAAAAAATGTAAAAAAAAAAAATTTGGTATGTTTTTTTAGGTTTTTTTAGTTAGTTTTCTAGTTTTATCATTTAGATGTAGTTTTCTCATGATTCTCTCCCTATATATATAAACACGATAAAATACGATCACACCACAACTCGTGTGTATGTGTAGGGTTACTATGTCTGGAGTATGTATGAGGAGTTAGGTTGACCGATACGATGGTTGTGGTAGGTCGGTTGAGTAGTGGTTTGATGGTAGTGTGTCAGGTTTCAATTAGATGTCTATAGGTGTGACGTTTGGTGCACGACGGCATGGTGTACGAATGAATCACCGGTCAGGGGTATTGAGAGGTTCTCTAGGTACGGTTCTTACCGGGTTTCTTGAGTTGTGAGTATAGGTGAGGTTCGTAAGAGATCTGAGGTGTTTTACCCTCATTCCAAAGTGTTGGTAGAATTTACCGGTAGGAGAGCTAGTTTTAAGTTGGGGTTCTTTGTTGTAAATCGAGTCTCGAGGGTGTGTAGGTTGGCTATTTGCGTTCATTGGTTAGGTTGACTATTGGTTGATTATGTTTTACCAACTAAGCGAGGTTAACATTAAAACGAAGCGACATTTATAAGAACTATACGTATAAGAAAAAAAATTTGGTTCCGTATTAGGAACAAAGTGTCTTTAGTATTGTAGTAAAGTGTGAGCGTGTATTAGTGTTTGAGTCAAATATAAAATTTGTGGGCAAGATTTCACTAGACCGACTAAGTTGGTAAGTAGCATATTGTAAGATTTAGAAGATCGTTTAAGAAAATGTTTAAGGCACAAATGGGATTAATACACATTGTGATTTGTGTAGGTAAATCATAACTTTAAAAATATGCCCAATAAAACAATAAAATTTGAGATTAATTGCGTAAGTTGGAAATTTGACGCAATGATGAACGATTTAAGTAAAAGATTTAATCGAGTGGTTATCATGGGGGGTCAAGTTGCGATTTAATCTCCCCATTGAGATGCGGACATCACTCCTAACTCAAGGGTAAGTGATGTGTGTAAAATTCAACATATAAATTACATCAAATGAGACATAAAACTAACCCTTTTTATTACTAATGTTGGAAAAAGTGTGATTTTGTCTTCCTTTTGTATTTTCAGGACCAAATGAGCTTAAATGAACAAAAGAAACAAATATGCAGCAAAATCTAACATAAATACAAAGAAAAGGAATAAACATGGCATGCCCGACCCCTCGACAACATCTTCCCAAGCAAAAACAAGAAACAGAAAGCTGACCACGGCCCCGTGCCCAGCGTACACAGGGGCGTGGCCAGGTGTCTGCAGAAAATGTCAAAGTTGTAGAAGCTTCTATTCCCAGCACGGGGGCGTGCCCAGCTCAACACGGTCCCTGGTCAATGCTAAGATTCTTATAATCTTGCAAATCTTGATAGTACAGATACGCTTCTGCACACGTGGCCGTGCCCAACGAACACGGGGCGTGTGGAGCCTAATGCAGACAATTGTAATTAATGAAGAAAGAGAAAGAGGATGGCCACGGGGCCGTGTCCAGCGGACACGGGGCCGTGTCCGGGCTTCTGTTCAGGCTATAAATAGGGGTGCTTGGTTCACTTCAAAGGCATCCCTTGGCAAACCACCTCTCTCCCACTTCACCACCACTCCACCACCACTACAACACCCACATCCATCACCAATACAACACCCACATCCACCACCATCATCTAT
Organism: Helianthus tuberosus; assembly: GCA_030545235.1. Taxonomy (NCBI): domain Eukaryota; kingdom Viridiplantae; phylum Streptophyta; class Magnoliopsida; order Asterales; family Asteraceae; genus Helianthus; species Helianthus tuberosus. The sequence continues at coordinate 61,489,063 of CM060429.1, read as the reverse complement.
CATCCACCTTAGAGTGCGTGTAGTAGTCTCGGGATCCAAGATTGATAGTAAGAGTTCTTGCCAATCAAAGGCCATGTTTGGCTAAGTCTCTTACATCACTTGGTGAAGACAAGCATTTAATGTAATACTTTTGATTTTTAATCTTTTCGCACTTTTTATTTGGTTTTGTATTAATGACTTTAATAACTAGTTTCTTATGTTGAAGATGAAACTTCCTTATCATTTGTCCCTGGTGTCTTGACATTATTTTACTGTCTATATAAAATAAAAGATTTTCACCATTCATAACTCTACGGTCTATATAGAGATATGTTGGCTACCTGGTCGGGGGTTAAGGGAATGGTTTGGTAAGGCTCTTGCCTTGTTCAGTGTATAGATCCTGCAAGGACCTGGGTCAAGCTTACTAGGACCTCCTTCAATACCCACTGGTATTGGATGGCGGGGGTGCGAATGGCTTGATCCCCTCATATGTAAACTACTATTAATACATTAACCCGGCTACTTGGGATTGTATCCCTGCTGACTCAAACCACTTAGCCGAGGGTAACGTCGCCTTCAAAAGAGTGGCCTACCACATTATGCATTAATAAGTTAATTAATTATCTTTCAATATTCCGACCCTTGGGGATTGTATCATTGCTGACTCAAACCACTGGGTTGAGGGTAACGTCACCTTCAAAAGAGGGGCCAACTACTATAACTAAGATAATCTCTTAAAAAGTGCAAAAGTGCGGAAATCATCAAAGGTTACATTAAAGGCGAGTCGGATCCAAGTGATTCATCTTGTCTATCTGTTTTTATTTTTTTTATTTTTCAGCATTTTTAGTTTTTATTTTTCATAATTAAAACCTTTTCTAAAACTTTTGATTTGATTAGACGTTGAGGATAAACCGGTACTAAAAGCTCTTGTGTCCTTGGACGACCTCGGTATCTTACCAACGCTATACTACGCTCACAATGGGTGCACTTGCCCATATGTGTGTTTAGTGTTAGTAGAATATCGTGTTTTATAAATTTAAAACTTGACTAATGTGTTAAAAAGGGCTTAAAATATCAATAAAAACATATAACGCTACACACGCATCAAGTTTTTGGCGCCGTTGCCGGGGACACAAGGATTTTAAAAAAGTTAAGAATCAACGGCCTAATCGTTTTTCTTATTTTTCTATTTTTTAGGATTTTTCTAGATTCTTCAGCTTCTGCAGACTGCAGCACGGGGCCGTGCCCGGTCGGACACGGGCCGTGCTCATAGGGCTGTAAACGAACCGAACGAACACGAACAAGGCCTTGTTCATGTTCGTTCGTTAAGGAAATAAATGTGTTCACGAACGGTTCATGAACACTTACTGAACGAGATTTTATGTTCGTGTTCGTTCATTAAGGAAATGAGCGTGTTCGCGAACGGTTCATGAACACAAACGAATTCGGCGAACACGACGAAGGATAAAGATAGATGGCCCAGAGAGTAGCACTCGAACTTGAATCCCTTATTGTGGAACGGAGGTAGATCGTATTCGTGGATGTAAATAATGAGAAATGAAAGTGAAATGATACATAAACAAGGTGAAAGTGGGTTTCCTAGTTTAATTGTTAGGGAAATAAAATAAATAAAAGTTTAATAATATAAAAAGTACAAATAAAATATAAGAAAGTACAAAGATCTTCAATTAAAACACAAAGATACGAACATAAACGAACGCAAATCAACGAATGTTCACGAACACGTTCACGAACATCTTACCGAACGTTCACGAACACAATCGAACGAACGAGACCTCTGTTCGTGTTCGTTCGTTTAACTAATCAAACGAAATTTCTTGTTCATGTTCGTTCGTTTATTAAACGAACGAACATAAACGAACTTCCCGCCGAACGGTTCACGAACTGTTCGCTGAACGTTCGGTTCGTTTACAGCCCTACGTGCTCAGCGTCCTTACTGGCAGTTTTTGTTTTCTGAGTTACAGAGAGGTCACCACGGGGCCGTGTTGGTGCAGCACGGGGCCGTGTTGAACACTCCAATAACTAGGATCCGGAAAACAATCACTGTAACCACGACCACGGGGCCGTGCTCAGCGACCACGGGACCGTGGTGAGACTTCTGACCAGCAATCTTTTTGTTTTTATCGCAGGACTTGGAACCCAGGCGCCGCACCTGAACTTCCTACGTAGTGCATGAGCTCCAGTTTCAATAAAGACATAAAAGAACCTCTAGACGAACCCGAACGCTTTCTAAGAAAAAGACTTAAAGCTAAAATCGAAGAGAAAGTTTCCGGGGACCCACTTCCCATGGCGGATCAACGTACCCTAATGGATTACCTATGACCCACAGTAGGTAATCTCGGTGCCGCTATCAATGCACCGAATGTCGATGCAAGTAACTTCGAACTTCGGCCGCATTTGATACAAATGCTCCAAAACTCCGCAACTTTCCATGGGCTTGCGGACGAAGATCCCCATTTACATATTACCAACTTTTTGGAAATATGTGATACTTTTCGGATCAACGGAGCATCAAATGACGCCATCCGCCTCCGAATGTTCCCATTTTCACTAAAAGACCGAGCTAAGGCTTGGCTTAACACCCTCCCAAGTGGTTCGGTAAACACTTGGGATGAACAAGCCCAAAAGTTTCTGTATAAGTATTTCCCTCCTTCTAAAATGGCTAAATTAATGACTAAAATTAACACATACTCACAAGAGGACGGGGAATCCTTATATGAAACTTGGGAAAGCTTCAAGGAGCTATTAAGAAAATGTCCTCATCATGGTTTTGCGGTATGGCAACAAGTATCCACTTTCTATAATGGGTTGTTGCCACACACAAGACAAACACTTGACTCTAGCTCCGGGGACTTCTAGGTAATCGTCGCCCAAATGAAATTTATAATCAAATTGAGGAAATTGTTCAAAACAATTTTCAGTGCCACACTCCCCGGGGCACAAAATCTATTGCCACGGGCGCCCATAAGGTAGACGAAAGCACTTCTTTACAAGCCCAAATCGAGGCCCTCTCTTCGAAAATCAAAAATTTAGAAATAGCAAAAAGGAAAAATTACATGTTTTGTCCTTTATCTTAACACTATTTTGCAGGCGTTGTCCTTTTCAACGAATTTTGTCAGGTTTTGCCCTTTATAGAAAATTTTGTTACATGTTTTATCCTTTAACCCTAACCCAGATAGATTTTTTTGTTAAATCTCATCACGTGCAAGTCACATGAGGGTAGTTTTGTCTTTTTACCTATAAAGGACGATTTTTGTTTACACCATAAAACTTCCCCAGCACCAACCACCCATTGCAACCACCAACCTGCCACCACAACCCACCTGATCCCCTTGCAACCCTACTTAACCCACCTGCTTGTTCTTTAATCAGGTATGTTTATTCATAACTGTATAAGCAATTATAGGTTATTGGGGAAGAAGATTACTAGGGTTTCTGATGGTGCCATGAACGGTGTAGTTTTTGGAGAGTAAATGCTTCACTAACAACGAGCCTACAAAACCTCCGATACCTGTAACGCATACAACTCTTGCTTTCTCTTTCGCCATGAAAACGCACTACCAAGGTCTAGAACTATACTTGTTTTTAACATAAAATGAAAATTATATAAGTTTAAATAGGTTGAATTTTTGTAAATTGATTTTTATTACCAAAAATTCGTTTTTAATATTGCTTGCTTTAATATTACTCGATGAAAATGCACCAGCAAGGTTTAGAGCTATACGAGTTTTACTCGAGTTTTTCAACTTGTTTTTAACATAAGGAAAACAGAGGAAATCAAGAAATTTGTTGAGAAACTCGTATAGGAAAACATAATCAACAAATTAACAATCCAGTAAAAGGGTATTACAATTAACCCCAATTTTTAACTTTTTTGAGAAATTTGTTGTCAATTTAGGGTTATTTCAGAAATGCAAAACAAAGTGTACCATAACTCTTTATTAGGGTATAATCCACCAACACTCCTCTGCTATCTTCATTTCTCATCTGCACATGGAGATAGATCTATTCAATTATGGCTAAGGTTAGGGTTCTGATTGTGGTTTGAGAGAGAGGGGGTGAGAGAGAAAGTGGGTTGTGGTGGCCGAAGAGAGGTTGGATGGTGGCAGTGAAGGTCGAGGTAGGGTGGGTGGTGGCGGTGAAGACTGAGGTGGGGTGGGTGGTGGCCGGAGAGAGGGTGGATGGTGGAAGTGAAGGCTTAGGTGGGTTAGGCTGTTGGGTGGACGGTGGTGGCTGGGTGTTTGTGGGTGTTTGGTTAGGGTTGGGGTGGGCAGAGACGAAGTGGTTGGAGTGGTGGTGGTGGGACGGTGGAGGACAGTGGAAGATGGTGTTGGTAGGGGACAGATGGTGTAAGGCTGGCTGAATGATGGTATGTGTATATAATAATAATAATAATAATAATAATAATAATAATAATAATAATAATAACAATAATAATAATAATAATAATAATAATAATAATAAATCTTAAAAATGTTTTGTTTTATTTTTAAATAATATTAAATAAAGGGGTAAAAAGACTATAATACCCTTAAGTAACCAGATTTAACAAGAAAATCTAATTGGGTTAAGGCTAAAGGACGTAACGTGCATCAAAATTCCCTGTAAAGGACAAAACCTATCAAAATTCATTGAAAAGGACACCGCCTACAAAATGGTGTTAAGATAAAGGACAAAACGTGTAATTTTTCCTGGCAAAAACGACCTCGGTTATGGCTTATGAAGGGTGCGGTGGGCCACATGAAAATTGGAGTTGTATGAAAGAAATGGATAATCAAACGGAAACGGTAAACTACATTGATAATAGACCTAGGCCGTCAAGTCCTCCAACAGGTACCTACAACCAAGGATGGCGTAACCACCCTAACCTTGGTTGGAGAGAACCCGACAATAGTAGTAACCAACAAAACCAGAACCAACGAACTAACTTTCAACAACCAAGAAATGAGTCACAAAATTTCTCTCAACAACAACAAGTGGGACGAGAGGTGTTTGAAGATATTATCTCACGCCTTATCTCCAACACCGAAAAGAAAAACTCGGATCGATTCCAACAAATGGAATCAAACTTTAGGAATCAACAAGCTAGTATTCAAAACATTGAAAAACAACTAAATCAACTAGCTCAAAATTTCTCTGAGAGACCACAAGGCACGTTACCCAGCAATACGAAAACCAACCCAAAGGCGCAAGTGCATCTCATCACATTGAGAAACCGTACCGTAGGTCCCGAGTAGGCTCCACTACCTCCATCTGAAAAGAGTCTATCTAACCAAACCGCAACTTCACCAACACCCAAAAAAGAAACAACTCCTCCGCTAAATCAAGAGCCTACCAAGAACCCCCCGATGCCTTACCCCGGTCGGTTACTTCGCCAAAAGACCGGTGAGCAATTCACAAAATTCATAAATTTTCTAAAACAATTGCACATTAATCTTCCATTTGTGGAAGTCCTCACTCAAATGCCTAAATATTCAAAATTTATGAGAGACTTTCTCACTCACAAAAGGAAAATTGAAACACTGCAATTAGTTAATTTAAGTGAAGAATGCTCCGCCGTACTACTTAACAAACTCCCACAAAAGAAAATCGACCCCGGAAGCTTCACCATCCCTTGTTCCATTGGGGGATCACCCATACGCAATGCGCTAGCCGATCTTGGGGCTAGCATCAATCTCATGCCCGCATCAATGTTTGACCGACTCGGACTAGGTAAAACAAGCCCCACAAAGATGAGCATACTACTCGCCGATAGGTCTATCAAGTATCCACAATGTCACACCCCCAAAATCCACCTGCGGAGTATCACCGCTTGGGAGCGTGACTGACCAGGATCAAGCCACCAATCATATAGAACAATGTAAAAAGTAAAAGTAATTGCAATTCAACCAAACCAATCCATATGAAAGGTGTTCCAAAACATAAATATGTTATCACTGTTTAGCGGAAGCGTATAAGTAAAACCCAACATAATATAGTATGAAAAGTCATAAGTGTTTAATGAAACAATCACGATCCAAGCCCACAACGATCAGCTCCTCCCTGTGCAAGCTCCATGTATCTAACGACCTGCAAGGCATGTAACAGAGGATCAACAACTAGTTGAGCGAGTTCACAGAAAGTAAATGCGTAATAGTAAGTTCGTATGTAACAGGTGGCTCTACTGGGCCGATAGTACGTTCTATTGGTGGGGGCTTCCCATGTTGTATATCCACTAGACTATTCGTAACCATAAGTGTTCTTCACAACCGAGAACAGTAGTACGTACAAGCTTTACGTAGGTTTTACGTAAGTGTCCTTCTGTACCCGAGGACAGTGGTACGCGTGGGGTTTACGTAGGTTTTACGTAAGTGTCCTTCCTGACTCCGGAAGACAGTAGCATGTTATTGTTTACGTAGGTTTTACGTAAGTGTCCTTCCTGACTCCAGAAGACAGTAGCATATTCCTGTTTACGTAGGTTTTACGTAAGTGTCCTTCCTGACTCCGGAAGACAGTAGCATATTCCTGTTTACGTAGGTTTTACGTAAGTGCCTGACACAACCGAGGCAGTAGTAAGTATAGGTTCACGTAGGTTTTACGTGAGTATCCTTCACAACCGAGGATAGCAAGTAGCATAAGTATACGTAGGTTTTACGTATGTATCATGCGCATCCGAGGACGATGGTAGATAGTCTAGTAACAGTGTAAGTACGAGTATCTATTCAAATCTCATTCCTTCAATCCCCATTCCCATACCCTGGGAATCCCATGCCTTAGTAAAAGTGTGAACTCACCTTGGTTTGCTCGGTATGCTAGGTTATGTGCTCACAGTTAATCAATCACGTCCTAGAGTATGCACGTATACAATAATCAGTTTATGTTTCATGTTGTTCACGTATAAGTATAATCACAGTGGGCATCACATCGATAAGCATCGAGTATCACATTGTACGTTTTCGTAATCATACAAATCATGTTCACCATCTAACAGCAGTTAACTAACCCAGTTAATTTTGACAGAATCAGACTAAGTTATTTGGGCTGATTATCCATTTGGCGAAACACATATTGGCGAAACACATATTGGCGAAACACATTCTGTTTCGTCGTGGTCTCCTTTGGCGAAACAAAGTTCTGTCTCGTCGACTGCCCTTGGCGAAACACTTTCTGTTTCGCCAAGAGATCTATTTCGTCAAGCCTGTTACGGGGTGATGTCAGTTACGTCAATCAGTTACATCAGTTACGCAATACCACAGAAACCCTAATTGCCGTCATCATCAAGAAGCAATCATGCGGACATCATTAACATAGATATCATCAACAAGCAGTGATCATGTATTTTAGACCATCTAGCATATAGTTCACAGATTCAACAATATCACCCATCACGAAACCCTAACAGTTACAACGATTTCACCATATCATCATTCGATAGCCAACAGTCAACATTCATACCTAGTATCCAGTTGGTTATTATATATATAATAAAATCGAATACTAACATCATGATGATATGATTTCGGTTCCTGATCTCATCAAAATCAATCCATATAAATTTTTCAATAATATAAATTCCCAAACCCTAGGTTAACACCAACTCACATATATAAAAGAATATATAAATGGCTGATCATGTCATGCATACACAAATCGAATCACCTAATCCTACTGACACTTCAATAATTGTCCACATGCTTCTGATTGAATGCACATGGCTTCCATGTCCATAATCAGATTATCAAATCTTGGTGAACCCATGAAACTTCACACTATGGGCCCTCACAACCGAATATCATTGATATTCAATAGTATAACCATACACACAAACCAATATCAATCACTATCATACAACTTAATTTCAAGTCTATCTTATTAATCTTGCACGATATTATCAACTCACATTGATTCCAACTATACAGTTAACAAGCAATCATGTAAAGGTTGGACACTAACCGGACTCAGAATGATCAATCAAAAGATATCTGATTTTGAACAAGAGGAGGGCTGCCGTCACAATATAATGATGAGGTGATGATTGTTTAGGGTTTGCAATATATCGGTTTCATGCACTGACTAAAACAATTCTAATATTCAAACGTTACTGGGCCAAAGCCCATTCCATGATTTCGCCGGCCCACCTCCAACGAAAACACTTAAATGTTTTCGTGGGGAGGGTGTTTTCGGGTGGGGTGTTTTTGTGAGGTAGGGTGTTCGGCAAAAGCTTAGGGTTTCAATTTAATTATCGAAAACTTCCTATTTATATAAAACATAACATTAACACACACACTTATAATACACACCACATATCACATATAAATCACAATACGATTTAATGTATTACAAACGTGCCCAGTTGTAAAACAAACAAGTCGCGTAAATAAACAATCTAATCAATTACGTGCACTAATGCGAAGATGGAAAATCTTGGAAACTCGAGTTGTCACACACAAGGTGTCGTCGAAAATCTATTGGTAAAAGTCGGAGACTTTGTCTTCCTGGCCGACTTTGTCATACTAGATATGGAGGAAGATACCGAAGTACCACTCATTCTAGGAAGACCATTCCTAGCCACCGCTCACGCAATGGTAGACATGAATGGTGGGAAATTAACATTGAGGGTTGGGGACAAAGAGATGGAGTTCGGGGTTGGGAAAAGAGTAGAAGACGATGACCCGGTCAACTACATGAATGTCATAGACTCAAGCTTGGATGATGCTCTCCAACGGTGCAACATGGGATGCAAAACATCCCACTTGGGTAACATATGACTAACTTTGGGTCTAGCCAAGGTCCCTTATAAACGTGGCGCACCACGGAGGCATTCCGCGGAACTATCCTTAGTTTTAGTTTAGATTAACTTTTAAGTTTTCTAGTTTAGTTTTACTTTTCAGGAATAAAACACACTCGAATTGGTGGAGGTTACTAAGGGAAACTTGAACTCACACCCCATGCACAAAAACAGAGCCTCCCGATAATTTTTCTTCATTACAGCAAGTTCAGCACGGGGTCGTACTCAGCCCAACACGCCCCCGTGCCCAAGGATCTGTAGAAAACGCCCAGTTCAGGTAACTGGATACGGGGTCGTGCCCGGACCAACACGCCCCCGTGTCCAGCCTTCTGTTAATTATGATACTGGCGATCTGAACACGGGGTCGTGCCCGGACCAACACGGGCCCGTGCCCAGACGCCCAGTAACATAAATTTAGTTTTTAAACATCTTTTTACACATTCAATCAACCTAAAAACTAATTTTTGGGACACATTGAGGACAATGTGTAATTTAAGTGTGGGGGGGGGGGGGGGATACTAAAACCTTGAATTTTGTAAGTCCTAACAACAAGCCTTACACAAAACTCTATTGGAACCGCTAATCACCCCAAATTTTTTCAAGAGCTTTTCATTTTTTTTACTTGTCTTGGTTTAATTTAGGAATAACAAGTTCTAAAAAGGTTATATTTTTACAAATTTACTACCGACAGCGTCGTGATAAAAAGAACCAACATAAGAAAATTATGAAACGGAATGACAAAACTAGTTAGAATTTGATTATATATACTTGATCACATTATAAACCCATTCCCACAAAAAGTGAGTTTTGAGCATTTATTGAGCATACAAGCATACATCTTTAAATTAAATGCTCATCTTTCGTTTCTTGTGTGAATAGCCGCTTGGTTCTTACAACTCTAGAACTTGCCACGACGATACATTCCCGGTCCTTACCAACTTAAACCCAAGTAAGTAAATGATGGAGGCATTAGGACTAACCCATTTTTCTTTTCAACACCATTATTTTTCAATTTTTTTATCACCTACCCAAAATCCCCCTAGTTAACCCCTTTGAGCCTAAACCTTTTCATTTCTAAACCTACCAAAACCTTTTTCTTTTAAACCCTTTATTTTAGTAAAAAGCTCGTTTTCTTGTGACGTTCTTTATAAAAAAAATGAAGTCGCTAATAAACAAACAAGTTCCTCAAAGAAACTTTGTTTGAAAGTGCTTAGTTTGAATAAAAGTCACAAAAACGAAAAGTTTTACGATGACCGACACTTTTTTCGCTTTTAGCCCCTTTTACTAACCACTAACCCAAAACCAGCCACCTTTAACCCAAGCCTAACCCTTTCCCAAAGTCCTCTTGATATTTACAAAGGTTTATAGTTAAAAAGGAGGGGGATTGATTGCTTGGCAAGCATATGGTAGAAGTAAGTTCCATGCCGGTCTCGAGTGTTTCACAAAAATATATCTTCGACCGAGTGTTGAGTGATCTCCCGTGAGGTGTAACAACTCTCGCCAAAATTACTATTTCTTATTTTAATAATGTCCATTAGGAAACCCTAATTGAGACCCCCAAGTAGTTTGGCATGACCCATAATTTTTCAGAACCATCGAAACTAGGATCAGGGCCCCCTAAAACTCAAGGGGGGTATCCCCTAATTGATAATTATCTTCAAAACCGAATGTAAAACACGAATTTCGTTGATTGTTGACTCACCTGGGCTATGTGGGACACGAGGCTACCCTACCCTAAAAGGGTAGCCGTCGCGCCACGCGCCAGGACCAGGTGGGTCTGGTGCGCCACGCTAGAGGAGCCAAATTTCAGTATATAATTGGGGGGGGGGGGGTTTGGCACTTGCATGGCTGTCTTGTTTCGACGTTAAATTTCATTTCATACGTTGAGATATTCGCTGTTCCGTTCAAAAACACACACAAGCACGAATCTCAGCTGCGATAACAGGGTAATTACTCGATCACTGCTACGATACAATGTCCGATCGATTGAAACCGATCCGATGGATGTTTAAGTGCTGCCCAAATTCGGGCTATACTTTGTCATTCGTCGTGAGGGTTTTGATTTCGTGAGCCTATCGTAAATGTTGTATTAAGTTACTGACCTAGTTTCGTGTGCATTGTTATTTACCTAGGTTACAAGACTAAATCAGTTGGCAAGGTTCTGTCCAATTAAACTTACAATGTGAGTCATTCTCTTTTTATCAACAGTGTTTTACAATACCCAAATGTTTTCTAGTTATACATTACAGGGATTAAGTCTTGGTTATCTTAAGTTACTGGAAAGTGGGGTATTGTGCACATTACTATTGTTTCTCACTTTTAACAGTGATAATCATCACTATTGGGTACAAAGGACCCAATGGTGGTATGACCATCGTCACCAGGGTGTGACACAGGGCCAGATAATTATAAGATAGTGGCCATTGTAATCGCTCTTATGCTGTAATCTATAACTAATGAGTTCTTTTATAAATTTGAGTGACTCGCCAGTATTTCCCCGCTGATAAAATCTTTTTAAACATGTTTCAGGTGATTTACTGTGAATCAGGAAAGGTGTCGCGTAGCACACCAGCTTGAAGAATGTGGCTCAGTAAATAAAATAAATAAACATGTTTTTGTAAAACAGGAATTTCCAAGTGAAATTTCCCTTGATGTAAATTATGGGGTTTGTCCCAAAATGTGAAATAAAATAATTGGGCATTTACAGTTTTAAAAAGATCCTGTTAAAATTTCCGCTGCCATAATAAACAATACCACGGGTTTTCTGTCCCGCGGCTCCTGACACAGGGAAAACCGAGTCGGGGGGCGTGACAGAAAAAGGTGGTATCAGAGCCACTGATTTAAGCTAATTAAGTATTTAGAAATACTTAATTTTTCAGATTGCCATTTTTGTGATTCTGTGAATTTAAGTTGATAAATAAAATTTTAACTTAGAATTGTGTGTGTTTCTTCATGTGTGCTAACAACATGAATGAACTGTCGAAGGCACTCCGAAACTTTACTATCCATAGCACTGATATGGACACCACCGGCACCGACACCTTAACTAGCTACCAGGCTGATACTGAAGAGCCAATAGTATTCCAGGCCCGGCCGCAGGAGAAACCAAAGCCGAAAAAGAGGAGGAGAATCTGGGACTGGAAACGTGGGCGTAGGAAGAAACAAGCTGCACAGAAGGTTAAAAAGACTGAGGATCCGAAGGATAAAGGGAAAGGAAAAGAGATCGGGGAAAGTGCTGGGCAAGCCCAGGAAATGCCACCATGGGAGGAGCTGGATCGCAAACTAGCAAATTGTGACCTCATCGGACCTTCCGATGAAAACCTCTTCAATTACCCCGCTGAATCCCAACTTCCAGTTAATTTGGAACCTGCTATCCCAGATCCTATTGTCAACCCCAACCTGTTATCGGCCAACTGGAAGAGTGGTGGACAAGCGAATGGCAATTTCAAAACTTCATGAATAACCCCAACGCCTATTTTCCCCAGTTTGACCCTGAGCCTGCACCCAACCCACCTATGAGCACAGAAAACTTGGCTGAACTCCGTCACTGCGGCGAGGAACTGGTGGACTGTCACACCCCGAATTTCCACGTATTACCGGTGGGCCCGGTGGGGAGTATCGTGACGTAGTTGATATCATCATAGTCAAACAACACAATTTAAATGCACAACAGAAGCAAAAGATGAATCACATTACAAACCGAATAAAAGTAATATCAAAGTATTACAACGGACTATAAAGGATCCACAGGCGGATCAAAAGATAAAAAGATCATTGTTCAACAGACTTTAACATCTAGAGCTTGCAAGACTTGATTAATGATGCCAGGAGTAGCCAGCCTATTTCGTCTAGTACCTGCACTTAGCCTTTTTGGAAAATATGTCAGTTTACACTGGTAAATACAATTAATTGACTCATTTTGAAAACATTTAAGAAAAATTGATTTGAATGCACAAGGCACAAAATTCTTGTTTTAAGGTCAAAAGGGCATAATAGTCAACATTTAGGCATGTAACGGACACATGCATATGCATCGGATAACTAATGAACCAAGTTGTATAATCACAGAGGGTTATACTAACATGTAACCTGGTCCTATTAAAGCTCTAAGGCATTTCTAAAATATGCTCTAATGGGTCAGAACTGAAAGTCAAAGCAAATGTCAACATATGCGACTTTCGGTTCCGAACCGAGCTTATACTGAAAATTGTCGGGTTGAACATGTTTAGACATGTTCTTACATTAATTACCAAGTTATATTAGTGATAAAACAGGTTGCATGGCTTCTACATTGTTAATTAGGCATTTATTTGAAAAATTGCTTTCTGTTGACTTTTTCTAATCAAGTTTGACCCGACAATTGACCTAGTTAGATTGGGAATCAGAGAGTGCCCTTTTAAGGGTTTATTACCCACATAATTACCAACTCATAGGTACTTTCAATTCAAGATTTAACTGGACAAATTTTAATTAATCACGAAGTCAAACTTTAATTACGACGGTTTGACTTTAGGCTATTAAACTAAGTAAAACTGAATTAAGGAAGGTTAAGGACACTTACTGAAGTCCTATGCACGCCTAATGATCACTAGGAATTGGTCTTGAGCTTCAGGAACCTCCAGAGATGAAGTTATGAAAGTTTTGAAATGCAAGTGTCCAATGTTACAACAATAGAGCTTCTTATATAGGGATTTTGATGCAACTAGATCATGCCAAGCAAGTATACAGGTGTTATATGATGTCCCCATGTGTCCCTATTGCATGTAATACAATTGGGGCAGCCCCTGGTATGTAAAACAATGCATCAAAGTCGGTTACACAGCCTTAACAGGCAGCTGCCAAGCTTTTCTGTCGCTGGCAGTCCCAGGCGGCCCGTGTAAGAGTCCCCAGGGGGCTTACGCGGCCGGTATGGATGTCCAGAACAGGTTAAACAAGTTTCAACAATTACAATTCAGTCCCTGGTCCTTTTAAAAGTGGTTTTAACTTCCATATTTGCACTTTTAACCCATCAAATTGATTTCTAAGGACCTTAAGTCATAACCAAACTTTGTTAAGTCCTTGGTTAACTTTATGATCACCCGAAAAGCCTTAAATTTCAACTTTGATGCTTTTAACCCCTTACATACGAATGTTATCATAACTTTCTCATACTTTGTCGAAACCTTGTGAAATTTTTACCACTTATTCTAGTGAGCAAAATTAATCGTTACAAGGCTTCGGGTTCACTAAAAGGTCACTCAGAGGTATAAATTAAACATGTTGACACTTTTAACCCTTGTAGTTTGTAAACTCTCACTTTCTTCTACAAATGGCTTCATACGCTTCATAATTCATTCGTTTAAGGTTGTAAACGTCGTGTAGGGTTGTTGAAAGGTATAATTATCAATTGTTGACACTTTGAATCCTTTTATACACATACATTCTTTGTTTGTCAACTTCAGTCCTTCTAAAGTAATTCTTTACACGTTTAAAGCTCATGACAAGTGTCGATATAATATTGGACATGAATTTTCGAGGTGTTACATCCTCACCCCCTTAAAAGAAATCTTGACCTCGAGATTTACTGAAATAAATGAGGGTACTTTTCTTTCATTGTGGACTCTACCTCCCACGTATACTCTGGACCTCTACGGGCATCCCATTTAACCTTTACAATCGGTACATGCTTCCTTCGAAGCTTCTTAACCTGTCGATCCTCGATCGACAAATGTTTTTCAACAAATTTCAGGCTCTCATCTATGTGCACATCCGTATGTGGTATGACTAGTGATTCATCAACTAGACATTTCTTCAGATTGCAGATGTGGAATACATTATGAATTCCACTGAGCTCTTCAGGAAAATTTAACTTGTAAGCCACTGTTCCAACACATTTGATGATCTCGAATGGTCCTATGTATCTTGGGCTTAACTTACCTTTCTTACCAAATCGCATCACCCCTTTCTAGGGTGAGACCTTAAGTAGAAACTTGTCACCTACCTCGAACTTTAGAGGTTTACGCCTTTTATCTGCGTAGCTTTTCTGCCTATCCCTGGCAACTTTGAGACGATCTCGTATTTGAACAATCTTATCTGTCGTCTCCAGGACTATATCAGGTCCTGTTAGTTGGACATCTCCAACTTTTGCCCAACAAACGGGCGTTCTGCACTTTCTTCCATACAAAGCTTCAAAAGGTGCAGCTTGAATACTGGAATGATAACTATTATTGTATGAAAATTCAATCAAAGGGAGATGATCATCCCAACCTCCTCCTAAGTCAATAACACAAGCTCGTAGCATATCTTCGAGTGTCTGTATAGTACGTTCACTTTGACCATCCGTCTAAGGATGATATGTAGTGCTGAAATTCAATCGAGTACCTAGGGATTGCTGAAAGCTTTTCCAGTAATGCGATGTATACCTTGTATCCCTATCAGAGATGATAGATACTGGCACTCCGTGGAGAGATACAATCTCATCCACGTACAGCTGAGCTAACTTATCTGAGCTGTGTGTTTCCTTAATAGGTAAGAAGTGGGCTGACTTAGTCAGTCTATCCACTATAACCCAAATAGTATCATTTCCTCTCTTCGTCTTTGGTAACTTGGTGATAAAATCCATTGTCACCATTTCCCACTTCCAGGTGGGAAGTTCAGGCTGTTGCAGCAAACCTGACGGCTTTTGGTGTTCAGCTTTAACTTGCGCGCACGTCAAACATTTGGCTACATAAGTAGCTATAGACTTCTTCATGCCTATCCACCAAAAATTTGCCTTCAGATCCTGGTACATCTTATCAGCTCTAGGATGAACGGAGTACTTAGAACTGTGGGCTTCCTGGAGGATAACATCCCGAAGTCCTCCATAAATTGGAACCCATCTTCGTCCATTTAATCTCAGAATTCCGTCCTTGCCTTGAGATAACTGCTCAGCAGTTACTCCTAACTTCTCATCAGGATAGTTATCTTCTAATACAGCTTCCTTCTGAGCGGCTAACAGTCTTTCATTTAAACTGTTCTTTAATTCAATGCTCTTGGCGTTGATTCTTATGGGCTTAACCCTTTCTTTTCTGCTTAAAGCATCGGCGACCACATTCGCCTTACCTGGATGGTATCGGATTTCACAATCATAATCATTCAAAGTCTCCATCCACCGACGCTGCCTCATGTTTAGATCCTTCTGATTGAACAAATGCTGAAGGCTCTTGTGATCAGAATAGATCACACACTTGGTGCCATATAAATAGTGTCTCCAAAGTTTTAGTGCAAACACAACGGAACCCAACTCCAAATCATGGGTGGTGTAATTCTTCTCGTGCACCTTCAACTGTCGAGAAGCATAGGCAATAACCTTGCCTTTTTGCATTAGCACACATCCCATACCAGTGTGTGATGCGTCACAGTATACTACAAATTCTTCTATTCCATCAGGCAATGTCAACACAGGAGCATTGCACAACTTCTGTTTAAGAATGTCAAAAGACTATTGCTGCTTAGGACCCCAAAGAAACTTGATATTCTTGCGGGTTAGTGAGGTTAGGGGTGTAACAATCCTTGAGAAGTTTTCAATAAATCACCTATAGTATCCTGCCAAACCCAAAAAGCTACGGATTTCTGTGGGCGTCTTTGGCTCTTTCCAATTCATGACAACTTCAACTTTAGCGGGATCCACTTGGATACCACACTCACTAACCACGTGTCCAAGAAACTGGACTTCACGAAGCCAAAATTCACACTTTGAGAACTTGGCATAGAGTTTCTCTTGTTGAAGCAGTTTAAGAATACATCGAAGGTGCTTCTCATGGTTAGCCTGATTCTTCGAATAAATAAGAATGTCATCAATGAAGACAATGAAAAACTTGTCCAAGTAGGGTTTGCAAACACGATTCATGAGGTCCATGAATGCTGCTGGTGCATTAGTGAGCCCAAAAGGCATCACTAAGAACTCGTAGTGACCATAACGAGTTCTAAATGCAGTCTTGTGTACATCTTCATCTCTAACCTTTAGTTGGTGGTAGCCTGACCTTAAGTCAATCTTGGAGAAGTAACTTGCCCCTTGCAGCTGATCGAACAGATCGTCGATCCTGGGCAATGGATATCTATTCTTGATAGTGACCTTGTTAAGTTCACGATAATCGATGCATAGACGCATCGATCCATCCTTCTTCTTCACAAACAGAATTGGTGCTCCCCAAGGAGATGAGCTAGGCCTAATAAATCCTTTTGCCAATAAATCATCCAACTGAGTTCTCAACTCCTTCATCTCAGTTGGGGCTAACCGGTAAGGTGCCCTTGCAACAGGTGCTGCTCTAGGTATTATGTCGATTCTGAACTCCACTTGCCTATCTGGGGGTAAACCAGGTAGTTCTTCAGGGAATACTTCTGGATATTCAGAAATAACAGGGATGTCTTCAACCCTGGGTTTTGGTTCATCAATGGTCATTTGAGCCATATAAATGACGCAACCTTTCTTCATACACCTTGACGCCTTAAGCATAGACACTTGCTTAGGCAACCCATACTGAGTATCTCCCTGTATGGTAAGTGGTTCACCATAGGGAGTCTTGATCACCACTTGTTTCTTGTCACAAACAATCTTGGCTTGGTTATGAGATAACAAATCCATGCCTATTACTATGTCGAAACCAGCTAACTTCAAAGGAAGTAAGGATAATGGAAAAGAGTGGTTCCTAATGGATATGAAACATCCATCTAACACGGTTGATGCGATTTCTAAGGTACCATCGGCTAACTCTACTTCATATTTCACGCTTAGGGTTTTAACAGGTAAATTCAACAACTTACAAAACTTATCATCTACAAATGACTTATCCGCACCCGAATCAAATAATACCCTTGCATAAACATCATTGATGAGAAAGGTACCTGTGATCACATTATCATCCTGAACGACTTCTCGTGCATCCATTCGAAAGACCCTTGCATTGGTCTTCTTGACTTCTTCAGGCTTTTTGGCATATTTAGGGCAGTTGGTTTTGATGTGCCCCTTCTCGTTACAGTTATAGCACGTTGCCTCCTTTATCTTCTTGCACTCTATCGTCTTGTGCTCCTTGGATTTGCATAACCCACATGCAGATGGTTTTGACTGAGACTTGGATTCAAACCTGCATTTTCCGAAGTGATGTTTCTAGCAGGTTTTGCACTTTGGCTTTTCATCTGCTTGCTGACTACTCTTGCCAGACCCAAACTTCTTCTTGTGGTCTGTGGTTCCCTTAAACTTCTTCTCAGACCATCGTGAGTTATCGTCCTCACGTTTCCTCTTACCTTCCTCCGAGTTCTTATGCGATCTTAGCCTGACCGCATCCAAGGTAAGGGATAAAGATAGGTCAGCTGCTGACCTAAAAGTAGCAGGTCGTGATGCCTTTACACGGGCTTTGATCTCTGGGGCTAAACCCCCAATGAAACGAGCTATTCGCTTGGGCTCCGGTGTTACCAGATACAGAACTAGTCGAGACGGGGTATTGAAACTGGTGAGGTAAGCTTAACAATCTAGATTTTTCATCACCAATGATAAGAAGTCGGACTCAATCTTCTCAACCTCATGCGGAGGGAAGTAATTCTCTTTGATGAGTGCAACAAACTGTTCCCATCACAGACTGTACAACGGGATCTTCCCAGTAGCCTGGATTAGTGACCTCCACCAGGCTAGTGCTTCTCCTTTAAACGACTGAGATACATACTTCACCACATCCCTATCGGCACAACCACTAATGTCAACTACGGTGTCCATCTCGTCTAACCACGTCATGCAGTCGATAGCTCCTTTTTCCCAAGTGAGATCCCTGGGCTTGCAGGAGACGAAATATTTGTAGGTACATGACTTACCATGTGGTTCTCGTTTGAGCTCAATCTTCTTCGATGGAACACTATGCTGATTTGAGGAGTGATGATCGTCATCCCTCCTTGATCCATTATGTTTAGAGGGTGGTACTATGAGCCTCAGAGTGAGTCTTAGGTTTAGAATGGGGTACTGATAAGGTCCTGCTTCGAGTACCACTTGACTCGTTAAACTGCCTATCCAAGGCCTTGGTAACAGCATTATCAATCAATGCTTGCAGTTCCGCACCAGTTACATTGATCCTGGTGGTATCATGATTCTCCCTTGGATGACTGTTGACTTCTTCAGACTCAGCCATGTAGTTTGATTGCTACATAAAAGGATGACAGTAGTTTCTTAGAGGTATATTATAGATTTTTCACCTTATTAATTTATTAACCATGGTATTAAAGAACCATATTGGTTAATTTGTTAAGTAATTTCATTCAGGATTTTTCATTATAGAAATCCTTAGTTTTATTTAAAATATAATAGCACAAAAAGGCAAGTCACATGGACAAATTTAATTTATAAGCCAGGATTTTATAGAATCGAGGCATTAAGGCTTGAATCAAGGTTCATCACCTTTTCTTGACAGGGAGTCGTGGACCACCATTGTCTTTAGTCTCAAAGGACGGTAATTATGGCCCGTAGGCA
Organism: Helianthus tuberosus; assembly: GCA_030545235.1. Classification (NCBI taxonomy): domain Eukaryota; kingdom Viridiplantae; phylum Streptophyta; class Magnoliopsida; order Asterales; family Asteraceae; genus Helianthus; species Helianthus tuberosus. Next base: position 61,469,825 of record CM060429.1, on the reverse strand, counting down.
CTTCATCCCTAATGGGTGTGTATATAAATAAAGAAGAAATTGGAATAATCCAATTTAAGAATGACTTATGCGATTTTATCGAATCACATTTTGCCAAGAGTGTTAACATGTTTACAGATGTTAACAAGGATTTGAATCTTTTAAATAGGTTTTACCATCTTGGCCATATCTAGAATGACACGTGGCTAGGTTTTACCTTTAAGATTATTTTTTTAATATTCAATGCAGAACAAACCTAAATTGAGATGTTAATAAGGATCTGAATCAAATTTGGGGAGCTACCATCTTGGCCCTGTCTTAAGATGACACATGGCTAGGTCTTGTCCCTTTTTAGATTTTATCATTTTATTATAATGATAGATCTTACAAAAGAAATGTTATTTTTTTCATTTATTTCATATTTTATATTTATGCATATAATTAAAAATGAAAATTTAAATTTAATCATTCCACCATAAATTAAGAAATACAAGTTTGCCCTAAACGGGACTTCTAATGAAATAACATGCCCACGCAGGGGCTAAACAAACCTAAGATACCCACGCAGGGGTTAAACAGAAAGGCATGCCCACGCAGGGGCTAACATAAAGACATGCCCACGCAGGGGCTAACAGGAAATACAAGTCCTCGCAGGGACTGATTACAGAAACAGATGTCCACGCATGGACTGATTAAACAATAAAGAAATACAATAAACAATAAAGGATTTAATGACCCTTTTTGGTCTTCCCCTTGATTAAGCTCGCCAGACCCTTGAAAATTCCTCGGTTTTGCCTACGCTCTTCCCGAACCTCATCCTCCACCTGACTCAACCTTTGAAGAATCTCCTGATGCTGCGGTGGCGATATCACTGGCGGCTGCGGGGGCTGCTAAAACAGCGGAGGTTGAGGAGGTGGTGGTTGTTGATACCCATAGGGTGGGTACCCATAGTGTGGATATCCAGCTTGATATGGGACTCCAAAGGGTCCTTCCAGGTGAAGCGCATTGTAGTTTGCCGTTACTAGGTATGGGTCAGCCTCGGCATAGTTGTAGTTGGTGTGGGCCGGCTGCTCAAATGGGTTGTACGCCGCTAAACCGGGGTATGTATGAATTGGGTCGTTATAACCCACTGGTGGCGGTGCGACCGGCGCAGACTGCACCTCAGAAACAGGGTTCGAAGGCCCACCCATCTGTGGGTCTTCGTATAGTGGTGGATAATGACTGGCACTAGATGGTTGAGGGGTGCTGATGCGGACTCCCCCTCGCACGGACATCCGTGCGGTTGATCTCCTACGCCTCGGTGGCTCCAGAGGCTGTTGTTGCACTGGTGATGGTGGCGGAGTGAGCGCTACAAAACGGGAATCCTCGGAGGGATCCTGTTGTGGCTGCTGCTGCTGCGGTGAGTTGTGGTAACTGGGAGTAAACACCCAGTCGATCTGGTTAAACCTCGCCTCATAGCTGTCGGGACGGCTATAAGGTGATCCGAGAAAAGGTGACCCATCCGAAATCTCGATGGGGTGTGTGGGCGTCCCGGTTGGTGGTTGGGCAGGTTCCGGTTCTTCCTCCATATCCATGGAGAAATGGTCTTCTGGTCCCAATGGGTTATAACCCATTGGCTCTTCAATAAGGTTTGCCGGGTTGAACCGGCTCTGAAAATAGGGCGTTGGGTCGTTGAAGGGAGAGTTATGGCTTTGCAGGGGTATGAAAGAATGGTGTGAGTTGTGGGGCTCATTTTCCGATTGAGGCCCGTAAGAGTTTAGGTATGAGGGTGAGGAGCTCAGTGAGACAAAGCGCCTTGCAGGTTCTATATGGGTCCTCCAGTTTTCTTGGGGACTTCGGCTTAGAGAATCAGATGGTGTTCGCCGGTGTGATGGCCTGGCCTCATGATCATTGGGGGTGACGAGTGGCCCCTTGCCTCTACCTCTTCCACGAAATCTAGGTGGCATCTTGTTGAACCTGTCAAAACAATTAAAGGACACAACAAAGGATATAAAGGACAAAGTTAGAAATAAAACAAATTTGGATTAATCCTAAGTTCTTTGTCTAGACTCGGAAGTCGAGGATTGTGCAAACTGTGTCATTGAGATTAAACACAAAAGGCTAGTGTTTAATTCACTCAATGTTGGCTCTGATACCAACCCGTCACACCCCGAATTTCCACGTATTACCGGTGGGCCCGGTGGGGAGTATCGTGACGTAGTTGATATCATCATAGTCAAACAACACAATTTAAATGCACAGCGGAAGCAAAAGATGAATCACATTACAAACCGAATAAAAGTAATATCAAAGTATTACAACGGACTGTAAAGGATCCACAGGCGGATCAAAAGATAAAAAGATCATTGTTCAACAGACTTTAACATCTAGAGCTTGCAAGACTTGATTAATGATGCCAGGAGTAGCCAGTCTATTTCGTCTAGTACCTGCACTTAGCCTTTTTGGAAAATACGTCAGTTTACAATGGTAAATACAATTAACTGACTCATTTTGAAAACATTTAGGAAAAAATGATTTGAATGCACAAGGCACAAAATATCATTTATAACTTGGGACAATTATTTAAAAATAATCTTGTATACAGTTTTACTTAGTTGTCGTCCGTCAGGGCCGGTTAGAAGAACCGGACATGGTTAACTGACATGCCACATGTATAATGCCCACAAGGTTGATTCCTTTAAGTGGATTACCAGTTTTTACATATGCAACTGTCAGGTGTATGCATACACCCCGTGCTTAGGTCGTGGCCATTTCTTTGAATGATGCCAAGGATATCCGGGACATGGTCATTTAACCCCCAAAGGCCATACACCAAATAATACAGAATAAAACGAGTTATGTAAATACATTAATCACAGTCCGATTTAAATGACTACACACCCGACCAAGCGGTATTATTATAATACCGTATCCCAAGCCCGTATTGGGAAAATAAGTTAAGAGTATTTACCTGAGCAAGTATAATTCACAAACAGCAAGTGCACGTATGTACCACCTCGCAAAATCATGTCCAATATAGTATCAACACGTGTCATGAACTTTAAACGTGCAACGGATTGATTACGAGGGACAAAAGTTGACTAACGAAGAAAGTATATGTATATAAGGATGCAAAGTGTCAACATTTGATAATTATGCATTTCAACAACCCTACATGATGTTTATACCCTAAAACGAATGTATCATGAAGCGTGTGAAACCGTTTGTGGAAGAAAGTGAAAGTTTACAAGACGCGAGGGTTAAATGTGTCAACATGTTTAAGTTATACCTCTGAGTGACCTTTTAGCTAACCCGGAGCCTTGCAACGATTAATTATACTCCCAAGAATAAGTGGTAAAAATTTCACAAGGTTTCGATATCGTATCAGGAAGATACGCTAACTTTCGTAATTAAAGGGTTAAAAGCGTCAACGAGGCAAAACTTGTGCTTTCGGTTATCGTTTCATGAAACCGGACCTAACGATGTTTGGTTATATCCCATGGATCATAGAAATATAAATTTCATGGGTTAAAAGTGCTTAAAATGGAAGAAATTACGTTTTAGAAAGTCCAGGGGGGTGAAAATGACAATTTTTGAAACATGTTGGCTGATATTTGGGATGCTGGCGCCACGCCACCACCTGGCACTCATCCGTGGCGCCGCGTGATGGACTTCCAGTTCAGCAAAATTCTCTTTAACGTGGCAGCTTGCATGTTTGCCGAATTCCGCGAGTTTGCCACCCTCTAGCTCCTTGAAACACGTCCCTAGGCACTTGTCTTCATCCCTGGAGTTGCCATAACACTTGTGTCCATCTCCTTGATCCTCCTTGGCTATATATAGAGCCCTTTTGTTGGTGCACGCGTCTGTCGACTTCGTCTTGTATCGAGTCTTGTATTGTATTAGATAGATCAGGGCACGTAAAACGAGAAAATAGTGTTTGTAGGTAATTTCGCACGAAATTACACTTAGGTAATTCCGTACGAAATTAGATGTTAATTTCGCATGAAATTACAATTTCGTGTGAAATGTGATTTCGCTTGAACCTGTTCATGCGAAATTAGCTCCCCTATAAATAGTTGCCTTGTCTTGTCATTTGGTACGAAATTAAAAAGGTGTATACCAGAGCCGAAGTGCTGCCGAAGTGTCGTTTCGATGTAAAACTTTGTCAAATCAATCAGAAAGATATTTAAAGTGAATATCTAGCTGAATCGAACTCGATATGTCTGTTTCCGCCTTTTATATTGAGTAGAACGCCTCTGAACGACTCGTTTCGGTCGGTAAAACGATCCTACATGTGGTATCAGAGCTCAGGAGGAGGAGTTCTATCGTATTCAGCTTGATTTCATCAGATTTTCTAACTTCTACACCTTCTTTTCAAGATTGAACAAAATTTCACGGTTATAATGGTTTGAATATCACACATTATATGCGAAATTGTGTTTTAACAAAGTCTTGAGAGAATTGAACCTAAAATTGAACTAAAACCTGATTAATTTGACAAAATGTTTGACCGAAATGATGACATCAGCATAATTTCGCATGGAATAGCATCATAATTTCGCACGAAATTACATTTTGAGATTAATTTCGTTTGAAATTGCTACAAATTCCGCACGAAATTAGTATTTCGCTTGAGATATTCCATACGAAATTACAATTTCGTTTCAAAGTTGTGATTTCGTTTGAAACTGTGTGCAATTTCGTACGAAATTACATTTCGTTTGGACAGTTCGAACGAAATTACTATTTCGTTTGAAAAATTCTGATTTTGTTTTAGTGTTATTTCGTTATAGGTTATTTCGCTTGAGAGGTTATTTCGCTTGAAGGGTTAATTTCGTTTGAAAGTTATAGGTTAGTTTGCTTGAGAGGTTATTTCGCTTGAAGGGTTAATTTCGTTTGAAAGTGTCTGATTTTGAAAATTGTTAACGAATCATGGAAGAGGAATTCTACAACGCGTTTGCTACATCCCCGACTACTCCAGCTGTCATTGCTCAAAGTATGAACATGGAAAATGAAACTGGAACTTTGCAAAAACCCCCGAAGCTAATGGGAATTGAGGAGTATTATGGTTGGAAAGATCGGTTTGAAAACTGGGTCCAAGCTAATCATTTGAGATCTTGGGAATGTATTGAGAAAAAGTATGTCAAACCGCGTACAGATTTGGGAGTTATTAAAACAATTTCTGAATTTACGGATAAAGAACGAGACATGTACAAAGCAGAAAAGATGATGATCAGTCTGTTACAACAAGCTATTAAAGAAGACATCTTCATTTTGCTTCAGCATGACAATACTTCACGATCGATCTGGGATGCACTTAAAACTAAGTTTGAGGGTAGTGAGAAGATGATCAGGAGCAAGACAGCATTGCTAAAGAAAGAGTTTGATTTATTTTCGAGTTTGCCGGGTGAATCATCAAAGAAGCTGATTGAAAGATATTGTCACTTAGTGCGATCTATGTCTTTGTTAGAAATTGTCAAAGATCAAGAAGAATGGGTCGATAAGTTAGCCGATGCTTTACCTCAGAAAGAGTGGGGTACATACTTGATGATTTTGAAGAATACCGGAGAATATGACAAGTTGACTATTTCACAGTTCATTGAAAAGATTGAGGGTCAAGATCTGGAACAGCAGAAGATTGCTAGAATGAACAGTCTGAGTGGTCAACAAGATGTTAAAATGTATTACAAAGGAAGTGTTCAAGAGGTTGAAATGAGTCCAAAACTTCAAACTGCTTTTAGTGCTGAAAATACATCTGGTTCAGTAAATCAAAGTCCAAACAGCAGCAGTGGATTTTCATCATATCCGAGTGTTAATCCAATGAGTTCAACTTCAAGTCATCAGTTTCAAAGCTCAAACAACAGAAATGGTCAAGTGTTGAATTGCAACATCGCGTTGCATCTTCAGAATGGTCAAAATTTTTCTGAAGAAATTGCCAAAAGTCACATGTCGTTACTTGTTACTGTGTTGGAATCATATGAAGGATTGGTTGCAGGAAGAATTGGAAATCCTATGCTGACGAAAGAGGATTGCGATCAGATAGATGCAGAAGAGATGGAGCTTATGGACATTAAATGGTGTTTAGCTAGTGTTTTGAGGAGAGCTGAAAAGTTCAAGATGATTACAGGAAGAGATGATTTTAGAGATGCAAATGTTTCTACTTTGGGTTTTGATAAATCTAAAGTTACTTGTTTCCGATGCAGGGAGAAAGGACATTTCAAGAGGGAATGTAAAAATCGAGAAGCAAGTGAAGCACAAAATCCATTTGGAAAAGATGATTACTATCGGAAAGCCATTTACCAACAAGTTGCTGATCAACCATACAAACAAAAAGAACCACAAACTGCTCATGCCAAAATGATCGTAGAAGCAAATAAGAAAGCTTACTTTGGCATAATTGATCAAGATGATGAAAAAGTGGCAGAGGGTTTCAGTTGGGACAAATACATTCCACCTGATTCAAAAGTAGTAGCTCTCACTGCACAAATCATCCAAGAGCCAGTGTTTGATCAATCCTCATCTGATGATAGTGATGATGAAGAGGAGACTCAAATAAACATTGGAAAATCTATGTTATCTCCTGAAAGTTTTGAATTTTATTTTGCAGATAGATTGGAGAAGCTGAAGGAGAGACGAGCAGCTAAAGAACAGAGAAAGATGAAATGTGAAAATATTGCTGAGACAAAGAAGAATGAACAAAGTGAAGAAGTTAAAATTGCTGAGAAGATAGTTGAATCAGAAAAAGTGGTTGAAGTTGAGAAAGTTGTTGAAGTTGAAAAGATAGTAGAGATTGAAAAGATTGTTGAAGTGATTAAGCCATGTTTAAAATGTTCAGAATCTTGCAAGCAGTGTGAAGAAAAAGATGAAAAGTTGAGTAAGCAAGATAAGATGAAAGAAAAATTACTGTTCGATCTCAACTATGTGAAAGAATCATATGATGTGTTGAATAGAACAGTAACTGGTCTGCAAAAGACAAATTCTGAAAGAGAAGATGCATTAACTATGTTAAATGCAGTGATGATGTCGAAGCAAAAAGCCTTTAATTTCTATATTGAAGAAAGTGCAAAGTGGAAGCAAGAGTTGGAGACAGAAAAGATAGAAAATGAAAGGATCAGAAGATTGTTACAAATTTATTCTAGTTCTGATTATTTGATTGATCGAATTTATCCAACTGTTGCAGGTCTTGAAGCTTTTCAAGATGAGAAGCCAAAAGAGAAGGATACTGGAACAAATTCAGAGGAAGAAGAAAAGAGCTCATTCTGGAAGCAATCAAACAAAGAATTTCTTGCTAAGAAGCAAGAGGGAATGAAGAATGGAGCTTATCAAAGAAAGGAGACAAGAACCTGTTACCGATGTCAAGAAGTTGGTCATATTGCTTGGAATTGTCCTAATGCAACCAACATCAAATAGGAAGTTGTTTCTAAACTTAAAGAAAAAATTGTTGTGACAAATGAACCACCAACTAAAAAATTTAAAGTGTTTAAAAACTCAACATATGAAGTTGGTGAATGTTCAAAGAAAAGATTTTACAAAAGAAGAGTTAATCTTGACAACCAAATGTGGGTTGTTAAGAAATCTAAGGTGAAATCTGGCGATGAATTTGATTCTACAAAATCAGAGGAGCCACTAGTTGAGGTAAAAGATGAGAAATCAGTTCCTCCAATGGATGATGTGATTTTTCCACCTTTGAGGACTGAAAATTTCAAACAGAAAGTTGGAAAAGTTGAGATTTCAAATCAATTCTATTCTGAGAAGAAAGAATTTGATGTTGAAAAAGTTTTTAATGGAAATGTGAAAAAGATTTTTGGAAAATGGTTGATGGAAAGGCCAAAGGGGTAAAAGATTTTTATGCAACAAAAAAGGCAACTTATTACCCGACTGAAGATGATTTGATTACACCCAAAGCAGGTCAGGCTTGGGTGTCTGTGTTCTTTACTTAAAAATCCTGACTTGCCGGAGCTCCCAAGTGGGTAATAGTGGAGCATGAATCGGCATCATTCTTAAAAATTGTGTTTAAGAAAAGTCTAAAATTGTTAAATTCTACAGGTTGTGGAATTGCCAGAACTTCCAGGTTGGTAAGTGTCAAGTAGGAATCGGCATTTTCTTGCAAGTGGTATTTCAGGTTACAAGTAGTAGTTGTTCGTAAATTGTCATATATTATTTTATAACTGGTAGATTTGAATCTATAAGTGGTTGAAAACAGGAGTTTCATCTGTAAGTGGTTAATCAAGGTCATTAAGTTGAACTTGATTTAACTTTTATTCAAAAGGTTTGAGAAAACAATGTGATGAACCCCTAAACTACATGTGATAAAAACAATCAAACTTATTTTCCGGAAAAACCATTTTTGATTAAAACAAACTTAAGTGTTTTGAAATCATAATGGGAAAATAGTTTGTTGACAGGGGGAGTTCTGATTGTTTATGCCGAGTGGATGGCGAATTGAAGCAATTCGTATCAGTTGTCAATTTACTTGTACAGTTTGTTTTCAAATTTCCTTTAAATGATTTTGAATTTTAGGGGGAGTAAGAATTTTCAGAAAATCCAAAAACATTAGAAAATTTGTAAAATCTAAAAACATGATAAAATTCAAAAATGAGTTTTGTTGTAAAAAGAGGAAATGATAGTACATCAGTAGACAGTTGCGGTATGCTAAAGAAATGTAATGTTTAAATAGCATTAAACGGTCTCACTGATGATATGCCGATAGGTTTTTACACATTTAGTAAAATTTTTCGGGATATAAACTTAAATTCAAACTTGCTTGTTTCGTGGGGAAACACTACTTGGATATATAGGTAACCCCTGAAATCTCGTTTGAAAGACCCCTCTTTCTGAAATACTAGGTCTTTATGCTCAGTGATATATGGGGTATTATCCCGGGACTTCTGATTTTGCGGAAGCAATGGCCTAGTCCCCGTATAATACTTTACACTTGCTTGAAATATAGCAACCCCCTCAGCATAAAAAATGATGAATCATTGCAAAATGCTAATCATGTGCTGTTGTAAAAAAGATCCTCTAAAGGGGACCCACTTAAAGTCGAAGCCGTCATCTCTCTGATTTTGCGGAAGCAATAGCCTGAGCTCTCACGGCCCTCGTAATTAACCCCTTACAGATATCATCTGTGGTATACTCACCTGTAAGACTGAATATTGGGATCTGGATACGGGAGTATATTCAAGAGGTGGGACACATGAATGAGTTTAAGTTCTTAATACACCTAATTCGTATCCTGAATCAGTTGAAATTTGTGTGAGAATTTAAGTGGATCAGTATATCGACAATCTAAGTGAATTGTTTAATTCTTAATGTGTAACTAAGCTCAACGGTACTTGTGACTTGTCTCATAAACTGATATGATCCTCTTACACAAACTCACAAAAAATATTGTATGTAAATATTTCTTTACTGCATTTTCATTTTATATCAAAATTCCAAAAGGATTTTAAGTGTGTTTTAGCATAATTTTTTGAAAAATGCAAAAAGATTTTCGACAACTGATGTTGAAGAGCTGATTTTCAAAATTTCTAGTGCTAAACATGACAGATATCAAGTAAGGGGGAGTCTGTTTGAAAGAAATTTTAAATTTGAATTTGAAAATTGGTGTTTTTACAAGTGATTCATCAGAGTTTAATAATGTTAAATCATTTTGTACAATACTTGAAATTGATGTTTGTGTTTACAAGTGGTAAGCATAGAATAAATTTGTCAAATTGTAAATTTGTGAAATTTATTTTTAGGTAGAGTTTGTGCAGGGATGAAGCATGGAGAGAGCCAGGTTTCTGATCCTAAACTTAAGGAATCAAGAGATCTGATCAAGAGAATTAGAGTGAGATAAGAGCCAGTTCGAGATCCTGAAGAAGAAGAAAAGACAGAGATTGAGGATGTTTTACATTGTCAGATACTTTGGAAAAGTCGAGAAGACTGAAGATGTTGAAGACTCGACACTGAAGACTCGTCAACATTCGAGGGGGAGTCTGTTGGTGCATGCGTCTGTTGACTTCGTCTTGTATCGAGTCTTGTATTGTATTAGATAGATCAGGGCACGTAAAACGAGAAAATAGTGTTTGTAGGTAATTTCGCACGAAATTACAATTTCGTGTGAAATGTTTCGCTTGAACCTGTTCATGCGAAATTAGCTCCCCTATAAATAGTTGCCTTGTCTTGTCATTTGGTACGAAATTAAAAAGGTGTATACCAGAGCCGAAGTGCTGCCGAAGTGTCGTTTCGCTGTAAAACTTTGTCAAATCCATCAGAAAGACATTTAAAGTGAATATCTAGCTGAATCGAACTCGATATGTCTGTTTCCGCCTTTTATATTGAGTAGAACGCCTCTGAATGACTCGTTTCGGTCGGTAAAACGATCCTACACCTTTGTTGCAACTTATGAACACACATTGAGCACTTCACTTGGAAAGCTTCCAAACTCTTGTTCTGAAGATTTCTGGAGCTCAAGACCACTTCCCAAGGATCCCTAGTCGTGCATAGGACTTCAGTAAGTGTCCTTAACTTTTCTTAATTCAGTTTTACTTAGTTAATTAGCCTAAAGTTAAACCGTCGTATTTAAGGTTTGACTTCATGATTAATTAAAATTTGTCCAGTCAAATCTCGAATTAAAAGTAGCTTTGAGTTGGTAATTATGTGGGTAATAAACCCTTAAAAGGGCACCCTCTGATTCCCACTCTAACTAGGTCAATTGTCGGGTCAAAGTTAATTTTAAAAAGTCAACAGAAAGCTAATTTTCGCATAAACACATAATTAACAATATAGAAGCTATGAAACCTGTTTTATCACTTGTATAACTTGGTAATTAATGTAAGAACATGTCTAGCCATGTTCAACCCGACAATTTTCAGTTTAAGCTCGGTTCGGAACCGAAAGTCGCATAAGTGGACTTTTGCTTTTACTTTCAGTTCTGACCCATTAGAGCATATTTTAGAAATGCCTTAGAGCTTTATTAGGATCAGGTTACATGTTAGTATAACCCTCTGTGATTATACAACTTGGTTCATTAGTTATCCGATTCATACGCATGTTTCCGTTGTATGCCTAAATGTTGACTATTATGCCCTTTTGACCTTAAAACAAGAATTTTGAAAATATGAGAGGACAATAATCTTTATTACTGATATTTAAACATGTCCCTAAATTTTCACATCAATTGGAGGTCTAGATTAAGAGTTATGCTCAATAACGTAATTAGAAAGCTTTTTATTAAATTAACGGCATAATTAGCATAAAGCCTATCTAAACCCAATTTTTGATACCAAAATTTTTACCTACTGATGTAAAATAATATTTTGGTATTTTTGAAGATTTTTATTTATTTTTAGGCTGAGCATAACATAGGGTTATAGCTTTGATTCGGTAATTGTCGGTTTTGCCCTTATGACCTATAAAATGAGTTTTACAAAACATTTGGACACCCAACCTTTTGCTACTGATTTGTTATGATAAATAAAACATTTTAAGATTTCTGGAATGATAAAAATATCAGCTTTTCATATAAAACCCGAAAATCGCTTAACATCGTCTTTTTACGCGTTTAAAACGCATAGTATGTATTAAAACCATTTTTCTCATATAAGACTTAATACCTACTGATGTTTTAAGTAAATTTTTATATTCTAACAGTAAGAAAAAGTTTTAAACTCAGATTACCTATTTTTACCTTTAAAGCCTATGTGAAATTACCAAATTGCCCCTACGGTGCATAGTTTGATTATAAAAGGTAAATTTCACATATATGCCACACCCTACTGTTATGACTTATAAAAATAAGTATTTTTACTGACTGTATCAGACCTGAAACTCAGATTTATATTTAAACTCTTTTAAAGCTTTAAAATGACCAAAATACCCCTACGGGGCATAAATTGAGTTTAAATTCATTTTTGGCATAATTGTGACACCCCCAAAATCCACACACGGAGTATCACCGCTTGGAGGCGTGACTGACCAGGATCAAGCCACCAATCATATTGAACAACGTAAATAAGTAAATAAAACCAAACACAATATAATTGGTGTCCAAAAGAAAGTAACCAACTTTAAGTTAACAGCGGAAGCATAAAATGTAAAACCCAAACATAACAATAAGTTTATAAAGTTTAAATGTCTGACATGGGACTCAACAGTCCATGTCCCACAACGATCACTCCTCCCTGTGCAAGCTCCATAAGCACCTAACGACCTGCAAGGCATGTAACAACGAGTCAACAACAAAGTTGAGCGAGTTCACAGTTGGTTGTTTAGTTGTACCAGTTTGTTTTGAAAACCACAAGTTGTTTCATAAACCACGAGTTAACCAGTTCCTTTATTTCTCAAACTATATCCATAATCAGTGGGGGCTTCACCATGTAAACCACTAGACCGTTACCATATCGACAACTGATGAAAAATAGTTGTGCCCTACGTCAATGTCTATCATCATTGACAGTTTGCCATGATCCATTAGTACACGCCCGTCCGACCGGCACGGTGTGAGGTTTGTCAAACCTAATAGCGCTATTAACTGATGACCCGCTCGCCATCGGCCTCGGCGATTAAGTCGATATAAAATGAGGGACTTAATGATAGAGTTTTGTCTAGTAAGTTTAAGGTTGTTGTCCTACCCAAGGAGGACGAACGTACGTACGTATTCTACCCAAGGAGAATACGCAGGATTAATATTGGCATCCTACCCAAGGAGGATGGCCGTACATATCCTACCCAAGGAGGATATGTAGGTTCCGTTTTAACTCTCTAACCCATTCCCAACCACCGGGAATCCCATGCCTTAGAAAGTGTGTGAACTCACCTCGTTTTGCTCGGTAAGATTAATTACTCGCTCAAATCAATCAGTCAAAGCCTAATATATGCATGTATACACAATCAGTTTTCATTCACAAAGTTCACGTATAGACGAAATCATAGCACATAGCTGTCATTCATGTCCATGTAAATCATACGTCTCATAATTGATTCATAGCAGCACATAACTATTCCTCAGTCTACTCTAACCCAGTTAACTATTAACCAAACTAAACTAAGTTACTGTATCTACTTACCAACCTGACGAAACCCCCCCAGGTTTCGTCGTGTTCTCCCCTCGGTGAAACCCCCGGGCGACGAATCCCTAGAGTAACGAAACCTTACAGTTTTGTCGGTCTTAAGAGATGACGAAACCTCACAGGGTTTCGTCATAAGTAGAGTTTCGTCGGGTAAGGGTTTTGTCGGCATGCAGTTATAATTTCCATCAACAGTTATGAACTCACATAAACCCTAATTATCATTAGCAGTTACAATTTGATCATTAGTCTAGTCACGAATAATACGTTACTGAATCATTAACAGGTACATGGCGGTATCACATATTCATTTATTCATCTGTATAATATAATCTGCAAACATCGATCATGAACAGTGGGCGCAAACAATTGCAATCATAACATTAGATCTAATCTGAATGATTTATGACAGAATATTAAATCGAATCATGGACAGTGGACATAATCAATCACAATCTCACACAACAGAATCGTCAAACCCTCAAGAACAACATCACATACCAAACATCGGATTATCGACACAACGATTCTGAGTTTATAATGTTTGCGAAAACCCTAGCCTAATCACACAAAACATCATATAGCAATTATATCTATCGTAGGGTTTTTACACTAACCGTAACGTCGAACAGTCTAGATAGATCGAGATGGATGATGCTCGAAGTTCTCTACAATTGTCGTCGCACAGAAGTTAGAGAGGTTCTAGGGTTATACAATGGCAACTTACGTAACCTATGACCTTATATACGTAAGTTATACCGCGTTGGGCCCTTAGTGGACTTCAGCGAAACTTGGGCCGGCGAAACCCTGGGTTTCGTCGTGGCATATATGGCGAAACTCTATGTTTCGTAAAGTGAGGGAATGGCGAAACCCCTAAGGTTTCGTGGTGTGCGTGGCTGGCGAAACCCTCAAGGTTTCGTTGATTGCAAGATTTCCCACATCAATACTTAATAATTTTTATATCTTTCATAAATCACAATAACACAATGTTCCACGTATAATCAAACACGTACTAATACAAGGAAAATAAGTTATACAGACACAATTGTGAATCAATAATGTGTAGAGGAAAGACCTTGAAAACTCGAGTTGTCACATCATCCCCAACTTGAAAGAAATTTCGTCCCGAAATTTAGCACGTGGTTACTGAGGAAGCTAGTTAAGTTTGTGAGGTTTCCTGGTTTTCCTGGGGTGTCACATCATTCCCCCGTTGGTTTGGAATTTCATCCCGAAATTCCACAGTAGCTTCAGCCTCAGTAGTGGTAGAACTTTTCTTGAACAACTGGGGATACTTGAGTTTCATCCGGTCTGCTCGTTCCCAGGTGTACTCTGGGCCACGACGGGAGTTCCAACGAACTCGAACAAGAGGTATTCCGGTGCGCTTGAGAATCTTAACATCTTGGTCTGTGATTTCAACTGGTTCCTCGACGAATCGCAACTGATCGTCGATTGTGAGCTCCTTCAAAAGAACTATGAGGGTCTCATCTGACAGACACTTCTTCAGATTTGACACGTGGAAAACGTTGTGAACTCCACTGAGTTCTTCAGGTAGGTTCAACTTGTAAGCGACCTTGCCAATTTTCTCAATGATTTCAAACGGTCCGACGTAACGCGGATTGAGTTTGCCTCATTTGCCAAAACGAACTACACCTTTCCAAGGTGAGACTTTGAGTAGCACTCGATCCCCAACCTGGAACTCGAGTGGTTTCCTGCGCTTATCAGCGTAGCTTTTCTGACGGTTGCGAGCTGCCGCCATTTGTTGTCGTATCTGAGCAATCTTCTCAGTCGTGTCTACCACAAGTTCTGCGCCTGTGATTTGGCTGTCACCTACTTCTGCCCAACAAAGAGGTGATCGGCATTTACGTCCGTACAATGCCTCAAACGGAGCGGCCTGGATACTGGTGTGGTAACTGTTATTATACGAAAACTCCACCAAAGGGAGGTGCTTTTCCCAACTATTGCCAAAATCGATTACACATGCTCGAAGCATGTCTTCAAGGGTTTGGATGGTGCGTTCAGACTGCCCATCCGTTTGTGGGTGATAAGCTGTGCTCATGTCTAAACGTGAGCCAAAAGACTTGTGCATTGCTTGCCACAGTTCAGAAGTAAAACGCGCATCACGATAGGAAATAATAGAGGTTGGCACTCCGTGCCTCGAAACAACTTCCTTAAGATAAACGTCTGCTAGAGTGGAGAACTTATCCGTTTCCTTGATAGCCAGGAAGTGTGCAGACTTTGTGAGTCGATCCACGATCACCCAAATGGTATCATTTCCGCGTTGAGATCTAGGCAGGCTAGTAATGAAATCCATGGAAATTTGCTCCCATTTCCATGTCGGGATCTCTGGTTGTTGGAGTAGGCCTGATGGTTTCTGATATTCGATCTTGACTCTCGCACAAGTCAAACATTTACTGACGTAGGTTGCTATGTTGGCCTTCATGCTAGGCCACCAATATGTAGTCTTTAAGTCGTTGTACATCTTATCCGAACCAGGATGTACTGAGTAACGATACTTATGTGCTTCATCCATCACAAGCTCGCGTAAGTTTCCGTAAAGTGGGACCCAAATACGCCCTGTTACGTAATAGGCGCCGTCTTCCTTTTGTTCTAACTGTTTCCTTGATCCTCGTAGGGACTCCGCCCTGATGTTCTCTGCTTTCAATGCTTCAACCTGAGCATCTCGTATCTGAGAGGGAAGACGAGATTGGATGGTAAGTTGTAACGCTCGCCCGCGCTTAGGTGTAGTATCTTTTCAACTGAGGGCGTCGGCCACAACATTGGCTTTGCCCGGATGGTACTTGATTGCGCATTCGTAATCATTCAAGAGTTCGACCCATCGACGTTGTCTCATGTTTAACTCCTTTTGTTTGAAGATATGCTCGAGACTCCTGTGATCGGTGTAAATGGTGCACTTGGTACCGTACAGGTAATGTCTCCATATCTTAAGTGCAAAAACAACTGCTCACAGCTCCAGATCGTGAGTAGTGTAATTCTTTTCGTGAACCTTAAGTTGCCGCGATGCATAAGCGATGACCTTGTCACGTTGCATCAACACGCAACCAAGTTCTTGAATGGAAGCGTTGCAATAAACCACAAAATCGTCTGTGCCTTCAGGCAGTGAAAGAATTGGTGCGCTACAAAGTCTATCCTTTAAGTGCTGAAATGCAGATTCCTGTGCATCACCCCAACGATAGGTGACACCTTTCTGAGTTAGTGAAGTGAGAGGTTGTGCAATCTTGGAGAAATCCTTGATGAACCTTCTGTAATAGCCCGCCAAACCCAAGAATTGGCGGATTTCTGTTGGCGTACGGGGTGCAGGCCAGTTCTTGATCGAGTGGACCTTGGATGGATCAACATGAATCCCATCCTTGTTTACCACGTGGCCTAGAAAATGGACTTCGCGAAGCCAGAAGTTGCATTTCGAAAATCTGGCATACAACTGCTCTGTTCGAAGGAGTTCCAAAATAAGTCGCAGATGATGTTCGTGCTCCTCCTGACTCTTAGAGTAGATCAGGATGTCGTCGATAAAAACAATAACGAATTTATCCAGGTAAGGCTTGCACACTCTGTTCATAAGATCCATGAAGACCGCAGGTGCGTTCGTCAATCCAAAAGGCATAACCAGAAACTCGTAATGCCCATAACGAGTCCTGAATGCTGTCTTAGAGATATCCTCGTCTCGGACTCTCAGTTGATGATAGCCTGACCTCTGGTCAATCTTGGAGTAGAAACTCGACCCTTGCAACTGGTTGAATAAGTCATCAATGCGTGGAAGGGGATAGCGATTCTTCACAGTCACCTTGTCGAGTTCGCGGTAGTCAATACACATTCTGAAGGTACCGTCTTTCTTCTTCACAAATAAAACTGGAGCTCCCCAGGGCGAAGAGCTAGGACGTATGAAACCCTTTTCCAAGAGTTCTTGTAATTGCGAGGACAGTTCTTCAAGTTCTGTTGGAGCTAAATGATAGTGTAGGATCGTTGTACGACCTGAATGAGTCGATCAGAAGAGTTGTTTATCCGAATCAAAGACAGAATCAATGACAGGGACGCTCAATTCAATTATAACTGTCTCTTGCATTAATCTGATAGAATTACAGCACCTGGAGACAATCCGGCAGCACTTCGTTACCGAATACACAAAGCTAATTTCGTCACAAATGACACAAGTGCTCACCTATTTATAGACTAGGTGATTTCGTTTGAAATGGACAAGACATGTTCAAACGAAATTAAGAATGTTAATTTCGTTTGAACTGGCCCATGTCAGTTTCAAGCGAAATTACCTTAAAACTCCATAAAATCAGTTTCTAGCAACTCGAGCACTGATTATCCTATCCTATCCTATTACAAGACTCGATACAAGACGAAGTCAATAGACATAGTGCACTAACAGACTCCCCCTTGGATGTTGACGAAGTCTTCAGTGTCGAGTCTCTATCATGACACATCTTCAGTCTTGATCAGTCTTCATGCTCTGTCTCTGGCTCTAACACTGTAAGCACCCTATCAATCTTTCTTCAAGTCTTCAGGCTCCCCCTTTCGTCAAGCCTCCATGCTTTAGGGATCGTCACCTTGCTTTTCGGTTTACAAGCTCCCCCTTGCTTTGAGCTCGTCTTCAGACTCCCCCTTAGACTCAGCTTCTGGGATCGTAGTCTGGTATCATATCTGCAATCACTCATACGTCTATAAGTAACAACATTTTAAACTTCCAATTTTCCAGGAATTGTAACCTGGCTCACTCAAACCTTCTAAACTAACACATCTTATGAAGATTGGCAGTTTCAGGATCGAAAACCTGGCCATCTTAACAATATAAGCATCCAAATCCCTCACAGTTCATCTTCCAAGTCCAAACTAATGACCTTGGAGATATCACAAACTGTTTTTTATTTTTGTTTAAAAACTCAAGTTTCAATTTAATGAACTTGATTTATTTTCAGAAACACAATCAGCTTATTTAGATTTTGACACTCAGCATCTCAGACATCGGTTGTCGAAAATAAAGTAGAATCAAAAATCTTTTTGTAATTTTCTGAAACATAAAGCAGTAAAGAAATATTTACAAAAATATTTACAGACAATATTTTTGTTTGAGTTCGTGTTAGAGGATCATATCAGTTTATGACAAATCACTAGCACCGTTGAGCTTTAAACACTTTAAGTTCTAACCAATTCACATTGATTGACAATATTGTTGTCCACTTAAACTCAATCCAAAAACTTTCGAAATGCTTACCGATACGTTAGGGTATATTAATTTGCACTAAATTCTTATGGACCCCACGATCTCAGCATATCCCCTCATCATGCAATACACTAACTCAAGTAATGCTTTTAAACTTTCATCAACTGTGATATGTGTAAAAATAAAGCAGAATGTTTAAACATTAACAATCAGGTCGATACTTCCGTATACGCAGAGAAAGTCCAATGTTTAAACAAAATAAGAAATAAAAACAAGTTGAAATTGTTTAGGCTTTAACCACCAGTTCGATACTCCCATATACGCAGAGGTGATCCAAAGCTTAAACGAAACACCAAGAAAATAAAGCAGAACGTTTAGGCAATAACATCAAGTTCGATACTCACGTATACGCAGAGGATGTCCAATGCTTAAACAAAATAAAGAAATCAAACAAGTTTAAATCTTTGCAAAATGAAATGCACAATCATAGTGACTTTTTTCAGCAAGTTGTGAAAGTTCACAAACTGACCGGTTTTTATGCTCTTTCAGCATTCAGCGATTACTGAGTAGGTACACAGTCACGAAGGATAAAACTAAGTACTATGCTTTCAACCGCGTTTCCCACTAGAACTAGGCTTTTTCATTTAAGTTTGTATCGTTATCGCAAATCTACTAGTCTAGCTGAGCCTATTGTCACATCTTTAGTGAGATTGTTTATCGCTTTTTAACTTTCCATTTCTTTAGCGTACTGTGATTGTCTACTGATGTACTATCATTTCCTCTTTTTACACAAAAACTCATTTTTGAATTTTATCATGTTTTTGACTTTTTCAAATTTTCTAATGTTTTTGTATTTTCTAACAACAATACTCCCCCTAAAATACAAATTCATTTAAAAAAAATTTGACAACCAACACTGATAGCTTTGTCTCGCCATCCATTTTCTGCTAATGTGCTCTGTTTTGCAGAAAATCTAACATACCCCATGATTTACAACCCATTGATTTTCGACAATTTGAAAACCGCTTTTCAATCTTGTGAAAGTAATCATGTTTGTTCAGCCGTGAGGGTTTCGACGTATTCAAGTAGAACTCCCCCTTACAACAAACTATTTTCCCATAATGATTTCAAAACACTTAAGTTTGTTTTAATCAGAATGGTTTTTCCGGAAAAATTAGTTTGTTTACCCATCACTTGTAGGTTCGGGGTCATTACATCACCTTGTTCTCTTTTAATCATTTTGAAAAAAAATTAACATTATTAGATCAAATACTACTATCACTTATAGAAAATCAAGTACAACTTAATGTCCTTGATTAACCACTTGTAAAACGAAATATCACAGTTACCATCCTGTGAATTTCTCAAGAATGATGCCGATACCTGCTTCACGCTTACCATCCTGGAAGCTCCGGCAAGTCAGAAATTCAACCAACAGATTTATGCACCCAAGCCTGACCAGTCTTGGGTGTGACTTTTTCAATTTTACTCGGGGTTTGATCATTCCTTTTTACTTCATAAAATTCTTTTACCCCTTTTACCTTTCCATCAGCCATCTTACTAAAAATATGTTTAACATTGCTATTAAACATTTTTCCAGCATCAACACCTTTTAATTTTAGGTTTGCAGCCCGTAATGGTGGAAAGTTCTCATCATTCATTAAAAGAACTGTCTCTTCTTTTTTTACCTCAACTTGTGGTTCCTCTAATTTTGTGGAATCAGATTCATCGCCAACACGTGACTCCTTTGTTTCCAGAGAAACAGATTCATTGCCAATTTTTATCTTCTCTTTTTCTTTCCCTTTTGTCCTCAGATTTGTATCTGAAGAATTCGTTTTACTTGACTCCGTTGTCGAGTGAAGCGATTCATCAGAAATTTTATTTGAACCAACAGGTTTACCCGAAGACAAAATCCTTTCCAAATACTCCCTCGCTTTCTTCCTCTTTTTCCTCAGTCTGTCTTTCTGCCCCTGTGAAAGCTTTACTTTCTTTTCTTCCACTTTCTGTTCTTTAGGCTTGACATTTACTGGTTTCTTTACCATTCTCTGAGATTCAACCCTCGATCTTCCCATTGATCTCCTTCGGCAATCTCTGGCAATGTGACCATTTATTTGACATTTATAACATCTCCTCATATCATAACTCCAATTCTGGCAGTTGACAGCAATGTGTCCTCTCACACCACAAGTGTAACACACTCTGTTATCATACCAATCACCACCTTTAGTCCAAACATTCAGATCATAGCACTGTTTGGCTTTGTGGTAATCTTCTCTCCTCTTGTATGCTGGATTTGGCTTTTGAGCACTGTGGTCAAACCTGCACCACTTATTACCAACAATTTGTGAGTTTTTATTTTTAAATTTTTGTGGTTTTTTATTACGATTGGATGATTGAACTGATGAGCTTTTATTTTCTTTTTGAAGATTTTTCAGATTTTTATCTTTTTGTTTTTGTTCCACACTCTTCTTTACAGGTTTTTGCGTTGAGCATTCACCTTTCTCAGTAGAATGTAAAACAGTTTCTTGAAACATTTCATTTAATTTCAAAAATATTTTTCTTTTTTCAACTTCATCATCAGTTTTCTCATCACAATCCTCAATTTTGACTTTGTCAAAATTTGTGACATTGTCACTTATTGGAACAGAATTGATCGGTTTTCGACAGGAATATGATGTAGAATTCACAAAACCTTTCAATTTATTCTCAAGCTCATTAATTTTATTCCGAGCAATTTCAGCTTCATTTTCAAGCCGAATGATTTTCTGAAGATGAGAATTTATTTCAATCTGTTTTTCAAGATTATTTTTAAAATTAACAGATTTTTCATCTTCTAAAACCTTCATTTGACTTTGAATATCTTTTTCAATTTTTAATTTTTCATTTTCAAACTCTTTTTCTTTTTCTTTCAAAACTTTGTTTTCCAATGTCAAACTCTCCACATCCTTCAAGAGTTTGACATTGGCTGATTCAGATTTATCACATTTTGAGCACACTGATTCAGATCCTAAAGTCTTATCTTTCTCAGATGCTTCAGTCTTTGAAATTACTTCTTCAAGAACCTGCTGTTTTTCAGCAACAACTTCTTTTACAACTTCTTCATTCATCACAACTTTCACCTCTTCAACTTTCACTTCCTCAATAGCTTTCTTCTTCAAATCATCAACCATCTTATCAATATTCTTCTCTATTCTTTCTTCATCTCTCTTCCTCAAACTCGATATCATGACTTCTCTTATGAGTTTTTCCAGCTTTTCTTCATAATTTTTGTCTTTTACAGCATTTGAATAAAATTCGCCGACTCGAGGAATTATTAAAAGAATATCATCATAAACCATGTCCTTTTTGGAAACAACAGGTTCACCATATCTGTTAACATAGCACTCTCGTATTTTATTCCATCTTTTGTATCGGACAGCCTCTTCATATTCTCTTTGCATATCATTCATTCTGTTCGCAGCCATTCTTCTTTCTCTGTCTGTTTTCTCACTCAGAATTTCTTCTCTGGTTTTCTCTTTGACTTCAGCAACAATATTTTCTTCTTTGTTTTCCTCTTTAATTTTAGTCATGATATAAAATTCTTGAATTACCTGGAGACGAAAACAATCAAACAAACACAATCAGTTTAAACAATATCAAACAACTTGAAATAAATTGATGCTCAGTTGACGTGAAATGATCTTGAAGCGAAATGTCCACTTTCAAACGAAATTGTAATCTTCAAACTGAATAAAGACTCAAGCGGAATCACTTGTTGAAGCAAAATGGCTTTCAAACGGAATCCCTGGAGACAACTTCAAACGAAATCAGTTGACAGACAATCTCAAACGAAATTATGGTTTCAAACGAAATTACCCAACTTCTCAAACGAAATACCAGACTTCAAGCGAAATTAACCAGATATTTCAAATGAGATATTTCAGGCTCTCATGATAGTGTTTGTTTGTTTAAAATGAATGATCAATGAATATGAAAAACATGTTAGGTGCAGCGGAAGTGAAAACAAACTCTGTGAACACAATCAAAGGAGAAAATAGTTTGATAAACAATTGCTTCTCATAGAGTCAAATGATTTACAAATCAAAGCAAAAGATTACAGTCATGCTTACAAACTATACTCCCCCTCAGCCTGATGCCCCAAGGTTGGTTGCACACAAGATGAAAGGATTAGACACGAGGAGAAGAACTCGCTCAGTCAATCAAATGTAACAGTACAGGGTACTATTACATTTATAGGCAAACCAAACCACTGAGGTATCTCAGCTGACGTCACCATGAAAGCGACGTCTAACAACCTAACAAACTCTAACTACTGTTCTAATACAGACACTGCTATGCTAACCACTGACTACAATACATATCATAAAAGAAGTTAAACATCTGTTCCAGCTTTCAACTGTTGTAGTCAAAGCACTGATGTCTGAATCATCAGTGCTTACTTCAAAGGTGATCAGTCTTTGAGTGGACAGTACTTTGAATCTTAAGCAGTACTTAGAGAACAGCAGTAGATAGAGCAACAGTGTTTGAACTTCAGCAGTCTTTAGGTGTTCGTCAGTTGTTAAGAGCAGCAGTTGTTGTAGCAGATCAGTGTTTTGAGCTCAGCAGCTGTTATGACCCACTTTCAAGGGGAAAGTCTAGTGTAAACAGCTGCTTATTATGGATCCGCTACCCTGATCCGGTTTTGGCTTTACATCATCTGTTCCTCTGGTAGGGTTCAATCCCAACAGGTGCTAGTTTCAAACGAAATTACGAAGCTCATTCAAACGGAATTATGTTTTTGTCCCATTTTTGTCACTTTTACTTCGAATTTTGATCTGAAACTCTCAAGGGTTTGTTAAAACACTGTTTCACATAAGATGTGTGAAATTCAATCCATTTTGTCCGTAAAATCTTGTCCAATTTGAAAAAAAGGTGTAGAAGTCAGAAAAACAATGAAATCAAGTTGAACTCTTCTTCCTAAGCTCTGATACCACTTGTAGGATCGTTGTACGACCTGAATGAGTCGATCAGAAGAGTTGTTTATCCGAATCAAAGGCGGAATCAATGACACGGATGCTCGATTAAATTATAACTGTCTCTTGTATTAATCTGATAGAATTACAGCACCTGGAGACAATCCGGTAGCACTTCGTTACCGAATACACAAAGCTAATTTCGTTACAAATGACACAAGTGATCACCTATTTATAGACTAGGTGATTTCGTTTGAAATGGACAAGACATGTTCAAACGAAATTAAGAATGTTAATTTCGTTTGAACTGGCCCATGTCAGTTTCAAGCGAAATTACCTTAAAACTCCATAAAATCAGTTTCTAGCAACTCGAGTACTGATTATCCTATCCTATCCTATTACAAGACTCGATACAAGACGAAGTCAATAGACATAGTGCACTAACAGATAGGGTGCTCGAGCTATGGGCCCTGTTCCAGGAGCTAGCTTGATTTGAAACTCGACTTGCCGATGAGGCGGAAGACCAGGTAATTCCTCAGGAAATACCCCAGGAAAGTCACGTACGATCGGAATATCTTCTATCTTCTTCTCTTTCTTTGAGGTGTCAGTGACGAGGGCTAAAATAGCAGTGTGGCCCTTTCGCAAACACTTCTGGGCCTTAAGGAAAGAAATGATACCCACAACAGCACCACTCTTGTCGCCATGAATCACTAAAGGTTGTAGGATCGTTTTCTGACCCGAATGAGTCTATCAGAAGAGTTCTTAGACTGAATCAGAGGCGGAATTCATTGATTCGATCTTCGTTTAGCTTGTATAACACTAGAATCACTATTAATTGTCTTGTTTATTGATCTGATAACAATTTACAGGCCAGAGACACTTCGATAACACTTCGGCGTCGGAACCAAGAACTATTCAAACGAGATAACACAAAGGGTATTTATAGGCATGGTGATTTCGCTTGAACATGCTCAAGCGGAATCACTCAAACGAAATTAGCATATTAATTTCGAGCGGAATTACCCACTTAATTTCGTTTGAAATGACATATGTGTCATTTCAAGCGAAATTACCTATAAACACATATTTCCTCGTTTTCCGTACCCTGATCTATACAAACTAATACAAGACTCGAACGAAGACGAAGTCGACAGACGTATGCACCAACAGACTCCCCCTCGGATGTTGACGAGTCTTCAGTGCGAGTCTTTAGCATGACGACTCTTCAGTCTTGATTAGTCTGCTTGGATTTGACACTTTTATTATTCTCTTCAATCTCTATCTTCTCTCTCTTAGCATCAACATTTTCTCTTGAATGATTTTCCAGGATCTTTCTCTGGCTCTAACCTCGTCAAAAAGAAATGTAGTAAAGATTTTAGTGTGTTTTAGCATAAATTTTTGAAAATTCAAAAAGATTTTTGACAACTGATGTTGAAGAGCTGATTTTCAAAATTCCAAGTGCTAAACATGTTGAACTAGAGGTTTGGGAAAGTGTGTTGGAAATGAAAAAAATTCTGAAATGTTTAAATGATTCATTAACTTGAAATATAGTTGAATGTTAACCTATATATGATCCTCATAGCTTAAAAATGTTAAATCTGGTTATCTTAAGAATGGTTGAGTGTTGTGCAGATGAAGAGCTGAAAAGAGTTAAAGCCAGGATTAGATCTCAAGGCGATAGCTAATTCCAGACAGCGATCCCAGCTTGATGAGAGGGGGAGTCTGACGAGGTTAGAGCCAGAGAAAGATCCTGGAAAATCATTCAAGAGAAAATGTTGATGCTAAGAGAGAGAATAAAGAGATTGATGAGAATAATAAAAGTGTCAAATCCAAGCAGACCAATCAAGACTGAAGAGTCGTCATGCTAAAGACTCGCACTGAAGACTCGTCAACATCCGAGGGGGAGTCGAGAGAGTATCTTGAAAGGATTTTGTCCTCGGATACAACCGGAAAAACAGATAACAGTTCTGATAAATCATTTTGTTCTTCAAAGACTGATCAGTCAAGTAAAACGGATTCATCAGATACAAATCGGAGGACGAAAGGGATATTAAAGAAAGAAAATGTGGTTAATCAAGTGATTAACAAACCAAAGAAAGTGAAATTTTCACTTTCTGGCGATGAGTTTGCTTCTTCGGAAACAAAGGAGTCATGTTTTGGCAATGAATCTGACTTATTAAAGTCAGACAAGCCACGATCAGGCAATGAATTTGACTTGTCAAAGTCAAAGAAGCCACGTTCGGGCAATGAATCTGGTTTGTCAAAGCCAGAGGAGCCATTTGTTGAGGTAAAAAGTGATAATTCCGTTAAGACAATGGATGATGCAAGTTTTCCATCATTGTCAAACGGAAATTTAAAACAAAAAGTTGAAAAGAAATTAAGTGATGATAACTCAAAAACACCCAAGGTTCGTCAGGCTTGGGTGGATCTCTTTAAATGAAAAACCTGACTTGCCGGAGCTCCCAAGTTGGTAATCGCGGAGCATGAATCGGCATCATTCTTGAAAAATTGTTTTTGTGAAGCATTTAAAAATTGTTAAATTCTACAGGTTGTGGATTTGTCGGAACTTCCAGGTTGGTAAGTGTGAAGCAGGAATCGGCATCTTTCTTGAGAAATTCACTTCGGTGATGTTTCGACTAACAATTGGTAAATCAGGGACATTAAGTTGTACTTGATTTTCTACAAGTGATATTTGTTGATTGAACTGAAAATTGTTAAATTTTTCCAAAAGGTTGAAAATGAAAGAACAATGTGATGAGATCCCCTAACCTACAAGTGGTTTATGATGAAAACAAAACTTATTTTCCGGAAAAACCATTTGATTAAAACAAACTTAAGTGTTTTGAAATCACAATGGGAAAATGTTTTGTTGAGAGGGGGAGTTCTGATTGTTTATGTGAAGTGGATGGCGAATTGAAGTGATTCGATATCAGTTGTCACTTTACCTTGTATAGTTTGTTTTCAAATTTCCTTTAAATGATTTTGAATTTTAGGGGGAGTAAGAATTTCAGAAAATCCAAAAACTTTTGAAAATTTGAAAAATAAAAAACATGATAAAAGCAAAAATTGAGTTTTGTTGTAAATAAGAGGAAATGATAGAAAATCAGTGGACTATCACAGCACGCTAAAGAATTGAAAAGTCAATTGTGATAAACGGTCTCACTAAAGATGTGACGATAGGCTCAGCTAAGACTAGTAGTTTTGCGAAAATGATACAAACTTAAAAGCAAAAAGCCTAAGTCTGGTGGGAAACATGGTCAAAAGCATAGTATTTAGTTTTGTCCTTCTTGATTGTGTGCCTGCTTGGTAATCGCTGATTGTCGAAAGACATAAAACCGGTTAAGTTTGTGAGCTTTCACAACTTTGCTGAAAAGTCACTGTGATTCTGTGTTTTCATTTTCCAAAGATTTAAACTTATTTTATTTCTTTATTTTGTTTAAGCATTGGACATCCTCTGCGTATACGTGAGTATCGACCTGGATGTTAGTGCCTAAACGTTATGCTTTATTTTCTTTGGAGTTTCGTTTAAGCTTTGGATCACCTCTGCGTATACGGGAGTATCGACCTGGTGGTTAAAGCCTAAACAACTTCAACTTGTTTTTATTTCTTATTTTGTTTAAACATTGGACTTTCTCTGCGTATACGGAAGTATCGACCTGATTGTTAATGTTTAAACGTTCTGCGTTGTTTTCACACAAATCACAGTTGATGAAAGTTTAAAGGCATTACTTGAGTCAGTGTATTGCATGATGAGGGGATATGCTAAGATCGTGGGGTCCATAAGATTTTAGTGCAAAATTAATATACATTAACGTATCAGTAAGCATATCAAAAGTTTTTAGATTGAGCTTAAAAGGACAAATATATCGCCAATCAACGTGAATTGTTTAGAACTTAAAATGTTAAAGCTTAATGGTGCTAGTGATGTGTCTAAAAAACTGATATGATCCTCTTACACAAACTCACAAAAATATTGTTTGTAAATATTTCTTTACTGCATTTCTTTAATAAAAAAAAAAAATCCAAAAATCACTTGTAGAAAATCAAGTACAACTTAATGTCCCTGATTTACCACTTGTTAGTCGAAACATCACCGAAGTGAATTTCTCAAGAAAGATGCCGATTCCTACTTCACACTTACCAACCTGGAAGCTCCGGCAAATCCACAACCTGTAGAATTTAACAATTTTTAAATGCTTCACAAAAACAATTTTTCAAGAGTGATGCCGATTCATGCTCCGCGATTACCAACTTGGGAGCTCCGGCAAGTCAGGTTTTTCATTTAAACAGATCTACCCAAGCCTAACCAACCTTGGGTGTTTTTGAGTTATCATCACTCAATTTCTTTTCAACTTTTTGTTTCAATTTTTCGTTTGACAATGATAGAAAATTTGCATCATCCATTGTCTTAACGGAATTATCATTTTTTACCTC
The DNA here is from genome assembly GCA_030545235.1 of Helianthus tuberosus. Lineage (NCBI taxonomy): Eukaryota > Viridiplantae > Streptophyta > Magnoliopsida > Asterales > Asteraceae > Helianthus > Helianthus tuberosus. The sequence continues at coordinate 61,442,244 of CM060429.1, read as the reverse complement.
AACAAATGGCTCCTCTGGCTTTGACAACCCAGATTCATTGCCCGAACGTGGCTTCTTTGACTTTGACAAGTCAAATTCATTGCCTGATCGTGGCTTCTCTGACTTTAATAAGTCAGATTCATTGCCAAAACATGACTCCTTTGTTTCCGAATAAACAAACTCATCGCCAGAAAGTGAAAATTTCACTTTCTTTGGTTTGTTAATCACTTGATTAACCACATTTTCTTTCTTTAATATCCCTTTCGTCCTCAGATTTGTATCTGATGAATCCGTTTTACTTGACTGATCAGTCTTTGAAGAACAAAACGATTTATCAGAACTGTTATCTGTTTTTCCGGTTGTATCCGAGGACAAAATCCTTTCAAGATACTCTCTCGCTTTCTTTCTCTTTTTCCTCAGTCTGTCTTTTTTCCCCTGTGAAAGTTTTACTTTCTGTTCTAAAACCTTATGTTCTTTGGGATTTTTTTCGACTTTGACTGGTTTCTTTGCCATTTTTTGAGATTCATCCCTCGATCTTCCCTTTGATCTCATTGGGCAATCTCTGGCAATGTGACCTTTGATTTGGCATTCAAAGCATCTTCTCGTATCAAAACTCCAACTTTGGCAGTTAACAGCAATGTGTCCTTGACAACCACAAGTGTAACACACTCTGTTATCGTACCATTCACCACTTTCACACCACACACTTAGATCATAACATTGTTTGGCTCTGTGGTAATCCTCACTCCTCTTGAAAGCTGGATTTGGCCTTTGAGCACTGTGGTCAATCCTGCACCACTTATTACCAACTGTTTCTGAGTTTTGATTTTCAGATTTTTGTGGGTTTTTATCACAATTGGATGATTGAACTGATGACCTTTTATATTCTTTTTGAAAACTTTTTGAATTTTTAACACTTTGTTTTTGTTCTGCAATCTTCTTCAAAGGTTTCTGTGTAGAGCATTCACCTTTTTCTGTAGATTGCAAAACAGTTTCTTGAAAATTTTCTTTTAATTTCAAAAATATTTTATTTTTCTCATTTTTCTCATTTTCATCATCAGTTTTATCATCACAATCTTCAATTATGACTTTGTCATAATTTGTGACATCATCACTTATTGGAACAGAATTGATTGGTTTTGGACAAATATAATCTGGTACTGATGAAATCACAAAACCTTTCAATTTCTTTTCAAGCTCATCAATTTTATTTCTTGCACTCTCAGCTACATTTTCAAGCTGAAAGATTTTCTCAAGATGAGAAGTTATTGCTTTTTCATTCTCACTTTTATTCTTTTCAAGAACAAATTTTTCATTTTCTAAAACTTTTATTTGATCTTGAAATTTTGTTTCATTTTCTTTCAAATTTTTATTTTCAAGTTTTATCCAAAAATCTTCATTTTCTGAAGATTTTATTTTATTTTCAAAATCTTTTTCTTTTAACTTTTTATTTCCCAATGTCAAACTCTTCATATCCTTCAAGAGTTTGACATTTTCAGATTTAGATTTTTCACAGTTTGAGCACATCTCATGAATCTTCTCAACATCAGCTTTCTTCTCAATTGTGAGTGCTGGAATTTCTTGAACCTGTTCTTCTACTATTCAAACTTCTTCCTCAGATTTGACTTCATCATTCTGTGACAACACAGTTGTCTCATCTTGTTCAGATATTTCTTGATGAACACTGTCAACCTGTTTCTTCTCTGATTTTACACTATCTTTCACATTTGTTGTCTCTTGATTCTTCTTTTTCGCAGTTAGTTTATTCTTGAGCTTGTCAATTTGTTCTGCAAAGGATTCATTAAACATTTCAGACGAAAATAATCTTTTATAAAATTCAAGTTTTTCAAGTTCTCTACTATCATCATCACACTCTTCATCAGATGAGTGGTCAAAGACTGGTGCTTTCTCTGAAACAACTTCTGAATTATTTTCATTCTTTTCTGAAACATCGTCTAAACCCTTTTCAACTTTTCCGAAAACAATTTCAGAATCCTTTTTTATTGAAACTGGTTCTCTTGAAATTGATTTTTCGAAAACTGGTTCTTTTTCAATATTAATAGGACTCTCCTCTTGAGATATATAGGAATACACCAGTATATCTTCTTCAAAATCCATGCTTAGGTAACAAGTTTTACAATATGAGTCACTTTCAAACAAAATTCTTCAAGCGAAATTCCTTCTCAAGCAAATACCAGCCACAAACGAAATAACCTTCACAACATTTTCAAGCGAAATAACAACACAAGCGAAATTAGAATTTTCAAACGAAATAACTTTTCAAACGAAATAACTTTTCAAACGGAATCAATTTCTCAAACGAAATAGCACTTTCAAGCGAAATCAAGTGCCATTTCAAACGAAATCAGTAATTTCGTGTGAAATTACCTCAACTTTTCAAACGAAATCAGGTGTCTTTCAAACGAAATCAGTAATTTCGTGTGAAATTACCTCAACTTTTCAAACGAAATCAGGTGTCATTCAAACGAAATCAGTAATTCCGTGTGAAATAGACTCAACTTTTCAAACGAAATCAGAGGCTCGTTCAAACGGAATTAACTGTTTGGCCCATTTTTGTCACTTTTAGACTGAATTTTGATCTGATTCTTTCAAGGGTTTGTTAAAACTGTATTTTACACACAATATCAAAAGATCAGTCCATTTTAACCGTGAAATCTTGATTAATTTTGAAAAGAAGGTGTAGAAATCAGAATTTTCCAGCGAAAACAAGCTAAATGGTAAGAACTCTTCCTCCTGAGCTCTGATACCACTTGTAGGATCGTTTTCTGACCCGAATGAGTCGATCAGAAGAGTTCTTAGACTGAATCAGAGGCGGAATTCATTGATTCGGTCTTCGTTTAGCTTGTATAACACTAGAATCACTATTAATTGTCTTGTTTATTGATCTGATAACAATTTACAGGCCAGAGACACTTCGACAGCACTTCGGTGTCGGAACCAAGAACTATTCAAACGAGATAACACAAAGGGTATTTATAGGCATGGTGATTTCGCTTGAACATGCTCAAGCGGAATCACTTTCAAGCGGAATCACTCAAACGAAATTAGCATATTAATTTCGAGCGGAATTACCCACTTAATTTCGTTTGAAATGACAAATGTGTCATTTCTAGCGAAATTACCTATAAACACATATTTCCTCGTTTTCCGTACCCTGATCTATACAAACTAATACAAGACTCGAACGAAGACGAAGTCGACAGACGTATGCACCAACAGTTTAAGTTCGAAGTTTAATCAAAATGCTTAAGTATTGAAAGTTTTAAAGGGGGCAGGCCATCCGGTCGGATGGTCATCCGAACAGATGGCCATTCGATTAGATGGTCCGGCGTTTTGAAATTTGGTAAAATTTTCTAAGTAGCAAGTTTTGCGTTAACGGAGATGGTGTGATGACGTGTCAAACAACGGAAAAACATACCGCATTCAGTTCATTCGATCGGATGGGTACCACCCCATTCGATCAGTCGAGTTGTTCTTGGTGATCTTTTCATGTTTGACCCGTAAATCCGTCATCCCTCCGGTGGAAATCCGTTTCCAAACCGGCTCTCAACTAAGGAACGAGTAGAGAGTCTGAATGAACTCAGATTCCAACGGTTTTAAGTAGAAAAGTTGAAGAAAAGTTGAAATCAGTTGAAAAGTGTTGAAATCTTGTTGAGATTAGGTTAAAAGTGTGGAAATCTCATAGATCTGAACTAACCTTAATGAATAAGACGATCCTTAACCAATTGCCGGAGCAAAACGGGTGGAAACCACCTTCAAGAGGTCCAAATCAATGATTTCCGAGAAAAAGTAACTCTTTGTGTGTGATTTTGATGAAGAAGATGATGTAGAAGTGTTTGGTGATGATGATTGTACAAGATTTGAGGAGAAATACCTACGAAATGGCCTTGAATCAAGAGAAAAAGCGACTGAGAGCGACTTGAGTGCAGGTGGTCGGATGGAGGTGTCAAATCAGTGAAAGGGACGTATACGGGTACTATTTATAGATGGTGAGAGAGAGTTATGGCGGTGGGATTTGTGCAGCGGTCGGATGGTCATCTGAGCGGATGTCCATTCGACCGATTGTCCATTCGACCGGCCGAGTTGCGTTTTGTTGGTTTTCCAACTTTTGTTTTGTGTGTTAAGCGTTGCGTTGCGTTAAATCGAGTTGTGAGTGAGCGTTGAGCGTGTGAGTATTGCGTTGATAATCACATAACATTTAAACAAAATAATCACACAAGTAACACGCATAAAAATTAAAATGCATAAAAGTAATTCTGCGTTTCGAATTTGCGTTGCGATAGTGTCGTGATAGCATTTAGTCTAAACAAACAATAAAATGTGTTTAAATAGTAAGCGTTATAACTAGCGTTTAAATGCGACAACTGCGTTTTAAATAAGCGTTGTAATATGTGTTGTAATAATGCATTGTGATATGCGTTTTAAAAATATAGTTTTAACCCTTTTGCGATAATCGAAATCTCGGGATTACAAGCAATTAAGCAAGAAATGGCAGTGATAGTAATGACCCGGAAAGTTGGGTTGTTACATAAAGATACAACGTACAAAATTTAAGAGTGGATTAGAAAAACTTGTTAGTTTCAACTACCAGGAAAATATTAGAAAGCTTAAAAGAAGGCATGGACTATTCCCACACCCCTATAACCTTATACGGCTCGTATAGAATTCTTTTGCACAAAAATAAATGAAGTGGAATGTTTTTTTTGTTTTACATGTATACGGGTCGTATAACATTGTACGAGCCGTATACAATTGTATACGAGCAATATAATTTTATACAGCCAAATGTGTTTATTTTTGTGAGGTTTTGGGTTTTTAAGCTGTATACGAGCCGTATAAAGCGATACGACCCGTATAATTTTTTTTATTTTTTATGTAAAACCGAACAACCGTTTAATAAGTTTTAGTAATTCTTTAGAAAGCGTTTTCAATATCCGGAGTTTGTTGGTTGGCGACGACGGTGGGTTGTTGGTCACATGTTCGTGAGTTGCAGTTTGGAAAGATGACCGAATAGAGATCATATCCAACCTAAATCCACGAATTCCTATGTCTTGTATTTATCAACGATGTTCTGATATGGAGTTAGACGTTCCTTATAAAAGTTTTCCCAGCTCGCTACTGATGTATGCCGGTGAACTTTACGTCGGAATTAGACGTGCTAAAAGTGCGGAAATCAGTGGGAATAAGTTGATTAACAGAGGATTCATCGTGTATAAGTTGGTTTATGGGAACCGTTTCTAGCTAGGGTTTGTTGAGTTGTTTGTAGCTAGGGTTCAGAATGCTAGAAGTTTTATTATAAACACCTTGGTGAAAGTTATCATCTTTTGGGTCAAGTGAAGCAATAAATGAAGGAATATATTTTACTTAGTTAATATTTATATGAAGCATGTTATATCATTTTTTAGATAGTGTTTGTAAGGTTTAATTGCCTTGTGTAACTTTGTTTGACATCTATCATTGACATCTATATACGGAACTAGATTCTTCGAGAACTAGAAAAGGAGAGAATACGGAACGAGATTCTTCGAGAACTAGAAAAGAAGAAAATACGAAACGAGATTCTTCGAGAACTAGAAAAGGAGAAAATACGGAACAAGATTCTTCGAGAACTAGAAAAGGAGAAAATACGGAATGAGATTATCCCCTTGGTAGTTGTTACCATATCCATTATTTCATTACGTTAAGCTTGATCGTATTTCATGTTCTGACAATTTGTAATGATGTTAGGTAATTAAATGCATGTATGGACATATTATATGAACACGTTTTTGGTTGTATACGGCCCGTACAAAGTTATACGGGTCGTATACAACCTTTATTAATTTTTTATTCTCTTGTATACTCAATATACGAGCACTGTTTTATGTCTTGTATACGGGCCGTATAACGTTATACGACCCGTGTACAATTAACCAACTTTTTTTTAATTAGTATATGCGGAATTGACGAAAACGCAGTAACGTTGAGGATTTAGAACTACAAACTTTGTTTAAGTTAGTTAATATTACACCAATATGGAAAGATGACCGAATAGAGATCTGAATAACCGATATAGTCCATTTATAACCCAACTAAAATCTCGTAACTGTGAATCTCTTCCCTCCATCCTCGCGCGACATGGCATCTAAACCCTTGAATCCTAACGCTCCTCCTTACATTCCCTCATTTCCTGAATTCGAGTTCGTTAAGAAGTAATGACTGTTGACTAATTGCAAGACTGTTTGTCGGGTTTCCAATGCTCACACAGGGTGATAAACAACGCTGATCTGGAATTGGAGAATCGTTGTGGGTGGTAGTTACCCGGTCCTCTGCCACCGTGGTAGTTGTTACCATATCCATATATGTTAAGCCTAATTTTATGTATTTGCTTACTGATTATCTAGGGCTTCTGTTAGGGCTTAATTTGTGTATTTGCTTACAGATTGTTGAAAAGATTAGTTGAAATCAAAGAAAAGAGTAAAAAAGATGAAATGCGGCATGTTATGTTGGAAACTGAGGTTGAAAATTTGAAGAAAAGGAACGAAGAACTTGAGAGGAAGATCGCGGTGGTTCAGAAGTGTGAGAGTTGAGTGGAGTAGACCCATCGTTCGGAAAGATGACCGAATAGAGATCATAGCGAACCTAAATCCATGAACTCCTGCGTCTTGTATGTATCAACGATGTTCTGATATCGAGAACTGTCTGAGAAGGCCCATAGTTTGCCATGTAATGCATCCTTTAACGATGTTCTGATATCGAGTTATGCGTTCCTTGTAAAAGTTTTCTGGGTCTCTTAAGAATTTGGGTGATGATGAAGGTTCATTTGGGGAGAATGTTCTGTACAATAATAATGATTCAACTGCTGCTATTGAGTCTTCCATACTTGTTGATTGATGAATGACTGAAACTGTACAATAATAATGATTTAAATGCTGCTATTGAGTCTTTCATGCTTGTTGATTGTTGAACGGTTGAAACTGTACAATAATAATGATTCAACTGCTATTATTGAGTCTTCCATGGTCGTTTGTATGAGTTTTCTTCTTAATGAAATAGGATTTGAACTGTCGGAGAAGGCCCATCGTTTACCATGGAATGCATCCTTAAACTTGGTAAGATGACGGAATAGAGATCTATATACGGAATGAGATTCTTCGAGAACTAGCAAAAGGGGAGAATACGGAACAAGATTCTTCGAGAACTATATCCATTATCCGCTAGATTTCATTTGGGTATAGTTTTAATTCCCCTAATATCAGGCCCATCTTTTTACCATGGAATGCATCCTTAAACTTCATAGCAGTAATATGGTGATATTAGAACATTGTACACTGCATGTAAACACAGGGACTTTGTGATGAAATCTTACAAACTGGGAACCACATATTTATGTGTTGCAATTTGGAAAGATGACCGAATAGAGATCTCAATAACCGATATAGCCCATTTGTAACCCAACTAAAATCTCGTAACTGTGAATCTCTTCCCTCCAAAACCATCACCTTGTCGCGTATCGTCTCCTTGAGCCTAGATTCTTGCTTAAACGATGTTCTGATATCGAGAATGTTTGTTTGGGGAGAATTTTCTAGAAATTGATGGAAAAGGTAGGTTGAAACTGTACAATAATAATGATTCAACTGCTGCTAATGAGTCTTCCATGCTTATTGATTGTTGAACGGTTGAAACTATACAATAATAATGATTCAACTGCTGCTATTGAGTCTTCCATGCTTGCTTTATTTTTATCAACTGGTCGTTTGTCTGAGTTTTCTTTCTCCTTGATGAAATGGGATTTGTTTCAAAGAAAAGAAAACTAAAACCAGTTTTCCTTGATAGTTAAAAGTCGTCTTTCGTCGGTCGGCGCAAGGGAAATTGGTGGAACCCGGGTGTTGCGGTGTTGCGGTCCACCATCTTGATTGTTGGTCAAATGAGATTTGGTGTTGAACATAGACTATTTGGATCTTGTTGGTGAAAGATGAGAATGGCTAGTTCTCTCGAATAACCTTCTTTCCATAGCCACCGTTTCCATAGGAAATCGAATTTTGTGAATATTAAAAAGTAGGATATCAAACCCTAATGTGTGAATATAAACTCCAAAAAAAGGAAATCCGATGTATACGAGCCGTATAACCTTATACGACCTGTATAAAGCTATCGTATACGTTGTATACGACCAAAGTTAATTTTTACATGGTGTATACGGGCCGTATAAGGTTATACGACCCGTATAGAATAAGATAAACTGACAAAGGTTGCGCCCACAACCTTTGTCAGTTTATCTTAATCTATACGGGCCGTATAACCTTATACGGCTCGTATACACCATGTTAAAATAAGATTTTACCATGTGTTATTATTAACACCCTAAAAGAAAGCTATTTTGAACATAAGTAATATACAAATATGTAATTGACATTTTCATCCACTTGCACAACATATGGGAGGGCACGCGAATTCCTCTGTGTAAAGTGGCAAGAATTTGGTACATATTTTCATAACACAATAAAATTTCGTTTTTAGGGGTGTTCAAGATCGGATTATCTTATTTTCATTATTTGAAAACTTCAGATGGTGAATATTTATATCTGAATCCGTATCCGAAATTTCGGATATCCGATTTATGTCTAAGAATGGGATATCCTAAACATGTATTTGATTTTCCAAATTACCAATACTGAAAACAAAAAAAAATCATAAATCCACATCTGTATCCGATTATTTACTATTTTATATTATATTTAATGTAAATATAGTGCTCATATTTAAACTAAACATAATTCTCATATATATATATATATATATATATATATATACACATATATATATATATATATATATATATATATATATATATATCTACTATCATTTTAGTTTTCGGATATTAGGGATAACTGATTATCCGAACTTTTTAGAAATCCATATCCAAATCCAAAAATTTGGATTATCCAATTTTCGGAGATTTTGGATTCGGTTTCATATCCGATTTTTTTAACACCATAACCGCTTTGGTACTGGTAGAGCAAAAATACCGAACTAACTTATATGAAAACAAAAAAAAAAGATAATGGTTGTAACACCTCGGAAAAATCATGTCCAATGAAGTAACGACACGTGTCATGAACCTTAAACGTGTAACGAATTGATTACGAGGGACTAAAGTTGACAAACGAAGAAAGTATGTGTGTAAAAGGATCCAAAGTGTCAAAATTTGAAAATATTGCCTTTCAACGACCCTACACGATGTTTATACCCTTAAACGAATAAATTGTGAAACGTATGAAGCCACTTGTGAAAGAAAGTGAAAGTTTACAAGACGCGAGGGTTAAATGTGTCAACATGTTAAATTAATACCTCTGAGTGACCTTTTAACGAACCCGGAGCTTCGTAATGATTAATTATACTCTGAAGAACAAGTGACGAAAATTTCACAAGGTTTCGATATCATTTGAAATAAATACGTTAACTTTCGTAAATAAAGGGTTAAAAGCGTCAACGAGGCAAAACTTGTGTTTTCGGTTATCGTTTAACAAAACTGGACCTAACGATGTTTGGTTATACTCTAAGGATCATAAAAATATAAATTATATGGGTTAAATGTACTCAAAATAGAAATTATTACGCTTTAGAAGGTCCACGGGGTGAAATTGTCAAAGATGAAACTGGTTTGGCTGGTAACTCATGTGGTGGCGTCACGCCACACCACAACCACTCTGCCGTCGCGCGACATGATGGCATGATCTGGGCAGAAGTTCATGCACAGGTGCAAGTTCTGCAGGTTCTTCACCATTGCATGGTTTAATTCGTTTCTATGGACTGTTTGTTGGTTTTAAAAACCATTTTGGACACCTGTGATCATCAGAGGAGAGCCCTAACACCTGTAATGATCTGGTGGCAACCTCTAGTAGTATAAATAGGTGAAGGTTTGGAAGTTATTCTCACTTGCAGGATCAATTATCATACTTTCAAACTTACTCTCAACTTTGGAGCTTTCAATCTCATTCTCTGGAGCATCCTACCTTGGAAGGAAGCTTTCTTAGTCTAAATTTTTGTGCTAAGGACTCTTGTAAGTGTTCTTAGCTCCTGTAATTAAGTTTTCATTAGTGTAATGACCAAAAGTCAAAGATATCGTAATTACGCTTTGACTTTGTGATTAATCACTAACGGTCCAGCCATTATTTGAATTGAAAGTGGCTACGTGTTGGTAATTATGTAGATGTTAAACCCTTAAAAGGGCACCTTCAAATTATCACGTTATCTCAGTCAATTGTCGGGTCAAACTTCTTAATAAAAAGTCAAACGAGTCAGTTTTTACAAAATAATCCATAACTAATAATACAGAAGTTATGGAACATGATTTAACACCTAAATAACTTGGTAATTAATATAAGAACATGTTTAGGCATGTTCAACCCGACAAATTCTGAGTTTAGGCTCGGTTCGCAACCGAAAGTCGCAAAAGTAGACTTTTGTTTTGACTTTTAGTTCTGACCCGATTTAGATTAGTATAGTAGTGCCTTAGGGTCCCTTTAGGGCCATATTATAGGTTAGTATAACCCTCTGAGGTTATACAACTTGGTTCCATAGAAATCCTAGTGCATTGCATGTTTCCATTAAATGCTTAAAAGTTGACCATAATGCCCTTTTTATATAAAAACGAAATTTTTGGAAATGTGATTGGACAAAAACCTTTATTACTGATATATTAGCATGTCCTAAAAGTTTGACATCAGTTTCTGGTCTAAAATGAAAGTTATGCGCGATATCGTAAAATGAAAGCTTTTTTGTTAATTTAATGACATTATTGGAATAAATCATATTTAAACCTGATTTTTGACACCCAACTTGCCACCTACTGTTAAGATATAATATTTAGGGATTTTTGGAAATTTTTGTTAAATTTTAAACTGATCATAACATAGAGTTCTTGCATAGACTCGGTAATTGACGATAATGTCCTTTTCGCTAATAAAATGAGTTTTGCACATCCTTTACATGTCAAACCTTTTTCTACTGATTTTATACATTAAATTTTAAACAGTAGAGACTGATCAAAATCTCAGATTCCCTTAAACAACCCGAATATCGTCAAATACCGACTTTTATGCGATTTAGGCGCATAGTATGGTTTAAAACCACATTTAGCACCCCAAGACTTATTACCTACTAATTTTATGAATAAATTTTTATACTTTAACAGTAAGTATAAGTCTTGAACTCAGATTTCCAAATTTGACCTTAAAGCTCTTGTGAAATGACCAAAATGCCCCTACGGTGCATAGTTTGGCCATAAATGATAAATTTCACATATGTGTGATATCTTACTGATGTAACTTGTTAAGACAAATATTTTTACTGATCAGTTTAGACCAGAACCTCAGATTACCATTTAAACCTTTTCATAAACTATAAAATGACCAAAATACCCTTACGTGGCTTAATTTGGTTTTAAATTCGTTTTGGGCATAATGGAAGATATCCTACTGATATCATAGTATACTTTAAGCGTAATAACTTATGGAACATGTTCTTGACTCATTTCGAATACCTGTCATGCATATACGCGTTCGGTACGGTTTATGTAACTAGTTTGCATAAACTAGCCGAAACGGGTCAAACCTTATCATTTTTACTTCAAAATCCAGAATGTATTTAGTTTACCCATTTTATACAAGTCTTCATAATTGTTGGGTCTAAATAACGTTCTAATCCGGTCTTCGCTTAATCTTGCGTTTTGAACCGTAAACCTTTCTTTAAAAACTAACCGGTCTAAGTCATAACTTAAATTAAGACCCGTTAGGAATCTAATAGGTTATTAAAACCTTCGTTCCAGATTAGGAGCCCAGTAAAAGCTACTTGTACTTGCTGATTGATATACGGCTGAGAATAAAATTATATTTTAGCTCAGGTAAATACTTTTAACTTATTTTCTATTATACGGGCTTGGGATACGATATTTAATAATACTGCTTGGTCGGGTATTGAATCTTTAATCAATTAGTGGTTAAATCATTGAGATAACCCGTTTAATATGTTTTGTTTGATCTAAACCTTTGGGGGGTTAATGACCATGTCCTAGATATCCTTGGCTCATTCATTGAAATGGCCACGACTTAAGTACGTGGTGTAGGCATACACCTGACAGTGCGTATGTAAAAAGATATACCTGCCTGTTGAGAATAACTCGCCGTGGGTTTATATTATGTGGTGTGTCTATTAATCTTGTTCCGGCTTCTATCCCGGATCCTGAACGTACGACAAACATATAAATATGTATACAAGATTATTTTTAATAATTGTCCCAAGTTATAAAAAGAATATTCATGCCTTGTGCATTTAAATCAATTTTCTTAAATATTTTTAAAAAGAGTCAGTTAATTGTATTTACCAGTGTAAACTGACGTATTTTCCCAAAAAGGTTAAGTGCAGGTACTGAGCATAATGGGCTGGAACTCCTGAGTATTAAATAAAGAGTCATGCAAGCTTTGGATACTTAAAATCTGTTGAACAATATTTCTTTCTGTTTTAGATCCGCATGTGGATCCATCTACAATCCCTTGTGTAGTATTTTATTGTACTTTCATTTCGGTTTGTATAATTACTTTTAGACTTCCGATGTGCATTGAACTGTGAATATTTGACCTTAATGATATCAACTACGTCATGATACTCCCCACCGGGCCCACCGGTAACACGTGGAAATAACGAGGTGTGACAATGGTACCGATGTTGTTTGATCGGTTCTATTTGGTACAATAACGGTGCAATATATGTACAGTACTAGGTACCCTTATTTTGTATAGTAAAAACATAATTTATTATTATAATATCAGTTCTGTCAAATATCAATGTTGGTTTCGATAATACTGATGCTTAGTGGTATTGGGTCAGCTCATCAAAGTAAACACTATATTCTGATGACAATACTGATACTCTCAATAACTCATACATCAACTTTTAACATGATAATTACATACATTATTTTCTTTCATCCTTTCATCACACATATACACGATGTTATAGGTGATGTTCTGCGGATATGAAGAAATAGTTGTTTGCCTTAGGCATGGCGAAGATCACTCGGCAAACACTTGAAAATCAATTGCAAGATGAGTTATATAAAGCACAGTGTATATACGCTCGTGCTTTACCTCATCATTCAATGTACCAGTCCTCGTGTGTTTTATGAATTGGTCATACATCAATGATTATGTCTTATACAGGTGTCCTAAACTCCTAATTGCTAACAAGTTTGGTGTGATCGTCTATTGTTTAATAAGCAATCCACACAATATGACTTGTTGAGTTGTTTCCCTCTTTAGAGAATAATATAGGCAAAAATGCAAATATTTTTAAATCAAATTATCACTCATTTCTAATATATTTTGTTAAGGAAATGTTCAAAATAGGTTTGAATTGAATTTTTAGGACAAAAATAACCCAATATTAACAAAGGAAGCAAAACCAGGCGAAAACGAAGAAAATTGGAAGAATTTGTCCAGACACTCCCCATACCTCGGCAGTTATGCCTCGTGCCTCGAATCCAGCCACCTCCAGAAGCCCACCGTGTGAAAATCAGGCAGAAGAAGCCAAACACTCCCCGTGCCTCAACAGTACAAGACAAAGGAAAACTTCTGGAAGATCCCTTAGGCCCCACAAAGTTGACCACGACCCGTTGTACACTTCGCATTTCTGTACTTTCCTTATTAAGAAACTTGTATTCGTATTTCTACTTTTAGAAACTTGTAATTGTGTCATATTCGTGGTTCATTTCCAATCTTGTAATCTGAGGATTTGATCATAATAGAAATTCATTTTATACATATACGTGATACCTTTCATATTTGGGTTATATACGCAATCAATCTTTAAATACGTGTTTATATGCAAAACCGAGACTTAAAATACACTTTGGATAACTAAAAACAAGTTAAAATACAAGAAAACGACACAAAATAACCTAGTTACAAAGTGCAGGGACTAAAAGTGAGAAAAACCAAAAGCTTTTCCACCTCCAATCACCTTCCACCTCCAATCACCTTCCACCATTCTTTAGCCAATCAGATTTCACCTTTTTCCACATCCTTTCTCCTCCAATCACCTTCCACCATTCTTTAGCTAATCATATTTCACCCTTTTCCACCTTCTTTTTCCTCCAATCACCTTCCATCTTCATTAAATACCAAACCCTAATCCCCACTTATAAATACAAGCCTCTACCAACTTCTAAACACTTTCCACACATCTAATCTTCTCTCAAGTTCTCTGTTGGTGCATATTTCGTACGTCTGCCACTGTGCGAATAGCTAGATAGAATGTGTTGAATATAGTATAGAATAGAGTGAAATCCAATACGAAACCAAGGTTCTGTGATGTAATAGGACCTTCGTACGAAGGGAGTGACTTCGTACGAAGGGAGTGACTTCGTACGAAGGGACTTCATAATATGTTTGTACTGATGTCCAAGACCAAGCTGGGTTCGTACGAAGACACATATGCAGCTTCGTAAGAAGCCCTGATGCCTATATATATGGTGCTTAGGTCTTGTGTTGGACAAGCTTTTGGTCTCTAAGGGGAAATGCTGTCCAACTGGTCTCGCGGTGCTGTAACGTTGGATTATCAATAAGAGACCAGATTATAAGTGACTGCTCGGTGTTCTATTCTATCTTCTACTCATTTCTTATCGTTTCTTATCACCAAACACGTCGTTTCTGGATCAAAGCTCTGTCAAACTTGCCGGATCCTGGACTCATAATTGGTATCAGAGCTACGGTACTGATTCAATTGATCTAACTGTTGATTGAATCACCTACGCTCATGAATTTTGGATATGTAGTGAGTTTTGATGTTAAAACATAGAAAAACATCAAATTGAAGGTCAATTCACGGATAAAATTCAAAACTGAAGACATCATTCTGTTCGGAATTGATTTTCACACAATCCTGTGAAATTTCATCATCAAATTCAGAGATATGAAGACTCTGGATCAAAATTTGTGTTCAAAATGTGTTCTTAGTGACATCAGCTCAGCTTCGTACGAAGGCGTGGTTTCAAACGAAGGGACAATTTGATATTGTCATATATGTTGGGTTCGTACGAAGGCGCATGGGTGAATAATTGTCATATTTTTACAGCTTCGCACGAAGGGGTGTTTCTAGCTTCGTATGAAGGGAACACATGGTATTTCATTGTCAATTCAATCCGGGTCTTTAGCATACAGATGATCATAGATTGTGAAGATTAGTGGGGTAGTCATGATACTAGTGCTTAATGCTTATTAATCAGAGTGTCTGACTATTTATGGGCCAAAATTGTTAAATCCGCATAGATGAAAAACTGACTTCTTGTGGCAGAACTGTTATATTCTTCATAGAGTCTAGTTTTTTAGAGATGTTAAAAGACTGAATTGCTCAGGTTGAGGGGGAATTCAGTGATGAGATTTCAGAATTTGCAAAAATGAGGGGGAATCAAAATTTCGATGTCATATATTGAAATTCTGACATTTTTGAAATTTGTGACACTGCAACAGTATTCGGGTGGTTCCGACTTCAGAATTGTCCAATATGTGAAGCTGATTGTGGAGGATAGCTTCCAAGATCGAGATTGTCCAAGAGGGTGAATCTGATTGTGGACGAATGCTTCAGAGATCAATATGCATTACCAGATGATTTGTTATTTGATGAAGATTTGCTGATTGTAGAGATTCCCATTTACACGGATCTGTTATTCTTGAAGGTGCTGAACGTTGATCACGGAAAACGGGATTTCAGATCTTCAGGGGAATCACGGATTTGAAGTTAACCAGTGGGGTATTTGAAGTTTCTATCAATTACCAGTTGAGTTTTTGTACATTTTTAGATCGAGCAAGCGGAATGCAAGATCGTGGTGCTTACTTGTCATATCAAAAACTGAACTCGGATGTGGCTAAAGTGGAAACAGAGATTGTTGCATTGATTAGTTTCAAACTGGTGATTGTTTGTGAAGATTGTTGTTTAGCAAATCAGAGGAGAGTCGTGAACTGTGCAAAAGACCTAAGATTTATTTCAGGGGGAATTTGTTCGAACAATGTCAAAAGCAAACTCGGATCATCAATCAAGGGGGAATCTATTGAAGATTTGAGGATGCCTGATTGAAGTTGGAGAATATGTGAAGTTGTAGAATATTCAAACACAGCTCAAAGTTTTGTAACGATTCGACAGTGACAGCCGAGGGGGAATCTGTTGGTGCATATTTCGTACGTCTGCCACTGTGCGAATAGCTAGATCGAGTGTGTGTTGAATATTGTATAGAATAGAGTGAAATCCAGTACGAAACAAAGGTTCTATGATGTAACAGTACCTTCGTGCGAAGGGACTGCATAGTAGGTTTGTACTGAAGTCCAAGACCAAGTTGGGTTCGTACAAAGGCACAGATGCAGCTTCGTACGAAGCCCTGATGCCTATATATATGGTGCTTGGGTCTTGTGTTGGACAAGCTTTTGGTCCCTAAGGGGAAATGTTGTCCAACTGGTCTTGCGGTGCTGTAACGTTGGATTATCAATAAGAGACCAGATTATAAGTGACTGCTCGGTGTTCTATTCTATCTTCTACTCATTTCTTATCGTTTCTTATCACCGAACACATCGTTTATGGATCAAAGCTCCGTCAAACTTACCGGATCCTGGACTCATATTCTCTAATCCTCTCAAATATCTCAAAGCAGGGCAAAACATTCAAGTGTTCTAAGTGAGTTTTCACTCACTTTTCTTCACATTTCTTCTTCTTTCTTCTTTCTTCTTTCAAACTACTTAGATAATCTCTAGGAAGGCTTCTACAAGTTTTCCATGTCAAACTAAGGTGGAACCTCACCACATTTGAGGTCCAAAGTAGTATAAAAATATGCTTTGATGTATCTTTTTTCATGTATATTTTACTTGAAACTTAGTGGAATCTTGTACCCACCATGCTCCCAACTAAATTCATAGTTGTGGGTTTGTGTTGTGGTTGATTTCCACAAGAAACAAGGCTCAAAACCTTCATAAAATTATGCCCCAAAAAGTCCCAAGTGACTTCAAAAGTGTTGGAACCATCCAAGCTTTCAACCTTCAATGTTGAAAGACTTGTGTTTTGATGAATGTGTGAACCATGGAAGCCTTGGCTCTCCAAACTTGTTCCTACCTCACTTATTCATACTTTTAGCTTAGATTCATACACAAAGTCTCAAAACAATTTCCATTAAAGGGACAAGGCTACAACACGTCCACAAACAGTTTCCATGTTTGGGATGCACGCATCTAGCCTGCTCACTTGGCTGTTTTAAGATTTAGTAGTTTATGCAATTTTCATTTTTAGTTCATAATCATGACCAACCGAAATCATCAACAAAGTTGATAATTTTGTGCTTTGGTGAAACATATAATGAGGTTAAATGGATGGAATTCATCCTACCTCCTCACATGACCATTCTCATGGTACCCTAACTTACATTCCTAATAAATTTACTTTTAAATTCCGAATCCTATCCGTTAAACAAAAACCACAAATCACATACCTTTGTTTCCCTCTTAGGGTAACTTCGGTGTTCCAACACTCAAGAACTCGTTCGACTCACTTTCGTGGAAATTCTACGCAAACCGTGAGTATACATGAACCCCTTTTTTTGTTTTTACACTTCTGGGTGCAATATATATACATATATATATATATATATATATCATATAAAAACTCACACAAACACTTATACACAAGTACTTTATTCATACAGTTGAATCCAATATACATGCTTTATACGTTTATACTATAGAAATACATGCATGCTAGAAAGCCATTCTTGCACAATACTTTGTCATTAATTCCTACAATCCTCCCTTAACATGTATAGCGCTATAGGAGTAACACGCCGCCCGTCTTTTTGAGGTCATGTTAAGTTTATACATACAAAACGGTCTTGTCGTTGCGACGACAAGATTACGCTAGTGGGAATCTTTAGGTTGACAAGTAGGTGATGCATGCTAGTTATGTCATGTTATTCCTTAGTATACGTTATTGCCATGTGTATCTCGATAAACTCTTTTATACATATGCTAGTACACTAAAACTTGTATGCCCGCTAATACTTTATGTGTTGGCATGTTACTTTAATATATATTACAGGATTGTGATCATAAAGCGTTGAAAAGAATCTAGTAGGAAGGACTAAAAACGCACCAAACTTTAATTCATGTTTAGTAGTTTAGTCATTATGTTACCATGTTGTACTTTTGTTTCCAAATCATGTACTTGAACCGTTAGGAATGCAATGAAAATGTACTTTTTAATTACTTGTTACAAATAGTCGTTATGAAGTCTCTTACAATCTCGTTTTCGTCTCACTCTGATGTTTCCGCCATCGGTTGGGGTGTGACAGATTGGTATGGGGTGTGACAGATTGGTATTAGAGCCATAACCATAGGGAATTAGGAAAAATTACCATGATTTGACCTAGTCTGTGGTTAAGAATCCTGAACTTTGACCATTCTTGATTATTGATGTTAATTATACAAAATACTTCCTATATGCTTCTCCTTTATCCTTCTTTTGCCTAAAAAATATACATATGACTTTTCTTAAAGACACTTATTCCACAAACACGAAGGCACAAAAACACTCGTATTATACAAATGAGACGATTTCACCAAAATAGGCGTGGAACCCTCACTTTGGTGAAGGATTCTCAATCTGCGTTCTTCATTTTCATGAAATTATACATCAAGTTAAGAGTGACATCCTCACCTCGATGAAAATTTCACTATACTTATTCTAGTGGACCCTTACCAACGAGTCGGATTTAGTCCTTATCTCGTTTGGTAAGTAGCAACCATGTTTAGGGGATGACATTATCAAGTTAAGGGTGATACCCGCATCTCGATAAATAGTCCCACTCCTCGATTTTCAATCATGCCAAAGTCTCGAACTTTTGATTGACTAAGGACATGTAGTAACCGGAAGAGTAAATACTGTTAACCGAAATCTCGGTGAGAGTATTCTCCCTATTAGGCCAAAGCATGCTACCCGAGCTCAAAAGAATTTTCGGTCACTTTTGTTAGTCTAAGTTCCATTTTGGAACAATCCAAGTTTAAACGAACCTCTCCTATACTAGTATCAAATTTTATGCATATCATAATACAACCTTCCTCCCCTTCAAATTCAATTTTTTTTTTCACAACGGTTATATACATATTTTATCTATCATTTTGTCTATTTTTACCACACTATCTATGTGTGCAATCTTAAAACGTCATCCCAAAGAAGAAACTACCCATATTCTCAAAAATTGAAGTATCGTCATCAAGATAGAAGTGATTCTCTTACCTTGACGACTAGCTCCGCTCCTCTTTTTTCGTACAAAAAAACACCAGTGCGTTAGGAGTGATTACCTTATGTCGGTGATCGCTACCAATTCTCTTTCCTTGTAGAAATCTTACTGATGCGTGTGTAGCGTTATATGTTTTTATTGATATTTTAAGCCCTTTTTTAACACATTAGTCAAGTTTTAAATTTATAAAACACGATATTCTACTAACACTAAACACACATATGGGCAAGTGCACCCATCGTGAGCGTAGTATAACCTTGGTAAGATACCGAGGTCGTCCAAGGACACAAGAGCTTTTAGTACCGGTTTATCCTCAACGTCTAATCAAATCAAAAGTTTTACAAAAGGTTTTAAACATGAAAAATAAAAACTAAAAATGCTGAAAAATAAAAAAAATAAAAACAGATAGACATGATGAATCACTTGGATCCGACTCGCCTTTAATGTAACCTTTGATTATTTCCGCACGTTTGCACTTTTTAAGAGATTATCTTAGTTATAGTAGTAGGCCCCTCTTTTGAAGGTGACGTTACCCTCAACCCAGTGGTTTGAGTCAGCAAGGATACAATCCCAAAGGGTCGGAATATTGAAAGATAATTAATTAAGTTATTAGTGCGTAATGTGGTATTCCCCTCTTTTGAAGGCAACGTTACCCTCGGCTAATTGGTTTGAGTCAGCAGGGATACAATCCCAAGTAGCCGGGTTAATGTATTAATAGTAGTTTACATATGAGGGGATCAAGCCATTCGCACCCCCGCCATCCAATACCAGTGGGTATTGAAGGAGGTCCTAGTAAGCTTGACCCAGGTCCTTGCAGGATCTATACACTGAACAAGGCAAGAGCCTTACCAAACCATTCCTTAACCCCCGACCAGGTAGCCAACATATCTCTATATAGACCTTAGAGATATGAATGGTGAAAATCTTTTATTTTATATAGACAATAAAATAATGCCAAGACACCACGGACAAATGATAAGGAAGTTTCACCTTCAACATAAGAAACTTGTTATTAAAGTCATTAATACAAAACCAAATAAAAAGTGCGAAAAAAAAATCAAAAGTATTACATTAAATGCTTGTCTTCACCAAGTGATGTAAGAGACTTAGCCAAACATGGCCTTTGATTGGCAAGAACTCTTACTATCAATCTTGGATCCCGAGACTACTACACACACTCTAAGGTGGATGATGGATGATGGATGATGGTGGTGGATATGGGTGTTGTAGTGGTGGTGGAGTGGTGGTGAAGTGGGAGAGAGGTGGTTTGCCAAGGGATGCCTGTGAAGTGAACCAAGCACCCCTATTTATAGCCTGAACAGAAGCCCGAACACGTCCCCGTGTCCACTGGACACGGCCCCATGGCCATCCTCTTTCTCTTTCTTCATGAATTACAATTGTCTGCATTAGGCTCCACACGCCCCTGTGTTCGCTGGGCACTGCCCCGTGTGCAGAAGCGTATCTGTACTATCAAAATTTGCAAGATTCTGCGAATCTTAGCGTTGACCACGGCCCGTGTTGAGCTGGGCACGCCCCCGTGCTGGGAATAAAAGCTTCTACAACTTTGTCATTTTCTGCAGACACCTGGCCACGCCCCCGTGTCCGCTGGGCACGGGGCCGTGGTCAGCCTTCTGTTTCTTGTTTTTGCTTGGGAAGATGCTATCGAGGGGTCGGGCATGCCACGTTTATTCCTTTTCTTTGTATTTATGTTAGATTTTGCTGCATATTTGTTCCTTTTGTTCATTTAAGCTCATTTGGTCCTGAAAATAAAAAAGGAAGACAAAAGCACACTTTTTC
The DNA here is from genome assembly GCA_030545235.1 of Helianthus tuberosus. Classification (NCBI taxonomy): domain Eukaryota; kingdom Viridiplantae; phylum Streptophyta; class Magnoliopsida; order Asterales; family Asteraceae; genus Helianthus; species Helianthus tuberosus. Next base: position 61,421,138 of record CM060429.1, on the reverse strand, counting down.
CAACATTAGTAATAAAAAGGGTTAGTTTTTTGCCTCATTTGATGTAATTTATATGTTGCAATTTACACACATCAAATACCCCCACACTTGAATCTTTGCTTGTACTCAAGCAAAACTCTTTATTTTGTGGCTTACACACCCAAATGGAATGGGTAGAAGAGAAGTTTTGGGCTTGTCTTGAGTGTCGGGAATCCAAGATCTTTATTGGGTTTTATTTTTATACTATTTACAATCCTATTCATTATGATTTATTTAGAACGTTTCATAAGAGAAATTACTTATTTGGGCATAACATGCCTCTTTAAAATTCCATTTATATACAAGTTCACATATCGCATGTCACGGCCCCTGACTCGGTTTTCCCTGTGTCAGGAGCCGCGGGACAGAAAACCCGTGGTATTGTTTATTATGGCAGCGGAAATTTTAACAGGATCTTTTTAAAACTGTAAATGCCCAATTATTTTATTTCACATTTTGGGACAAACCCCATAATTTACATCAAGGGAAATTTCACTGGGAAATTCCTGTTTTACAAAAACATGTTTATTTATTTTATTTACTGAGCCACATTCTTTAAGCTGGTGTGCTACGCGACACCTTTCCTGATTCACAGTAAATCACCTGAAACATGTTTAAAAAGATTTTATCAGCGGGGAAATACTGGCGAGTAACTCAAATTTATAAAACGACTCATTAGTTATAGATTACAGCAAAAGAGCGATTACAATGACCACTATCTTATAATTATCTGGCCCCGTGTCACACCCTGGTGACGATGGTCATACCACCATTAGGTCCTTTGTACCCAATAGTGATGATTATCACTGTTAAAAGTGAGAAACAATAGTAATGTGCACAATACCCCACTTGCCAGTAACTTAAGATAACCAAGACTTAATCCCTGTATTGTATAACTGGAAAACATTTGGGTATTGTAAAACACTGTTGATAAAAAGAGAATGACTCACATTGTAAGTTTAATTGGACAGAATGTGGTTAGTTTACCCATATTATACAAGTATACAAACTTGTCGGGTCTAAACCACACTCTAATCCGGTCATCGCTTAATCGTGCGTTTTGAATCGTTTATCTTCCTTTAAAACTAACCGGTCTAAGTTTAGGCTTAATTAAGACCCGTTAGGAATCTAATAGGTTATTAAAAAAACCTTCGTTCCAGATTAGGAGCCCGGTAAAAGCTACGTACACTTGCTGTTTGTGAATTATACTTGCTCAGGTAAATACTCTTAACTTATTTTCCCTATACGGGCTTGGGATACGGTATTATAATAATACCGCTTGGTCGGGTGTGTAGTCATTTAAATCAGATTGTGATTAATGTATTTACATAACTCGTTTTATTCTGTATTATTTGGTGTATGGCCTTTGGGGGTTAAATGACCATGTCTCGGATATCCTTGGCATCATTCAAAGAAATGGCCATGACCTAAGCACGGGGTGTAGGCATACACCTGACAGTTGCATATGTAAAAACTGGTAATCAACTTAAAGGAATCAACCTTGTGGGCATTATACCTGTGGCGTGTCAGTTAACCATGTCCGGCTCTTCTAACCGGCCCTGACGGACGACAAATAAGTAAAACTGTATACAAGATTATTTTTAAATAATTGTCCCAAGTTATAAAAGATATTTTGTGCCTTGTGCATTCAAATCAATTTTTCTTAAATGTTTTCAAAATGAGTCAGTTAATTGTATTTACCAGTGTAAACTGACGTATATTCCAAAAAGGCTAAGTGTAGGTACTAGACGAAATAGGCTGGCTACTCCTGGCATCATTAATCAAGTCTTGCAAGCTCTAGATGTTAAAGTCTGTTGAACAATGATCTTTTTATCTTTTGATCCGCCTGTGGATCCTTTACAGTCCGTTGTAATACTTTGATATTACTTTTATTCGGTTTGTAATGTGATTCATCTTTTGCTTCCGCTGTGCATTTAGATTGTGTTGTTTGACTATGATGATATCAACTACGTCACGATACTCCCCACCGGGCCCACCGGTAATACGTGGAAATTCGGGGTGTGACAGGTTGGTATCAGAGCCAACATTGAGTGAATTAAACACTAGCCTTTTGTGTTTAATCTCAATGACACAGTTTGCACAATCCTCGACTTCCGAGTCTAGACAAAGAACTTAGGATTAATCCAAATTTGTTTTATTTCTAACTTTGTCCTTTATATCCTTTGTTGTGTCCTTTAATTGTTTTGACAGGTTCAATAAGATGCCACCTAGATTTCGTGGAAGAGGTAGAGGCAAGGGGCCACTCGTCGCCCCCAATGATCATGAGGCCGGGCCATCACACCGGCGAACACCATCTGATTCTCTAAGCCGAAGTTCCCAAGAAAACTGGAGGACCCATATAGAACCTGCAAGGCGTTCAGTCTCGCTGAGCTCCTCACCCTCATACCTAAACTCTTACGGGCCGCAATCGGAAAATGAGCCGCACAACTCACACCATTCTTTCATACCCCTGCAAAGCCATAACTCACCCTTCAACGACCCAACGCCCTATTTTCAGAGCCGGTTCAACCCGGCAAACCTTATTGAAGAGCCAATGGGTTATAACCCATTGGGACCAGAAGACCATTTCTCCATGAATATGGAGGAAGATCCGGAACCTGCCCAACCACCAACCGGGACGCCCACACACCCCATCGAGATTTCGGATGGGTCACCTTTTCTCGGATCACCTTATAGCGGTCCCGACAGCTATGAGGCGAGGTTTAACCAGATCGACTGGGTGTTTACTCCCAGTTACCACAACTCACTACAGCAGCAACAGCCATAGCAGGATCCCTCCAAAGATTCCCGTTTTGTTGCGGTCACTCCGCCACCACCACCAGTGCAACAACAGCCTCCAGAGCCACCGAGGCGTAGGAGATCAACCACACGGATGTCCGTGCGAGGGGGAGTCCGTATCAGCACCCCTCAACCATCTAGTGGCAGTCATTATCCGCCACTATACGAAGACCCACAGATGGGTGGGCCTTCGAACCCTGTTTCTGAGGTGCAGTCTGCGTCGGTCGCACCACCACCAGTGGGTTATAACAACCCAATTCCTACATACGCCGGTTCAGCGGCGTACAACCCATTTGAGCAGCCGGCCCACACCAACTACAACTATGCCGAGGCTGACCCATACCTGGTAGCGGCAAACTACAATGCCCTTCACCCGGAAGGACCCTTTGGAGTCCCATATCAAGCTGGATATCCACACTATGGTACCCACACTATGGGTATCAACAACCACCACCTCCTCAACCTCCGCTGTTTCAGCAGCCCCCGCAGCCGCCAGTGATATCGCCACCGCAGCATCAGGAGATTCTTCAAAGGTTGAGTCAGGTGGAGGATAAGGTTCGGGAAGAGCGTAGGCAAAACCGAGGAATTTTCAAGGGTCTGGCGAGCTTAATCAAGGGGAAGACCAAAAAGGGTCATTAAATCCTTTATTGTTTATTGTATTTCTTTATTGTTTAATCAGTCCCTGTGTGGACATCTGTTTCTGTAATCAGTCCTTGCGAGGACTTGTATTTCCTGTTAGCCCCTGCGTGGGCATGTTATTTCATTAGAAGTCCCGTTTAGGGCAACCTTGTATTTCTTAATTTATGGTGGAATGATTAAATTTAAATTTTCATTTTTAATTATATGCATAAATATAAAATATGAAATAAATGAAAAAAATAACATTTCTTTTGTAAGATCTATCATTATAATAAAATGACAAAATCTAAAAAGGGACAAGACCTAGCCATGTGTCATCTTAAGATAGGGCCAAGATGGTAGCTCCCCAAATTTGATTCAGATCCTTATTAACATCTCAATTTAGGTTTGTTCTGCATTGAATATTAAAAAAAAAGAATCTTAAAGGTAAAACCTAGCCTCATGTCATTCTAGATATGGCCAAGATGGTAAAACCTATTTAAAAGATTCAAATCCTTGTTAACATCTGTAAACATGTTAACACTCTTGGCAAAATGTGATTCGATAAAATTGCATAAGTCATTCTTAAATTGGATTATTCCAATTTCTTCTTTATTTATATAAACACCCATTAATGATGAAGTGCCTATGGGCCATAATTACCGTCCTTTGAGACTAAAGACAGTGGTGGTCCACAACTCCCAGTCAAGAAAAGGTGATGAACCTTGATTCAAGCCTTAATGCCTCGATTCTATAAAATCTTGGCTTATAAATTAAATTTGTCCATGTGACTTGCCTTTTTGTGCTATTATATTTTAAATAAAACTAAGGATTTCTATAATGAAAAATCCTGAATGAAATTACTTAACAAATTAACCAATATGGTTCTTTAATACCATGTTTAATAAATTAATAAGGTCACAAATCTATAATATACCTCTAAGAAACTACTGTCATCCTTTTATGTAGCAATCAAACTACATGGCTGAGTCTGAAGAAGTCAACAGTCATCCAAGGGAGAATCATGGTACCACTAGGATCAATGTAACTGGTGCGGAACTGCAAGCATTGATTGATAATGCTGTTACCAAGGCCTTGGATAGGCAGTTTAACGAGTCAAGTGGTACTCGAAGCAGGACCTTATCAGTACCCCATTCTAAACCTAAGACTCACTCTGAGGCTCATAGTAAGCCACCCTCTAAACATAATGGATCAAGGAGGGATGACGATCATCACTCCTCAAATCAGCATAGTGTTCCATCCAAGAAGATTGAGCTCAAACGAGAACCACGTGGTAAGTCCTGTACCTACAAATATTTCGTCTCCTGCAAGCCCAGGGATTTCACTGGGGAAAAAGGAGCTATCGACTGCATGACGTCGTTAGACGAGATGGACACCGTAGTTGACATTAGTGGTTGTGCCGATAGGGATGTGGTGAAGTATGTATCTCAGTCGTTTAAAGTAGAAGCACTAGCCTGGTGGAGGTCACTAATCCAGGCTACTGGGAAGATCCCGTTGTACAATCTGTCATGGGAACAGTTTGTTGCACTCATCAAAGAGAATTACTGCCCTCCGCATGAGGTTGAGAAGATTGAGTCCGACTTCTTATCATTGGTGATGAAAAATCTAGATTGTCAAGCTTACCTCACCAGTTTCAATACCCTGTCTCGACTGGTTCCGTATCTGGTAACACCGAAGCCCAAGCGAATAGCTCGTTTCATTGGGGGTTTAGCCCCAGAGATCAAAGCCAGTGTAAAGGCATCACGACCTGCTACTTTTAGGTCAGCAGCTGACCTATCTTTATCCCTTACCTTGGATGCGGTCAGGCTAAGATCGCATAAGAACTCGGTGGAAGGTAAGAGGAAACGTGAGGACGATAACTCACGACGGTCTGAGAAGAAGTTTAAGGGAACCACAGACCACAAGAAGAAGTTTGGGTCTGGCAAGAGTAGTCAGCAAGCAGATGAAAAGCCAAAGTGCAAAACCTGCCAGAAACGTCACTTCGAAAAATGCAGGTTTGAATCCAAGTCTCAGTCAAAACCATCTGCATGTGGGTTATGCAAATCCAAGGAGCACAAGACGATAGAGTGCAAGAAGATAAAGGAGGCAACGTGCTATAACTGTAACGAGAAGGGGCACATCAAAACCAACTGCCCTAAATATGCCAAAAAGCCTGAAGAAGTCATGAAGACCAATGCAAGGGTCTTTCGAATGGATGCACGAGAAGCCGTTCAGGATGATAATGTGATCACAGGTACCTTTCTCATCAATGATGTTTATGCAAGGGTATTATTTGACTCGGGTGCGGATAAGTCATTTGTAGATGATAAGTTTTGTAAGTTGTTGAATTTACCTGTTAAAACCCTAAGCGTGAAATATGAAGTAGTGTTGGCCGATGGTACCTTAGAAACCGCATCAACCGTGTTAGATGGATGTTTCATATCCATTAGGAACCACTCTTTTCTGTTATCCTTACTTCCTTTGAAGTTAGCTGGTTTCGACATAGTAATAGGCATGGATTGGTTATCTCATAACCAAGCCCAGATTGTTTGTGACAAGAAACAAGTGGTGATCAAGATTCGTATGGTGAACCACTTACCATACAGGGAGATACTCAGTATGGGTTGCCTAAGCAAGTGTCTATGCTTAAGGCGTCAAGGTATATGAAGAAAGGTTGCGTCATTTATATGGCGCAAGTGACCATTGATGAACCAAAACCCAGGGTTGAAGACATCCCTGTCATTTCTGAATATCCAGAAGTATTCCCTGAAGAACTACCTGGTTTACCACCAGATAGGCAAGTGGAGTTTAGAATCGACATAATACCTTGAGCAGCACCTGTTGCAAGGGCACCTTACCGGTTAGCCCCAACTGAGATGAAGGAGTTGAGAACTCAGTTGGATGATTTGTTGGCAAAAGGATTTATTAGGCCTAGCTCATCTCCTTGGGGAGCACCAATTCTGTTTGTGAAGAAGAAGGATGGATCGATGCATCTATGCATCGATTATCGTGAACTTAACAAGGTCACTATCAAGAACAGATATCCATTGCCTAGGATCGAAGATCTGTTCGATCAGCTGCAAGGGGCAAGTTACTTCTCCAAGATTGACTTAAGGTCAGGCTACCACCAACTAAAGGTTAGAGATGAAGATGTGCACAAGACTGCATTTAGAACTCGTTATGGTCACTACGAGTTCTTAGTGATGCCTTTTAGGCTCACTAATGCACCAGCAGCATTCATGGACCTCATGAATCGCGTTTGCAAACCCTGCTTGGACAAGTTTGTCATTGTCTTCATTGATGACATTCTTATTTATTCGAAGAATCAGGCTGACCATGAGAAGCACCTTCGGTGAATTCTTAAACTGCTTCAACAAGAGAAACTCTATGCCAAGTTCTCAAAGTGTGAATTTTGGCTTCGTGAAGTCTAGTTTCTTGGACACGTGGTTAGTGAGCATGGTATCCAAGTGGATCCCGCTAAAGTTGAAGCTGTCATGAATTGGCAAGAGCCAAAGACGCCCACAGAAATCCGTAGCTTTTTGGGTTTGGCAGGATACTATAGGCGATTTATTGAAAACTTCTCAAGGATTGCTGCACCCCTAACCTCACTAACCCACAAGAATATCAAGTTTGTTTGGGGTCCTAAGCAGCAAGAGTCTTTTGACATTCTTAAACAGAAGTTGAGCAATGCTCCTGTGTTGACATTGCCTGATGGAATAGAAGAATTTGTAGTATACTGTGACGCATCACACACTGGTATGGGATGTGTGCTAATGCAAAAAGGCAAGGTTATTGCCTATGCTTCTCGACAATTGAAGGTGCACGAGAAAAATTACACCACCCATGATTTGGAGTTGGGTGCCGTTGTGTTTGCACTAAAACTTTGGAGACACTATTTATATGGCACTAAGTGTGTGATCTATTCTGATCACAAGAGCCTTCAGCATTTGTTCAATCAGAAGGATCTGAATATGAGGCAGCGTCGGTGGATGGAGACTTTGAATGATTATGATTGTGAAATCTGATACCATCCAGGTAAGGCGAATGTGGTCGCCGATGCTTTAAGCAGAAAAGAAAGGGTTAAGCCCATAAGAATCAACGCCAAGAGCATTGAATTAAAGAACAATTTAAATAAAAGATTGTTAGCCGCTCAGAAGGAACCTGTATTAGAAGCTAACTATCCTGGTGAGAAGTTAGGAGTAACTGCTGAGCAGTTATCTCAAGGCAAGGATGGAATTCTGAGATTAAATGGACGAATATGGGTTCCAATTTATGGAGGACTTCGGGATGTTATCCTCCAGGAAGCCCACAGTTCTAAGTACACCGTTGATCCTGGAGCTGATATGATGTACCAGGATCTGAAGGCAAATTTTTGGTGGATAGGCATGAAGAAGTCTATAGCTACCTATGTAGCCAAATGTTTGACGTGCGCGCAAGTTAAAGCTGAACACCAAAAGCCGTCAGGTTTGCTACAACAGCCTGAACTTCCCACCTGGAAGTGGGAAATGGTGACAATGGATTTTATCACCAAGTTACCAAAGACGAAGAGAGGAAATGATACTATTTGGGTTATAGTGGATAGACTGACTAAGTCAGCCCACTTCTTACCTATTAAGGAAACACACAGCTCAGATAAGTTAGCTCAGCTGTACGTGGATGAGATTGTATCTCTCCACGGAGTGCCAGTATCTATCATCTCTGATAGGGATACAAGGTATACATCGCATTTCTGGAAAAGCTTTCAGCAATCCCTAGGTACTCGATTAAATTTCAGCACTGCATATCATCCTCAGACGGATGGTCAAAGTGAACGTACCATACAGACACTCGAAGATATGCTACGAGCTTGTGTTATTGACTTAGGAGGAGGTTGGGATGATCATCTCCCTTTGATTGAATTTTCATACAATAATAGTTATCATTCCAGTATTCAAGCTGCACCTTTTGAAGCTTTGTGTGGAAGAAAGTGCAGAACGCCCGTTTGTTGGGCAGAAGTTGGAGATGCCCAACTAACAGGGCCTGATATAGTCCTGGAGATGACAGATAAGATTGTTCAAATACGAGATCGTCTCAAAGCTTCCAGGGATAGGCAGAAAAGCTACGAAGATAAAAGGCGTAAACCTCTAAAGTTCGAGGTAGGTGACAAGGTTCTACTTAAGGTCTCACCCTGGAAAGGGGTGATGCGATTTGGTAAGAAAGGTAAGTTAAGCCCAAGATACATAGGACCATTCGAGATCGTCGAATGTGTTGGAACAGTGGCTTACAAGTTAAATTTTCCTGAAGAGCTCAGTGGAATTCATAATGTATTCCACATCTGCAATCTGAAGAAATGTCTAGTTGATGAATCACTAGTCATACCACATACGGATGTGCACATAGATGAGAGCCTGAAATTTGTTGAAAAACCTTTGTCGATCGAGGATCGACAGGTTAAGAAGCTTCGAAGGAAGCATGTACCGATTATAAAGGTTAAATGGGATGCCCGTAGAGGTCCTGAGTATACGTGGGAGGTAGAGTCCACAATGAAAGAAAAGTACCCTCATTTATTTCAGTAAATCTCGAGGTCGAGATTTCTTTTAAGGGGGTGAGGATGTAACACCTCGAAAATTCATGTCCAATATTATATCGACACATGTCATGAGCTTTAAACGTGTAAAGAATTACTTTAGAAGGACTGAAGTTGACAAACAAAGAATGTATGTGTATAAAAGGATTCAAAGTGTCAACAATTGATAATTATACCTTTCAACAACCCTACACGACGTTTACAACCTTAAACGAATGAATTATGAAGCGTATGAAGCCATTTGTGGAAGAAAGTGAGAGTTTACAAACTACAAGGGTTAAAAGTGTCAACATGTTTAATTTATACCTCTGAGTGACCTTTTAGCGAACCTAAAGCCTTGTAACGATTAATTTTGCTCACTAGAATAAGTGGTAAAAATTTCACAAGGTTTCGATAAAGTATGAGAAAGTTATGATAACATTCGTATGTAAGGGGTTAAAAGCGTCAACGTTGAAATTTAAGGCTTTTCGGGTGATCATAAAGTTAACCAAGGACTTAACAAAGTTTGGTTATGTCTTAAGGTCCTTAGAAATCAATTTGTGGGTTAAAAGTGCAAATATGGAAGTTAAAACCACTTTTAAAAGGACCAGGGACTGAATTGTAATTATTGAAACTTGTTTAACCTGTTCTGGACATCCATACCGGCTGCTAAGCCCCCTGGGGACTCTTACGCGGGCTGCCTGGGACTGCCAGCGACAGAAAAGCTAGGCAGCTGCCTGTTAAGGCTGTGTAACCGACTTTGATGCATTGTTTTACATACCAGGGGCTGCCCCAATGGTATTACATGCAATAGGGACACATGGGGACATCATATAACACCTGTAGACTTGCTTGTCATGATCTAGTTGCATCAAAATCCCTATATAAGAAGCTCTATTGTTGCAACATTGGACACTTGCATTTCAAAACTTTCATAACTTCATCTCTGGAGGTTCCTGAAGCTCAAGACCAATTCCTAGTGATCATTAGGCATGCATAGGACTTCAGTAAGTGTCCTTAACCTTCCTTAATTCAGTTTTACTTAGTTTAATAGCCTAAAGTCAAACCGTCGTAATTAAAGTTTGACTTCGTGATTAATTAAAATTTGTCCAGTTAAATCTTGAATTGAAAGTACCTATGAGTTGGTAATTATGTGGGTAATAAACCCTTAAAAGGGCACTCTTTGATTCCCACTCTAACTAGGTCAATTGTCGGGTCAAACTTGATTAGAAAAAGTCAACAGAAAGCAAATTTTCAAATAAATGCCAAATTAACAATGTAGAAGCCATGCAACCTATTTTATCACTAATATAACTTGGTAATTAATGTAAGAACATGTCTAAACATGTTCAACCCGACAATTTTCAGTATAAGCTCGGTTCGGAACCGAAAGTCGCATATGTTGACATTTGCTTTGACTTTCAGTTCTGACCCAATAAAGCATATTTTAGAAATTCCTTAGAGCTTTAATAGGACCAAGTTACATGTTAGTATAACCCTCTGTGATTATACAACTTGGTTCATTAGTTATCCGATGCATATGCATGTTTCTGTTATATGCCTAAATGTTGACTATTATGCCCTTTTGACCTTAAAACAAGAATTTTGAAAATGTGAGAGGATGATAATCTTTATTACTGATTTATAAACATGTCCCTAAATTTTCACATCAGTTGGAGGTCTAGATTAAGAGTTATGCTCAATAGCGTAATTAGAAAGCTTTTTATTAATTAAACGGCGTAATTAGCATAAAGCCTATCTAAACCCAATTTTTGATACCAAACTTTTTACTTACTGATGTAAAATAATATTTTGGGATTTTTGAATATTTTTAATTATTTTTAGGCTGAGCATAACATAGGATTATAGCTTTGATTCGGTAATTGTCGGTTTTGCCCTTTTGGTCTATAAAATGAGTTTTACATATTATTTTGATACCAAACCTTTTGCTACTGATTTTATATAATAAATAAAATATTTTGAGTCTTCTGGAATGATAAAATTATCACCTTTTCTTTAAAAACCCGGAAAATGCTTAAAACCGTCTTTTTACGCGTTTAAAACGCATAGTATGTATTAAAACCATTTTTCTCATATAAGACTTAATACCTACTGATGTTTTAAGCAAAATTTTATATTTTAACAGTAAAGAAAAGTTTTTAACTCATATTCCCTGTTTTGACCGTTTAAGCTTATGTGAAATTACCAAAATGCCCCTACGGTGCATAGTTTGGTTATAAAAGGTAAATTTCACATATATACCATACCCTACTGTTATGACTTATAAAAATAAGTATTTTTACTGAATATATCAGACTTGGAACTCAGATTTATATTTAAACTCTTTTATAACCTTTAAAATGACCAAAATACCCCTACGGGGCGTAGTTTGAATTTGAATCCATTTTGGGCATAATGGAAGGTATCCTACTGATATCACAACATATTTAAGGCATATTAACTTAGGAAACCTGTATATGACTCTTTTGGTTACCCGTAACGCATTATTCGCGTTCGGTGTGGTTTATGTAACTAGTTTGCATAAATTAGGCGAAACGGGTCAAACCTTATCGTTTTTATCTCAAAATCCAGAATGTGGTTAGTTTACCCATATTATACAAGTATACAAACTTTTCGGGTCTAAACCACACTCTAATTCGGTCATCGCTTAATCGTGCGTTTTGAACCGTATATCTTCCTTTAAAACTAACTGGTCTAAGTTTAGGCTTAATTAAGACCCGTTAGGAATCTATTAGGTTATTAAAAAAACCTTCGTTCCAGATTAGGAGCCCGTTAAAGCTACGTTGTCACACCCCGAATTTCCATGTATTACCGGTGGGCCCGGTGGTGAGTATCGTGACGTAGTTTATATCATCATAGTCAAACAACACAATTTAAAATGCACAACGGAAGCAAAAGATGATTCACATTACAAACTGAATAAATAGTAATATCAAAGTATCACAAACGGACTGTAATGGATCCACGGGCGGATCAAAAGATAAAAAGATCATTGTTCAACAGACTTTAACATCTAGAGCTTGCAAGACTTGATTAATGATGCCAGGAGTAGCCAGCCTATTTCGTCTAGTACCTGCACTTAGCCTTTTTGGAAAATACGTCAATTTACACTGGTAAATACAATTAACTGACTCATTTTGAAAAGAGTTTAAGAAAATTAGTTTGAATGCACACGGCACAAAATATCTTTTATAACTTAGACAATTATTTAAAAATAATCTTGTATACAGTTTTACTTATTTGTCGTCCGTCAGTGCCGGTTAAAAGAACCGGTCAAGATTAATTGACACGCCACAGGTATAATGCCCACAAGGTTGATTCCTTTAAGTGGATTACCAGTTTTTACATATGCAACTGTCAGGTGTATGCCTACACGCCGTGCTTAGGTCATGGCCATTACTTTGAATGATGCCAAGGATATCCGGGACATGGTCATTAACCCCCCAAAGGCCACACACCAAATAATACAGATTAAAACGGGTTATGTAAATACATTAATCACAATCCGATTTAAATGACTACATACCCGACCAAGCGGTACTATTATAATACCGTATCCCAAGCCCGTATAGGGAAAATAAGTTAAAAGTATTTACTTGAGCAAGTATAATTCACAAACAGCAAGTACACGTAGCTTTTACTGGGCTCCTAATCTGGAACGAAGGTTTTAATAACCTATTAGATTCCTAACGGGTCTTAATTAAGCATAAACTTAGACCGGTTAGTTTTAAAGGAAGATATACGGTTCAAAACGCACGATTAAGCGATGGCCGGATTAGAGTGTGGTTTAGACCCGACAAGTTTGAATACTTGTATAATATGGGTAAACTAACCACATTCTGGATTTTGAGATAAAAACGATAAGGTTTGACCCATTTCGGCTAATTTATGCAAACTAGTTACATAAACCGCATCGAACGCGAATAATGCGTAACGGGTAACCAAATGAGTCATGAACAGGTTTCCTAAGTTAATATGCCTTAAATATGTTATGATATCAGTAGGATACCCTCCATTATTGTGACAACTCGAGTTTTCAAGGTCTTTCCTCTACACATTATTGATTCACAATTATGTTTGTATAACTTATTTTCCTTGTATTAGTACGTGTTTGATTATACGTGGAACATTGTGTTATTGTGATTTATGAATGATATAAAAATTATTAAGTATTGATGTGTGAAATCTTGCAATCAACGAAACCTTGAGGGTTTCGCCAGCCACGCACACCACGAAACCTTAGGGGTTTCGCCATTCCCTCACTTGACGAAACATAGAGTTTCGCCATATATGCCACGACGAAACCCAGGGTTTCGCCGGCCCAAGTTTCGCTGAAGCCCACTAAGGGCCCAACGCGGTATAACTTACGTATATAAGGTCATAGGTTACGTAAGTTGCCATTGTATAACCCTGGAACCTCTCTAACTCCTGTGCGACGACAATTGTAGAGAACTTCGAGCATCATCCATCTCGATCTATCTAGACTGTTCGATGTTACAGTTAGTATAAAAACCCTACGGTAGATATAATTGCTATATGATGTTTTGTGTGATTAGGCTAGGGTTTTCGTAAACATTATAAACTCAGAATCGTTGTGTCGATAATCCGATGTTTGGTATGTGATGTTGTTCTTGAGGGTTTGACGATTCTGTTGTGTGAGATTGTGATTGATTATGTCCACTGTCCATGATTCGATTTAATATTCTGTCATAAATCATTCAGATTGGATCTAATGTTATGATTGCAATTGTTTGCGCCCACTATTCATGATCGATGTTTGCAGATTATATTATACAGATGAATAAATGAATATGTGATACCGCCATGTACCTGTTAATGATTCAGTAACGTATTATTCGTGACTAGACTAATGATCAAATTGTAACTACTAATGATAATTAGGGTTTCTGTGAGTTCGTAACTATTGATGGAAATTATAACTGCATGCCGACGAAACCCTTACCCGACGAAACTCTACTTATGACGAAACCCTGTGAGGTTTTGTCATCTCTTAAGACCGACGAAACTGTAATGTTTCGTTACTCTAGGGACTCGTCGCCCGGGGGTTTCGCTGAGGGGAGAACACGACGAAACCTGGGGGGGGGGGTTTCGTCAGGTTGGTAAGCAGATACAGTAACTTGGTTAAGTTTGGTTAATAGTTAACTGGGTTAGAGTAGACTGAGGAACAGTTATGTGCTGCTATGAATCAATTATGAGACGTATGATTTACATGGACATGAATGACAGCTATGTGCTATGATTTCGTCTATACGTGAACTTTGTGAATGAAAACTGATTGTGTATACGTGCATATATTAGGCTTTGACTGATTGATTTGAGCGAGTAATTAATCTTACCGAGCAAACCGAGGTGAGTTCACACACTTTCTAAGGCATGGGATTCCCGGTGGCTGGGAATGGGTTAAAGAGTTAAAATGGAACCTACATATCCTCCTTGGGTAGGATATGTACGGCCATCCTCCTTGGGTAGGATGCCAATATTAATCCTGCGTATTCTCCTTGGGTAGAATACGTACATTCGTCCTCCTTGGGTAGGACAACAACCTTAATCTTACTAGACAAAACTCTATCATTAAGTCCCTCATTTTATATCGACTTAATCGCCGAGGCCAATGGCGAGCGGGTTATTAGTTAATAGCGCTATTAGGTTTGACAAACCTCACACTGTGCCGGTCGGACGGGCGTGTACTAATGGATCATGGCAAACTGTCAATGATGATACACATTGTCGTAGGGCACAACTATTGTTCGTCAGTTATCGATATGGTAACGGTCTAGTGGTTCACATGGGGAAGCCCCCACTGATTATGGATATGGTTTGGGAAATAAAGGAACTGGTTAACTCGTGGTTTACGAAACAACTTGTGGTTTTTAAAACAAACTGGTACAACTAAACAACCAATTGTGAACTCGCTCAACTTTGTTGTTGACTCGTTGTTACATGCCTTGCAGGTCGTTAGGTGCTTATGGAGCTTGCACAGGGAGGAGTGATCGTTGTGGGACATGGACTGTTGAGTCCCATGTCAAACATTTAAACTTTATAAACTTATTGTTATGTTTGGGTTTTACATTTTATGCTTCCGCTGTTAACTTAAAGTTGGTTACTTTCTTTTGGACACCAATTATATTGTGTTTGGTTTTATTTACTTATTTATGTTGTTCAATATGATTAGTGGCTTGATCCTGGTTAGTCACGCCTCCAAGCAGTGATACTCCGCGTGTGGATTTTGGGGGTGTGACAGATTGGTATCAGAGCCATTGGTTATAGTGAACTCGATTTAAAAAGGGAAAGGATTTTTGACAAAACCAGACTATAACCTCTACAGTGCTCAACGATCTACAACGACGCTTCGCTCCACGTGCAAGACTCAACATTCTAGGTGATATGGTTTATGTTTATAATACCTACCGGTTAGCTACATAGTACATTGTTCATTGTATGCTTAGATAAATGTAGCAACTATTGTTTGAAACACATGTGTGCTTGCTCTCTTCTGTCATCGCACTTTCGCGACACCTTTCTCACTCATGTTTCCTTTGATATGAAGATCATGAGTGGACGTATCAACCTAACTCAAGCCCAGCTGACGGCTTTAATCAATGAACAAGTTACTGCAGCACTCGCAGCCGCTCAGGCAGGAGGTATAACCTGCCATAACAACTTACTCTAGGATCTTTAGATCCTACTCTCGTAAACCAACACTTGTGCTTAATCTTGTCTCTTCTTACTCGCACGACAGGTCAACATGCTCAGCCTCCTGTTTGTACTTTTAAAACTTTTATGGACTGCCGACCTACTACTTTCAACGGCACTGAGGGAGCTGTAGGCCTCCTTCACTAGTTTGAGAAGCTCGAGTCTGTTTTCGAGATGTGTGAATGCCCTGAGGCTCGTAGGGTGAAGTATGCTACTGGTACTCTTGAAGGTGTACCGCTCACGTGGTGGAACGCTCAGGTCCAGATGCTGGGGTTGGTTGCTGCTAATGCCACCCCATGGGACGATTTCAAGGAATTAATCAAGGAAGAGTACTGTAATCGTGATGACATCCAAAAGCTGGAGGTAGAGTTCTTTAACTTAAAGATGACGGGGTCGGAAATTGAAGCGTACACGAAAAGATCGAACGAGCTGGCTATCTTGTGTCCTACTATGGTAGATCATCCTATTAAACGTATCGAGCTATACCTTAAAGGTTTGGTGCCAGAGATCCAGAGTCATGTGACTGCAGCAAACCTCACCACTATCCAGCAAGTTATTCATCTGGCTCGTTGTCTCACTGATCAGGCAGTCGAGCAGAACAGGCTGCCCAAGCGTGTTGGTGCTACTACTACTACTTCTGATGCCCCCAGCGACAACAAGCGCAAATGGGATGGAGTCTCAAGCAAGGGTTCAACATCAGCTCAGTCTCAGTCTCAGCAGGGAAAGACTGATGACTACCAGAGTCCTGGTCAGCAATCTTCTGGTAGTCAAGGGCAGGGTGGATACAAGGGAAACCACCCCAAGTACAACCGATGCAACAAGCATCATAGTGGGCAATGCAACAAGGGTCGTTGTCTGAGGTGTAACAAGTTTGGTCATGAAGCAAAGGATTGCAGGGGCGCACGACCTGCAAATCAGAATCGTCAACAACAGCCACCAGCTCCACAGAATCAGCCACAGCAACAGCAGGGTAACAGGGGATGCTATCAGTGTGGTGCTGAAGGTCACTTCAAGAGAAACTGCCCCCAGTTGAACCAGAATCAGAATAACAACAACAACAATCAGGGAAACAGAAACAATAATGGGAGAAACAATGGTGGCAATGGTGCCAGGGGACGCGTTTTCGTGCTGGGTCAGGGTGATGCAAGGAACGATCCCAACGTTGTGATGGGTAAGTTTCTTCTGGATGATTTCTTTGTTACTGTTTTATTTGATTCGGATGCCGATACCAGTTATGTGTCCCTAAAGGTTAGTCATATGCTTAAGCGCACTCCAACACTTTTGAACACCAAACACACGGAAGAACTAGCAAATGGTAAAAGTCTCGAGGCCAGACACATAGTTAAGGGTTGTAATCTCGTCTTAGCTGGTCAGACCTTCTCTATCGACCTTATTCCTATCGTACTTGGTAGTTTCGACGTTGTTATTGGAATGGATTGGCTATCTCAACATCAAACGGAAATCATTTGCAAGGAGAAGATCGTCAGCATTCCTCGTTCTGGTGAAGCACCTTTGTTGGTGCATACGTCTGTCGACTTCGTCTTCATTCGAGTCTTGTATTAGTTTGTATAGATCAGGGTACGGAAAACGAGGAAATATGTGTTTATAGGTAATTTCGCTTGAAATGACACATATGTCATTTCAAACGAAATTAAGTGGGTAATTCCGCTCGAAATTAATATGCTAATTTTGTTTGAGTGATTCCGCTTGAGCAAGTTCAAGCGAAATCACCATGCCTATAAATACCCTTTGTGTTATCTCGTTTGAATAGTTCTTGGTTCCGACGCCGAAGTGCTGTCGAAGTGTCTCTGGCCAGTAAATTGTTATCAGATCAATAAACAAGACAATTAATGGTGATTCTAGTGTTATACAAGCTAAACGAAGACCGAATCAATGAATTCTGCCTCTGATTCAGTCTAAGAACTCTTCTGATCGACTCATTCGGGTCAGAAAATGATCCTACATAAACGATTTACAAAACACACACACACACACACACTTATTCGAATGGACATCCGTTAGAATGGTTATCCGCTCGGATGACCATCCGACCGGATGACCATCCGTTCGGATGGGTTAACCCCATTCGTTCGGATCACCATCCGAACACTCTATCATCCGACGCTCTGTTACGTACTGTTCAACGCTCACGCTACTGTTCTATGCTCAACTAACTCCAACGCGCTCCCTTCAATCCAATCAAGTTGTGTTTACTTGTTAAACACCTGCTGTGAGTATACTCGAACCCATTTTCTTTTAACGCACTTTTGGGTGTTACATACGTTCTCTATCAAAACACAACAAGACACAACGTAAACACTTTTAACGCTAACCGTTCCCGCATGCTATACGTGTACTTTGAATGCTTGTACTATGCTATACAGTGTTACACTATACCACCTCTAGCAACG
Source organism: Helianthus tuberosus (assembly GCA_030545235.1). Classification (NCBI taxonomy): domain Eukaryota; kingdom Viridiplantae; phylum Streptophyta; class Magnoliopsida; order Asterales; family Asteraceae; genus Helianthus; species Helianthus tuberosus. Next base: position 61,403,012 of record CM060429.1, on the reverse strand, counting down.
ATAGTACTATAGTTTGTACTCAGCACCTGTCGTGGACAGGGGTTGCTAGGGATCACATCTCTTTACTTCACGTGTTCGCTGAACATGTGTCGCGCATACTCTACAACGCAGTCTCGTGGTTAAGTGTGAACATAGTTTTGATAGTTACTTGCATCGCCCGTTACGTGTTACATGCTGGTTATGCGTAAACGCTTTTCGCTACAATATGCTATTCAAACTTGTGTACTCACCTTTACATTTTATGTATTGACTTTATTTTAACGTTTGTGATAGGTTGATGTTTTGCTATACTGGAAATCAAGATAGGCAGTCTAGAAACTCCACTAATAGAAATCTAAGTTGTCGGACTTGTTTTGCTTTTGAGACAAGCTATCTGTAATAATTATTTGTGGAATGTTTGTTGATTGGTATGGGACAATTAACCTTTTAAAATATTGCCATTTAATAGTTGTTATAGATTCCCTTGAGCAATCTGGTTCGCCTAGTGTCACGCCCCGATGATTCCGCCATCGGTTGGGGTGTGACAGATTGGTATCAGAGCCATAACTATAGGGAATTAGGTCGAGTCTTAGGAGTGACCTAGTCTATAGTCTAAGTACCAACGAGACCCGCTCTATGTGAACCCAGTAGGGGTTCTGCACGAGCGTACTATTGATACTCTCATTCGAACTCGCTAAAACTACATCTTCGTGCGAACTCGCATACTACAGCTTCGCGCAAAGACAGCCTTTCCTAAGGCTGGAAACTACATTGCCTTTCCTAAGGCTAACTCTATACACACGTTTTCAAAAACACTCGCATGACACAAACGAGTGATTGCATCAAGATTAGGTGTGAAACCCAAGAACTCTAGATAAGATCACTCACTCTACGTGTATTTTTACTCTCAGCACGAGAACCTTCATTGAGTTAGGAGTGACATCCATATCTCGATGGAATTCTCCATCCCTATTTCGTGGTTTTACCACACTTTCAAGAACAAAATTGTTAAGTTTGGGGTGAAACCCGCATCTTAGTGACTAGTTCCACTCCTTACTTGGATTTTACAAAACTCTCACCAAAATCTCGATTGTTCTGACAACTTGAGTCACGTAGTAACTGGAAGGATGAGTGTCGTTCACCGTGCATCGGCGAGAGCATAGTCTTTTAGGCCAACGCGTATACTCGAGGTCATTGTGAATGGTTGAATCACTTTGGGTAGTCGATGTCTAACACCCAAGACACTTTGTTTCGATTCTGAACCCGCAGCCGCTGATTTCACACGTTATCAATTTTATGTGATTTATGTGTTTATATGTTGATATGTTTCAATTTTGGAGATATATTAGCTTTTCGCTCCTCGCTTTACTAAACGCGCACAACTCGCACAACCCTCTTAATCTAAAACGCTAACTAAACGCAGACGAACTATGAACTCTCGTACGCTACACTACTCGCTATACTACTTGCAACGCTACTCGCTCGTAACTCTCGAACGCGCATCGCAGCTTTGAAAGATAGGTGAATACGTGCAAAATATGTAGGTGAATACGTGCAAAAATATAGGTGAATACGTGCAAAATATGTGCTTATGTGGATTATGTGTATACGTGATTATGTGCCTATGTGTTACGTGTCGACGTGTTCCTGTGCTTTACCTAATAATAATAAGTATGATAGTTAAACGCTAAACTTTTTGAAAACCCGATATAATTGAATCTCGTCTAAATCACATGACGATGTCTACTGCAGACAATGTCGTCATTTGGTTCTCACACTTCACGCACCGCTCGACGTAACCATGCTGACAAGCATATCGCTTCACTGGTAGCCAAGGAAATGGCTAAAGTCATACCTCAAATTGTCAGTGAGATCAACGAGGTCAGCAGCAAGTCCTCTGTTGAATCAAAGAGCGACTCTCCAAAAGCTCCTTTTAGCTTTAAACAATTCAAGGCCTGCGGTCCTGCAAACTTCACGGGTGAAGATGGATCCAGTGCTTTGTTCCAGTGGTTTGACTCTATCGAAGTCACCTTCAGGTAAAGCGGATGCCCAGAAAATCTGTGTACCGTTAATGCTACTGGAGTTTTTCAATCCAGGGCTCTGGATTGGTGGACTGCTGAGCGGAACAGGCACGGTATTAATGCAGCTTATGGCCTTTCATGGTAAGAGCTCAGGGAGCTTATGATGAAGGAGTTCTGTCCTTCTCATGAAGTGCAAAAGTTAGAGAATGAATTCTGGCATATCAAACAAGATGGAGGTGACAACGCTGGTCTCACCGCTCGCTTCAAGCAGCTCAGTACTATCTGTCCTTGTCAGGTGGCAACACCTGAGATGACAATCTAGAAGTACATTCGCACTCTACCGGATTGTGTAGCTGACTTTGTTCAGGCAGCTAAACCGGCTACTATTGAGGAAACGTACCAACTCGCCATTATGAACAATGACAAGCGAGTTTTGGCTGGTTATTTCAAGACCTCAACCAAGAGCCTCCATCAAGCAACTGCCACTCCCGCTACCGATACTGCAGCACCTCAAGTTTCGAAGTCTTCATGCCAGAACTGCAAACGCAAGGGTAACAACAACAAGAACTACGCTACTACTGCCGCTCCTCTCAATGCTTTCCCCGTACAACCCATCACCTAAAACCGCCAAGTGGCAGCTCCTAACACCAACGCACCGCCTGCTAAGCGTGCATATACAGGTGTTCATCCTCTCTGCCCTACTTACACCTACCATCACCCTGCAGGGGTGAATTGTCGTTTCTGTGCCAATTGCAACATCTATGGGCACTTTACTGCTCATTGCTGATCATGCCCGCGTCAATAAACTGCTCAAGCTCCGCCTGCACCACCAGCTCAACTTCTTGCTATTCAGGGTAACCAAGCAGCTCCTGCACCCGGTGTTCATGCAGGAGCCTGTTACTCTTGTGGTGACCCGAATCACTTTGCTAACGTCTGCCTGAATCGTGTTGTGAAACAAGAACCGCAGCCACAACCACTGCAGCAGCAACAACAGCAACAGCAGCAGCCTCAGCAGCAGCAGCAACCACAACAAGTAGCCCGCGGAAGAACCTTCAACATCAAAGCCCGCCAGGCTCAGACTGACAACAATGTTGTCAATGGTACGTTCCTTGTTAACGGTATTTATGCTTCGTTTTTATTTGATACTGGAACCGATATCTGTTTTGTGTCGTTTGAATTCGAAAAGCTCCTAAACCGTAAACGCGCTAACCTCCCAACAATGTTAGACGTAGAAATTGCCACCGGAAGAACCGTCACCGTCAGTTCTGTTCTCCGTGATTGTACTCTCGAACTCAACAATCACATCTTTCCGATCGATCTCATTCTGATGCAACTTGGTAGTTTCGATATCATAGTAGGCATGAATTTTCTTCGTGAAAATCGTGCTGAAGTCGTTTGTTTCGAAAAGATGATCCATTTCTCTCTTTCAAACGGTGATCAACTATGTGTTTATGGCGAAGTATCCTCGAAAGAACTGAAACTTATGTCGTGCATTCAAGCAAGCAAGTATCTCCGAAAGGAATACATGGCTTTCTTAGCACACATCGTAGTAGCGGAGAAGGAAAAGAAGCCGATGGAAAAGGTACTTGTGGTTTGTGATTTTCCTAATGTCTTTCCTGACGATTTACCCGGTCTACCCCCGACTCGTGATATTGACTTTCGTATCGACCTCATTCCTGGAGCTAACGATGTCGCTAAAGCTCCTTATCACCTCGCACCGTCCGAAATGCGTGAACTTTCTAGTCAAATCCAGGAATTACTTGATAAAGGCTTCATATGCCCTAGAACAACTCCATGGGGTGCACCTTTCCTTTTCGTGAAAAAGAAGGATGGATCGTTCTGAATGTGCATCGATTATAGGGAACTCAACAAGCTTACTATCAAGAATCGCTATCCTCTGCCCCGAATCGATGACTTATTCGATCAACTACAAGGCGCTACGTGTTTCTCTAAGATCGATTTACGTTCCGGTTATCATCAACTACGAATTCAGGAGGAAGATATCCCTAAAACCGCTTTTCGCACCCGTTATGGCCATTACGAATTCGTGGTCATGCTGTTTGGACTCACCAACGCCCCCGCAGTGTTCATGGATTTGATGAATCGCGCGTGTAAACCCTTTCTTGATCGCTTCGTCATCGTGTTCATTGATGATATCCTTATCTATTCGAAGTCGAGAGCCGAACACGCACAACATCTTCGTCTAGTTCTCGAGCTTCTCCAAAGGAATCGCCTCTACGCTAAGTTCTCCAAGTGTGAATTTTGGCTTGAGGAGGTTCAATTCCTCGGTCACATCGTCAACAATCAAGGTATTCAAGTCGACCCCGTGAAGATTAAAGCAGTTAAGAGTTGGATTACACCGAAAACCCCGTCTGAAGTTCGTTCTTTTCTCGGATTGGTGAGTTATTACCGTCGATTTATCGCTGATTTCTCTAAAATTGCCACTCCTCTCACCTCTCTGACGCATAAAGACAAGACTTTTGTTTGGGGAACCAAACAAAAGGATGCCTTTCAAACTCTTAAGTGTATGCTTTGCAACGTTCCCGTACTCGCACTACCCGATGAAAACGACGACTTTGTTGTTTATTGCGATGCCTCTAACCTCGGTCTTGGCTGTGTTCTTATGCAACGAGACAAGGTTATCGCGTACGCGTCTCGACAACTCAAGATCCATGAGAAGAACTACACAACCCATGATCTCGTACTCAGTGCAGTTGTTTTTGCATTAAAGATTTGGCGACACTACCTTTATGGTACCAAGTGTACGGTCTTCACCGACCACAAGAGCCTACACACATCTTGAATCAGTAAGAACTGTATATATGCGCCAACGCAGATGGGTTGAACTTCTCAATGACTACGACTGTGAGATACGCTACCACTGGGCAAAGCAAATGTCGTTGTCGACGCTCTTAGCCAACGAAGCTATTTACATAGTTCCCGTAACATTCAAGCCCAACACAACCTCGAAGCCCTCATTCGCGACGCTTAACACGCCTATTTTACTGAAAGCACTTTGAAGGAAGAAAGAATCCTCGGAACCGAAAACCAATTAGTGAATAAACCGAAAGGTATTTTCACTATCTTGACCGTATTTGGATACCTAGTCGCAATAATCTCCGAGAGATTTTGCTGACTGATGCCCACAAATCACGGTATTCCATTCATCCCGGTGCTGACAAAATGTACCAGGACCTCCGTGCCAGGTATTGGTGGCCAGGAATTAAGAAGGTTATCGCTCTCTACGTTTCAAAGTGCCTAACCTGCTCTAAAGTTAAGGCCGAACATCAAAAACCCTCTAGCTTACTCGAACAACCCGAGATCCCGATGTGGAAATGGGAGAGTATAGCTATGGACTTCATTACGAAACTCCCTCGCACGCCATCAGGTCACGATAGCCTTTGGGTTATTGTTGATCATCTTATGAAATCCGCTCACTTCTTACCGATACGAGAAGACTGTAAGGTTGAACGATTAGCACGAATCTATAGTGATGAAGTCATTTGTCGACATGGGACACCACGTGACATCATCTCTGACCGCGATGGTCGCTTCACCTCACATCTCTGGGAAACTTTTCAATCCGCTCTCGGTACTACTCTTAATCTTAGTACCGCATTCCATCCCCAGACCGATGGTCAGACTGAATGCACGATTCGCACCCTTGAAGACATGCTTCATTCGTGTGTTATATATTTTGGTGGTAATTGGGATTCGCATTTACCTTTCGTAGAATTCTCGTACAACAACAGTTATCATGCTAGTATTCAAATGGCACCCTTTGAGGCATTATATGGAAGAAAATGTCGATCGCCTATTGTATAGCACGAGATCGGAGACGCTCAAATCACCGGTCCTGGGTTACTACAAGAAACGACTGACAAGATCCTTTAAATACGAGACAATCTCTTGAAAGCTCAGATTCGTCAAAAGAGTTACGCCGATAAACGCTGCAAGCTCCTTGAGTTTGCAGTTGGTGATCACGTACTCCTAAAGGTTTCACCTTGGAAGGGGGTGATCCGATTCTGCAAGAAAGGAAAGCTAGCGCCATGATACGTGGGTCCCTTTAAGATTCTGGAGAGAATTGGTAAAGTGGCCTATAGACTCGAATTACTGGAGGAACTCAGCAACGTGCATCCGACTTTCCACGTCTCAAACCTCAAGAAGTGTCTAGCCGAAGAAAACCTGCATGTCCCTCTTGAGGATTTGCAAGTTAACGAAACTCTACACTTTGTGGAAAAGCCAGAAAAAATCATGGATCAAGAGACCAAGAAACTTCGACGCTCTCACATTCCTATAGTGAAAGTTCGCTGGGAAGGCAAACGCGGTGCCGAGTTCACTTGGGAACTCGAGAGTGATATGGAAGCTAAATATCCACATCTCTTTGTTACGCCTGCGCCTTAATTTCGGGATGAAATTCCTTAAAGTAGGGGAGGCTGTAACAACCCGACTTTCCGGGTCATTACTATCACTGTCATTTCTTGCTTAATTGTTTGTAATCCCGAGATTTCGATTATCGCAAAAGGGTTAAAACTATATTTTTAAAACGCATATCACAATGCATTCTTACAACACATATTACAACGCTTATTCAAACGCAGTTGTCGCATTTAAACGCTATTTATAACGCTTGCTATTTAAACGCATTTTATTGTTTGTTTAGACTAAACGCTATCGCAACGCAAACACAACGCAAATTCGAAACACAGAATTACTTTTATGCATTTTAATTGTTATGCATGTTACTTGTGTGATTATTTTGTTAAAATGTTATGTGATTATCAACGCAATACTCACACGCTTAACACTCACTCGCAACTCGATTTAACGCAACGCAACGATTAACACACGAAACGAAAGTTGGAAAACCAACAAAATGCAACTCGGCCGATCGAATGGAAAATCAGTCGAATAGACATCCGCTCGGATGACCATCCGACCGGATCGCCATCCGACCGAAAGGCCATCCGACCGCTACACAACTTGCACCGCCTTAACTCTCTATCACCCTCTATAAATTATACTCGTACACGTCCCTTTCACTGATTTGACACCTCCATCCGACCACCTGCACTCAACTCGCTCTCAGTCGCTTTTTCTCTCGATTCAAGGCCATTTCGTAGGTATTTCTCCTCAAATCTTGTATAACCATCATCACCAAACACTTCTACATCATCTTCTTCATCAAAATCACACACAAACACTTACTTTTTCTCTGAAATCATTGATTTGGACATCTTGAAGGTGGTTTCCACCCGTTTTGCTCTGGCAATCGTTTAAGGATGATCCTATTCGTCAAGGTTGGTTAAGATCTAAGAGATTTCCACACTTTTTACTTAATCTTAACAAGATTTCAACACTTTTCAACTGATTTCAACTTTTCTTCAACTTTTCTATTTAAAACCGTTGGAATCTGAGTTCATTCAGACTCTCTACTCGTTCCTTAGTTGAGAGCCAGTTTGGAAACGGATTTCAACCGGAGGGATGACCGATTTACGGGTCAAACATGAAAAGATCACCAAGAACAGCTCGACTGGTCGAATGGGGTGGTACCCATTCGATCGAATGAACTGAATGCGGTATGTTTTTCCGTTGTTTGACACGTCATCGCGCCATCTCCGTTAACACAAAACTTGCTACTTAGAAAATTTTACCAAATTTCAAAATGCCAGACCATCTGATCGAATGGCCATCCGTTAAGATGACCATCCGACCGGATGGCCTGCCCCTTTAAAACTTTCAATACTTAAACGTTGTGATTAAACTTCAAACTTAAACGATTTACAAACAAACACACTCACACACACTCATGCGAATGGGCATCTGTTCGGATGACCATCCGACCGGATGACCATCCGTTCGGATGGGTTAACCCCATTCGTTCGGATCACCATCCGAATAATCTATCATCCGACGCTCTGTTACACATTTTTCAACGCTTACGCTACTGTTCTGTGCTCAGGCTAACTCCAACGAGCTCCCTTCAATCCAATCAAGTTGTGTTTACTTGTTAAAGACCTACTGTGAGTATACATAAACCCATTTTCTTTTAACGTACTTTTGGGTGTTACATACGTTCTCTATCAAAACACAACAACACACAACGCAAACACTTTTAACGCTAACAGTTCCCGCATGCTATAGGTTTACTTTGAATGCTTGTACTATGCTATACAGTGTTACACTATACCGCCTCTAGCAATGATAGTACTATAGTTTCGACTCAGCACCTGTCGTGGACAGGGGTTGCTAGGGATCACATCTCTTTACTTCATGTGTTCCCTGAACATGTGTCGCGCATACTCTACAACGTAGTCTCGTGGTTAAGTGTGAACATAGTTTTGATAGTTACTTGCATCGCCTGTTACGTGTTACATGCTGGTTATGCATAAACGCTTTTCGCTACTATATGCTATTCAAACTTGTGTACTCACCTTTACATTTTATGTATTGATTTTATTTTAACATATGTGACAGGTTGATGTTATGCTATGCTGGAAATCAAGATAGGCAGTCTAGAAACTCCACTAATAGAAATATAGGTTGTCAGACTTGTTTTGCTTTTGAGACACGCTATCTGTAATAATTATTTGTGGAATGCTTGTTGATTGGTATGGGATAATTAACCTTTTAAAACATTGCCATTTAATAGTTGTTATAGATTCTCTTGAGCAATTTGGTTCGCCTAGTGCCGTGCCCCGATGATTCCGCCATCGGTTGAGGTGTGACACTTTAACCTTATATGTAGCTACTTGATTTTTTCTTGAAATCTTCCAAATATTTAACACCTAAAGTTAAATTACTTTTTTATCAATAGTAGGATACACATGTGTTGTTTAAAAGAATTATAGCAGGGCCGGCTTTTGGGCTGGTCAACCCGTGTCGACGTTCGAGGCCCAAATTTTCAAAGGGTCCGAAAAGTCTTTATAAGCTTCGATATATTTATTAAATTATATATTTAATATATTCATCCGTTTATCATGCGAAAAAAGTGTTGGTGGTGTAATGGAAAAAACCATCTGAAGATGATGTAAATGTCTCAAGTTCAAATCTTAGCTTCACCACTAAAGTTTTATTTTTTCAATTCATTTCCCCTTAACCACAATTTTGGACCCAATTCTTTTTTACACCCGAGGCCTAAATTTTTTCGAGAGTTTTCGGGGACGGCTCCGAATTATTGAATATGTATGTGATAAATTTTAGTTAATTCACTTATGCATCATGTAGTGGCGTTGATAGCTGAAAATCGGTTGGTAAAGGATAATCGTTATTAGTATTGAATGAATGAATAATGAGAAGATTACATACAAATATATAGAATAACTAAATACACTTAGCTACCCTCTACAATATAATAATTAATAATAATCTAATCTTACTTGACATAGTCTAATATTCCCCCGCAAGTTCAGGGCGGTTTGCCATCTGTAACTTGGACCGCAAAAACTCAAACTTTTGAGACGACAAGTGCTTTGTAAAGATATCGACTATTTGATCATCAGTTGAAATGAATTTGACGTTGAGACGACCTTGAGTAACCTGTTCACGAACAAAATTATAATCAACTTCGATATGTTTAGTACGAGCATGAAACACCGGATTGGCAGTGAGATATGTGGCACCAAGATTGTCACACCAAAGTGTTGGTGCCTCGTTGTGCAAACCAAGCTCTCGAAGAAGAGACTTTAGCCAAATTAATTCTGCAACAGTGTCTTCAATAGCCTTGTACTCAGATTCAGTTGAGGAGCGAGAAACAGTTCGTTGTTTGCGAGCGGACCAAGAGATGAGGTTTGAAACCAAGTAGATAGCAAATCCCCCCATCGAGTGACGATCGATTGGACAACCAGCCCAGTCAGAATTAGAAAAGGCTTGCACATTAGTAGACCAGTAAGAGTCAGAGAAGGCTTGTAGCCGATAGCCTGTGTTGTGATGAAACCAAAGGCCCATGTTCATTGTACCATTTAAATAACGCAAAATTCGTTTAATAGCAGCCCAGTGGTTTTCTATTGGGGCGTGCATGAACTGACACACCCCGATTGACCGCAAAAGCAATATCGGGATGGGTAAAGGTCACATACTGGAGCGCCAACCGTCTGTCTGTACCGAGAAGGATCGTCCAAGAGAGGACTATCATCTGGAAGCAAGACATGATAAGTACCCATAGGAGTGGAAATAGGATTGCAATCCGCTAGACCCTGCCGATGTAAAATGTCTCTAATATATTTACGTTGGGAAAGAACTAAATCAAATTTCTTGTGAATGACTTCCACTCCAAGAAAATAATGTAGTTGCCCTAAATCTTTAAGAGCAAAGAGAGAATTAAGACGGGTAATGAGCTTGGTCACTGAAGAAACACTGACCTGAACGGTAGGCTCCAACTAGGACTTCAACTCTTGGTGATCCGAACAACTAACTGCAAAACAGAACACCGTTAGGACTAGTTACAGGAATGGGGTTATTCCTGTAACCACCCTCCGGCGTGAGAATAAGTCTTGGTATATGGGAGTAAGAATGTATGTAGAGAGAGAGAGAGAGTAAACGAGAGCAGAATAAGAATACCTTTGATGTTTACCTCTATTTATAGTTTACCATTAGGGTTTCCTCTAACTTAGGATGGACTCCGATAAGTTAGGGATTTGCATGATCTTCCCAAAATATTGGGGATTTGGTTACGTGATTTATCCATACAGAATGGAACGTTCTAGAATTAACATGTGTAATTGAATATTTACAATAAAATAATAGGAAATAACCGGGTCGGGTTAGCCGTTCCGGGTCATACCTCTTCATGTCCCCCAGTCCGAAGTTAGGAGATGAAATTCATGAGATCAGACTTAAAAAGGAAAAAGTCAAAATACCCCCTTGAGTGCATATTTTTCAAATGGAAGTACTTATACTTTTTTGAATTATGGCGGTGATGTTAAGGGGTGCGACAGTTAGGTCATCATTAGGATGACAGTTGTACATGCCCTGGTTTGACACGTGTCCCCATCCCGTTTGCCTTTTTGAATTTGAAGGGTTGTTTTCCCTTTTCCATAAATAGCCTGTCCGTTAGGGGTTTTCCCATTTCATTCTTTTTCTTTCATCTCTTTCGAGTTCTTGATTGCACACAATGGCCTCCAAGACCGGTGAATCCTCTTCAGCCCAGACAAGTTCCGATGCTCTCTACTGCAAATGGGGAACAATATCGTTCAACAACCTTTTGCAAGAGTATGACATTAATTCGGAATAGAACCTAGTGTTACCGTCGAAGAAGGATACGGCGTTTTCCTTGAAGCCGGGGAAAATCACTCTGTTCAGTGATTTCTTCAAATTCTGCAATTTCCGGTTGCCTATAACCAAATTTTGTAAGTTAGTTCTTCACGAGTACCAGATTCACATCTCTCGGATGCATCCTCTTAGACTGGTTAAACTCCGTCATTTTGAGTTTGCCTGTATAGCATTGGGCCATATCCCTGAAATCATGGTTTTTAGGGCTTTTTTCATTCTTGTATGGAAATCCCCCTTTTTCACCTTCGATCGACGAGATATCGGTGTGTCTTATCTAAGGGGTGTCCCTGCAAGTTCAAGGGATAAAGAGTGGAAGAAAAAATTCTTCTATATTGATGCTGGCGTCATCCCCGGGGAGATGCACTGGAGAGAAATGGGAGCCAAAGATAAATTCAAAGATGATGGTCCACCCGCAGATGCCTACACAGAAAATGCCCTATTCAAGAGGCTAAGCCAACGCCTTTCTAAATGCCAGGTGATTCCGAAGGGGGCACTGGTGATGGCTGGGATGAGTTTATTATGGCGTGACAGCCGTTTCTACCCTGCCTTTCAAATATTTGACAATGGTGAGTATTAGTTTGCTGTTAATGTAACTTGCAGGTTGTGTTTGTTCTAATATGTATGGATGTCAAACAGGTGAATGGAGCTTGTTTGATTTTGTTGATCCTCCTCGGCACACTGCTCTGAGATCCACAGACCGCGTGGTTGGGGAGCAGGAGGCAGACGTGTTGAAGATTCATATCGAAAATTTTCTCCTTCCCGCCGTGCCGGCGGATGCAACTGCTCATGTGTCTAATCCTCCCCCCAGCGGGGGGAGTGGGGTTTCTCTTGAAGAGATGAAGAAACCATCCCGGATAAGGATAACCGGGAAGAAAATTATTACCGCGGGGGCGACTGCTTCGCCTGTGGTGGCTAATGTGTCCACGGCCCCGGAGATTGTAGTTATTACTTCTGCCCCCGCCATAGTGAGTCCCCGCCCTACGCATTACACGCTGGTAAGTGATTGTGTTTTGTCCGTATAGGAATTAGGGTCTTTATCTGTTTTCTAAATGCTTGCTTTAATGCAGATTCTCTTGTTGAGGCCCAAGTTGAGAGTGGGTCCTTTATGCCCTTGACCTTTGGGGAAAATGTCTCTTCCGCCGCTGGCGGCCAAAGTGTCCCCCTTGCAGATCTTATATCCCAAGCAAGTGCAGTTCCTGTTAGTTCTTCGATGCCACCGCCATTGTTCACTGCATCTGTTGTCATGACACCGAGTCCTGTTATCACGCCCCTGTTTTCAAGCTCCGCCCTCGCGGTAATATTTGATTCTCCCATTGGCGATTTGCCTGTGTCCGGGAAAGAAATGCCTACTACTTATGTCGGGGGCGAGTCGACAAGTGCTAAGGATACCACTGTTAGTGATACTGGGGGTTCAAGTGGTACTTTTGGTGAAGATGGTGCTCGTTTATTTGATGACCTCTATCTTCCCACCGTATGTTGGGATCCGTATGCCCAGGACAAATGCTATCAACCTAAGTGGAAGATAGTGGAGTCTTCCAGGCTGGTTTTCCCCCCAGTGATGCATTACTGGGTTGAGCGGGCATACCCTCTGGCTGAATCTGCCTATGTAGAGGTGTTAGATAAAGAGCACCTGATGAATACGACGATGGTGGATGCTGTCAGTTAGCCCAGGAGACTGGCTGAAATCCGACGCCGGTGGATGCATGATAATAATGAGCTACACCAGGCGCGGATGACAATTCAAGAGGTTATGGATGAGATGTTCCATTTGGAAAGTCAGCTCCAGACTTCTAGTCTCAGGGAGAGCCAGTTTGTGTCAGAGAAAAATAACACCGAGGATGATCTGAAGCGAGTAACGACCAATCTTGCTGAGGAAAGGGTGATATGGGCCCGCAATATAACGGAAAACGATCATGTCCTTTCTTATGCCAAGGTTGTTTAGGAAGATTTGGAGCGTAAAGCTGTCAATGAGGCTCAAAAGGTGAGATCTGAGTTATCTGCTGAGGTGGAAAAGTTCCGTATTGACACCGATTTTGTTTATCAGGTGTAGGAGAGGTACCAAAATTTGACCCTGGAGTTAGAGGCGTCTAATGCCAAAGCCCAGGCCAAGCAAGTTGAGCTGGAGGAGCGGGAGGAAAAACTTAGGGAATTGCAACAAATGTGTGACTCCCTGGTCTCTGAAAGGAATCAACTTCTGCAATCTTCAACCGCCCAGCAGGCATGTCTCCAGGAGGCAGAAAGTGCTTTGAAATAGTCCAACGCCGAGGTGAATAGCCTGACCAGCCGCTTGGCAGGGCTGCAAGGTGACAGAAACTGGCTGTATCCCAAGGTTTAGTTGGTGCTTTTGAGTACCTACGCTAGTCGGAATCCTTTGTTGCTATACTGGATCGCCTATCTACTACTGCTTACAAGTCAGGCCACCATGATGGCGTTCACGAAGGTTATGTCAGTTGTCATCAAACAAGTAAGGTTACCCCTGACTTCCAGGAGAGAGGAGGCAAGCTGACAGCAGACATGGCGGATGCTCTTGAGGCAGTTTACAATGATCCGCTGCCAGCGTATGCTGATTTGGCTGATAAGGTGGCTGAAGACGGCGTGGACTCTTTACGTCATATGCTGGAGGTGGCGGATGAATCCGGAGAGGAATGAGTGTTGTTTGTTTGATATTTCCACTATTCCTTAGATATTTATGTAAAAAAACAATATTTTGTCTTTGTTGGGGTGCGTGTGAGCACTCGATTTTTGTCAGGAGCCATTAATAAAATTATCATTATGATCACGCCGCCGTTTGCTAAGAGTGGCGATTTGACAGTTAATGATGACTTGTTATTAAATTTGCTTTCGTTATGGTTGTCAGCTTGTTTAACCATCTATAAATTGACTCTTACTTTTTTACCATATTTGGTAAGTGAAACGATGAGTCGTAAGTACCGTCTTCGGAAAGTCTCTGACATACTGCGAACCCTGGACGTAGCTGAAGCTATGGTCCATCTTCGGGATAAGATGCCGGAAAAAACAATGGAGTGTCAGGAGGTAGACTCCGGCGATGCGGTGCTTTGTACGAACATTTCGGGCAAGGTTATTGAAGATGAGGGTCCTTCTTTTGCCGGAGTCAAGTCTGATAGAGGTGTTGTGTTCTTAACAGCGGACACCCTAACGCAAGCTTTTCATTCCGAGTGCTTACATCGGTGCAAAGTGGTGTACGAACGACGTCGAAGTGGTCGTCAATGCCCAAGTTCTGTTGATGATCGGAAGATGGTAGCTTCTCTGGCAGGTGGGGTGAATGATGACAACTTGATCATCAATCCTCACCCCTTGGAGTGGTACGGTGAAGCATTGCACTCCCCTGTAGAGGTGTTAGCAATGTTTCCCGACTTGTAATGTAGTAGAACATGTTCGTTTTTTGGTGTTCCCATATGCTGGTTTTTGACAACAGGGACAAGTACTTAGTTTTGTATGATAGATGTATGTATTTATTACCAAAATACCTATCTTTTTGTTAGTGGTTGACGTATCTATTACCAAGATACCCACTTTTAGCGTTGTATAATTTTGGTCATCTGACTTTGTTATATATGAAAAATATTTCGTGTCAGAGACGTTTTTTTTACCGTGATATACAGTTCAAATGCGGTGGTAATAATTTGCACCGTAATATGCAGTATAAATGCGATGGTAATTTTTTGTGCCGTAATATGCACTATAAATGCGATGGTAATTTTTAGTGTGCATGTAGATGACAAAAGAGAATAAAAAAGTATTTTTTATTAACTTAATAACTGAAAAGAGAAAGAGACATCGTTCTTGATAAATTACACTTGTTCAAAAGGAAAACTGTCTATTCCGCCGTTAGGGGCGGAAGTCTACATGTAACATTTTTTCAATTGAGCCGCGTTCCAGCTACGTGGAACCGCTGTGCCATCAAGTCTGGACAGGCAGTAAGCCCCCTTACCTAAATCTTCTTGGACTATGTAAGGTATAACAACCCTCCTGAAATATTTAAACACCCTAATATATATTAAAATATTCCAATATGTCCTAAAATATAGCCCGTATGTGAAAACTGAGCCCAAAATACGATATAACATTAAAAAATTAAATAAAAACAAGTTTTTATGGTCTCTCGCGGGGCGCGTAAGCCACCTCTTCGACCTACGCGGGCCGCGACAGCTTGGAGTCAGGGCGAAACCCTAGCGTGCCACGTGTCAACATCGTGTCAAGTCTACTCTCGACGAATCAGCAACCCCAGCAGCTACACCCCTACTACGCGGGCCGCGTAGACCTTGGTCTCACCTTACGCGGGCAGCAAGAAACTCGAAATGTGGCCCTATAAATAGAAACCGAAGGCCTTCAGTCCCAACTCGTTCATATTTTTTTTTTCTCTCTCGATTTCACTATAGTAGGCATAATTCTCGGGTATAATACCCACCTAATTAATGAAGTTCTGCTCCGTTGTAATTATTATAACCCCGGTTACGTATTAGATACGCTGCCCGATTGATCTAGGGTTCCGTAACGGCTGTCGAGGTTCTGCCCGACGTAGTCGTTGGAATGCCATCTCGGGGAGGGTATTGCTAATGTAAATATTGGGTTATTATACTAACATATGTACATTTGTGTAATTAACAGATAATCACCAGGAAACCCTTACAGAAAACTTAAGACAGCAATGTGAGTAATCTCCTTTTTGTAAACTATTTTTACAAAACCTTAAATATTTTACAATGTGATTAAGCAGTGATTGAGTCTTTGTAGTTCTTCAATTACTGCCGGTATGTTGGGGTTTTGTATACAAAATGTGGAACACGTTACCATTGGACAAAGAGTTAGCTAATGTGTAATATGACCCACCAGTCAGGATTGACAGTACTGAATGAGTAATTGTGTAGACATAAACATTGTAATAGCTCTCAATATTTTGTTAATAGATAAAAATCTTCTTGATTAAACTGGGATTCACTCACCAGTATTTCCCACTGACAAAATATTTTTAAACGCGTTTCAGGTAACAAAATGTGAAAGCCAACTAGAAGCCAGCTGGACAACACTGAAGGCTTGGAAAAAGTGGCTATAAAAGTTACCTAAATAAAAGAAGATGTTTTATTCAATAAGATAAGGATTTCCCTATGAAAATGTTTGTAATAAAAACTTGGGTTTTATCCCAATATGTTTAATATTATCAAAGTGTGGTATTTACTCTGATAAACATTTCCTAACTACGGTCCTGATGAAATTTCCGCTGCCAAATTGATAAACAAATGATACCACCAAAACTGGTCTCGCGCCCGCCCGTTCTCGGGACAGACAGGGGGGTTGCGACAGAAGGTGGTATCAGAGCTAAGCCACTGATTCAGCCACAGAAGTGTTCTGCTGACACCAAGATATTATTCAAATTGTTAGGAAATTAATTATGGAAATACGTGCATATCTGCATTTTATTATGTGTTATTTGACTATTTGTTAGTTTACAGTATGAGTGATCAAGGACCCTCAGACGCATATCGTCAGTTGTCCGATTCACCTAGGAGTGAAGGTACCTCTTCACAGCCTGCCCTCTCTGGGTATGCCGCTGATAATGAAGAAGGAATGTTTGTGTTTAAGGCTCAGTCTGAAGAGCCATTCCCTCAGAAAAAGAGAGGATGGTTCAGTAAGGGAGCACACGAGCGTAGGAAAAGAATGCGAAAGTTGCAACAGCAGAGATTCCTAGCAGCTGCTAAGCGAGGGTCAGATGCCGATACACAGGATATGCTTAATAGGAGCTTAGCCAATTTTCATATCCTAGCAACCACAGCTGCCAACCCTAATCTGGAACAACTAGTAGTCCCACAACCCTTACCTTTGTTTCCCACGCAGCCGATGGAGATAGAAAACAACCCCGAAAACCAAGTCCAAATGCATGATTTCAACCCTAAGGAGATACCTAGGATACCAGCCCCTAATCCCTTAGACCCAGACTATGATCCATGGTTTGATGATCATAGGGATTATGTGCCACGCTATCACCTAAACGACGAACGCATGCCGAACTTAGCAGCCTATCCAGGTCTGGACCCTCTAGATCCATACTACGATAACGATGAATACATTAGGGAGATCTTAGAGAATCCGTACCCTCGGGAAGAGCCCATGCCCCAATACCCGGACCCAGTACCAGCACCTGCATCCCCAATGAGTGCAGAAAATGTGCAAGAACTCCGAACTTTCAGAGAAGAGATTTTAGAGAATAGCGAGAGGATGAGGCAGGTAGGAGAGCGACTCGTCTGGAAGTACGACGAGCGCAATATGAATTACTGGATGAATCCATATCAGTGAAGGTGATGATGGAGTTGGTAATAATAATAATAATATAATAATATAATAATATATAATATGTTTGTATAAATATATATATATATATATATATATATATATATATATATATATATATATGTGTGTGTAATAATAATAATATATGTTGTAGTATAGACCACTTTGTGGTTAGTGATGCATAATAGTATTGTAATTTTAATTCCAGTCTTAGTGTGTATTTGACGCATACTATAATAGAAAATAGTAAGTCGCAATGCTCGACGCTTTTGATCAATATATGTGTTGTGTGGTTGTTGGCTAAATTATTAATTATTTTTGTGATATTAATAATTAGTAAATGTTTAAAATTCAGATGGACGACGAAGTAAACCAGGAAAACCAGAATAACGATAACCAGAGTAACAATAACTTGGATAACGAAAACCCGAACAACAACAATAATGGAAACCAAATGGATAACAGTGTCATGCAACATATAGTGGCACAAGGGATAATAGATGCGATGCAATATATTATCAAAACGGTTAGGGAAGCAGAAAATAAAAGTAAACATGATAGCAAACGACCTTCTGAACCTGAAAACAGCGTGAACAACGGACCCGTACTTCAGGTGCCCATTCTCAAAAGAAGAAGAACCGTGTCTTACGGTTGTTCTTATAAAGAATTCTGGTCTTGTAAACCAATGGAATTCTCGGGCAATGAAGGGGCCGTTGCATCTCTACGATGGATAGAAAAGACTGAGGCAGTCTTAAGAATAAACAAATGCGCGGAAGAGGATAAGATAATGTTTGCTTCCAATCTGTTTAAAAATTCAGCACTAGAATGGTGGAACACTATCCTCCAGTCAAGGGGAAGTGATAGAACTTACAATATGGAATGGGAAGAATTTGAAAACATGGTAGAAAGGAAATTCTGCCCTCCTAATGAAAAAGAACAGATAGAAAACAAATTCCTAAATCTTAGGATGATTGGAGTAGATAGTAAGGGTTATACTACATTATTCTTTGAATATGCTCGAATAGTACCAACCTTTGCATCGCCTGAACCAGTATTAATTTCCCGTTACATCTGGGGATTAATTGGAGAGATTAGACATGTAGTCAAGGCAGCTAGACCCTGTTGGTGCACAGAATGTCTGTTGACTTCGTCTGCATTAAGTCTTAGGTCAAGATAAGTCAAGATAGGAGCTTGAAAGTCAAAATTAGGGTTTAACATTGTAATTTCGCTCATATGTATATTTAGAAAGGTGATTTCGCTTATAGGTCAGTTTAGGGTTTCGCTTATGAGGTAATCAGGAGGTTTCGCTTATAAGACACATGGGGTTTCGCTTATATGGACTGCCATATAAGCGAAATCAGTCCACCTATATATACCTCATGTGTGATCAGTTAGTGAGTACCTTTGGAGCGAAACCTGTACATGCTTGTGGTGTCGAAACTCTGTCAAATTGTAATCAGAAAGCATCAATAGAGAAAGATTTGAAAGAGAAAAGCTGTTGTTACTTTGTATACACTGATTCCGCCTTTGTACACAAAGATGAACTACCTTGACTGATTTTTCAGGGTCCCAAACCGGTCCAACAAGTGGTATCAGAGCTCAGGACGAGGAGTTCATACTACTACAGCTTGATTCTACACGATTCTCTTACTTCTACTCACTTTCTCTCATACTTTTTCGATTTGAACTGGTTCCTACGGTTGAAATGGCCTGATTTTTTAGTATAACGTGTAAAATACAGTAATAACAAACCCTAGAAAGAATCAGGTTAAAATTCGGACTAAAAATGGTGAAAATATACTAAAAACTTGATTTCGCTTTTATGAACATCGAGAGGTAATTGCCTGATTTCGCTGATAAGGACATCTTGTTATTTCGCTCTTAGGGACATCTTGGTATTTCGCTCATAGTGACATATACTGATTTCGCTCATACGAACATACCTAGTTTCGCTTATACGACATAACTAGGGTTTCGCTGATAAGAACATTACTATTTCGCTTATCTGTCACATTGCTATTTCGCTTATCTGTCACTTACACCTGATTTCGCTTATCAGTCATTCAGACTGTTTTCGTTTTTGTGACATTAACTGATTTCGCTTGAGTGTCATATTTCGCTCGAAAGTGAACTTTTTCGTGTCAAGATCATTTCGCATCGATCAAAGTGTCAGTCAGATTCAGTCTATTTGATATTGATTGTACTAATTGTATTTGTTTGATTATCTGTTCAGGTTTACATCATGGCTGAGGAATTCTACAACACGTTTTTCAACGCGTTCACATCCGAATCGTCCGAGGTTGCAAATGTTACACCAAAAACCATCACTAAGGCGCTCAATGAGAACATCAAGCACGATAACTTTTTGGAACTCACTCAAAGCCACCAACTCTGGAAAGCATTGAAGATTATACCTGGTGGAAAGAACGTTTCATCAACTGGGCGAAAGCATATGCCCATGAAAGCTGGTTCTGTTTAGAATTTGGATACGAAAAGCCAAAAGATGATAAAGGCGAAGTATTACCATTCAAGGGATTTTCAAGAGAAGATAAATCTGAGTTTGCTGCCGAACAAAGAATGATTGCATTGATCCAATCAGCAATCAGGAATGATATATTTGCACTGCTTACACATGATGGGTCATCAAAATCGGTTTGGGAAGCTTTACGTGTTAAAGCTGAGGGTGGTAAACAGATAAAAAAGAACAAAATTGCGTTACTTAAAAAAGAATTTGATCTGTTTGATAGCCTTAAAGGAGAGTCGGTGAGGCAAACGATAGAAAGATTTTGTCATCTTAAAATTGAACTTGAGAGATTTGAGATAAGGAAAACAAGAGAGGAACTTATCGATAAAGTGATTGAAGCGTTACCACGAGCTGATCAGTGGCAAACGTTTGTTTTTATCTTAAAAAATGATGCCTCATATGATGAAATTTCTCTTGATTCTTTGTTTGAAAAGATTGAAAGTCATGACTTGGAGTTGCAGAAACAGAACAAGATGACTGGTTCTTCACATCAACAAAATGTTGGTTTGTACTACAAAGGCAGTGTACCTTCTGATAAAGGCGTTGGATCACCAAAAAACAGCATTTAGTGGTGAGAAGATGATAGAACCACAAACAACATCGACAAGTCATCATTCTGCATATCATTCATCTTCAAAGTCAAATTCTGATGAAACTGAAGAGATTCTGTGCAACATTGCTCTTAAACTGAAGAATTCTCCAGCAATGAGCATCAATGCAGCGAAGCAGCAAATGAGTTTTCTTGCATCTGTTCTGGAGTCATATGAAGGTCTAGTAGCTGGCAAAATTGGAAACTCCGAATTGACCAAAGAAGACTACGACCAGATTGATCCGGAAGAGATGGAGCTCATTGACATCCGTTGGTGTTTAGCTAGTTGTATTCGAAGAGCTCAGAGGTATATGGAGATTACCGGGAAACAATCTCTTAGAGGTGCGTCAACAAAGCTTGGATTTGAAAAATCCAAAGTGACTTGCTTCAGATGCAAGCAAAAGGGTCATTTCAAAAGAGAATGCAGAAACTCTGAAGTTGCTGAAAGAAATGAACGTCCTTTCAACGATGATTATTATCGAAAGGCGATCTACCATCGAAGCAGAGAAGAGCCAAAGTTGATTGAAGATAAATCGAAAGAGAAATCAAGAGCTTATGCTGTTATTCACGAGGATGAAGGTTATGATTGGTCTGAAATTTGTCCAGAAGAAGATCGTTTAGAGAATGTTCGTAAAACAGCTAATGGGAGAGCTATGACAGAAGAAAGAAAGTTTGTTTTTGTTGCTGAGATTCAAGATGAAAACAAAGACAAAAACACTGCTGAAATTCGTGAAGAAAAAGTTGAGATCAAAGAGAAAAATCGAGAAGAGATCTTGAGTGAGAAGACTTACAGAGAAAGAAACGTGGTCTACAACAGAATGGATGACATGCAGGAAGAGTATGAAAGTGCTGTCAGCAATAGAAGATGGGATAAGAAGAGAGAGTGTTACTACAACAGAGAAGGAGAACCGGTTGTTCCAAAGAAAGACATAATTTTTGATGATGTTCTTCTCATAGTCCCGTTGAGAGCCGAATACTATAGAAATGTGATGAAAGATGACACATACGCTAAGAGGTTTGAAAAGGAGATCAGATATGCCATGTTATCATGTCTGAGAAAAAGGGATGAAGAAAGAATGAAGAAGAATGTTGAAGAGATGGTGAACAATTTGAAGAAGGTTGCTGAAGAGGTTGAAACAGAAATTGTTGAAGTTGAAGCTGTGAAAGAAATCAAAAGTGAAGAAGTTGAGGTAAATGAAGAGGTTAAGAAAGTTGTTACTGAAGAACAACAGATTGGAGAAGATGTGAAGAAAGAAGAAGATGAGAATGAAAATTTGGTAGCTGATGATGTTGGTGATGAAGTCAGTGTTAAGGAAAAGTTGAATGATGTTGATCAGAAGCAGACAAAAGTTGCTGAAAACACCGAAGTGCCAATCACTGAGGTAAATTCTGATTCTGAAAACTTAAAATTGATTGATCAGTGCAAGAAATGCATGGAACCGTGCAGAGCTTGTACTGAAAAAGATGAGCAATTCAGAACAAGAGATATAGAATTCACTAAAATTGAAAACATTTTCAAAGTAAAATGCAAAGAAATGCTAGAAAAAGAAAAAGTTTTTAAAGAAAATGATGAAAAATTTTCCGAAAAATGTAACAAATTAGAAAAGGACAATGAAGTTTTGAAAGAAAATGTTTTGAAAATGACAAATGAATGTGAACAAAAAGAAATTGCTTGTCAAGAAATGAAAAAGGAATATGACTCAATGAAATTATCATATCACATTACAAAAGAGTCATATGAAAAAGTGAAAGACGAAATGAAATATGCTCAATCAAGAATGAATTATCTATCTGTAACAACTAAAGAGCTTAAACGAATGTATGCTATAAAACAAGATGTTGTTAATTCCTATATTGAAGATGTTGCTAAGTTAAAGCGACAGATTGCTGATTTAGAACAGGAAAACAACAAGTTAAAAAGTTACCACGTGTCGTCATATGTGCTAGAACGAATTTTCAATATAAAACCGGGTGATGGTGAGTCTGAGCAGAACAAGAAAGGCATTGGTTCAGAGTTTCATCAAGTTCCACCACCGGAAAAGTTTGCATTTTATGATGAGGAAAAGGTCGAAAAAGCTTTCAACATGGTAGACCAATTGCCAGACAGCATTGACATAACCTATTCCAAATCTGATAATTCTCATGATTCAGAGGTGGTAGGTAAAGTCGTTGAAAGTGTGTTGAAAGAAGAGTCGATTGATACAGGTAAATCTGAATCACAGGATGAAGATGAAGGAAATCTTCATGATGGATATCTGAAAAACATAAAATCCAAGAAAAATTTGAATGATGATTCAAAAGGATTGGTTTATATCATGATTGGATCAGAAAAATTGTTCTTAGATGTTGTATTCCCGATTCAGAATGTGATTTCAGAAAAGGTTGACAAAGTTTTCAAAATGGTTGAGATTGAAAAGTCTGAGATTTCAAAGTTTGTTGGTAAGAGTCGTAAAGGTTCGTATAACAAACCTGGTTTCAAGAAGAAAAACATGAAGGCTGGGTTGGGTTATAAGAAGAAACAGAATCGAAACAAAAATGAGACGCCAAATTATCAGGCAAAAATGAGTTTTGTTCAAGGAAACAGTTTAGCTGAAGAGAAAGAACTTAAAATTGGACGACAGTCTAATGCTGAGTTTGATGCACAAAAGAGAAAGCAACAATCATAAGTCAAAGATGTGTCCATGAGAACATGTTTCAAATGTGATCAAAAAGGACATCTTGCACGCAAGTGTCCTAATCTAAAACCTGTGGATGTTGATATAAAGAAGATTGATGCTGAGAAACAAAAATCTGAGAATGTGAGACAAAGGTCAACCAAATTTAATTCGAAACAAACTTGGAGGTACAATACAAACAAGGTTGCTTCAAATCAAAATTGGAAATCAAACCAGAACAGGTTCGATTCAAGACAGGCCTGGAATTCTCACACACCCAGATTCAGAACAACACAGAGTTGGAAAACAACAGTTGATATGACAAAACCCCAACAGTTTTGGAAATCAAAAGTAGTTGTTCAAAATCAAAATGTTCAAAAAGATTCTTATTTTTACAAACGTGGTACACCAAAGGTCAGACATGGTCTGTTAAGAAACTTGTTAATTCGGTAAAAGATGAGAAAGTTGAAGTAAAAGTTGAAAAGATTTTTGTGAAAAATGACAAAGATTTTCCGAAATTGAATGAAAATTATTGTGTTGAAATGCCTAAGGTTCAACAGACTTGGGCTAAATTGTTCAAGTAATCAAGTAGTCTAAATGTGCAGGTGCTCAACAAAACCAAAGATTGTGAGAATGGAGGTTGGAGCAGCCTGGCACAACGAGGAGAGGAGGCTGCTGAATCCTGGTTTGGTTGAACAGGGAGTTTATTTGTTTTTCTGTACATAAATAAACAATATTTTCAAAACCCTAAAAATTTGAAAAATTAAAAATCAAAAAATATGTTTTAGTTTGTTAAAATTTGAAAAACCAAAAATATGTGTAGATTGAATATGCAGAAACCCTCACGGCTGAACAAACATGATTAATTTCACAAGATTGAAAAACGGTTTTCAAACTGTAAAATATCAATGTGTTGTAAATCATGGGGGTACGTTATAATTTCTGCTTCTCATGCGTATATTTTCTGCAAATCAGAGCACTTTAAGTAGAAAATGGATGGCGAGACAAAGCTATCAGTATTGGTTGTCAAATTTTCTTTAAATGATTTTGCATTTTAGGGGGAGAAAAATTGTCAGAAAATCCAAAAACATTTGAAAAATTCAAAAATTGAGTTTTTGTGTAAAAAGAGGAAATGATAGTACATCAATAGACAGTTACAGTATGCTAAAGAAATGTAATGATTAAATAGCGTTAAACAGTCTCACTGATGATATGCCGATAGGTTTTTATACATTCAGTAAACTTTTTCGGGATATAAACCTAAATTCAAACTTGCTTATTTCGTGGGGAACACTACTTGGATATATAGGTAACCCCTGAAATCTCGTTTGAAGGACCCCTCTTTCTGAGATACTAGGTCTTTATGCTTAGTGATATCTGGGGTATTATCTCGGGACTTCTGATTTTGCGGAAGCAATGGCCTAGTCCCTGGAGAATACTTTCCGCATGCTTGAAATATAGCGCCGCCCACAGCAAATTGATGAAACAATAAAATTGATAGTCATTGCTGTTGTAATTCAAAAGATCCTCTAAAGGGGACACACCAAAAGTCGAGCCGTCATCTCTCTGCTGAACGGAAGTTCTGACCTGAGCTCTCACGGTTTCGTACTATAATTTATTCCCCTTACAGATATCATCTAGGTATACTCACCTGTAAGACTGAATATTGGGATCTGGATACGGGAGTATATTCAAGAGGTGGGACACATGAATGAGTTTAAGTTCTTAAAACACCTAATTTGTATCCTGAATTAGTTGAAGTTTGTGTGAAAATTTAAGTGGATCAGTATATCGACAATCTAAGTGAATTGTTTAATTCTTAATGTGTAAATAAGCTCAACGGTACTTGTGACTTGTCAGAAACTGATATGATCCTCTGACGCATACTCAAACAAAAATATTGTCTGTAAATATGTTTGTACATATTTCTTTACTGCTTTATATTTTCAGAAAATACAAAAAGATTTTTGATTTTAATTCAAGTTTCAAATTAATGAACTTGTTTTATTTTCAGAAACACAATCAGCTTACTTAGATTTTGAAATGATAGTCATTGTTGTTGTAATTCAAAAGATCCTCTAAAGGGGACACACCAAAAGTCGAGCCGTCATCTCTCTGCTGAACGGAAGTTCTGACCTGAGCTCTCACGGTTTCGTACTATAATTTATTCCCCTTACAGATATCATCTAGGTATACTCACCTGTAAGACTGAATATTAGGATCTGGATACGGGAGTATATTCAAGAGGTGGGACACATGAATGAGTTTAAGTTCTTAAAACACCTAATTTGTATCCTGAATTAGTTGAAGTTTGTGTGAAAATTTAAGTGGATCAGTATATCGACAATCTAAGTGAATTGTTTAATTCTTAATGTGTAAATAAGCTCAACGGTACTTGTGACTTGTCAGAAACTGATATGATCCTCTGACGCATACTCAAACAAAAATATTGTCTGTAAATATGTTTGTACATATTTCTTTACTGCTTTATATTTTCAGAAAATACAAAAAGATTTTTTATTCTGCTTTATTTTCGACAACCGATATCTGAAATGCTGAGTTTCAAAATCTAAGTAAGCTGATTGTGTTTCTGAAAATAAAACAAGTTCATTAATTTGAAACTTGAATTAAAATCAAAAATTTCAAAAACAGTTTGTGATATCTCCAAGGTCATTAATTTGAACTTGGATGATAAACTGTGAGGGAGTTGGATTCTTTAATGCTGCTAGATCAATAAAGTTTGTTGATAGGGGGAGTGGATTAGAGAAGATTGATTGATAATATGAAAACATTGTATTTATGAATGTTTGAGTGTTTGCAGGAAAAGTCCAGACTACGATCCCGAGAGCAGAGTCTAAGGGGGAGTCTGAAGACAAGCTGAAAGTTAGGAGGTGCTTGTAGCTGGAAAGCTAGGTGTCGATCCCTAAAAGCACGGAAGCTTGACGAAAGGGGGAGCCTGCTGATGATAAAGCTGTTGATGATAGAGCCAGTGAAGAGATCCTGGTGTAAGAGTCAAAGTGTGAATCTGATCAGGAGATTGATGGATGCTTACAATGTTACAATCTGAATGAGAAGGCAAAATGACCAAGACTGAAGACTCGGAGCTGAAGACTTCGTCAACATCCAAGGGGGAGTCTGTTGGTGCACAGAATGTCTTTTGACTTCGTCTGCATTAAGTCTTAGGTCAAGATAGGAGCTTGAAAGTCAAAATTAGGGTTTAACATTGTAATTTCGCTCATATGTACATTTAGAAAGGTGATTTCGCTTATAGGTCAGTTTAGGGTTTCGCTTATGAGGTAATCAGGGGGTTTCGCTTATAAGACACATGGGGTTTCGCTTATATGGACTGCCATATAAGCGAAATCAGTTCACCTATATATACCTCATGTGTGATCAGTTAGTGAGTACCTTTGGAGCGAAACCTGTACATGCTTGTGGTGTCGAAACTCTGTCAAATTGTAATCAGAAAGCATCAATAAAGAAAGATTTGAAAGAGAAAAGTTGTTGTTACTTTGTATACACTGATTCCTCCTTTGTACACAAAGATGAACTACCTTGACTGATTTTTCAGGGTCGCAAATGTGACAACTGGCCCAAACCGGTAATTTCCGTACACATTAATTATTGCTTAATGACTGCAATTATGTGCTTAATTGTCAGCAATATCTGACTTCATACTAAATAAGTGAATTCATGCACGTTGTATACTACAAAATATTGCTTTATGCATAAACGAGAGCGTTGCGTCAAAAATACTAGTAAACTCACCGGTAAGACACACTGTGTCAACAGAACTGCAGAAAGCAGTCAGACAATAAAATTGGAGCCTAGGTGTAGGTCCG
Organism: Helianthus tuberosus; assembly: GCA_030545235.1. Lineage (NCBI taxonomy): Eukaryota > Viridiplantae > Streptophyta > Magnoliopsida > Asterales > Asteraceae > Helianthus > Helianthus tuberosus. The sequence continues at coordinate 61,375,827 of CM060429.1, read as the reverse complement.
ACAACAAGAATGCATTAAAACCCAAGAGTACATACAAGGGTTTAATATATATGCAATGCGAAAGCAAAATTAAGCACTAAAAAGCACCCGAAACGCACTTTAAGTGCAGAATTTATATAATTCAGCAATAATTCAGCATTTAGACACATGAATATTTTGCAGAAAAGTCGTTTTATTATCCAGAATATTTCCCTAAGTGTTGGGAATCGATAGTGTTATAAAAAGATACTTATTAAACACTAAAAGGTGCAATTTAGCACTTTAACGAATCGGTATGCAACCGAACAACCGGACTATACCCGGAACATGAAAATATTGTCATTTACATAGTTGTTCTTTTTCTGAGCCAGTTAGGGTCCCTGAATACCCTAACGCCCGTCATAACATACAACACACTACTAACCGGGTTAATCCCTAAACTTAACTAGATTAACCTAACTAATATCCAACTAACTAGTTGGAATCGAACTAGACCCCCCCCCCTTTAGAAACCGTCCCCATCTAGGGGACATACCTTGTCCTTCAAATGAATATTATAATCCATGTGCTTAGTATCTAGATAGCACAAAATCTTATGGTTAATAACCTTGAGAATTGTCTATAAGTTTAACACTAAACACACATGAACATTTACTTAGCTTTTCACTCAACACAACTCTCTCTCCCTCTCTACCTAGCTCACGGCCGAACACCCCTCTCAACATACATCCATTTCGGTTTTTGATCTTCACATTCCAATCATCTACAAGTGTTAAGGGTCGCATATAAGGAACCTTGGAGCAAACGGAAGGCGAAGGACCTCTCTACTTTGCTTTTATCCACTCGATTTGCGTTTAGATTCTTCCCTAGCCTCGAGCTAGTGGTATGTTACTTAAATCACCTACTCGAACTATTTTGAAGTGGTTAAAATGATTTGTAACGGTTAAAACTCGTAAACATACAAGTTGAAGCTTAAAAGTCTACTAAAAACACTAAAAGTGATGGTTAAAAGCTCATATGTTGTGTAAATCATGTAGTAATTGATTTGTGTGATTATTTGGACCCGATCTATGTTGTGGTAGCTCGGATCGTCATTTAACCCGAGTTGGTCATGATCACGGATCATGACATAAGGTTGTTTTGGAAGTAACAAGGGTTAAAGGATGAAACTCTACCACACACGAATCATAAACTTGTGTAAAAGCGATTTTGTTTGTGAAATGGTGATCAAAACTAGTAGATCTACGGATCTACAAGCGGTAGTTTCAAAGGACCAAGTGTCCAAGAAGTCATATTTTCTAAAGCCGAGTCTTACATGAAAAAGAATGATTTTAGCAAACACACGAGTATGTAAACACTTGTGTAACACAAAGTTTTGACAAAATAACTATTTTTGTAAATATTGACCGAAAGTTGTAAAGATGTAACTTCTTTAAAAGCGAGACTTTCAAGAAACAAAGTTGATCTATACAAAGATCCACTAAAAATAATGGAAGGATACTACCAATTTTGGAAAAACCACGAGTTCATGTATTTCTGCGATTATATCTATTTTAACTAGTTGCATATTGTTTATTGTTGAATGAGGAGATTGTTGACGATTTAAAAGAAAATAAACACATGTTTTGAAAACATGGGAAACCTCCATTTTTAGGGGAAACTCTGTCGAAATTTTTATAAATTTTGACACTTAGAAAAATATAAGTTTTTGAGAAACTTATTCCCTAAAAATGTGTTTAAAAGTATTACCAAGGTTTCCCTAATTTTTGGTGGTAAGAAATGAGGACTTCTTCAAAAATAAAAATGGATATTAAGTATGTATATATTTTTGAGAAAATATATATATTATTTTATCACCAACTTATGTGCTAAGTGTATATAGTATGTGTTATACGTACTAGTGTATTAAGACTTAAAAATACACTAAATACTCGTGAGGAGTATAAACATAAAAATACACATACAAAATACAAGATACATAATTCGGGTGCGAAGTGCAAAACACAAAAGACTTATATTTATTTTAGAGGAAATAATATAAGTAAGATACGTAGTTAAAAATATGAAATATTTTTAACACAACAATACAAATACAAAAGAGAGTGACTGTACTTGTGCGACGCAAGTCTAGTGACTAACGTTAAGAAAACGCGTATAGGTTACGACGTTAATTAAGCAAATCCGGTGAAGTTTACGACGCACAGGAACGCAAAGTTGTGAGTTCATGCTCCCCCTTTTCTCTTAACTGTTTTCAGTTTTATAACTTCGGGGGTGAAATACATGTTACAAATATTACAATGTTTACAAATGGTATGATGGATACAAGAATGATACGAGAAATCGTGTCACAAATAGGGTACCATAAGCACCATTAATCGTGTACATACTTAGACCGCAGAACAAAAGGTTAGATCTAATGGGTTCCGGGCAGCCCCACTCTTGGCCACTCTTTTACCAAGCAGTGTTTTTGTGTCTCAGTCGTAAATCGACTACAGAAAAATGCCTATGGTTTGGTGACTTCCTATGTCGTGTCACATGTTAATGGCTTTGCAACCCATTAACACTTGATACATACAGAAATATTTGACTTATACATGAGTACGTGGTGTACACAAAAGACTTGATTTATACAAAATACAAATTATGTTTTCATACAAAGTATACAAACGTGAAATACAAAAATTGCATGAATTCACACCAACTTTATGTTGACGTTTTTCCAAAACTCACATGTATTTCAGGTAACTAGGATGGATGTGCGCGTGGTCTTACTCATGCTCGTGGATGTCGCTTTGTTTATCTTTAAATAAAGTTGTGACTTTTAAGACAATATGTTATCTCGTGTTGTAAACACTTGACATATGTTTTCAGTAATGTAATATTTGAAGGTATTTTTGAGCATGTAGTATGTTTACTCTTCGTATGCAATGAGAACCTTTCATGATCACACCTCGTGCTTCCGCCGCAGAAAGGGGTGTGACAGATTGGTATCAGAGCTGCGATTGTAGTGAACCAGGATTCCTTCTCGAGTCTAGTCTACAATCTCTAGGATCCTTTCACGAAAACAATTTTCAAAGAGTTTTCATTGCATAAAACGTCCCGCGACATCCACTGCCTGAAATTGTCTACATGAGTCTAGAAAGGACACTACGAGACTTAGAGTGCACTTGAGTAGCACTTGTCGTTGACTAGAAAGTACTTGCAATTATGTGTGATAATTAGCATGTACTAGAAGTAGAATGTCACAAGTATACGTGACTTTATCTGAAAGCGATGGCCCATCTGAAGGAAGAAATACGAGGATGAAACAAACTGTACGGACTGTGCAAGGAGTTACGTAATTATGGATGTATACATAATTATGGAATTCAGTGCACAGAAACCACAGCAAGTCTTGTCACGTATAGATTCCCTCAGAGCAAGCCTACTAAGTACTCTGCTAGAGTAATAATTGTTTGATGTCACTTATGTGGTATATATACCTGCGAATATATATGATACTACTGTCTAGTGTGACGATATCAAACAAAAGCCTAACCCTGTTGTGTTATGTTCTGTCAGAACATGGCACCCAGGAAAGCTGTGAATGCTCGCAATGACGATCAACCTCCTCCTCCCCCACTGCCAAGAACTGCTGATGAGCTGAACGCTCTACTAGAGGAAAGGATCTCCGCTGCTATCGCCCAATACGAGGCAAACCGAACTCAAGACAGTGGAGGACCAAGCAACGCTAGGCGTAATGGGAATGGAGATTCGTCTGGAGGAAACGCAGCTCAAGGTAACCTTAAAACAATTTACTAAGCATGAAGGAATTTATGAACGGTCCTTGTTTCATTATTTCTTCGATTGCTCATAAGTGAATTGGTTGGGTTAATTCCAGGCTGCACTTTCAAGCAGTTCCTCGACTGCAAGCCGATGAACTATGATGGCACAGGAGGTGCAGTAGCATATGTGCACTGGACGGAGAAGACTGAAGCTACCTTCCGCATGAGCAAGTGTACCGCGGATCAACAAGTCACCTTTGCTACTGGGTTGTTTGTCGATGAAGCTCTGACTTGGTGGAACCTGCAAGTCCAAACCTTGGGCGATGATGCCGCATATGGCCTAACTTGGGATGAACTGAAGGAAAGAATGAGAGAGAAGTACTGCTCTCATGCTGAACTCCAAAGGCTGGAGACGGAGTTCTGGCACTTGACCATGGAAGGTGCTGACATTAATGGTTATACTTGAAGGTTCCACGATCTGTCCAGAGTGCTTCCCTACATGGTAACTCCCGAATTCAAGCGTGTTGAACGCTACATTTGGGGACTGGCCTCAGAGTTTCGTGGCATGGTGACATCGGCCAAACCACAAACAATCACCGAGGCTGTAACTCTGGCTGTCAGTCTTACTGAAGATTGTGTTCGAATGAAGAAGCTATCACTGAACCCAACAGAAAATGCCGAGACGCATGCTGAGTCGTCTGGCGACAAGAAAAGGAAATATGCAAACTTGAATCAAGCAACTCGTAACAACAAAGGTTCCAACAAGAAGCGTGACCCTAACCCGCCTCAAGGGACGAAATCTCTTGCAGCTATGAACGACGCTCCAGCAAGGGGATACCGGGGCACCTTGCCCAAATGCCATCGGTGTAAACACCATCACGAGGGATCTTGTCGCATCCCAAAGTGTGACAAGTGTGGAAAGTTGGGTCACCGCACTGAAGACTGCTGGAGTAAGAGGAACGGGAATGGAAATCGTAATGGGGCTGATGATAGGAACAATGGTGGAAATGGAAACGGTGCTGGCAACGAGAATGGGCGAAACCAAGGATGCTTCAGATGTGGAAGCAAAGATCATTTCATGAAGGACTGCCCAGAGAGAAACAATGCTCAGGCCCGAGCGTTTGTGATTGGAGCAAGGGATGCACGCGAGGACCCTAATGTGGTCAACGGTACGTTCCTCATTAACAATCACTTTGCATCCATATTATTCGACACTGGCGCCGATTATAGCTTCATGTCTGTGGAATTTAAACGCATACTTGGAATAGAATCTAGTAGATTAGAAATTCCTTATTCCATAGAACTAGCCAATGGTAAACTTGTTGAATCGAGCGAAGTTGTTAGAGGCTGCACGCTAGAACTTGGTGAACGAAGATTTAGCATCGACCTCCTACCTATTCAATTGGGTAGCTTCGATGTAGTAGTCGGGATGGACTGGTTGTCCAAGAACAAAGCTGAAGTTATATGTCATGAGAAAATCATTCGCATCCCTTTAGCGAATGGTGAAACTCTCATCGTGCATGGAGAAAGACGAAACACGCCTCTACGAATCATCAGTTGTATGAAGGCACAGAAGTGCTTAAGGAAAGGATGTGTTGCTTTCCTAGCACACGTTGTAGATAAGAAGGCTGTGGAGCCAAAACTCGAAGACATTCCTGTGGTGAAGGAATTTCCTGATGTGTTCCCTGAAGATCTGCCAGGACTACCTCCGCAACGACAAGTCGAATTCCACATAGACTTGGTTCCAGGAGCCGCTCCTGTAGCCAAGGCACCCTATCGACTTGCGCCATCCGAAATGCAAGAATTATCTACACAACTTCAGGAGTTGTTGGATAAAGGATTCATAAGGCCAAGCTTCTCACCCTGGGGAGCTCCAGTATTATTCGTGAAGAAGAAGGATGGATCACTGCAGATGTGTATCGATTACAGGGAACTGAACAAGCTCACGATCAAGAATCGGTATCCGCTACCGAGGATTGATGACTTGTTTGATCAACTGCAAGGATCAAGCTACTATTCCAAGATCGACCTTCGATCTGGATACCATCAGCTGAGAATCCAAGATGAAAGTGTGCCAAAGACTGCATTCAGAACGTGCTATGGGCACTACGAATTTCTTGTGATGCCATTTGGATTGACGAACGCGCCAGCGGTCTTTATGGACCTGATGAACCGCGTATGCAAACCATATCTCGATAAATTCGTGATTGTATTTATCGATGATATCCTGATTTACTCGCGAACGAAAGAAGAGCATGAGCAACATCTCAGAACTATTCTGGAACTACTGAAGAAAGAGAAACTTTATGCAAAGTTCTCGAAATGCGAATTCTGGATTCGCGAAGTACAATTTCTTGGTCACGTGGTGAATGAGAAGGGCATTCATGTAGACCCATCCAAGATTGAAGCAATAAAGAATTGGGAAGCTCCCAAGACCCCAACTGAAGTTCGCCAATTTTTGGGCTTAGCGGGCTATTACCGACGATTCATTGAGAATTTCTCAAAAATAGCTCAACCGCTAACGACCCTTACGCAGAAGGACAGGAAATACGACTGGGGTCACAAACAAGAAGAAGCCTTTCAGCTACTTAAGAACAAGCTCTGCGATGCACCGATACTATCGTTACCCGAAGGCACTGAGGACTTCGTGGTATACTGCGACGCCTCACGACAAGGCTTGGGTTGCGTGCTCATGCAACGCCAAAAAGTCATCGCTTATGCTTCAAGACAACTGAAGGTTCATGAGAGAAATTATACCACTCACGACCTGGAGCTGGGTGCAGTGGTATTCGCCTTGAAGATTTGGCGACATTACTTATATGGTACTCGATGTACAATCTTCACAGATCACAAAAGCTTACAACACATATTTGATCAGAAGGAATTGAATATGCGCCAGCGACGTTGGGTTGAGCTGCTAAATGACTATGACTGTGAGATTAAGTACCATCCTGGAAAGGCGAACGTTGTAGCGGACGCGTTGAGCCGAAAAGAAAGGGTTAAGACCCTAAGGGTTCGAGCATTGGAAATGACGATTCGAACGAACCTCACTGCACGCATTTGAGATGCACAACAAGAAGCTCTTAAAGGAGAGAACCATAAAGCTGAATACCTACGGGGCATGCTTAAATACATGGCGCCAAATGAAGAGGGAGCCTTATACTTTAAAAAGCGCATTTGGGTTCCGCTCTATGGTGGCCTACGAGAAGTCATCCTTGATGAAGCGCACAAGTCAAGATACTCGATCCACCCAGGGTCGGACAAGATGTATCAAGACTTGAAGGAATATTATTGGTGGCCGAGACTCAAAAGCGAAGTTGCTGTCTATGTTGGAAAATGCCTAACCTGTGCTAAGGTTAAGGCAGAATATCAGAAACCGTCCGGCCTACTACAACAACCAGAGATTCCCGTGTGGAAGTGGGAACAAATCTCGATGGACTTCATAACGAAATTACCCAGGACCCCGAGAGGGCACGATATGATATGGGTAATAGTTGATCGATTGACGAAGTCTGCGCATTTCCTACCAATCCGAGAGAAGGATAGCACTGGAAAGCTTGCAGAGATATACTTAAGAGAAACTGTGGCACGTCATGGAGTGCCAATCTCAATCATTTCAGACAGAGATGGGCGCTTTGTCTCAAGAATCTGGCAATCATTTCAGGAAGCCTTCGGATCTCAGTTAGATCTGAGCACGGCATTCCATCCGCAAACAGACGGCCAGAGCGAACGGACTATACAAATGTTAGAAGACATGCTTCGCGCATGTGTCATGGATCTAGGCGGCAGCTGGGATACTCATCTACCTTTAGTTGAGTTTTCCTACAATAACAGTTATCATACGAGCATAAAAGTCGCGCCGTTCGAAGCTCTGTATGGCCGCAAATGCCGATCGCCCTTATGTTGGGCAGATGCCGAAGATAAACGTATGGTTGGTCCTGAACTTGTACAAGAGACAACCGACAAGATTGCGCAGATCCGAGAGCGCATTAAGGTGGCTCGAGAGCGACAAAAGAGCTACGCTGATCCGAATAGAAAATCGGTAGAATTCAAGGTGGGAGACAAAGTGTTGTTAAAAGTCTCACCATGGAAGGGCGTAGTCAGATTTGGAAAGCGTGGAAAGCTGAATCCACGATATATCGGACCATTCAGAATATTGAAGAGAATTGGTACCGTGGCATACAAGTTGGAGTTACCGGAAGAACTTAATGGAGTACATGATACGTTTCATGTATCCAACCTGAAGAAGAGTCCAACACAAGAAAGCGTGATCATCCCGATGGATGAAGTGCATATTGATGAAGCCCTCCGATTTACAGAACAACCCGTTGAGGTTACCGACTGGAAAGTCAACAAGACCAGGAGGAGCAGTGTAAAACTTGTCAAAGTACGTTGGAGCTCTAAGCACGGACCCGAGTACACATGGGAACGTGAAGACCAGTTCAAGAAAAAGTATCCCCACCTATTCAAGAAGACTCCAGCGAGAGTGAGTTCAGTTTGAATTTCGGGACGAAATTCTTTTAACGGGGGGGAGACTGTGACAACTGGCCCAAACCGGTAATTTCCGTACACATTAATTATTGCTTAATGACTGCAATTATGTGCTTAATTGTCAGCAATATCTGACTTCATACTAAATAAGTGAATTCATGCACGTTGTATACTACAAAATATTGCTTTATGCATAAACGAGAGCGTTGCGTCAAAAGTACTAGTAAACTCACCGGTAAGACACACTGTGTCAACAGAACTGCAGAAAGCAGTCAGACAATAAAATTGGAGCCTAGGTGTAGGTCCGACAACAAGAATGCATTAAAACCCAAGAGTACATACAAGGGTTTAATATATATGCAATGCGAAAGCAAAATTAAGCACTAAAAAGCACCCGAAACGCACTTTAAGTGCAGAATTTATATAATTCAGCAATAATTCAGCATTTAGACACATGAATATTTTGCAGAAAAGTCGTTTTATTATCCAGAATATTTCCCTAAGTGGTGGGAATCGATAGTGTTATAAAAAGATACTTATTAAACACTAAAAGGTGCAATTTAGCACTTTAACGAATCGGTATGCAACCGAACAACCGGACTATACCCGGAACATGAAAATATTGTCATTTACATAGTTGTTCTTTTTCTGAGCCAGTTAGGGTCCCTGAATACCCTAACGCCCGTCATAACATACAACACACTACTAACCGGGTTAATCCCTAAACTTAACTAGATTAACCTAACTAATATCCAACTAACTAGTTGGAATCGAACTAGACCCCCCCCCCCCCTTTAGAAACCGTCCCCATCTAGGGGACATACCTTGTCCTTCAAATGAATATTATAATCCATGTGCTTAGTATCTAGATAGCACAAAATCTTATGGTTAATAACCTTGAGAATTGTCTATAAGTTTAACACTAAACACACATGAACATTTACTTAGCTTTTCACTCAACACAACTCTCTCTCCCTCTCTACCTAGCTCACGGCCGAACACCCCTCTCAACATACATCCATTTCGGTTTTTGATCTTCACATTCCAATCATCTACAAGTGTTAAGGGTCGCATATAAGGAACCTTGGAGCAAACGGAAGGCGAAGGACCTCTCTACTTTGCTTTTATCCACTCGATTTGCGTTTAGATTCTTCCCTAGCCTCGAGCTAGTGGTATGTTACTTAAATCACCTACTCGAACTATTTTGAAGTGGTTAAAATGATTTGTAACGGTTAAAACTCGTAAACATACAAGTTGAAGCTTAAAAGTCTACTAAAAACACTAAAAGTGATGGTTAAAAGCTCATATGTTGTGTAAATCATGTAGTAATTGATTTGTGTGATTATTTGGACCCGATCTATGTTGTGGTAGCTCGGATCGTCATTTAACCCGAGTTGGTCATGATCACGGATCATGACATAAGGTTGTTTTGGAAGTAACAAGGGTTAAAGGATGAAACTCTACCACACACGAATCATGAACTTGTGTAAAAGTGATTTTGTTTGTGAAATGGTGATCAAAACTAGTAGATCTACGGATCTACAACCGGTACTTTCAAAGGACCAAGTGTCCAAGAAGTCATATTTTCTAAAGCCGAGTCTTACATGAAAAAGAATGATTTTAGCAAACACACGAGTATGTAAACACTTGTGTAACACAAAGTTTCGACAAAATAACTATTTTTGTAAATATTGACCGAAAGTTGTAAAGATGTAACTTCTTTAAAAGCGAGACTTTCAAGAAACAAAGTTGATCTATACAAAGATCCACTAAAAATAATGGAAGGATACTACCTATTTTGGAAAAACCACGAGTTCATGTATTTCTGCGATTATATCTATTTTAACTAGTTGCATATTGTTTATTGTTGAATGAGGAGATTGTTGACGATTTAAAAGAAAATAAACACATGTTTTGAAAACATGGGAAACCTCCATTTTTAGGGGAAACTCTGTCGAAATTTTTATAAATTTTGACACTTAGAAAAATATAAGTTTTTGAGAAACTTATTCCCTAAAAATGTGTTTAAAAGTATTACCAAGGTTTCCCTAATTTTTGGTGGTAAGAAATGAGGACTTCTTCAAAAATAAAAATGGATATTAAGTATGTATATATTTTTGAGAAAATATATATATTATTTTATCACCAACTTATGTGCTAAGTGTATATAGTATGTGTTATACGTACTAGTGTATTAAGACTTAAAAATACACTAAATACTCGTGAGGAGTATAAACATAAAAATACACATACAAAATACAAGATACATAATTCGGGTGCGAAGTGCAAAACACAAAAGACTTATATTTATTTTAGAGGAAATAATATAAGTAAGATACGTAGTTAAAAATATGAAATATTTTTAACACAACAATACAAATACAAAAGAGAGTGACTGTACTTGTGCGACGCAAGTCTAGTGACTAACGTTAAGAAAACGCGTATAGGTTACGACGTTAATTAAGCAAATCCGGTGAAGTTTACGACGCACAGGAACGCAAAGTTGTGATTTCATGCTCCCCCTTTTCTCTTAACTGTTTTCAGTTTTATAACTTCGGGGGTGAAATACATGTTACAAATATTACAATGTTTACAAATGGTATGATGGATACAAGAATGATACGAGAAATCGTGTCACGAATAGGGTACCATAAGCACCATTAATCGTGTACATACTTAGACCGCAGAACAAAAGGTTAGATCTAATGGGTTCCAGGCAGCCCCACTCTTGGCCACTCTTTTACCAAGCAGTGTTTTTGTGTCTCAGTCGTAAATCGACTACAGAAAAATGCCTATGGTTTGGTGACTTCCTACGTCGTGTAACATGTTAATGGCTTTGCAACCCATTAACACTTGATACATACAGAAATATTTGACTTATACATGAGTACGTGGTGTACACAAAAGACTTGATTTATACAAAATACAAATTATGTTTTCATACAAAGTATACAAACGTGAAATACAAAAATTGCATGAATTCACACCAACTTTATGTTGACGTTTTTCCAAAACTCACATGTATTTCAGGTAACTAGGATGGATGTGCGCGTGGTCTTACTCATGCTCGTGGATGTCGCTTTGTTTATCTTTAAATAAAGTTGTGACTTTTAAGACAATATGTTATCTCGTGTTGTAAACACTTGACATATGTTTTCAGTAATGTAATATTTGAAGGTATTTTTGAGCATGTAGTATGTTTACTCTTCGTATGCAATGAGAACCTTTCATGATCACACCTCGTGCTTCCGCCGCAGAAAGGGGTGTGACAGCAAACCGGTCCAACAGACCCCAAACCATAGAAGAAACTGTAGAACTAGCAAACACCTTGACAGATGAATTAGTCCATACACGAGAAGAGGATCAAAGGAGGAACCTAACCCAGAAGCTTACCCAAGAATTCCGTTCTGGAAATTCTAACCGTGAGAGAAATGTAGGTTCTACCTCTGCACCCTACTGTAAGTATTGTAAAAGGAAGCATTCCGGAAGATGCTCCATATACTGTAATTTCTACAAAATGCCGGGACACAAGGAGGAAGATTGAAGGAAAAAGATTAGCAACAAGATAGGCTACAACTGTGGAGAACAAGGTCATATCAAGCCTAACTGTCCAAAGTTAGCTCCAGCCACGAATACCAAGAATACTAAAAATGCTAGAGCATTTGTTCTGACTGCAGAAGAAGCAAAGATAATCCCGGATGTGATCACCGGTACGTTTTTAGTTAATGATGTTTTTGCTAAAGTATTATTTGAATCTGGTGCGAACCAAAGTTTTATTAATACTTCATTTTGCAAACTTCTTAATCAATCATTAACTAAACTCCCTCAAGAATGTCTAGTAGAGACAGCAAATGGGGAAACAATTAAGATTTCTGAAATCTTGCAGGGAGCAGGAATAGAAATTCTAAATCAGAAATTTATTACAAACCTTTACCCCATGAATCTGGCAGGATTTGATGTTGTGTTAGGAATGGATTGGTTAATAGCCAATAAAGCCAGTATTTTATGTGATCAAAAGTCAATTCAAGTAAATTCACCAAGGGGTGAAAAGATCACAATTAAAGGAAATAAAATCTCTAGATCCACAAAGTTCATCTCTGTGATGAAAACAGCAAGTTATATAAGAAAAAGGGTCATTAGTGTATTTGATTTCTATAATCACTAACACTAAAGGAAAAGAATTAAAGGATATTCCAGTAGTATCCCAGTTTTCAGATGTATTTCCAGAAGAGCTACCAGGGCAACCTCCAGATAGAGAAGTTGAATCCAGAATCCATTTGATACCAGGAAACGCACCAATTGCCAAAGCACCTTACCGTTTGGCACCCACGGAAATGCAGAAACTGAAGAAACAATTAGACAAATTATTGGAAAAGGGATTCATACAGCCAAGCTCATCACCATGGGGAGCACCGATTTTATTCGTTAAAAAGAAGGACGGATTAATGCGTATGTGCATTGACTACCGTGAATTGAACAAAGTCACGATTAAGAATCGGTATCCATTGCCAAGAATAGATGATTTGTTTGACCAGTTGCAAGGAGCATGATTTTTCTCTAAAATCGATTTAAGGTCAGGATATCATCAATTAAAGGTACAGGAAGAGGACATTCCTAAGACCGCTTTCAGAACAAGGTATGGCCATTATGAATTTACTGTCATGCCATTTGGTTTAACCAATGCCCCAGCTGCATTTATGGACATGATGAACCGAATGTGTAAGCCATATTTGGATAAATTCATAATTGTCTTTATAGATGATGTTAGGAAACTTTATTTGTAAGTATTGAAGAAAATCACAATCAACTGGATCTATGAAGAGATCACAGTCCTGAAGATCACGAACTAGAAAAAGAAGATTAGATGGGACAACTGGAACGCATAGCATCTACTTCAAAGAAACACAAGTTGATCAAGAGCAGAATTGGATTATCAGAAAAGGTCACTTCTGATGGATCTGATGATATTTCTGATGAAATATCACCAGTTTCTGACGATTCTGATCATCATGATTTTTCTGATGATTTGTTCATCAGAATTTCTGATGAAGTGGTTTATCAGAATTCTGATGAAATACCCCACTTGTCTGAAATTGGCTCTGTCCTGCCACACTTACCGAAGCAAGTTGACATTAATTGATATCATGATGAAAAAGGCAACTTGAACGTTGGAATCAATGAATATGTCAATTGGGCACTTTTTGCAGGAATTATTGCATGAATAAACTATTGTTTATTCATGTACCCAGCCTTCTATAAATAGAAGGCTCAACCAGAAGAAGCAAAGTGAGTTTGAAGCCTAGCATTCACACATACATCAAAACTCCATTGCCCTCTCATCCACAGAATTCAAGATTCGTTTGTAATAGATAATAATCTTACAATCACCTTGTAAACCATTTTGTTTTCAAAGTGACATAAACTTGATAATTCTGTAGGTCTTGTTTCTTGAAAGTCTGATTTCCATTTCCGCACATCTTTTTCACATCTACTGAAATCACTTGCCATATTACCTGAAAAGAAGTTGTTTTAAAGGACGAACTGGGTCCAACAATTGGTATCAGAGCAGATTGAATAAATTATTTTCAAACGATCAATCGCTCATCTTCTTTTCTCTATATGGCCAGCTTTCAATCCTGGAATAATGCTTTTGACATTGGTTCTATGTCCAAACCTCCGACTCTGGTCAGAGAGGAATACCCCCAATGGAAAATCAGGATGGTCAATTTCCTTAATGGTCATGACCGAGCTCTGTTTCAATCCATTGAAAGGGGTCCACATATACCAATGACAGACATACCTGCTATTCCAGCAACTGACCAATCACCTGCTATCCCTGCCTCCCGCGCTCCCAAAAGTGAAATTAACTGGAGTGCGGAAGACAAGGAACGGGTGACTGGGGATGAAAGGGCAAAGTCACTTTTAATAATGGCCATCCCCAATGACATATTTTCACAAGTTGATGCATGTGCATCAGCTAAGGAAATATGGGATCAGTTGGAAAATCTTTGTGAAGGAGGAGAGAGGATGAGAAGAAACAAGAGAACAAACAATGTCTCATCTTATGAAAGGTTTAAAATTTTTCCAAATGAAAGGTTAAATGATACTTATCAAAGATTTACAAAACTTTTAAACGAGCTAAAGAAATTTGGTATAACAAAGTCAAATGATGAAAGAAACATAAAATTTCTTGATGCCCTTCCTAGAGAATGGAGAAGTCTAACCATGACTTTATCATCAACCTTAGAACTAGGAAACATGAGTCTTCATGACTTATACAGCATCTTGATCCCCAGAGAGGAAGAAATATTTGAAGAAAACATTCAAAGAGGGGGATCTTTAGCTCTTATCTCAAACTCACAAAGATCAACAACAACCAATGATCCACAACCATCAAACAGCCAAAATCTTGAAACTTCTGATGCATCATCAGACTTTTCAGCTTTTGCTGAAGCAATAGCACTGCTCACCAAAACATTTGAGCAGAGGTTGAGGGGAGGTAGCTAGAGATACCAGAGGAGTGACAGAGGAAGGATGGATGGTAGATCTAAAGAAGAGGTTAGATCTAAGGATAAAGGGAAGGCTGAAGTTGTGTGTTATAAGTGCAAGCAGAGAGGTCATTATGCATCAGAATGCAAGACCAAAAAGCTGAAGGATGTTGTCTATTATGAGAAGAAGCTTGAAGAAGCAAAGAAGCAGCAACAAGTAAGCTTAATTGCTGGAACAGATACATGGTTATCTGATGATTCTTCTGATGATGAAGAAGAAGAGTTGGCAAATTTCTGCCTCATGGCACTCTCTGAAGGACTACCAGAAACTTCAGAACAAAAGGTAAATTTAGACAATCTTGATCTTGAACACAAACTAAACAAGCTCATGTCAGATTTTCTAAATCTGCAAGAAAAACATCAATCAGATATAAGAAAATATGATGAGTTGCAAAGGACTTTGAATAAAATCATTCTTGAAAACCAACTTCTTATAGAGGATAGTTTAGATCAAAGAGCTAAAATTGAGTTTTATGAAAATGAAAGAAAAGATCTTTACAAGAAAATCAATGATAAAGAAATCAATGTAAGAGGTTTTCAACAGGCCAAAGAATTCATAAATTTTATTGAGTCCACACCAAAGAACAAAGGAGAAGGTTTAGGTTATATAAGTTCTACAAGATCAAATAGAAATAAACCTGCTATCTTTGTAAAAGCAACTCATCAAAATTCTGATAAATTTACATCAGAATCTGAATCTGAATCTTGCAAAACAACATGTTCTGAATATTCTTTTGAAAAACCAAACTTCAAAACAAACAATAGTGAATGCAGTCAAGAATCTGCAAAGACTCCAGAAGCAGTTCACTCATCCTTTCAAAATCATCCACTCATTCCATCACAAGAGGAAATATCAGAAAATTCTGATAACTCTTGTATGTGTGTTGACATACTGAAGCTTGTTCAACACCATCTTCAAAAGAAAACTGTAAAATCTATTAATGGCTTAGCATATAACAGAGTTTCTGATGTAAAAACAAGAAGAAGGAAAAATAAAGTGATTAATATTCCATCAGAAATAGTACCCAAGCATGCCTGGGTACCAAAAACCCTCTAATCATTTAATTTCAGGACCATCATGTGCAGCAGATCTGGTACTGCGACTCAGGAAGCTCCAAGCACATGACTGGGGACAGGAGCTTACTCAGCTACTTTGTTTCAAGGCTGGGTAGATTGGTAAACTTTGGAAATGGAGTGAAAGGAAGGATCATGGGATATGGATGTATAAGGTATTAATGTGTGACCATAGAAAGAGTAGCCTATGCAGTAGGCTTATCAAATAATCTGCTTTGTTATGGTCAGAATTACTCAGATAATTTTAAACATCAGAAAATCTGATACAACATCAGAACACCTGATAAATCATCAGATTTCTGGTGAATCATCAGAAATATGCTGGGTATTCAAAATCGTCAAAGGTCATTAAAACATATTGCTGCAATTTGATCATCATCATTCATATCTCTTGACAATATATTCATAAAGTGTACATTGGAAGTTTTTTTTTAATATTTTTTTTGTGCTGATAACGTCATCCAACAGAAAATTTCTGGGAATTCGTTAATATGGAACTTTCTCTCTCCTTCATTTATTACACCCCATGATGTAGTAAGAAGGTTGAAGTGACATATTGGTAGGCTATCAGATTACATCACCAGAAATTAGCCGCCTATATCATTAAATACATGAGAAGTGGAGTAGAAACATATATCTGGTATTTTTTTTTTTGTTTTGTCCTCTGGTAATCATTAAAAATAACAGAGATTGCGGTGAAGAAAATCTGCAAGTTGGTAGCTTCCATTTATGGCAAAGATTAAATTTACTATAAATAATCACCACTTTGGTATAAAATCTGTCTTCTTCACTCCTCTTCTTCACCTCACATTCACACACACTCTCACAAAATGAACACTATCAAAGATGAATGCTTCCCACTTGTTCTTTATCCATATCATAACCTCAGACTGAGGACCAACCTGGAAGGTCCTCAGTGGGAAGGATGTCAAGTCATACTCAAAATGCTCATAAGCAGCAACTTGAACTATGCTCTTACCGCTCACATAAGTGTTCATCCAGAGATTCTTCAAATCTTCTGGAAAAATGCAACACTTGCTGAGTATCAAAATAGGGAACAGATGGCAATCAAGAATGTGGTGCTAAATCAACAAATTCTGGTAAATGAAGCCACCATCAGGACAACTCTTCAACTCGATGATGATAATGACGTCCTGATGTTCACAAGGGCTCAGAAGGATGATGTCTTGAGTCAAATGGGTTATCACACACAAATCCAACAACGGGCAATCAACAAACATGGCTTCATCAAGCCATGGCAATATCTGGTAACACAGATGGGAGCATGTTTTTCAAAGAAAGTCATCAATCATCACGAAGTATCTCTTAGATTGATGGAGCCTATTTTGGCACTTGTACTCAAAGTACCTTACAATTTCTCTCATTATCTAATGAGTGATTTTGCAAGTAACATGTGGGTTAGCAAGCCATTCTTAATGTATCCTCGTTTTCTGACAAAGATAATAACGAGCAGCTAGACTTTGCAGGCATTCCTGCAAGTTATCCAAGAGCTGATATGAGACTTCAAGAAAATATGGGTCTCAGCATGCTTGTACCCACCAACCACAACTTTGGGTTAATAACTGATCTGTTGTTGCTCCTAGAAATGGAACATGGCGAAGGCATAGATATTGATTAGACTTTGTTTGATCTGCTTGTACATTTTTATTTTGTTAATATTGTGTGCTTACTTGATCATCTGTTTATGGTTTATATTTGTTTGGGAAATGGGTAAATATGATATGATCATCAGAAGTTAACATTCTGACTCAAAACTCAAATTTTCTGATGACAGAAGACAAAATCTGGTAAATCAAAATTGGATCTTAAATTTTTCTGATAAAACTTTAAGATAATAAAATGTTCTTAGAAAATATCAGAAAAGGCAAAAAGACATGGATGCTACCAGAAAAAGAAATGTGAGTCTTCTAATCTTATCTTATTCCCTCTCATCTTAAAATAAAAAAAAATAAAAAAAAATTAAGAGGATCACAAGTTTAGGGGGAAAACACAGAAATTCTGTTGAAAAGACTGTTTACTTCTGTTGACCACGTCAAAAAGGTCAACAGAAGTCTGAAGAAAAGGGAATACACATATTCAACAGAATTTAGGATCAATTTCTGAAAGGGAATATTTGACTTACAAAGAAAAGAGGATACATACGAAGGAAGATGATTGGACCTCCTAGCTAAAGGGGTCCACAAAGAAGAAAAGGTGTCACAGAACCGATAGTTTTCTCCAATCAAAGTGAAGATCAACACGTTCTTGAAGAAATAATTGAAGAAACTACAAATTGAAGGGATAAATTGAAAAGGCATAACCACGTTTACATGGTAAATAGTCTCATTAATATCTTGATACCCATGATCCAACGGTTACATTCTGAGCCAATAAATCATATCACACGATCTAACGGTTATAAAGACATTTAATGAGTTCATAAACCACGAGTACATGCCACGTTCAAAAAATTCCCTCAACCCCATACACCCACAACATACTGCTGAAATACTTCTATATAACATACACCTTGGCAGAAATTCAAAAATCACTCATCTTCTTCACAAAAACTTCAACCCTAAAAATCCCCTGTTTTTCACTCACAATTCGAAAATCCCTAAATTTCAAACCCTAACTCTCAGAGACCAACAATGGTAGAAGTTAACCTCAATATTCCAATCGTTCAACATGAAGTATCTTTTGTCGAGGAAGCAGAATTTCTACCAATGAAGGAAAACAATCTGCTGATGAATACAGAGCATTCAGAATATGATAAAAGATGTCAACTTCTGGTAGAATATCTCACAAAATGTCCAATCTCAGGAGCACTAACAAACGGAAGAGAAATACCAGAAAGGCTGCTACAGCAATTTGTTCACACCTTTAATGAAGTTGAAGAAAATCAGGTGTCTGCTCATGTATGGGGAAGTGTTTATGTAACATTAACCCCCGCAAGAGTAAGAGAATGGCTTGGACTGCCCATTCTTGGCAGTTACATTGAAGCCCCAAGCAGAGAAGATTTATTAAACTTTGTCATTGGGCTTGGATACAAGAAAAGAGATGTCAACAAAATTGGATCAATAAGAAGAAGTGAATTACCAGCCATCTGGCAAGTGATGATGGAAGTGTTAAACAAATGTCTCACCTCAAAGATAGGAGGAACTGATCAAATCAACCAAGCTATTCTGACAATCATGTTTGGACTCATAAATGGGTTCAAGATTGATTATGGGTCAGAAATTTTTAACCTTCTCAAAAGATCAATCATCACCAGAAATGGAAGAATAACCTCTCATATGCCATATCCAAGGTTAATCTCAATTTTCATTTCTAAAGCATTCATTGAAAGAAATATGGAAATTCCAATCTTAGAAGATGTCTGGAGATCAAGAACCATGAAGGCCTGGAGTTTCAATCATGGATGGGAATCAGACAAAGATGTCCCTATGTTACCAGAAAGCATGTTATGCTTCATTGCACCAGACTCACAATACAGAATACAACATGAAAAACTTCTGACAAAATCAACTTCTCCAACAGAAGAACCCAGCAGAGAAGTTGTGAACTGTTCTTCATCAACAGAAAAAGGAGATGATGAGAAGTCCTCGCCATCAGAAAAGTAGGGTGCAGAAGAAAGAAGAATTCTGGAAACAGCTAACTTGGAGATAGCCAACTCACCAGAAAACAAAGAAAAACATGCTGAAAGTCAACAGATTCATGAAGCATGAATTCATCATGAATTTGAAATCCATCAAAAACATGATGCAGAATCACATATTGCTGGAGAAACTCATATTGCTGAAATTGAAGCCACTGAAGTCATACATTATGATGAATCTCAAATTGCTGGTACATCTCTTTTAAACACTGTTTTGGTTGAGTCTCACAGAAAAGAAACAAAATCAGAGAGCTCAGTTAATGTATCCTACAAAATAGAATATAGAACAACTAAGGTTGATGAGGAGGTTACTAGTGCCATTAATCTCAACTCTGAATCAGAAAGTGAGGAAGAGGATGAGATCCCAACAGATAGAGATCGGGAAACTGATCAAGGAAATCTGGCTAAAGGTAATCTGATTACCTCAAAAACTCATGGAGAACCTGAAAAGGTTAAAGGATATGAGGAAATCCAGAACTTGAATGTGTTTCAATTTTCTGGTGAGAATATAGAGAATTTGGAATCTTCAAATACTCTTAATCTCAGAACAGCAGCAAATGTGTTTGCAGCTAGGATGTTAGAAGGAACATCTGTTGTTCCAATTATCCCTGAGAAACCTATGAACCAAGAAAGTTTAGAAACATTACTGAAAGATGTTTACAAAATATGCAAAAGAAATTCAGTGGAAGAAAAACTTGATATATTGCTGGTAGAAATACAAGGTCAAAAAGCTGACATGAAGACTTTATCAGAATCAGTGAAGGCAATAAAGAAACAAACTGATGAAAACACTGAAGTACTAAAGTCTCTTCAAAAGATGAAAGAAAAGGAAACAGAATCCAACATCTCTACATCAGAAATCCAAACGATTCTCACAGAAATAGAAAAGATCAAAGCACAAGTTGCAAATGTGATGGAATCAAGGCAGTCAAGCAGTGCAAACAGAGTTTTGGAGGAAGTTACTATGCTAAGGGCAAGCAATAACAGCATCACAGATGCTCTTGAAAAGCTGTCAAAAGAATTGGTTGTAATTCAGACGAAAGCTCAAACTGAATTCTCCAATGTTCAGAAAAACATGGCCAGTAACTCTAAACAAGTAAGAGAAATACAACAACTGGTGGAGAAGATGCAATTCAACATTGCAAGATTGGCCAAAGTGGATCCACAAGAACTTATGAAAGAAACCAATGCTTAAAGCTCACATCAAGAAACTTCAAAGTCAACTCCTCAACAATCATCAAGCACACCAATCACCAAAGCAGGAACCACAATGATGGGACCACCCCCAAATGTCTCAAAAGAAGAAATGCTGCAAAGGTTAGCAACTGAAAAACCTCAAGTTATTAAAAAATTGAAATTGCTAGCATCTGCTCCAAATCCAACAGTGTCTGATGACTCAGCCATAAGTAAGTATATGAATATACAAACTATGAATGAATGGGAACAAGAAGGTGATTCATCAACAAAATCAAAGATTGTTAAGAGAAAAATCTCTGAAGCCAAGTCTGTGTTGGTTAAAGAGATTGCCAGGGATGTAATGATATTTCCTGAGAACAATCTGGTGAGCTATTATCTAACAAAAGAAGATGAAACACCAAGATCACTGTCTCCTACCAGACTGGAATTAAGAAAAGAAAGGATAAACAGAGGGTCAAGCAGCATTCACAAACAGAATGACAATCCAGTAAAGAGAATTTTAAAGGTGGATGAAATGAAAATTGAAACTGATGGTGTTGGAGGAACTCATGCACAAAACAGATACACACTTCAGAGAGAAAATGGGGAAGAACAAAAGGTGACTGATGAAGAAATAGCTGACCAATTGCATCCTTTAGACATTCTGTTTATGAAGGATCATTATGAAAAAGAGAAGAGAAATAATCAAGAGGTCAGAAGAGCATTATATGGCATATCAAAGGCTGGAATACCGCTATTTGAAAGAGTAGCCTTCTCAGACTTTGATCTATGCATCAACTTTGAGCATGTACACAACAAAAAGGTGTATGTCAGATCACCAAAGACAAAAGTTCCCTTAGAAATATTGGAAGATGCAAGATCCGGAGACATCATTATGATGACAAGTAAAAATGAAGAACAGGAATATGGTGTCATCTTCAGAGATCATTATAATAACAAGGCTCTATTCAGAAGTGTTGACATTTGTAAGTACTCAAATCAAACTCTGAGGTATATCTTGAAAACAATTAACAGAAGACAAGAACATCTTCAGAAGATAAAGAAGAACTTGGAGGGAAAAAGAAAAGAAATTGAGCAAATGATTGAAGAATGGATCCAAGCAAGAGAATGGTACAAAGACATGTATGTCAGCTGCAACAAGTATATCTCCTACAAAAAGAAGTTAAAGGAAGGAGATGTGCACAAGAGAATGAAGCTGAATTGAAGAACTTGTTCATTTAAATTTTCATCTTTTATAATTTGTCTTTCAAAAACATCAGTAACTGTTTTGTTTAAATTCTGCATGTATTATGTTTCCAATGTTTGGAAACTTTCTGTTCAAAAGGTAGTTCATTTTCTTACAATACTTAGGGGGAAACTGTTAGGAAACTTTATTTGTAAGTATTGAAGAAAATCACAATCAACTGGATCTATGAAGAGATCACAGTTCTGAAGATCACGAACTAGAAAAAGAAGATCAGATGGGACAACTGGAATGCATAGCATCTACTTCAAAGAAACACAAGTTGATCAAGAGCATAATTGGATTATCAGAAAAGGTCACTTCTGATGGATCTGATGATATTTCTGATGAAATATCATCAGTTTCTGACGATTCTGATCATCATGATTTTTCTGATGATTTGTTCATCAGAATTTCTGATGAAGTGGTTTATCAGAATTCTGATGAAATACCCCACTTGTTTGAAATTGGCTCTGTCCTGCCACACTTACCGAAGCAAGTTGACATTAATTGATATCATGATGAAAAAGGCAACTTGAACGTTGGAATCAATGAATATGTCAATTGGGCACTTTTTGCAGGAATTATTGCATGAATAAACTATTGTTTATTCATGCACCCAGCCTTCTATAAATAGAAGGCTCAACCAGAAGAAGCAAAGTGAGTTTGAATCCTAGCATTCACACATACATCAAAACTCCATTGCCCTCTCACCCACAGAATTCAAGATTCGTTTGTAGTAGATAATAATCTTACAATCACCTTGTAAACCATTTTGTTTTCAAAGTGATATAAACTTGATAATTCTGTAGGTCTTGTTTCTTGAAAGTCTGATTTCCATTTCTGCACATCTTTTTCACATCTACTGAAATCACTTGCCATATTACGTGAAAAGAAGTTGTTTTAAAGGACGAACTGGGTCTAACAGATGATATTCTTGTTTATTCCAAAAGCAAAGAAGAACATACAGCGCATCTGCACGCACTTCTAAGTTTATTAAGAAAAGAAAAGCTTTATGCTAAATTCTCGAAGTGTGAATTTTGGGTAGAACATGTACAGTTTCTTGGACATTTAGTTGATCATGAAGGAATTCATGTAGATCCCACCAAGATCGAGGCAATTACCAAATGGAAAACCCCTGAATCACCAACCGAGGTTAGAAGTTTCTTAGGATTGGCCGGTTATTATAGAAGATTTATTCAAGATTTTTCTAGAATAGCCATTCCCTTAACTAAGTTAACCTGTAAATCTGTTAAGTTCGAATGGGGACCAAAACAAGAAGAAGCCTTTATAATTCTTAAGCAAAGACTAACCCATGCACCCATACTAGCGTTACTAGAAGGAACTGAAGATTTTGTAATCTATTGTGACGCTTCTAAGTTAGGTTATGGATGTGTGTTAATGCAACGTCAAAAGGTTATAGCTTACGCCTCTAGACAACTTAAGAATCATGAAGAGAATTATTCAACCCATGATCTAGAGTTAGGAGCTATAATTTTTGCCCTTAAAATTTGGAGACATTACCTATACGGTAATAAGTTTACCATATTCACCGTCCATAAAAGTTTAAGGTATGTTTTTGGGCAAAAGGAATTAAATATGAGACAAAGACGCTGGATGGATATACTTAGTGATTATGATTGTAATATCCAGTATCATGCAGGAAAGGCAAATGTAGTAGCTGATGCATTAAGTCGAAAGTGCCATGAAAAGCCAAAAAGAGTACGTTCTCTTAAGTTAAATCTGCAAATAGATTTAAATGAACAGATTAGAAAGGCACAAGAATCAGTAATCAAGGATGATACTAAGAAGTTAAAAGGAATGATTAAGGAATTAGAACAAGGAACAGATGGAATTTAGAGATTCCATAAGAAAAGAATGTGGATACCTAAATTAGGAAACCTGCGTTATCGTATATTAGAAGAAGCCCATAAGTCTAAGTATACGATGCATCCTAGAAGTGATAAGATATATCAGGACTTAAGGAAGAATTTTTGGTGGATAGGAATAAAAAAGGATATAGCAGCATATGTTGCAAAGTGTTTAACCTGTTCACAAGTCAAAGCTGAACATCAAAAACCTTCAGGTTTGTTGCAACAGTTAGAAATGCCTGTTTGGAAATGGGAATTGATAACAATGGATTTTGTTACTAAATTACCCAAAACAAGAAAAGGTAATGATACAATTTGGGTGATTGTAGACAGGCTAACTAAGTCAGCTCATTTTCTACCAATGAAGGAAACTTTCAATATGGAACAGTTAGCTAAATTATATGTAAATGAAATAGTTTCTTTACATGGAATTCCTCTATCAATTGTTTCTGACAGAGATAGTCGTTTTACCTCTCATTTTTGGACAAGTTTCCAAAAAGCAATGGGAACCGAGATAAATCTAAGCACAGCATATCATCCTCAAACGGACGGACAAAGCAAAAGGACAATTCAAACAATGGATGACATGCTTAGAGCTTGTGTAATTGATTTTGGAGGTAATTGGGATGATCATTTACCATTGATAGAATTTTCTTATAATAACAGTTATCACACAAGTATCAATGCTGCACCTTTCGAAGCACTTTATGGACGAAAGTGCCGAACGCCAGTCTGTTGGGCAGAAATTGGAGAAAAGCAACTATCTGGACCTGAGATAGTACAAGAAACAACAGACAAGATCATTCAAGTCAAGGAACGACTGAAAGCAGCACGTGATCGACAAAAGAGTTATGCTGATAACAGACAAAAGCCATTGGATTTTCAAGTAGGAGATAAGGTGTTATTGAAAGTCTCTCCTTGGAAGGGAGTGGTAAGATTCATCAAAAGGGGAAAGCTAAGCCCTAGGTATGTTGGACCTTTTGAGATTATTAGAAGAATAGGACCTGTAGCCTATCAGCTACAACTGCTAGAGGAAATGGCAGGAATAGATGATGTGTTTCATGTATCTAATCCCAAGAAATGCTTAGCTGATGAATCGCTGGTAATACCTCTTAAGGATATAGAGGTAAACGAACAGTTAAAGTTTGTAGAAAAGCCTCTACAGATTGAAGACAGGAAAGTTAAGAACCTCAAGCACAAGAGAATAGTTCTAGTCAAAGTGAAGTGGGACTCCAAAAGAGGACCAGAATACACATGGGAGCTTGAATCAGAAATGCAAAGGAAATATCCATACTTGTTCCAGTAGATCTCGAGGACGAGCTCTAAAACAAGGTGGGGAGGATATAACAACCCTCCTGAAATATTTTGACACCCTAATATATATTAAAATATTCCAATATGTCCTAAAATATACCCCGTATGTGAAAACGGAGCCCAAAATACGATATAACATTAAAAAATTAAATAAAAACAAGTTTTTATGGTCTCTCGTGGGGCGCGTAAGCCACCTCTTCAACCTATGCGGGCCGCGACAGCTTGGAGTCAGGGCGAAACCCTAGCGTGCCACATGTCAACATCGTGTCAGGTCCACTCTTGACAAATCAGCAACCCTAACAGCTACACCCCTACTACGCGGGCCGCGAGAAACTCGAAATGTGGCCCTATAAATAGAAACCGAAGGCCTTCAGTCCCAACTCGTTCATATTTTCTTTTCTCTCTCGATTTCACTATAGTAGGCATAATTCTCTAGTATAATACCCCTTAATTAACGAAGTTCTGCTCCGTTGTAAGTATTATAACCCCGGTTACGTATTAGATACGCTGCCCGATTGATCTAGGGTTCCGTAACGGTTGTCGAGGTTCTGCCCGACGTAGTCGTTGGAATGCCGTCTCGGGGAGGGTATTGCTAATGTAAATATTGGGTTATTATACTAACATATGTACATTTGTGTAATTAATAGATAATCACCAAGAAACCCTTACAGAAAACCTAAGACAGCAATATGAGTAATCTCCTTTTTGTAAACTGTTTTTACAAAACCTTAAATATTTTACAATGTGATTAAGCAGTGATTGAGTCTTTGTAGTTCTTCAATTACTGCCAGTATGTTGCGGTTTTGTATACAAAATGTGGAACACGTTACCATTGGACAAAGAGTTAGCCAATGTGTAATATGACCCACCAGTCAGGATTGACAGTACTAAATGAGTAATTGTGTAGACATAAATATTGTAATAGCTCTCAATACTGTGTTAATTGATAAAACTCTTCTTGATTAAACTGGGATTCACTCACCAGTATTTTCCACTGACAAAATATTTTTAAACACGTTTCAGGTAACAAAATGTGAAAGCCAACTAGAAGCCAGCTGGACAGCACTGGAGGCTTGGAAAAAGTGGCTATAAAATTTACCTAAATAAAAGAAGGTGTTTTATTCAATAAGATAGGGATTTCCCTATGAAAATGTTTGTAATAAAAACTTGGGTTTTATCCCAATATGTTTAATATTATAAAAGTGTGGTATTTACTCTGATAAACATTTCCTAACTACGGTCCTGATGAAATTTCTGCTGCCAAATTGATAAACAAATGATACCACCAAAACTGGTCTCGTGCCCGCCCGTTCCCATGACAGATAGGGGGGTTACGACATAAGGGTCTTCCCAGTTGATCTAGGGTTCCGTAACGGTTGTCGAGGTTCTGCCCGACGTAGTCGTTGGAATGCCGTCTCGGGGAGGGTATTGCTAATGTAAATATTGGGTTATTATACTAACATATGTACATTTGTGTAATTAATAGATAATCACCAAGAAACCCTTACAGAAAACCTAAGACCGCAATCTGAGTAATCTCCTTTTTGTAAACTATTTTTACAAAACCTTAAATATTTTACAATGTGATTAAGCAGTGATTGAGTCTTTGTAGTTCTTCAATTACTGCCGGTATGTTGGGGTTTTGTATACAAAATGTGGAACACGTTACCATTGGACAAAGAGTTAGCCAATGTGTAATATGACCCACCAGTCAGGATTGACAGTACTAAATGAGTAATTGCGTAGACATAAACATTGTAATAGCTCTCAATATTGTGTTAATTGATAAAACTCT
Organism: Helianthus tuberosus; assembly: GCA_030545235.1. Taxonomy (NCBI): domain Eukaryota; kingdom Viridiplantae; phylum Streptophyta; class Magnoliopsida; order Asterales; family Asteraceae; genus Helianthus; species Helianthus tuberosus. The sequence goes on along the minus strand of CM060429.1, from coordinate 61,348,914 downwards.
TCTTGATTAAACTGGGATTCACTCACCAGTATTTCCCACTAACAAAATATTTTTAAACGCGTTTCAGGTAACAAAATGTGAAAGCCAACTAGAACCAGCTGGACAGCACTGAAGGCTTGGAAAAAGTGGCTATAAAATTTACCTAAATAAAAGAAGATGTTTTATTCAATAAGATAGGGATTTCCCTATGAAAATGTTTGTAATAAAAACTTGGGTTTTATCCCAATATGTTTAATATTATAAAAGTGTGGTATTTACTCTGATAAACATTTCCTAACTACGGTCCTGATGAAATTTCCGCTGCCAAATTGATAAACAAATGATACCACCAAAACTGGTCTCGCGCCCGCCCGTTCCCAGGACAGATAGGGGGGTTACGACATAAGGGTCTTCCCAGTTGGGTCCCAGCTTGCCTGTGGGTTCCGCCCTACTAGCCTCATTATCCCGCATGACATAATCGCCCTCCTTGAAAGTTTGCTGAGCCACGCGTTGATTATAACACTTCTCTAAGGTTTTCTTGCATTTTGCCTCGCTAATGGCGGCCGCTTCGCTCCGTTCTTCCACGAGGTCCAGGCCTTCGCATAAGAGCCTATCATTATCATCATCAGTTGTTAGGCGCCTTAGTGAAGGTAGCCCTACCTCCGCTGGTATCATTGCTTCTGTGGCATAAGTTAGGCTGAAGGGGGTCTCGTTGTTGCTTGTCTTGGGCATAGTTCGGTGTGCCCAGAGGACGTTTGGCTATTCTTCCACCCAGGGCTTCCTTCGTAGCCTAACCTTCTTTTGATTCCATCCGGTAGACTTTTGTTTGCCCTCTCCACTTGACCGTTTCCTTGGGGATGTGCAACCGATGTAAAAATTTGTTGAATTTGTAGCTCTCCACACCAATCTTGTAGGACCTTGTCTGTGAATTGTGTTCCATTGTCGCTTACAAGATACAGCGGTAGTCCAAATCGGCAGACGATGTGCTCCCATAGGAATTTCTTGGCATTTTCAGCAGTTATCTTGGCCAACGGTTTTGCTTCGACCCACTTAGTAAAATAATCGATTGCTACAATCAAGTATTTTAGTTTCCCCGGGGCCAGCGGGAATGGTCCCACGATATCAATCGCCTATTATTTAAAAGGCCACGCCGCTGTTACGGGAATCAAGTTTTTCGTCGGGCGAAGTATCTGTGGAGCATATTTCTGACAGCTGCGGCATTTTCTAAGTTCAACCACCGCGTCTTCATGCATCCTGGGCCAGTAGTACCCAGGGTTTTGAATTTTAGCAATGATTGCTCGGGGTCTAGCGTGAATGCCACATATGCCGGCATGTATCTCTTGAATCAAGTAAGTAGCTTCTGATGGGGATACGCACCGTAACAGTGGTCCCAAGTATGACTTCCTGTACAAGATGCCATTTTGTACTTCATATTGTAAAGCCTTTGTTTGTATCTTCTTGGCGTCGCCTCTGGCGGAGGGCAGCTCCCCTTTTGTGAGGAATTTCAGGATGGGAGTTTACCAACAAGGTTCTTCCGCTGTGATCATGGATACTTCTCAGTGCTCTATTGAGGATGACTGGAGCGTTTCCACCTTCACCTCCTTTTCCATGCCAGATGTAACTAGCTTGCTTAGGGCATCCGCTATTTGATTTCTTCCGCAGTGGACGTGATTGAGTGTAACGCTGTCAAAGGAAGCTTTGAGTTCCTTGGTTTTGGCTAAGTATTTTGCCATTGTCTCATCTTTGGCTTCATAGGTTTCATTCACTTGATTGTTGACTAGCAAAGAGTCAACGTATGCATCGACCCTTGTCGCTCCCATGGACTGGGCCATCCTCAGACCTGCTAACAGCGCTTCATATTCCGACTTGTTGTTGGAGCATTCAAAGTCGAATCGCAAAGCATACATCAACTTTATTTCATCCGGGCTTATTAGCATGAGGCCCGCGCCTGCCCCCTTTCCACTTGAAGATCCATCTGTGTACAATTTCCAAGTTTGTTTGGATGTGCTAGATTCTGGCATGTTGTTAACCACTGGGTCTTGGATCACTTCTCCATCAGGAATTTCAGCTAAGAAATCGGCGATTGCCTGCCCTTTGATCGTTGTTCGTTTTCTGTACTCGATGTCCAGGGTCCCCAGTTCGATTGCCCATTTGGCTAGTCTTCCAAAGATTTCTGGTTTGTGTAAGATCTGCTGTAGGGGTAATTTGTTAAGACTTGCACGCGATGACCCTGGAAATATCTTCGGAGGCGCCGGGTAGCGTGGACCAGTGCTAGTACCAATTTTTCCAGCGTTGGATACCGCGTTTCAGGACCCGCTAGTACTCGGCTTTTGTAGTATATACGCATATGTTTGCCATTTCTTTCTACCATGAGTACTGCGCTTACAGCATTATGGGCTGCTGCCAAGTACATCTTTAACAGTTCCTTTGGGTATGGTGCCGTCAAGGTTGGTAGCTTCTCAATGAACCGTTTCATGTCTTGCAAGGCTTCTTCTGCTTCACTGGTCCATTTGAAGTTGTTCTTGTTAAGGCAGTCTTTTAACGTTTTTATGAATGGCAAAGACCTTTCAGCATGTCTTGCAAGGAACCTGTTTATAGCGACCAATCGCCCATTTAACACATGTGCTTCTTTTAAAGTTCTGGGTGATGGCATTCGCGTTATTGAAGTTATCTTCTTTGGGTTGACTCTAAAGCTATCCTGGGTGACCACCACCCCCAAGAACTTGCCTTCCTCTACCCCGAATGAACACTTCTTGGGCTTGAGCTTGATGTTGTTCTCTCTCAACTTTCAGAAGGTTCCCTCGATGTCCTCGAGCATTGGTTTTTCTTCCATGCTCTTGATTACTAGGTCATCGACGTATACCTCCAAGTTTCTGCCAATTTGCTTCTCAAAGGCTTTGTCCATGAGTCGTTGATAGGTGGCCCCTACGTTGCGTAAACCGAAAGGCATTTTGGTGTAGCAGAAAATGCCTATATCGGTGTGAAACGCAATTTTTTCTTCGTCCTCTCTCGACATCTTGATCTGGTGGTACCCCTTATAGGCATCTAAGAAACGCTTGTACCTAAAGGCGACCAAGGAGTCAACTTTGAAATCCATTTCGGGCAATGGGTAGGCATCTTTTGGGCAGGCTTTGTTTAAATCTTTAAAATCAATGCACATCCGCCATGTGCCGTCTAGCTTCTTGACTATCACGGCGTTTGATACCCATGTATGGTATTTTGTTTCTCGAAGAATTCCAGCTTTGACCAACTTTCGTACTTCTTTCACTACCGCTTCTCTTCGATCAGGGGCCATGCTATGTTTTCCCTAAGCCACCGGTTTGATGCCTGGGAGTGTAGCTAACCTGTGTTCGCCTTATCCCGGGGGATCCCAGTCATATCAGAATGCTCAAAGGCAAAAATGTCGGCGTTTCGTTTTAGCAATTGCTTCAAACTGTTTTTAATTTCCGAAGAGAGGCTATCTCCTATTGTAACCGTTTGCTCTGGATGACGTGTGCTTAGCACCCATCTCTCTAGACTGATTGCACCGGTAGGTCCTTGACGACATCTTTTGGTATCCAAAACTTCACCCATTTTGTCCCGGTGAACTGTTGCTATTCCCCTCGGCGTGGGAAACTTCATGAAACCTCGCGCTGTGGATACAATAGCGTCTAGTTTCCCCAGCGTAAACCTTTCGATTATTACGTTGTGGTAGGATTCAGCACGCACAACGAGGAATGTGAGGAGTATGGTCCTTTCGCAAGGGGCAAGTCTGAAAGTTACCGGGAAAGTGATTTGGCCTATTGGGTCAACCTTCTCTCAGTAAACCCCTTTATAGGGGCGTGTACTGACTCAAACAGGTTTTTATCTTCCGGTTGCATCCTGTTGAAGCAGGGCTCATAGATTATATCTTCAGAGCTTCCGGTATCGACTAGTATCCTTCTCATGTTATAGTCGCCTATAGTGGCTGAGATAATGAGGGGGTCAGTGGTGAGGTTTAAGTCCTCAACACGTGGCTCTACTGTCATAGTTGCCAGCATCCAAGGTTCGAGGGTGGAGAAACTCCGTTTAACCCCCTTCCCTTTGTCGGCGTAGACCATATTTAGCTCCCGCTATCTCTTGCCCGCCCCTTTATCCGCATCTTCCTTGCTAGGGGGCGGGCCCTGCTTCATATCTCGAACCAGGTGAGCCAGCTTCCCGGTCTTCACGTAATACTCAATTTGCTTCTTCAGCTGATAGCAATCGTTAGTATCATGGCCATTTCCCTTGTGGTATTCACAGTATTTACTAGTGTCTTTGTTGGGCGTATCTTTCAATGGCTTGGGAGGATTGAGTTTTAGGTTCTCAGAAGCAAGGATTTATGCCGGTGTTTTACTCATATTAGGGTAGTCAGACCTTGATCTAGATGATGATTCGTTTCTTGAATAAGAGCCTCTGGACCTGTCATATCGTGAGTTTGACCGATCGCTTTTCTGGAAATCCTCTATTTTTACCTTTGGAGTTCCGCTGCTCCCTATCTTCTTGGCTCTTTTGTGCTTCCTTGTTCCTATTAGAAGCGTGATTGGCTGCCACCGTTTTTTCTTGTGTTACGTACAATTTGGCTATCCTTAGGATCTTATCGATGGTGGAGGGTACGCCATCCCTTCCATACAATGTCCTTAGTAATTCGTCATCATTTAATCCTTATAGGAAAGCACCGCAAGCCAAATCATTGGTTATACCTGGGATCGCCAGGCACTCTTTGTTGAATCTGACGATGAAACTTTCCACCGTTTCATTGTCTCGCCGACGAATATGGAGGAGTTTGTCACACCCCCAAAATCCACACGCGGAGTATCACCGCTTGGAGGCGTGACTGACCAGGATCAAGCCACCAATCATATTGAACAATGTAAATAGTGAGTGTAATTCAATCCAAACAATATGAAAGGTGTTCCCAAAAATCAAAGTATAGCATCAATGTTTAGCGGAAGCATAAAAGTAAACCCAATCATAAGCATAAGTATGAAATGTCATAATGTTTAACAAAACATTCACGATCCATGTCCACAACGACCGCGCCTCCCGTGCAAGCTCCATATGTACCTAAGATCCTGCAAGGCATGTAACAGAGAGTCAACAACTAGTTGAGCGAGTTCACAGTAAGTAAGTTCGTAATAGTAAGTTTGTTTCGTAACATGTGGCGCTACTAGGCCGATAGTATGTTCTATTAGTGGGGGCTTCCCATGTTTGCATATACACTAGACTATTTGTAACCATAAGTGTTCTTCACAACCGAGAACAGTAGTACGTACAAAGTTTACGTAGGTTTTACGTAAGTGTCCTTCACAACCGAGGACAGGGGTACGCGGGGGTTTACGTAGGTTTTACGTAAGTGTCCTTCCTGACTCCGGAAGACAGTAATATGTACTTGTTTACGTAGGTTTTACGTAAGTGCCTGACACAACCGAGGCAGTAGTGAGTATAAGTTCACGTAGGTTTTACGTGAGTGTCCTTCGCAACCTGAGGACAGTGATGAGTACAAGTATACGTAGGTTTTACGTATGTATCCTGCGCATCCGAGGACGATGGTAGATAGTCTAGTAACAGTGTAAGTACGGGTATCCATTCAAATCTCATTCCTTCAATCCCCATTCCCATACCCTGGGAATCCCATGCCTTAGTAAAAGTGTAAACTCACCTTGGTTTGCTTGGTATGCTAAAGGAATACACACGCTCACAATTAATCAATCACGACCTATAGTACGCACGTATATACATAATCAGTTTTCGAATTTGCAATGTTTCACATGTAATCTATGTCACAAAGTGCTTAGCAGTTAACATCATGTACCACGTAAGCAGTTAAGTCAATTAACAGGTTTAACAGAGTTAACATACCACAGAATTAACGTATCAACAGAGTTATCATTCTAACGAAGTTAACATGCTAACATGGGTGACAATGTGACATACTAACATACCTAATAAACTTTACAGAGTTAACAGAGTTACATCTTGACAACGTTAACATCTAACAGAATTAATGTGACAACGGATTCAATTAATCAAAACATCGAGATATTAACATAAATTACTCAATCATTGCGAGACCAAGATCACTAAATAAATCAGCAGATTATCATTAACAACAGTTGCGAACATTCCCAGCACTCATTTAATAGTTATTCAATATAACTTATCACTATACAATCATGTATTCTAGCCGATGACTTTATAGTGTTCTACAAGATGCCTTTTGTCACATGCACTCATGAAATAGATTAATTTAAAACAATTATGACATCCATAACTGACCGACAACTCTTGTGAATTCTGTAATGCTATTGGACCTCAATTTTGCATTTCAAGTCTCAATGGTTATAATCAAAGTCCTGACAAATCACATGTAATCCCTAACAAGTCAACATATATCATATAAAATAACAACCCATGTTACTTTCAAATTATATTCTGTTTGGGTGGAATCTCTAGTCATTAACTAATGACAGTACCTACTACCTAGCATATTGAATCTAATTTAACAACACATGTTATGATTAATGACAATCACATGAGATTCTGAGAACAATAGCCGACAATATGAAAGATCCTTATCCGATCGATTGTATTTTCAAGGCATCACACATGCATTAAATCGGCACTCATCATTTGCATCATAGTCCAGATCATGTTCACAGTATAGCCATACATTAAGAATGAAAACAACTTAAACAAATAAAACACTAACCGAACTAGGTATGGTTAAACACAAGGAATCTGGCTTCAGATGTAGAGAGAGTTGAATGGAAAGAGAGTTGCCGTCGTACACAGAGAGGCTCTAGGGTTTCTATCAGTTATCGGTTTCACATAAAGATTTAAAGAAAAAAATACATAACATATCGCTACTGGGCCACAGGCCCATTCTTGTTCTTCATTGGATCCATGTTGGACGAAAACACCTTTGTGTTTTCGTGGATGAGTGTTTTCGGCTAAGGTGATTTCGAGTGGGGTTGTTTTAGACAAGATTCCAACATTTGTTTCAAATCATAAATTAATACCACCACGTAATAACATATACTCAAATATAAACTATAATGTACACCAATTATATAAATCACACATTGCAAATAAGTACTAGGTTAGGTCAAGTAGAGACCTTGGAAACTCGGGTTGTCACATTATCCCCAACTTGAAAGAAATTTCGTCCCGAAATTTAGCATACAGTTACTGAGGAAGCTAGGTGTGTTGTGTTGTTTTCCTGGTTTTCCTGGGGTGTCACATCATCCCCCCGTTGATTTGGAATTTCGTCCCGAAATTCGGTAGTAGCTTCAGCCTCAGTAGCGGTTGCACTGTTTCCGAATAACTGGGGATACTTGAGTTTCATTTGATCTTCTCGTTCCCAGGTAAACTCTGGGCCACGACGGGAGTTCTAACGAACTCGAACAAGAGGTATTCTGGTGTTCTTGAGGACCTTAACATCCCGGTCCGTGATTTCACCTGGTTCCTCGACGAATCGCAACTGTTCATCGATAGTAAGCTCCTTCAAAGGAACTATGAGGGTCTCATCTGACAGACACTTCTTCAGATTCGACACGTGAAATACGTTGTGAACTGCACTGAGTTCAGCTGGTAAGTTCAGTCTGTAGGCTACCTTGCCTATTTTCTCAATGATTTCAAATGGTCCGACATATCGCGGATTGAGCTTGCCTCGTTTGCCAAAACGAACCACACCCTTCCAGGGTGAAACTTTGAGTAGCACTCGATCCCCAAACTGGAACTCGAGTGGTTTCCTGTCTTTATCAGCGTATGCTTTCTGACGGTCACGAGCTGCCGCCATGCGTTGTCGTATCTGAGCAATCTTTTCTGTTGTATCAACTACCAGTTCTGGACCTGTGATTTGACTATCACCCACCTCTGCCCAACAAAGAGGTGACCGATATTTACGTCCGTACAATACCTCGAATGGAGCAGCTTTAATGCTGGTGTGGTAGCTGTTATTGTACAAAAATCCCACAAGTGGCAGATGCTTTTCCCAGCCGTTGCCAAAGTCAATTACACATGCACGAAGCATGTCTTCTAGTGTTTGAATAGTGCGCTCAGATTGCCCATCTGTCTGAGGGTGATAAGCTGTGCTCATGTCTAAACGAGAGCCAAAAGATTTATGCATTGCTCGCCATAGTTCCGAAGTAAAACGTGCATCACGATCAGATATAATGGAGGTTGGCACCCCGTGCCTTAAAACCACTTCTTTTAAGTAGATGTCTGCTAGTGTAGAGAACTTGTCTGCTTCTTTAATAGCCAGGAAATGTGCAGACTTTGTGAGTCGATCCACGATCACCCAAATAGTGTCATTTCCGCTCTAAGATCTAGGTAGGCCAGTAACAAAATCCATGGAAATTTGCTCCCATTTCCATTGTGGTATCTCAGGTTGTTGTAGTGGGCCTGATGGTTTCTGGTATTCCGCCTTGACTCTCGCACAAGTCAAGCATTTGCTAACGTATGTTGCTATGTGGGCCTTCATGCTAGGCCACCAATATGTAGTTTCGATATCGTGGTACATTTTATCCGTACCAGGATGTACTGAGTAGCGAGACTTATGAGCTTCATCCATTACAAGCTCGCGTAAATTGCCATAGAGTGGGACCCAGATGTGTCCTGTTACATAGTAGGCGCCGTCTGCCTTTTGTGCTAACCGTTGTCTTGAGCCGCGTAGAGCTTCAGCCCTAATGTTTTCTGGTTTCAATGCTTCTACCTGAGCATCTCGTATCTGAGAAGGAAGACTAGACTGTATAGTAAGTTGCAATGCTCGTACACGCCTAGGCGTAGTATCCTTTCGACTGAGGGCGTCGGCCACCACATTGGCTTTGCCCGGATGGTACTTTATAGCACATTCGTAATCGTTCAGTAGTTCAACCCATCTACGTTGTCGCATGTTCAACTCTTTCTGCTTGAAAATATGTTCGAGACTCCTGTGATCAGTGTATATAGTGCACTTGGTACCGTACAGGTAATGTCGCCATATCTTGAGTTTAAAAACAACGGCTCCCAGCTCTAAATCATGTGTAGTGAAATTCCGTTCGTGAATCTTGAGTTGGCGCGAAGCATAAGCAATAACTTTATCCCGTTGCATCAATACACAACCAAGACCCTGAATTGATGCATCACCGTAGACCACAAAATCATCGGTGCCTTCAGGCAATGAGAGGATAGGTGCGCTACAAAGTCTATCCTTTATGTGCCGAAACGCTGTTTCTTGTGTATTACCCCAACGATAAACAACACCTTTCCGTGTCAGTAGTGTAAGCGGCTGTGCGATCTTTGAGAAGTCTTTGATGAACCGTCTGTAATAACCCGCCAAACCCAAGAATTGGCGTATTTCTGTTGGTGTGCGAGGTGCAGGCCAGTTCTTGATCGAATCTACCTTGGATGGATCAACATGAATCCCATCCTTGTTTACCACGTGGCCTAAGAAGTGGACTTCACGAAGCCAGAAGTCGCATTTTGAAAACTTGGCGTACCGCTGTTCCGTTCGAAGGAGTTCCAAAATAAGTCGTAAATGATGCTCGTGTTCCTCCTGGCTCTTGGAGTAAATAAAAATGTCGTCGATAAATACGATAACGAACTTATCCAAATAGGGCTTGCACACCCTGTTCATAAGATCCATGAAAACCGCAGGTGCGTTCGTTAATCCGAATGGCATGACCAGAAATTCGTAGTGACCGTAGCGTGTTCTGAACGCCGTTTTGGAGACGTCCTCATCCCGGACTCTCAGTTGATGATAGCCTGACCTCAGGTCAATCTTCGAGTAGTAGCTCGACCCTTGCAACTGGTCAAATAAGTCGTCGATGCGTGGAAGAGGATAGCGATTCTTCACGGTCACCTTGTTCAGTTCACGGTAATCTATGCACATGCGGAAGGTACCGTCTTTCTTCTTCACAAACAATACTGGAGCTCCCCAGGGCGAAGAACTATGACGTATGAAACCCTTTTCCAAAAGTTCTTGTAATTATTTAGATAATTCTTCCAATTCAGTTGGAGCTAAGCGATAAGGTGCTCGAGCTATAGGTGCTGCTCCAGGAACTTGTCACCATGTATTACCAAAGATTCTTAACCATCATGAGGAAATGCGGACAATCTTTTCTTTGCAAAGAATCTCTGCTCGATGTTGAGGTAGCCAATCCATACCAATAACGATGTCGAAACCATCACAACGTTGAGGTTATTCCTAACATCATCCTGACCAATCACGAACACTTGACCCCTGGCACCATTGCCGTCGTTATTACCCCCGTTGTTGTCTCCACTATTGTTCCCGTTTCCTTGGTTGTGGTTCTAATTCTGGTTCTGGTTCAACTGTGGGTAGTGTCTCCTGAGGTGACCTTTGTTAGGACCGGTTTAACTCCGAAACGATTGCGAAACGAACGTGAAACGTGCGGAATCCGTACACGAACGTGACCTAAACACACATGACGTAATCTAAACGTGATTCTATTAACAAATCTGATAACGTACAGCACCTGAATCACAAACAATAAACTTTCTCTCTCTAGCTTTCTCTCTCTAGCCTTTAGCTCTCCAAGATATGAAAATGGCAAAAGTCTTAAACTAAAAGCCCTAGAGATCTATTTATAGGTCAAGGCATTTAATGAGGTTTCCCATTAATTACAATTATGCCACCTTGCCTTTTTGACTAACTAATTCTAAAATATAACAATGTAACCCTTGTTTTCTTCAGTTTTCTACTACGGACTAGATTGACAGAGGCGATAGACAGATAAATGCACTAACAGACTCCCCCTTGGATATTGCTGTAGTCAATCTGTAGTCAAGCTCGTAGCGACTTTTCTTTCTCTTTCTCTCTTTGAATCTTCTCGAACAGAATCCCGATGGATCTGTCTTCAGTTTCAGCTTTTCCTCTTTTCTTCATCAGCCTCCCCCTTTCGTCAAGCTTCCATGCTTTGGGATCGACACCTTGCTTTCCGTATACAAGCTCCCCCTTGCTTTGAGCTCGTCTTCAGACTCCCCCTTAGACTCAGCTTCCGGGATCGTAGTCTGGACTATCTGCAATCACTCATACGTTTATAAGTAACAACATTTAAGACTATCCAGGAATCGTAACCTGGCAATTCCAATCAAATTCTCTAATCCACTCCCCCTATCAACAAACTGTATAGATTTAGCAATATTAAAGAATCCAACTCCCTCACAGTTTATCATCCAAGTTCAAGCTAATGACCTTGGAGATATCACAAACTGTTTTTGAAATTTTTTATTTTAATTCAAGTTTCAAATTAATGAACTTGTTTTACTTTCAGAAACACAATCAGCTTACTTAGATTTTGAAACTCAGCACTCAGATATCGGTCGTCGAAAATAAAATAGAATCAAAAATCTTTTTGTATTTTCTGAAAATATAAAGCAATAACGAAATATGTAGAAGCATATTTACAAACAATATTTTTGTTTGAGTATGCGTCAGAGGATCATATCAGTTTATGACAAGTCACAAGTACCGTTGAGCTTAATTTCACAGTAAGTATTAAACAATTCACTTAGATTGTCGATATACTGATCCACTTAAATTTTCACACAAATTTCAACTGATTCAGGATACGAATTAGATGTTTTAAGAACTTAAACCTATTCATGTGTCCCACCTCTTGAATATACTCCCGTATCCAGAATCCCAATAATCAGTCTTACAGGTGAATATACTACAATGATATCTGTACATAAATTAGGTATGCGAGGGCCAAGGGATCTCAGGTCGATACTTCCGTATACGCAGAGAGATATCAGCTTCGACTTTTCGGTGTGTCCCCTTTAGAGGATCTTTTTGCTTACAACAGCAGCATATATCAATTTTATTGTTTCAGCATGCTGAGGGTTTAATGCTGTGTTTCAAGCATTGCAGCAAGTATTAGCCAGGGACTAGGTCAGAACTACCGTTCAGCAGAAGTCCCGGAATAATACCCCAGACATCATAGAGTATAAAGACCTAGTATATCAGATTAAGAGACCTTTCAAACGAGATTTCAGGGGTTACCTATATATCCAAGTAGTGTTCCCCACGAAATAAGTAAGTGTTTGAATTTAGGTTTATATCCCGAAAAAGTTTACTAAATGTATAAAAATCTACCGACACATCCACGGTGAGATCGTTTAACACATTTAAACTTTCCATTTCTTTAGCATACTGTAACTGTCTACTGATGTACTATCATTTCCTCTTTTTATGCAAAAACTCAATTTTTTTTAATTTTATCATGTTTTTGACTTTTTCAAATTTTCTTTAAATGTTTTTGTATTTTTTTCTAACAATATTACTCCCCCTAAAATGCAAAACCATTTAAAGAAAATTTGACAACCAATACTGATAGCTTTGTCTCGCCATCCATTTTCTGCATCTCATGTTCTGTTTTGCAGAAAATATAACCTACCCCCATGATTTACAACTCATTGATCTTAACAGTTTGAAAACCGTTTTTCAATCTGATGAAAGTAATCATGTTTGTTCAGCCGTGAGGGTTTCGGCATATACAATTAACACACATTTTTGTATTTTTGAATATTTTTAACAAAATTAAAAACAAACATATTTTTGGTTTTTCAAATTTTTTAATTTTTAGGGTTTTTGAAAATATTGTTTATTTATTTACAGAAAACATATAAACTTCCTGTTTCAACCAACACAGGATCCAGCAGCCTCCTCTCGATGTGCCAGGCTGCTCCAACCTCCATTCTCACAATCTTTGAATTTCATGAGCACCTGCACATTCAACTAACTGAATTACTTGAACAATTTAGCCCAGGTCTGTTGAACCTTAGGCATTTCAACACAATAATTTTCATTCAATGCTGGAAATTCTTTGTCATTTTTCACAAAAACTTTCTCAATTTTAACTTCAACTTTCTCATCTTTTACCAAATCAACATGTTTCTTAACACTCCATGTTTGACCTTTTGGTGTTCCTCGTTTATAAAAATGTGAATCTTTTTGAACACTTTGATTTTGAACAACAATTTTTGGTTTCCAAAACTCTTGAGGTTTTGTCATATCAACTGTGGTTTTCCAACTCTGTGTTGTTCTGAATCTGGGTGTGTGAGAATTCCAGGTCTGTCTTGAATCGAACCTGTTCGGGTCTAATTTCCAGTTTTGATTCGAAGCAAACTTGTTTGTGTTGTACCTCCAAGTTTGTTTGGAGTCAAATCTGGTTGACTTTTGTCTCACATTCTCAGATTTTTGTTTCTCAGCATCAAACTTCTTTTTGTCAACATCCACAGGTTTTAGATTAGGACACTTGCGTGCAAGATGTCCTTTTTGATCACATTTGAAACATGTTCTCATGGACACATCTTTGACCTGTGGTTGTTGCTTCTTCTTTTTAGCAAAGAATTCATCATTAGACTGTTTCATTTTGAATTCTTTTTCTTTTTCTAAACTGCCTCCTTGAACAAAACTCATTTTTGTTTGAAAATTCGGCATTTCATTTTTGTTTTGATATTGTTTCTTCTTATAACCCAACCCAGCCTTCATGTTCTTCTTTTTGAAACCAGGTTTGTTATACGAACCTCTATGACTCTTACCGACAAACTTTGAAATCTCAGACTTCTCAATCTCAACCATTTTGAAAACTTTGTCAATCTTTTCTGAAATCACATTCTGAATCGGGAATACAACATCTAAGAACAATTTGTCCGATCCAATCATGGTATAAACCAATCCTTTTGAATCATCATTCAAATTTTTCTAGGATTTTGTGTTTTTCAGATAACCATCATGAATATTTCCTTCATCTTCATCCTGTGATTCAGATTTACCTGTATCAACCGACTCTTCTTTCAACACACTTTCAACGACTTTACCTATCACCTCTGAATCATGAGAATCATCAGATTTGGAATAGGTTATGTCAATGTTGTCTGGCAATTGATCTACCATGTTGAAAGCTTTTTCGACCTTTTCCTCATCATAAAATGCAAATTTTCCCGGTGGTGGAACTTGATGAAACTCTGAACCAATACCTTTCTTGTTTTGCTCAGACTCACCATCACCCGGTTTTATATTGAAAATTCGTTCAAGCACATATGACGACACATGGTAACTCTTTAACTTGTTGTTATCCTGTTCTAAATCAGCAATCTGTCGCTTTAACTTAGCAACATCCTCAATATAGGAATTAACAACATCTTGTTTTATAGAATACATTCGTTTAAGTTCTTTGGTTGTTTCAGACATATAATTCATTCTAGATTGAGCATATTTCATTTCATCTTTCACTTTGTCGTATGACTCTTTCATAATATCATATGCTAATTTCATTGAGTCATATTCCTTTTTCATTTCTTGACAAGCAATTTCCTTTTGTTCACATTCATTTGTCATTTTCAAAACATTTTCTTTCAAAACTTCATTTTCTTTCTCTAATTTGTTACATTTTTCTGAAAGTTTTTCATCATTTTCTTTAAAAACCTTTTCTTTTTCTAACATCTCTTTGCATTTTTCTTTGAAAATCTTTTCAATTTTTGTGAACTCAAGATCTCTTGTTCTAAATTGCTCATCTTTTTCAGTACAAGCTCTGCACGGTTCCATGCATTTCTTGCACTGATCAATCAGTTCCAAGTTTTCAGAATCAGAAATTACCTCAGTGATTAGCACTTCGGTGTTTTCAGCAACCTCTGTCTGCTCATCAACATCTTGCTTCTTTTCAACACTAACTTCATTACCAGCATCACCAACTTTCAAATTCTCATTCTTTTCTACTATCTTCACTTTCTTCACCTCTTCTTCAATCTGCTGTTCTCCAGTAACAGCTTTCTCAACTTCTTCATTCACAACAACTTCTTCACTTTTGATTTCCTTCACAGCTTCAACTTCAACAATTTCTATTTTAACCTCTTCAGCAACTTTCTTCAGATTGTTCACCATTTCTTCAATATTCTTCTTCATTCTCTCTTCATCCCTTTTTCTCAGACACGATAACATGGCATATCTGATATCCTTTTCATATTGCTTAGCATATTTGTCATCTTTCAATACTCTTCTATAATATTCAGCTCTCAACGGGACTGCAAGAAGAACATCATCGAAGATTATGTCTTTCTTGGGAACAACCGGTTCTCCTTCTCTGTTATAGTAGCATTCTCTCTTTTTATCCCATCTTTTGCTACCAACAGCCATCTCATACTCCTCCTGCATATCATCCATTCTATTTAAAACTACGTTTCTTTCTCTATAGGTCTTCTCACTCAAAATTTCTTCTCGAGTTTTCTCTTTGATCTCAACAACCGCATTTTCTTCTTTGTTTTCAGCCATGATGTAAACCTTGATATTCACACCTCGTAAATCACAACACAAGAAACAATCAAATAACAATGATTATTTTCAACAAGAATATCAACCAACTGAAACGGACGAGTATCCGATCGAGTGAGTCAACACAAGTCAACAGTGACAATAATTGCGTGACAATGAATCAGGTGGGTATCCGCTTGGGCGAGTATCCAATGCTTTGTCCTGACAGAATCAAACAAACACAATCAGTACAATTAATAACAAATAAATTGTAACAGACTGACACTCGGTTGCCGTGAAATGTTCTTGACACAAAACTTCACTTTTCAAGCGAAATCTTTTAACCAACAACTTCAAGCGAAATCAAGTGTTAAACAGTTTGAAGCGAAATCAATTGTTAAGGCTTGAAGCGAAATCAAATATTCTGACTTGAAGCGAAATCAATGACTCTGACTTGAAGCAAAATCAATGACTATGTCTTGAAGCGAAATCAACTATTCTGACTTGAAGCGAAATCAATTATTCTGACTTGAAGCGAAATCAATGACTATGTCTTGAAGCGAAATCATATACTATTACTTGAAGCGAAATCAGATGTTATTCTGTTCAAGCGAAATCTTGCTGAAATAAAGATTTTCAAGCGAACTTAACTATTTCGCTTCAAACAGTAAATGTTTTCAAGCGAAATCAAGTCCCAATAATCATGTTCAAGCGAAATAGTGCTGTATGTTACGAACTCAGACACAAAAATTCAGATTACTCCTAAACGACTTGGAGTTTTGATCTGAAACTTGGTAGGGTTGTTAATCAACTATTTTCGCACGATATACTAGAAAATCATCCAATTCGGACCGTTAAATCCCGTTCAATTTGTCGAAAATCCATCAAAAACGTGAAAGAAAAAATAGATGAAGAAGAAAAGTTGCGATTCAGATCTGAAAACATTGTAATCTGGTACGAAACTTGTTGTTTGATCAACGCAATCGAGCTCCTGCTCTGATACCACTTGTTAGGACCGGTTTAACTCCGAAACGATTGCGAAACGAACGTGAAACGTGCGGAATCCGTACACGAACGTGACCTAAACACACATGACGTAATCTAAACGTGATTCTATTAACAAATCTGATAACGTACAGCACCTGAATCACAAACAATAAACTTTCTCTCTCTAGCTTTCTCTCTCTAGCCTTTAGCTCTCCAAGATATGAAAATGGCAAAAGTCTTAAACTAAAAGCCCTAGAGATCTATTTATAGGTCAAGGCATTTAATGAGGTTTCCCATTAATTACAATTATGCCACCTTGCCTTTTTAACTAACTAATTCTAAAATATAACAATGTAACCCTTGTTTTCTTCAGTTTTCTACTACGGACTAGATTGACAGAGGCGATAGACAGATAAATGCACTAACAACCTTCAGCACCACACGGATAACATCCCTTGTTACCTTGCTGTTGTTGCTGATTCTGTGGAGCTTGTGGCTGCTGTTGTCGGTTCCGGTTCGCAGAACGTGAGTTTCTACCATCTTTGGCTCCATGACCAAGCTTGTTGCATCATTGATAATGATTTCGGTTGCACTGCCAGCTGTGGTGCAAGTTACATCGTTTGCACTTAGGGTGGTTTCCCCTGTATCCACCATGCCCTTGACTACTAAAAGGTTGCTGACCAGGACTTTGGTTGTCATCGATCTTTCGCTGCTGTGCCTGGGACGGAACCGTAGTCGAACCCTTGCTACTGGTTCCATCCCACTTTCGTTTGTTGTCACTGGGGGTAGCAGAAGTAGTTGAAGTAGTAGTAGTAGTAGTAGCGCTGATACGTTTAGGCAGCCCGCCCTGTTCTACTGCCTGATCGGTGAGGCGATGAGCTAGCTTGACGATCTGTTGAATGGTGCCAAGATTCGCTGAGGTTACATGACTTTGAATCTCTGGCACTAGTCCCTTGAAATACAGTTCAATACGCTTGATTGGAGGGTCCGCCGTAGTTGGACACAAGATGGCCAGCTCGTTTGACCGTTTCGTATATGCTTCAATTTCCGATCCCGTCATCTGTAAATTGTAGAACTCTACCTCCAGCTTGTGAATGTCATCACGGCTATAGTATTTCTCTTGATCATTTCTTTGAAATCGTTCCAGGGTGTGGCGTTAGCAACTGCCAACCCTAACATCTGAACTTGCGCCTTCCACCAAGTCAGCGCAATGCCTTCTAGAGTACCAGTGGCGTACTTCACCCTGCGAGTCTCAAGGCATTCACACATCTCAAATACTGACTCAAGCTTTTCAAATCAATGGAGGAGTCCAACTGCTCCCTCTGTGCCACCGAATGTAGTAGGACGACAGTCCATGAAAGTTTTGAAGGTGCACACAGGTGACTGAGCGTTCTGACCTGTCGTGTGCGTAAGAGTAAACATACTTGAGCACGAGTGTTGGTTTACGAGAGTAGGATCTAAAGATCCTAGAGTAAGTGGTGATGGCAGGTTACACCTCCAGCCTAGGGAACTGCGAGTGCTGCAGTAACTTGTTCACTGATCGAAGCCGCCAACTGGGCTTGAGTTAGGTTAACGCGTCCACTCATGATCTTGATATCAAGGAGAACATGTGTGTGAGAGGTTCGCGAAAGTGTAATGACAGAAGAGAGTGAGCACACAAGTATTCTCAAGCAATAACGGATAGTAGGCAATGTAATCTAAGCATACCACGAGTAAAGTTCTATATAATTCTAGCATGTAGGCAATAAACATAAACCTTATTACCTAGGATGTTGAGTCTTGCACGTGGAGCGAGGCGTCGTTGTGGATCGTTGAGCACTGTACTGGTTATAGTCTGGTTTTAATAAAAATGTTTTCCCCTTATTAAAACCGAGTTCTCTATAACCAATGGCTCTGATACCAATCTGTCACACCCCCAAAATCCACACGCGGAGTATCACCGCTTGGAGGCGTGACTGACCAGGATCAAGCCACCAATCATATTGAACAATGTAAATAGTGAGTGTAATTCAATCCAAACAATATGAAAGGTGTTCCCAAAAATCAAAGTATAGCATCAATGTTTAGCGGAAGCATAAAAGTAAACCCAATCATAAGCATAAGTATGAAATGTCATAATGTTTAACAAAACATTCACGATCCATGTCCACAACGACCGCACCTCCCGTGCAAGCTCCATATGTACCTAAGATCCTGCAAGGCATGTAACAGAGAGTCAACAACTAGTTGAGCGAGTTCACAGTAAGTAAGTTCGTAATAGTAAGTTTGTTTCATAACATGTGGCGCTACTAGGCCGATAGTATGTTCTATTAGTGGGGGCTTCCCATGTTTGCATATACACTAGACTATTTGTAACCATAAGTGTTCTTCACAACCGAGAACAGTAGTACGTACAAAGTTTACGTAGGTTTTACGTAAGTGTCCTTCACAACCGAGGACAGGGGTACGCGGGGGTTTACGTAGGTTTTACGTAAGTGTCCTTCCTGACTCCGGAAGACAGTAATATGTACTTGTTTACGTAGGTTTTACGTAAGTGCCTGACACAACCGAGGCAGTAGTGAGTATAAGTTCACGTAGGTTTTACGTGAGTGTCCTTCGCAACCTGAGGACAGTGATGAGTACAAGTATACGTAGGTTTTACGTATGTATCCTGCGCATCCGAGGACGATGGTAGATAGTCTAGTAACAGTGTAAGTACGGGTATCCATTCAAATCTCATTCCTTCAATCCCCATTCCCATACCCTGGGAATCCCATGCCTTAGTAAAAGTGTGAACTCACCTTGGTTTGCTCGGTATGCTAAAGGAATACACACGCTCACAATTAATCAATCACGACCTATAGTACGCACGTATATACATAATCAGTTTTCGAATTTGCAATGTTTCACATGTAATCTATGTCACAAAGTGCTTAGCAGTTAACATCATGTACCACGTAAGCAGTTAAGTCAATTAACAGGTTTAACAGAGTTAACATACCACAGAATTAACGTATCAACAGAGTTATCATTCTAACGAAGTTAACATGCTAACATGGGTGACATACTAACATACCTAATAAACTTTACAGAGTTAACAGAGTTACATCTTGACAACGTTAACATCTAACAGAATTAATGTGACAACGGATTCAATTAATCAAAACATCGAGATATTAACATAAATTACTCAATCATTGCGAGACCAAGATCACTAAATAAATCAGCAGATTATCATTAACAACAGTTGCGAACATTCCTAGCACTCATTTAATAGTTATTCAATATAACTTATCACTATACAATCATGTATTCTAGCCGATGACTTTATAGTGTTCTACAAGATGCCTTTTGTCACATGCACTCATGAAATAGATTAATTTAAAACAATTATGACATCCATAACTGACCGACAACTCTTGTGAATTCTGTAATGCTATTGGACCTCAATTTTGCATTTCAAGTCTCAATGGTTATAATCAAAGTCCTGACAAATCACATGTAATCCCTAACAAGTCAACATATATCATATAAAATAACAACCCATGTTACTTTCAAATTATATTCTGTTTGGGTGGAATCTCTAGTCATTAACTAATGACAGTACCTACTACCTAGCATATTGAATCTAATTTAACAACACATGTTATGATTAATGACAATCACATGAGATTCTGAGAACAATAGCCGACAATATGAAAGATCCTTATCCGATCGATTGTATTTTCAAGGCATCACACATGCATTAAATCGGCACTCATCATTTGCATCATAGTCCAGATCATGTTCACAGTATAGCCATACATTAAGAATGAAAACAACTTAAACAAATAAAACACTAACCGAACTAGGTATGGTTAAACACAAGGAATCTGGCTTCAGATGTAGAGAGAGTTGAATGGAAAGAGAGTTGCCGTCGTACACAGAGAGGCTCTAGGGTTTCTATCAGTTATCGGTTTCACATAAAGATTTAAAGAAAAAAATACATAACATATCGCTACTGGGCCACAGGCCCATTCTTGTTCTTCATTGGATCCATGTTGGACGAAAACACCTTTGTGTTTTCGTGGATGAGTGTTTTCGGCTAAGGTGATTTCGAGTGGGGTTGTTTTAGACAAGATTCCAACATTTGTTTCAAATCATAAATTAATACCACCACGTAATAACATATACTCAAATATAAACTATAATGTACACCAATTATATAAATCACACATTGCAAAGAAGTACTAGGTTAGGTCAAGTAGAGACCTTGGAAACTCGGGTTGTCACAGAGTTCGTTTCCATCTTTTGTATGTCGCCTTTGTTGACTGAATTGTAGCTGAAATTTGGATACCAGATCCTCAAAACTGTCAATTTCCCCCACAGGTAGGCTGTAACACCTCGTAAAATCATGACTAATATAATGAAGACACGTGTCATGGACTTTAAACATGTAATGATTTGATCTGGAGGGACTAAAATTGACAAACAATGTAAATGTGTAAGTATAAGGATCCAAAGTGTCAACATGCCATTCTTGTGCCTCTGATTGACCTCATACGACGTTCGTAATCTTTAACGAATAAATTATCGCGCATGGAAAGTCGTTTGTGTTTAAAATAAGGATCTTACGAAACATGGGGGTTAAAAGTGTTAACATGTTAATAGATACCTCTGAGTAACCTTTTAACGAACCCAAAAACATTGTAATAATTATATATTTGGTTCTCAAGAATATTGGATATTTATTTTGTGGAGTTTCGAAGAAATCAAGACTTTTCGGGTGATCGTACAACTAACTGGGAGCTTAACGGAGTTAGTTAATGACCCAAGGTCCTTAAAAGTTAACTATGGGGGTCCTAAATGCAATAAATGAAAGTTAAATAAACTTATATTGGACCAGGGACCAAAACTGCAAAGTTTAAAACTTTTTTTCCGGTCATAGAGGAGTGTCGCGGCCCGCGTAGACTCCTTAAGAGTCTTACGCGGCCCGCTTGAAAGTGCCAGATGCAGAAAAATCAGGACAGCTGTATGTTCAGCCTGTTGCACCGCCTTTGCATGCCTAAATTCGATACCAGGGACTGTGCCAAGGGTTTTTCATGCACTAGGGACACCTGGTAACATCTGGGATCAAAGTAGGGGCAATGGGAATGATCTTGTGAAGTGGAATTTGCTATATAAAGGCCTTGTTCTTCATTGTTCAATTACACACTTTCAAAATCACTTCAAAACTCATTCTCTGGAGTCCCTTGGAGCTCTAGGAAGCTTTCCTCAGTTCATATTTCTTGCTAAGAGTTATTGTAAGCATTCTTAGCCCCCTAAGTACAAGTTTTATTAGTTTAATGACCAAAAGTCAAAGTCAAAGTCAAAGCCATCGTAATTAAGCTTTGACTTAGTGATTAATCACTAATGGTCCAGCCATTATTCGAATTGAAAGTGGCTATGAGTTGGTAATTATGTAGGTAATAAACCCTTAAAAGGGCACCTACTGATTTCCACTCTAACTTGGTCAATTGTCGGGTCAAACTTATTAATAAAAAGTCAACAGAATCTATTTTTGCAAATAAATTCATAACAAGAAATGCAGAGGTTATGGAACATGTTTAAACACTAAAATAACTTGGTAAATAATATAAGAACATGTTTAGGCATGTTCAACCCGACGATTTTGAGTTTAGGCTCGGTTCGGAACCGAAAGTCGCAAAAGTAGACTTTTGCTTTGACTTTCAGTTCTGACCCGACTTAGCTTGTTTTAGATATGCCTTAAGGTTCCTTTAGGACCATATTATAGGTTAGTATAACCCTCTGAGGTTATACAACTTGGTTCCATAGAAATCCTAGATCATTTGCATGTTTCCGTTAAATGCTTAAATGTTGACCATAATGCCCTTTTGATATAAAAACGAGATTTTTGAAAATGTGAGAGGACAAAAACCTTTATTACTGATATTTAAGTATGACCTAAAAGTTTGACATCAGTTTATGGTCTAAAATGAGAATTATTCACAATATCGTAAATGAAAGCCTTTTTATTAATTAAACGGTATTTTCGACATAAATCCTATTTAAACCCAATTTTTGACATCAAACCTTTTACCCACTGATGTAATATAATATTTAGGGATTTTTGGAAATTTTTATTAAATTTTTAACTGATCATAACATAGGGTTCTTGCATAGGCTCGGTAATTGACGATAATGCCTTTTTTGCTAATAAAATGAGTTTTACACATCCTTTACATATCAAACCTTTTTCTACTGATTTTATATAATAAATAAGTTATTTTAAACTGTAAAGGTTGCTCAAAATCTCAGATTTCCTTATTCAACCCGAATATCGTCAAATACCGACTTTTATGCGATTTAGGCGCATAGTATGGTTTAAAACCATATTAGGCACCTAAGGTTTGTTACCTACTGATGTTATAAATAAATTTTTATACTTTAATAGTAAGTAAAAGTTTTGAACTCAGATTTCTAAATTTAACTCTTAAAGCATATGTGAAATGACCAAAATGCCCCTACGGTGCATAGTTTGGCCATAAATGATAAATTTCACATATGTGAGATATCTTACTGATATGACTTGATAAAATAAATATTTTTACTGATTATTTTAGATCAGAAACTCAGATTACTATTTAACCTCTTTTTATGAACATTAAAATGACCAAAATACCCCTACGGGGCATAAATTGGTTTTAAATTCGTTTTGGGCATAATGGAAGGTATCCTACTGATATCACAACATATTTAAGGCATATTAACTTGAGGAACCTGTTCATGACTCTTTTGGTTACCCGTTATGCATTATACGCGTTCGGTACGGTTTATGTAACTAGTTTGCATAAATTAACCGAAACGGGTCAAACCTTATCATTTTTACTTCAAAATCCAGAATGTGTCTAGTTTACCCATATTATACAAGTCTTCAAACTTTTCGGGTCTAAATTACTTTCTAATCCGGTCTTCGCTTAATCTTGCGTTTTGAACCGTAAACCTTTCATTAAAAATAACCGGTCTAAGTTAAGACTTAAATAAGACCCGTTAGAAATCTAATAGGTTATTAAAACCTTCGTTCCAGATTAGGAGCCCAGTAAAAGCTATCTGTACTTGTTGATTGATATACGGCTGGGATAAAATTTATATTTTTGCTCATGTAAATACTTTTAACTTATTTTCCCTTATACAGGCTTGGGGTACGGTATTTAATAATACCGCTTGGTCGGGTATTGAATCTTTAATCAAATAATGGTTAAATCATTTAGATAACCCGTTTAATCTATTTTGTTTGTTTTAAGCATTTGGTGGGGTTAATGACCATGTCCTGGATATCCTCGGCTCATTCATTGAAATGGCCACGACTTAAGCACGGGGTGTAGGCATACACCAGTCGGTGTGTATGTAAAAAGATATACCCGCTTGTTGAGAATAACTCACCGTGGGTTTATATTATGTGGTGTGTCTATTAATCTTTAACCCGGTACTTCTAACCCGGGCTACTGAATGTATGACAAACATATAATTCTTTTACAAGATTATTTTTAAATAATTATCCCAAGTTATAAGAGAATATTTGTGCCTTGTGCATTTAAATCAATTTTCTTAAATAATTTCAAAAGTTTCGGTTAATTGTATTTACCAGTGTAAACTGACGTATTTTCCAAAAAGGTTAAGTGCAGGTACTAAGCGAAATCGGTTGGCTACTCCTAAGTATCAAATAAAGAGTCTTGCAAGCTTGTGATGCTTAAATCTGTTGAACAATATTTCTTTTTTATTAGATCCGCCTGTGGATCCATCTTACAACCCGTTTGTAATATTCTATGTTACTTTCAAATCGGTTTGTATAATTATTACTTTTAGACTTCCGTTGTGCATTAAACTGTGATTATTGACTATGATGATATCAACTACGTCACGATCCCCCACCGGGCCCACCGGTAATACGTGGAAATATCGGGGTGTGACAGGTTGGTATCAGAGCCAACATTGAGTGAATTAAACACTAGCCTTTTATGTTTAATCTCAATGACACAGTTTGCACACTCCTTGACCTCCGAGTCTAGGCTAACGACATAGGACTAATCCTAATCTTATTATTTTCTTTTGTTGGTTTCTTTTTGTTTGTTTTGGCAAGAACAAGAAAATGCCGCCACGATTCAGAGGACGAGGTGGACGGGGCAAGGCGCCAATCACAGTCCCAAATGATCACAAGGCCGGGCCATCACACCGGCGAACTCCATCAGCGACTTTAAGCTCAAGTCCCCACGAGGATTGGAGGACTTACCGGGAGCCGGCGAGGCGTTCAGTCTCTCTCAGTTCATCGCCATCATACCATGACTCATTCGGGCTCCACCAGAACAACGAGTCCGACCACTCGCGCCACTCCTACCTCCCGTTGCAGCGTTTGGGTTCTCACCGTGCCTTTCAGGACCCGACCCCCTACTTTCAGAGTCGGTTCAACCCGGAAAACGTGAGTGAAGAACCAATGGGCCATAACCCATTGGGACCAGAAGACCATTTTCCTGAAGCTCATTATATGGATATGGACGAAGATCCAGAACCTGCCGAGATGCCAACAGGGACGCCAACTGTCACACCCCCAAAATCCACACGCGGAGTACCACCGCTTGGAGGCGTGACTGACCAGGATCAAGCCACCAATCATATTGAACAACGTAAATAGTAAGTGTAAATCAACCAAACAATATGAAAGGTGTTCCAAAAACCAAAGTATAGTATCAATGTTTAGCGGAAGCATAAAAGTAAACCCAATCATAAGTATAAGTACGAAATGTCATAATGTTTAACAAACATTCACGATCCATGTCCACAACGACCGCGCCTCCCGTGCAAGCTCCATAAGTACCTAAGGTCCTGCAAGGCATGCAGTAGAGAGTCAACAACTAGTTGAGCGAGTTCACAGTTAATAGTTCAGTAATTGTAATAGTATAGTAAGCCTTGTGTTCGTTCATTAATTCATGTATCGTGTTAGTTCGTATCGCGGCCCTCTAGGCATGTATGCGAAGATTAGGGAAAGTTTCTCGAGTATTCTAGACTAGGTATATTTGTATCGCGGCCACCCGGCATGTGTGCGAAGTTTAGTGTATAGTTCGCAGCCTTCCTAGGCATGTGTGCGAAGATTAGTCATATTATCGCGGCCAACCCTGGCATGTGTGCGAAGATCAGTCATATTATCGCGGCCAACCCCGGCGTGTGTGCGAAGATCAGTTCTATTAGTATCACTAGTCTAGCCGTATCTTATCAATAATCCTTCCTCACCCGAGGACCATATAACTAAGTTCCATAAGCTAGGTAAGTACAAGTAAATAATCCAAACCCATTCCCACCCTGGGAACCCCATGCCTTGGCTGTGTGAACTCACCTTGGTTTGCTCGGTATGCTAAGTATGTGCTCAAAGTTAATCAATCACGTCCTAAAGTACGCACGTGTACAGAATCAGTTTGTATTCACGAAGTTCACGTATAAGTATAATCAATGTTCACCAAGTAGTACATATCACATAAATCAACATCGTACAAGTCATGCATATCATTTAACCTCAGTTAGTTACCCCAGTTAAGTCTTAACAGAGATAGACCAAGTTACTGTGCAGATTAACAACTCGACGAAACACCCTTGTTTCGTCGTATTTACCCTTTGGCGAAACACATCAGATTCGTCAAGGCTTCCCTCGGCGAAACACATCTGATTCGCCATATCTGTTTCGCCGGGAGTAACGTTTCGTCAAGATGTCAGTTACGTCGACCAGTTAATATCATTCAGCAGTTTCAACAATGTCACAGAACCCTAAACGGCCGTCAACAACATACGAAGATCATGCAGTCATCATCAACACAGAGATCATTCATCATCATATATACAGCTTACCCTAAGCATAACGGCTTGCTAACAATCCCGAAAATCTATATCATCAAATCATACGTACAAGAATGAATCCGTTAACTAATAACACTAACAGTTTTGAACCGTGTTCATCCAACAATTGCTCAATCATAATAACTATTATCAAATTTCATTCATAAGAGAACAATCAAACATTCCCTGTCCAGTCACATGAAATTATGATTACATCTCAATGGCCGACATATGAAGTGATACTTATCTAGTAGTACACATATAATTCAAATAGCAAGCTGATGGGTTATTTGCTGTGAAACCTTAATTGGACCCCCATTTGATTTCAAGTCCCAAAGTTTATAAACAAAAGTCCTGACAATCCACATGATGATCTTATTTCACTTTAATTGATTTAACATGGGTGGGAAACATCCACATGCATATAATTGGAACCATGGATTTCTGTTTAACTCAAATTATTAACATCACAAATCAAACCGACTATAACCATCTCATACAAGTTATATCCACATGATCACATATCACAAAAATCAATACGTAAATACAAATAGTACAAGACAAACGACACTAACCAATAATGATCAAAACAAAAGAGATTCGACTTCGAACATGGGGAGCAGCCGTCGGGTTTAAAGCAAACCGAGAGAGAGAGAGGGGAGGAGATGCGATTAGGGTTTTGTCAATTATCAAATACACGCACGGATTAAACAAGTCTATCTATATATTTCACTTCTGGGCCGAAGCCCAGTTGTTGTTTTCGGCAGTTTAGTGTGGACGAAGACACTCAAGTGTTTTCGGACGTAAGGTGTTTTCATTGTTGGGATTTTCGGCTAGCGTTTCCCCTATTTAGTTTTTCAATTATACTAGACATACCTTGCATACACACTCATTGCACACCATAGATCACATATAATTCACAATACCAATTAACGTATTACAAACGTGTACCGTTTAAATCATATAATTCACAATACTAGTTAACGTATTACAAACGTGTACCGTCGTGTCAACAAACTATCTAATCAGTTAACGTGCAATATTGCGAAGGTGGAGCCTTGGAAACTCGAGTTGTCACACCAACGCATCCCAACGAGATTTCAGACGGGTCATCTTTTCATGGCTCGCCATACCGTGGCCCAGACAGTTTCCAAGAAAGGTGGGCCACTTACCACTGGGAGTTTACTCCCCCTTTCATCCCACCTAAGGAGCAGCAGTAGGATCCCTCTGACGATTCGCGTTTCCAGGCGGTTACGCCACCGCAGCCGCCGCCGCTAGAGTAATAGCTGCCTCCCGAACCGCCGAGGCGAAGAAGGTCAGGTGCACGGATGTCCGTGCGAAGAGGGGATTTTCACTTCAGCACCCCTCAACACTCCAGTGGCAGCCACTACCCGCCACTATATGAAGACCCGCAGATGGGTGGGCCTTCAAACCCAGTTTCAGAGGTCGACTCAGCTCCAGTCGCACCACCACCACCAATGGGTTATGATAACCCAATTCCTTTCTACGCCAGTGCAGCGGCGTATAACCCTTTTGAGCAGCCAGCTTATCCTGGCTACAACTACTACAATGCCCCTGCCGTCGACCCATACCTCGAGGCGGCCAACTAGAATGCTCTTCACCCAGAAGGACCTTTCGCGGCTTCATACCAATCAGGGTACCAAGCGTATGGGTATCAATACCCGCCACCTCCTCAACCTCCACTTTAGCAGCCGCCGCAGTCGCCACTGATCCAACCACCGCAGCAGTAGGAGATTCTTCAGAGGTTGAGCCAGGTGGAACGAGAGGTTCAAGAGGAGCGTAGAAGCCACCGGGGATTTCTTAAGGGTTTGGCGAATCTGATCAAGGGGAAGAAGAAGAGGGATTTTTGAAGATTCCTTATTTATTTGTGTTGTAATTTTTATTTTTCAATTAAGTCCCTGTGTGGACATTTATTTATGTATTTGGTCCCTGCGAGGACTTGTATTGTTGTTTTAGCCCCTGCGCGGGCAAGTTATTTGTGTAAAAGTCCCGTTTAGGGCATCTATCTACTTCTCTTTATTTATTTATGGAATGTTTAATTTTAAAAAAAAAAATTCATCTTGTCATCACATGCATAAATATAATATATGAAATAAATCAAAATATCATTCCTTTTTGTAATTGGTCTGCCATTAATTATTAAATTAAATCTTAAAGGTAAAAACCTAGCCCATGTGTCATTCTAAGACAGGGCCATGATGGTAGTTCCTTTTTAAGATTCAAATTCTTGTTAACATCTGAAAACATGATTAACACTCCTGGCATATGTGATTCGATAAAATCACACAAGTCATCCTTAATTGGATCTTTCCAATTCTTTTCCTTTATTTATTATTTAAACATCCATTAGTGATGAAGTGCCTACGGGCCATACTTATTGTCCTTTGAGGCAAAAGACAGTTGTAGTCTATGGCTCCCTGTCAAGAAAAGGTAATGAACTATGTTCAAACCTTAAAGCCCTGGTCTTACGAGATCAAGGCTTATGAGTAAAATGTCCTTGTGACTAGGCCTTTTGTGCCACTCTAATATCTCTAATAGATTATAACTAGGGATAAATTATAAAGAAAATACTAAATAAAATAACCAATATGGTTTGTATTTACCATGGTTAATGAATTGTCAAATGACAATACCATAATAAGACTTCTGAATAAATTATTGTCATCATTTTTATTGTAGCAATCAAGCTACATGGCTGAATCAGAAGAAGTCAACAGTCACCCTCGAGAGATTAATGATACCACCAGGATTAATGTAGCTGGTGCAGACTTACAAGTATTAATAGATAATGTTGTTACTCGAGCTCTAGACAGACAATTCAAGGAATCAAGTGGTACTCGTAGCAAGACCCTATCTGTAGCTCACGCAAAACCACCCTCCAAGACTCATGTATCTCATAAGGACGAAACTCATCATTCGTCAAATCAAAGGAGTGTTCCATCTAAGAATATTGTGCTCAATGAAGAGCCACATGTTAAGACCTGCTCTTACAAATATTTTGTCTCCTGCAAGCCTAGAGACTTCACAGGAGAGAAAGGAGCCATCGATTGTATGACTTGGCTCGATGAGATGGATACAGTAGTTGATATTAGTGGTTGTGCAGAGCAGGACATTGTGAAGTTTGTTTCACAATCGTTTAAAGGTGAAGCGTTAGCTTGGTGGTGGTCCCTAATCCAAGCTACAGGGAAGATCCCGTTGTATAACATGACTTGGGATCAGTTTGTTGCGTTGATTAAAGAAAATTTCTGCCCTCAACATGAAGTTGAGAAAATTGAGACTGACTTCTTGACCTTGGTCATGAAGAACCTAGATTGTCAGGCATATCTTACGAGTTTTAATACCATGTCTCGATTGGTTCCATACTTGGTCACACCAGAACCAAAGCGTATAGCTCGTTTTATTGGAAGTTTAGCTCCAGAAATTAAGGCAAGTGTGAAGGCATCTAGACCTACTACCTTTAGGACAGTGGCTGATCTATCCCTATCTCTTACTCTCGATGAGGTCAGGCAGAGATCGCTCAAGAATTCTGAAGAGGGAAAAAGGAAACGTGAGGATGAGAACTCACGCCGTTCCGATAAGAAGCATAAGGGGAACTCTGATCACAAAAAGAGTTCCGGGTTTAAAAAGGATAGTCAGCAGTCGGGTGAGAAACCCAAGTGTAAAACCTGCAAGAAGCGTCATCTAGGGAAGTGCAGGTTCGAATCAAAGTCCCAATCGCAGCCTAGAGCTTGTGGGATCTGCAAATCGAGTGAGCATAAAACGTTGGATTGTAAGAAGATAAAGGATGTGACTTGTTACAACTGTAACGAGAGGGGGCACATCAAGTCCAACTGCCCAAAGTATGCAAAGAAACCTGAAGAGGGTAAAAAGACCAATGCTCAGGTCTTTCAAATGAATGCTCAAGAAGCGGTTCAGAACGACAATGTGATAATAGGTACCTTTCTTATCAATGATGTTTATGCAAGGGTATTGTTTGATTCGGGTGCAGATAAGTCGTTTGTAGACAATAAGTTTTGTAAGTTATTAAATCTGCCTATTAAAACCCTAAGGCATAAAATATGAAGTAGAATTGGCCGATGGCACGATAGAGACTGCTTCAACCGTGTTAGATGGATGTTTCATATCCATTAGGAACCACTCTTTTCCACTGTCTTTTCTTCCATTGAAATTAGCAGGATTCGACATAGTGATAGGCATGGATTGGTTGTCTACTAATCAAGCCTAAATTGTATGTGATAAGAAGCAAGTGGTTATCAAGACTCCTTATGGCGAGCCGTTAACAATACAAGGAGATACTCAGTACGGGTTTCCTAAGCAAGTGTCTATGCTTAAGGCATCAAGGTGTTTGAAGAAGGGTTGTGTCATTTACATGGAACAAGTGACTATTGATGAACCAAAGCCCAAGATCGAAGACATTCCCATTCTCTCTGAATACCCTGATGTATTCCCTGAAAAACTACCTGGTTTACCCCCAGATAGACAAGTGGAGTTCAGAATCGACATTATTCCTGGAGCTACACCAATTGCAATAGCACCTTATCGGTTGGCACCGACTGAGATGAATGAGTTAAGGACTCAATTGGACGATTTGTTGGCAAAAAGTTTTATTCGACCTAGCTCGTCCCCTTGGGGAGCACCGATTCTGTTTGTAAAGAAGAAAGATGGCTCGATGCGTCTGTGCATCGATTATTGTGAATTAAACAAGGTTACAATCAAGAATAGGTATCCGTTACCCAGGATCGATGATCTATTCGATCAACTGCAAGGGGCAAGTTACTTCTCCAAAATTGATTTAAGGTCAGGATACCATCAGCTGAAAGTCAGAGATGAAGATGTGCATAAGACTGCATTCAGAACTCGTTATGGTCACTACGAGTTCTTGGTGATGCCTTTCGGGCTCACTAATGCACCAGCAGCGTTCATGGTCCTCATGAATCGCGTTTGCAAGCCATACTTGGACAAGTTTGTCATTGTTTTTATTGATGACATTCTTATTTACTCGAATAGTCAAGCCGATCATGAAAGACATCTTCGGTGTATCCTTAAACTTCTTCAGCAAGAGAAACTCTACGCCAAGTTTTCAAAATGTGAGTTTTGGCTTCGTGAAGTCTAATTTCTTGGACATGTGGTAAGCGAGCGTGGTATCCAGGTGGATCCCGCTAAGATTGAAGCAATTATGAATTGGCAAGAACCTAAGACTCCTATAGAGATTCGCAGCTTCTTGGGTCTAGCAGGTTACTATAGGCGTTTTATTGAAAACTTTTCGAGGATTGCTGCACCTCTAACATCGCTGACCCGCAAGAATGTCAAGTTTGACTGGGGTCCCAAGCAGCAAGAATCCTTTGATATTCTTAAACAGAAGTTAAGCAATGCACCTGTATTAACATTGCCAGAAGGTATTGAAGAATTTGTGGTTTATTGCGACGCATCGCACACAGGTATGGGATGTGTGCTTATGCAGAAGAGAAAAGTTATTGCATATGCTTCCCGACAATTAAAAGTGCACGAGAAGAATCAGACCACCCATGATTTGGAATTGGGTGTCGTTGTATTTGCACTAAAGCTTTGGAGGCATTATCTTTATGGGACTATTTGTTTGATCTATTCTGATCATAAGAGCCTTCAGCATCTGTTTAACCAGAAGGATCTTAACATGAGGCAGCGTCGATGGATGGAGACACTGAATGATTATGATTGTGAAATCCGATATCATCCAGGTAAAGCGAATGTAGTCGCCGATGCCTTGAGCAGAAAGGAAAGGGTTAAGCCTATTAGAATCAATGCCAAGAGCATTGAATTAAAGAACAGCTTGAATGAAAGGTTATTAGTCCCTCAAAAGGAAGCTGTATTAGAAGCGAACTATCCAAATGAGAAATTGGGCATAACTGCTGAACAGTTATCGTATGGCAAGGATGGAATCCTAAGATTGAATGGTCGAATATGGGTTCGAATTTATGGAGGACTTCGAGATGTGATTCTTCAAGAAGCTCATAGCTCCAAATATTCTATTCATCCTGGCAGTGATAAGATGTACCAGGATTTAAAGACAAATTATTGGTGGATAGGTTTGAAGAAATCTATAGCCACTTATGTGGCTAAATGTCTGACGTGTCACAAGTTAAAGCAGAGCATCAAAAGCCGTCAGGTTTGCTGCAACAGCCTGAGCTTCCCACTTGGAAGTGGGAAATGGTAACTATGGATTTTATCACAAAGTTACCAAAGACAAAGCGAGGAAGTGATACTATTTGGGTTATAGTCGATAGGTTCACTAAGTCAGCCCACTTCTTGTCGATTAAGGAAACTTACAGCTCCGACAAATTAGCTCAGCTGTACGTGGATGAGATTGTATCTCTTCATGGAGTGCCAGTGTCTATTATCTCTGATAGGGATACAAGATACACATCGCATTTTTGGAAAAGCTTTCAGCAATCATTAAGCACACGGTTAAATTTTAGCACTGCTTATCATCCTCAAACAGATGGGCAAAGCGAGCGTACAATTCAAACACTTGAGGATATGCTTCGAGCTTGTGTCATTGATTTAGGTGGAAGTTTGGATGATCATCTTCCGTTGATTGAATTTTCGTATAATAATAGTTATCATTCGAGTATTCAAGCTGCACCTTTCGAAGCTTTGTATGGAAGAAAATGTAGGACGCCAGTTTGTTGGGCGGAAGTTGGTGATGTCCAACTAACAGGACCTGATATAGTCCTGCAGACGACAGATAAGATTGTGCAGATACGTGATCGTCTCAAAGCTGCCAGGGATAGGCAGAAAAGTTACGTAGATAAAAGGCGTAAACCTCTAAAATTCGAGGTAGGTGACAAAGTGTTACTTAAAGTATCACCCTGGAAAGGGGTAATGCATTTTGGCAAGAAGGGCAAGTTGAGCCCAAGATACATAGGACCATTCGAGATCATCGAATGTGTCAGACTGTAGCTTACAAGCTAAATCTGCCAGAAGAGCTTAGTGGAATCCATAATGTATTTCACATCTGCAACTTGAAGAAATGTCTAGCTGATGAATCGCTAGCAATGTCGCACAACGACGTGCAGATAGATGAGAGATTGAAATTCATTGAAAAACCTTTATCGATCGAGGATTGATAGGTTAAGAAGTTTCGAAGGAAGCACGTACCGATTGTGAAGGTTAAGTGGGATGCCCGTAGAGGCCCAGAATACACGTAGGAGGTTGAATCCACAATGAAACAGAAGTACCCTCATTTATTTCAGTAAATCTCGAGGTCGAGATTTCTTTTAAGGGGGTGAGGATGTAACACCTCGTAAAATCATGACTAATATAATGAAGACACGTGTCATGGACTTTAAACATGTAATGATTTGATCTGGAGGGACTAAAATTGACAAACAATGTAAATGTGTAAGTATAAGGATCCAAAGTGTCAACATGCCATTCTTGTGCCTCTGATTGACCTCATACGACGTTCGTATTCTTTAACGAATAAATTATCGCGCATGGAAAGTCGTTTGTGTTTAAAATAAGGATCTTACGAAACATGGGGGTTAAAAGTCTTAACATGTTAAAAGATACCTCTGAGTAACCTTTTAACGAACCCAAAAACCTTGTAATAATTATATATTTGGTTCTCAAGAATATTGGATATTTATTTTGTGGAGTTTCGAAGAAATCAAGACTTTTCGGGTGATCGTACAACTAACTGGGAGCTTAACAGAGTTAGTTAATGACCCAAGGTCCTTAAAAGTTAACTATGGGGGTCCTAAATGCAATAAATGAAAGTTAAATAAACTTATATTGGACCAGGGACCAAAACTGCAAAGTTTAAAACTTGTTTTCCGGTCATAGAGGAGTGTCGCGGCCCGTGTAAACTCCTTAAGAGTCTTACGCGGCCCGCGTGAAAGTCCCAGATGCAGAAAAATCAGGACAGCTGCATGTTCAGCCTATTGCACCGCCTTTGCATGCCTGAATTCGATACCAGGGACTGTGCCAATGGTTTTTCATGCACTAGGGACACCTGGTAACATCTGGGATCAAAGTAGGGGCATGTGGAATGATCTTGTGAAGTGGAATTTGCTATATAAAGGCCTTGTTCTTCATTGTTCAATTACACACTTTCAAAATCACTTCAAAACTCATTCTCTGGAGTCCCTTGGAGCTCTAGGAAGCTTTCCTCAGTTCATATTTCGTGCTAAGAGTTATTGTAAGCATTCTTCGCCCCCTAAGTACAAGTTTTATTAGTTTAATGACCAAAAGTCAAAGCCATCATAATTAAGCTTTGACTTAGTGATTAATCACTAATGGTACAGCCATTATTCGAATTGAAAGTGGCTATGAGTTGGTAATTATGTAGGTAATAAGCCCTTAAAAGGGCACCTACTGATTTCCACTCTAACTTGGTCAATTGTCGGGTCAAACTTATTAATAAAAAGTCAACAGAATCTATTTTTGCAAATAAATTCATAACTAGCAATGCAGAGGTTATGGAACATGTTTAAACACTAAAATAACTTGGTAAATAATATAAGAACATGTTTAGGCATGTTCAACCCGACGATTCTGAGTTTAGGCTCGGTTCGGAACCGAAAGTCGCAAAAGTAGACTTTTGCTTTGACTTTCAGTTCTGACCCGACTTAGCTTGTTTTAGATATGCCTTAAGGTTCCTTTAGGACCATATTATATGTTAGTATAACCCTCTGAGGTTATACAACTTGGTTCCATATAAATCCTAGATCATTTGCATGTTTCCGTTAAATGCTTAAATGTTGACCATAATGCCCTTTTGATATTAAAACGAGATTTTTGAAAATGTGAGAGGACAAAAACCTTTATTACTGATATTTAAGTATGTCCTAAAATTTTGACATCAGTGTATGGTCTAAAATGAGAATTATGCACAATATCGTAAATGAAAGCATTTTTATTAATTAAACGGCATTTTCGACATAAATCCTATTTAAACCTAAATTTTGACATCAAAACTTTTACCCACTGATGTAATATAATATTTAGGGATTTTTGGAAATTTTTATTAAATTTTTAACTGATCATAACATAGGGTTCTTGCATAGGCTCGGTAATTGACGATAATGCCATTTTGCTAATAAAATGAGTTTTACACATCCTTTACATATTAAACCTTTTTCTAGTGATTTTATATAATAAATAAGTTATTTTAAACTATAAAGGTTGGTCAAAATCTCAGATTTCCTTATTCAACCCGAATATCGTCAAATACCGACTTTTATGCGACTTAGGCGCATAGTATGGTTTAAAACCATATTAGGCACCTAAGGTTTGTTACCTACTGATGTTATGAATAAATTTTTATACTTTAACAGTAAGTAAAAGTTTTGAACTCAGATCTCTAAATTTAACCCTTAAAGCATATGTGAAATGACCAAAATGCCCCTACGGTGCATAGTTTGGCCATAAATGATAAATTTCACATATGTGAGATATCTTACTAATATGACTTGATAAAATAAATATTTTTACTGATTATTTTAGATCAGAAACTCAGATTACTATTTAACCTCTTTTTATAAACATTAAAATGACCAAAATACCCCTACGGGGCATAAATTGGTTTTAAATTTGTTTTGGGCATAATGGAAGGTATCCTACTGATATCACAACATATTTAAGGCATATTAACTTGAGGAACCTGTTCATGACTCTTTTGGTCACCCGTTATGCATTATACGCGTTCGGTACAGTTTATGTAACTAGTTTGCATAAATTAACCGAAACGGGTCAAACCTTATCATTTTTACTTCAAAATCCAGAATGTGTCTAGTTTAC
Source organism: Helianthus tuberosus (assembly GCA_030545235.1). Taxonomy (NCBI): domain Eukaryota; kingdom Viridiplantae; phylum Streptophyta; class Magnoliopsida; order Asterales; family Asteraceae; genus Helianthus; species Helianthus tuberosus. The sequence continues at coordinate 61,313,051 of CM060429.1, read as the reverse complement.
CCATATTATACAAGTCTTCAAACTTGTCGGGTCTAAATTACATTCTAATCCGGTCTTCGCTTAATCTTGCGTTTTAAACCGTAAACCTTTCATTAAAACTAACCGGTCTAAGTTAAGACTTAAATAAGACCCGTTAGAAATCTTATAGGTTATTAAAACCTTCGTTCCAGATTAGGAGCCCAGTAAAAGCTATCTGTACTTGCTGATTGATATACGGCTGGGATAAAATTTATATTTTTGCTCAGGTAAATACTTTTAACTTATTTTCCCTTATACGGGCTTGGGGTACGGTATTTAATAATACCGCTTGGTCGGGTATTGAATCATTAATCAAATAATGGTTAAATCATTGAGATAACTCGTTTAATCTATTTTGTTTGTTTTAAGCATTCGGGGGGTTAATGACCATGTCCTGGATATCCTCGGCTCATTCATTGAAATGGCCACGACTTAAGCACGGGGTGTAGGCATACACCTGTCGGTGTGTATGTAAAAAGATATACCCGCTTGTTGAGAATAACTCGCCGTGGGTTTATATTATGTGGTGTGTCTATTAATCTTTAACCCGGTACTACTAACCCGGGCTACTGAATGTATGACAAACACATAATTCTTTTACAAGATTATTTTTAAATAATTATCCCAAGTTATAAAAGAATATTTGTGCCTTGTGCATTTAAATCAATTTTCTTAAATAATTTCAAAAGTGTCGGTTAATTGTATTTACCAGTGTAAACTGACGTATTTTCCAAAAAGGTTAAGTGCAGGTACTAAGCGAAATGGGTTGGCTACTCCTAAGTATCAAATAAAGAGTCTTGCAAGCTTGTGATGCTTAAATCTGTTGAACAATATTTCTTTTTTATTATATCCTCCTGTGGATCCATCTTACAACTCGTTTGTAATATTCTATGCTACTTTCAAATCGGTTTGTATAATTATTACTTTTAGACTTCCGTTGTGCATTAAACTGTGATTATTGACTATGATGATATCAACTACGTCACGATACTCCCCACCGGGCCCACCAGTAATATGTGGAAATATCGGGGTGTGACATAGGCCGTCCCACCACACTCACGCTGCCCCAACCAGCGTTTGGACAAACATCTTGCACCAGAGAGGCATGGGCCAGCAGGCTACTTCCCCGGCACTCTTGAACAAATTTAGATGGTCGTCAGGGTCGCTCAGGCCATCGTATTTACCCACTGTCTGGGGCATCTTTGGTTTTTCCTTGATCGGGGCTTCAGCGATCCTTCTTGTGAATTTGGATTTGAATGTGGCATCTGCAGGCTTATAAGGCCTAGTTAAGTCGTCATCTTCCACGGTGATAGGATGTATATGTTGATTTGCTCCACCCAGGCTTATTCCTTGAGTAACCGGAGGCTAGGATGTTGTAAGGTTTAGTGTGGTACTGGGACCCTCGTTAGGAGAAAAACGAGGTCTTGGTGTGTTTCCCCTGTCATAAATAGGTTCCGCCGTAGGCGGGGTCTGACCATAAGTCTATTGCGATGTAGGGAAAGACCACCAAAGTGGCATGTAGGGCGCGTATGGCGGTTGCTGAGTGTAAATTTGTGATGTCATCTGAGGTGAGTATGCTTGGTTGTTGTTGTTGATGCATATGTCTGTCGACTTCGTCTTGTATCGAGTCTTGTGTTAGATTAGAAAGATCAGGGCACGAAATTCGAGAAAAGTGTGTTTGTGACCATTTCGCATGAAATGGAACAAGACTATTTCGCACGAAATGGACATTGTCCATTTCGCACAAAATGGTTTTTGCCCATCTCGTATGAAATGCTCAGCCTATATATACATGTCCTGTTCATTTCGTTTGTATCTTTCCGATTCCAGAGCCGAAGTGCTGCTGAAGTGTCTACTCGCTGTAATACGTTGTTATATTAATCATAAAGACAATTATTGTGTATATCAAGCTGTTTCAAAGTCGATACGTTAGTTTCCGCCTCTCGTATTGACAAGAACTCTTCTGAACGACTCGTTTTAGTCGTGCAAACGATCCTATAGTTGTATGGAGGTAGGTACCCATAAGGAGGTGCATAATAGTAGCCTGGGAAAATAGCTTGATTTCCAGGTGTTACTGGAGCATTCATGATTCCAGCTGGCATGATCACTGGCTGATGGGGTGGCGTGGATAGTGCTGTTGTAAGCGTTGCGGAATACAACAGCGGCATAGCATAAGTGAGAGGTGGTTGGTAGTACTGGACCCCGCTCATCTGCTGTGTAACGTTTCCTGGACCCGCAGACGTTATGATTGGCATGGTGCTGTGACGTATAGTCTGTGCAGTTGTCGTTTGTAACAACCTGACTTTTTGAAGTCAAAGTACAAGTCAAAGTCAAAGTCAAAGGAAGAAAAGATTGCTAATCAGATCTGTCATTCCTGGCTTAATTATTTATTGTACTCTCCGACCCGATAATCGATACTTTAGTTTACGCTATTTTAGTTGTATTATGTGAAGTAACAATGCAATAAACATAATTAAACGCTATTCTATTTAACGCTATCACATCGCTATCGCATCGCAACTCGAATTGCAGTTTTTTGGTGTTACTTCATGTGTGTGTGTGTGTGTGTGCTATTATGTGTTACTTGTGCATGTTTATATTTGTTTTGAGGTGATTATTCGCAATCGCAATTCTATCGCAACGCAATCTCATCGCGAACTCGAAATATAAGGTTTACTTTTATGATTATTAGGGTTATGTTATTTGTGTAACTATTGTTTAATACTATCGCCTCGTTTACTCACAACGCAACGCTCAACGCACGAAACAAAAAGTCAGAAACCAACCCACTCGAGCCATCCGATCGAAGGATCATTCGATCGAATGGTCATACGTCTGGATGACCATCCGATCGAAGGGCCCTCTGACCCAACTACTCCACACCGCCTTTCTCCTCCTTCCCCTATAAATACCTCACCTGTCACATCACTGTTCATGATGTGACTGCTCTCCTTCGACCCACGCACTCTCAGGCCACTTTTCTCTCGATTCCTCGCGATTCTTGTAAGTTTCCACTCCAAATCTTGTACTTCTTTGATCTTTACACACTTTCTCATCAATTTCACCAACAAATCACAACTTTTCACCATGAAATCCACCTAATGGAGCTGTTCTATGATGACGTCATCATGAGTGTTCATGAACACCAAAGTGTGACCTCATTCCACCAAGAATGACTCAAATCTAAAGGATTTCTACAATGTTTAAACACTGATTTCACCTAAATCTAAACATTTTCAAAGTGTTTCAAACTTTTCTTCAAACATTCTCAACTTTTCACTCAAAACCGATAGAATCGGAGCTCGTTCAGGCCTTCTACTCATTCTCTAGTGAAGTGCCGGTCTGAGAACGGATTACTATCGAAGAGATGACCGACTTAACGGGTTGAACATGAAACACCGTCATGAACAGCTAATTCGGATCAAACAGGGTGATTCCCGTCCGACCGGATGAGTTGGACCTGATGAGGTTTCCGTTGTTTGACATGTTGTCTTACCGTCTCGGTTCAACCACAAACTTTCTAAACTTAACTGATTTTACAAGTTCTCAAACAAACAGGTTGCCCGAACGAATTACCGTCCGATCGGATCACCATCCGATCGAACGATGATTCGACCAGGCGACTCGTGACTTCGACACTTAATCAATTTTTACAAAACTTCAAAGACTATCAGTTCCCAAACGAATAGTCATCCAATCTAACGACCATCCGTTCGAATGGCTATCCGGGCGGGAGATGTAATTCTTTGTAACTACCACTCAAACGAATCACCATCCGATCGAACGGCCATCCATCCGGATGACCATCCGACTGGATGGCTGGACATACTATGATACTTCCCACTTTTTAAATGCTACAACGAAAACTTCAAAGTTCAAACAATACACAAACACATCCCTCCCAAACGAATGACCCTCTTACCGAATGGTCATCCGTCTTGATGACCATCCGTCCGGAAGGTCATCCGATCGGATCATAATCCGTCCCACAACTCTCTGACGCACTGTTTAACGCATTGTTCAATGCTTACACTATCGTTCTCTGATCAGGCTAATCTCTCAAGCGCTCCCTTCAATCCAAGCTTGTGTTTATTTATTAAACACGAACTGTGAGTATACTCGATCCCTTTTTGCTTTACGCACTTTTGGGTGTTACATACATTACCTATATCAAATCACATCGATCACACAACGCAAACACTTTTTATACGCTAACCGCTCTCGCATGTTATACGTGTTATTCGATGAATGCTTGTATGTTATGTTTACACAACGATTGTTGCCTGACACCTTAGCAACAATAGTACTATAGTTTGGACTCAGCACCTGTCGTGGACAGGGGTTGTTAAGGGTATTTCTTCACATGTCACAGTGGTGATATGTGTTGCGCATTCTACAACTCGCAGTCATGTCTGTGCATATTTCATTGTCGATAACTTACTTGCTTCACAATTATACATGTTACATGCTGGTTATGCGTCAATCGCTTTCGCTACTATTATACTATTAAACTTGTATGCTCACCTTTACACTATGTGTATTGACTTATATTTTAACGTATGTGACAGGAGTTTAGGATGCTTTTAATTACTGGATGTTATGGAATCAAGCTAGGGGAGTCTAGAAACGAATTAAATAAAATCTGAGTTGTCAAAACAATTTATTTGTCTTTGAGATACTATGTCTGTAATAACTATTTTGTTTGATATGTTATGGTATGGGACGTAACGTTAAAATATTTGGTAAAATTAGTTGTTATGGATTTCTCCTGGACAATCTGTTTCGCTCAGTGTCGCGCCCCTATGTTTCCGCCATCGGTTGGGGTGTGACAGATTGGTATCAGAGCCATAACTACAGGGAATTAGGTAAGACTCGACCTAGTCCGGGTTGATGTCTTAGAAATGACCTAGTCTATAGTTTAAGTACCAACGGACCGACTTATGCAAACCCAGTAGGGGTTTTGTACAAGTTTACTCGATGTTCTCGCTCGAACTCGCTAGAAACTATACTCTTGCGCGGACATCGCATATTACCGCTTCGCGCAAGGTCAGCCTTTCCTAAGGCTAGCAACACACACGATTGCTCGAAAACAAATGAGTGATTTGGTCGAGATTAGGTGTGAAAACTGCAAACTCTCGATTAGATCGCTCGCCCGACGCACATTTTTACTATATACACGAGAATTTGCATTGAATCAGGAGTGAAATCCGTACTTCGACGTAGATCTCCCTCTCTATCTCGTGATCCTATCACACAAACAGGAATGCAGTCGTTAAGCTAGGGGTGAAACCGGAATCTTGATGACTCGTTCCGCTCTCAATTTTGGTTTTACAAAACTCTCACCAAAGTCTCGACGGACTCCAATGACCCGAGTCATGCAGTAACTGGAAGGATGCATGTCGTTCGCCCAGGTTGAGGCGAGAGCATGGTCCAGAAGGCCAAAGTGTGTACTCGAAGTCCTTGTGAATAGTTGAATCACTTTGGATAGTCGATGTCTAACACCCAAGACAATCCATTTTCGATCGCTGATTTTATGTGTTTAAGTGTTTCGATTCTGAATTCGCTACTGCAGACTCTGTGGATTCTTCGATTTTATGTGTGGTTTTATGTGTTTTATGTGATTTTATGTGTTTATATGTTTCGGTTTTGGAGACTATACGCTTTTCGCTTTTCGCTTTTCACTTTAATCAACATGCATAATTCGCACCGCACATATACCCCAAAACGCTAACAAATCGCACGCTATACTACTCGCTATGTTACTCGCTACTCGCACTCGCAATTCTCGATCGCGATCGCAGCTTTGAAAGATAGGTGAATACGTGCAATATATGTAGGTGAATACATGCAAAATATAGTTGAGGATGTGCTTTCGTGGATTACCTGCTTCTGTGCTTACGTGGACTACGTGCTTATGTGCTTACGTGCTTATGTGAATTATGTGCCTACGTGACTATGTGCCTATGTGTGGATGTGTTCCTAAGCTTTACTTAGAGGAGTTTTCGTTCAGATCTCACACATCCCGAGCTGCTCGCCGTAACCACGCTGACAAACGCATCGTATCGCTAGTCGCCAAGCAAATGCCAAAGGTCATTCCGCAAATTGTCAGCGAACTCAATGAAAATGCTAGCAAATCCTCTGAGGAATCTAGGACTGACTCTCCAAAAGCTACTTTTAGCTTCAAGCAGTTTAAGGCCTACAGCCCCAAATACTTCACTGGTGAAGATGGGCCTACTGCCATGTTTCAATGGTTCGATTCAATTGAAGTCACTCTGTGCCAAAGCGGTTGTCCCGATAACCTCCGCACTGTCAACGCAACTGGCATTTTCCAGTCCAGGGCTCTGGTTTGGTGGACCGCCGAAAGGAACAGGCGAGGTAATGACGCAGCCTATGGGCTTACTTGGGAAGAGTTGAAGGAAATCATGATGAAGGAATTCTGTCGTCCCCATGAGCTTCAGAAGCTGGAGGACGAGTTTTGGAACAGCAAGCAAGAGGGTGGCGACAATGCTTGTCTTACTGCTCACTTTAGGCAGCTTAGCATCATCTGTCCCGGCCAAGTCTCTACTCCTGACATCACAATCAAGAAATACATCCGTGCTTTACCGGATTGTGTTGCTGATTTCGTGCAAGCCGCCAAGACGACCACCATCGAAGAGACTTATTTACTCGCTGCAGAAATCAATGACAAGCGAGTTAGGGCTGGTTACTTCAAGAACACCACCAAAAGTCTCCATCAAGTTACCGCTTCTCCCACCGCTCCTGAAACTGCCGCACCGCAAGGGTCGAAATCTTCACGCCGCAAACGCAAGAACAACAACAACAAGAACTATGCTGGCACTACCGCTCCCCTCAATGTTGTCCCTGCTTAACCCCAGAACCAGAAACGCCAAGTAGCGGCACCCGTGACCAATGCACCTCCTGCAAAACGTGCATACACTGGTCCACAACCGCTATGCCCTATTTGTACTTACCATCATCCTGTTGGGATCGAATATCGATTTTGTGTTCACTGCAACCTTTACGGCCATTTTACTGCTAACTGCCGTACTGGTCCCCATCAAGCTCAAGTTCAAGCCCCTGCACTGCCAGCTCCTCTTCTCGCTCCATAGGGACAACAAGCAGCTCCTGTCCCCGCTGCTCACGCAAGATCCTGCTATGCATGTGGTGATCCTAACCACTTTGCAAATGTCTTCCTGAACCAAGTGGTGAAGCAAGAGCCACAGCAGCAACCAGCGCAGCAACAACATCAACAGCAGCAGCCTCAGCAGCAGCAGCAGCCAGCTCAACAAGCAGCCCACGGTCGAACATTCAACATCAACGTCCGCCAGGCTCAAGCTGATAACAACGTGGTTAATGGTACGTTTCCTGTCAATGGTATATATGCTTCGTGTTTATTTGATACTGGAGCAGATAACTGTTTTGTGCCGTTCGAATTCGAGAAGTTCCTAAAACATAAACGCGCTAATCTCCCTACGACGTTCGACGTAGAAATTTCCACTGGAAGAACCGTCATTGTTAATTCTATTCTACGTGATTGTACTCTCGAGCTCAACAATCACGTCTTCCCTATCGACCTTATTCTAATGCAGCTTGGTAGCTTTGATATCATAGTAGGCATGGATTTTCTTCGTGAAAATCATGCTGAAGTCGTCTGTTTCAATAAAATGATTCATTTTTCTCTTGCTAATGGTGATCAATTGTGTGTCTATGGCGAAACTCCTTCAAACGATCTCAAACTCATGTCGTGTATCCAAGCGAGCTAGTATCTCCGCAAGGAATACAAAGCTTTCTTGGCACACATCGTAGTAGCGGAGAAGGAAAAGAAAGAGAAGACAATGGAAAAGGTGCCTGTAGTTCGTGAATTTCCTCATGTCTTTCCTGACGATATAAGAAATACAAGGCAGAAAAGCATCAGTACAAAGAATGGACCATTAGTGAACTTCAGCAAGAAATTGAAAGAATAGAAAAGATGCTTGAAGACAAAGTAAAACAAACACCTCCAGTTTGGGCTAAATACAAAAAGAATGTACCTCAAAGGGTCTTGAAGCTGAAAAGAATGAAGGAAGAGCTTATAGTTGCAAACTATGGCTCAAGGAATCAGGTGACAAGGTGGTTAGAGGTAAAAGTGTTAGAAACTTACAAAAAGTTGGAAGTCAGAAGAAAGAAAGACCCCACTACTACCAAAAAGCCTGTTTATCCAGAAGCAGTGGTTCTAGTCAAACAGGCCCTACCAATCAAAAGACTTGCTATAACCACTGCTATTGTCGTCTATCAAAGGAAAAAGCAAAAGCAGATGGATGAAGAAAGAGACAAGGCTCAAGAAGATTACATTATAAAGATGGTTCTTCAGGATATGATTGCAAACAATCCTGACTTAGCAAAGTCTCAAGACCCTACCAAAGCAGTCATTACCAGGCCTCCATCACCAAACTCATCTAAAATAAAGACTCTCCCAAGAAACCCACTGGATTCAAAAATACTAAAGTGGAAGTCTGATCAAAAGACCCACGTATTGACTTTGCTCAGATCCAGTGGTGAAGTGAAGCATATATCAAGGGAAAATGCACTTGGCCTGAGTGTAGAAGACTTACAAGATCTCCTTGAGCTTCCACTGTGTAGGGATGAAAATGATGAAGATTCCATGAACTTTGAATTACAATTCAAAGGGCAAGTTAGGGAATTGCTGATGAGACAGTAAAGATCCAGAATAATGAAGAGTTTTGGCATCATCTGTTCCAGGGGGAGATTGTTGGGATTGAACCCTACAAAGGAACAGTTGATAAAGCCAAAACTGGTTCAGAGCAGTGGATTCAAAATAAGCAGTTGTTTGTACTTATCTTTCCCCTTGAAAGTGGCCCTAACATCTGACGACTCAAAGCACTGTTCTTCACAACTACTGCTGACCTAAAGAACTGATGAAGTCAAAGTATTGAAGCTCAATCTACTGTTATGTCTCAAGTACTGCTCTAAGACCAAAGCACTGCTGAAGCTACAATAGTGGAATGAAGAATCAGTAGTTTAGTCTTTGTATTGTATTTGTTTATTGTAATCAGTAGTTAGACATCAGTGGTTGTATAGGTCAGTTGTTAGAGGTTGTTAGGAGGTTAGATGTCACTTTCATGGTGACGTCAGCCGAAGATGCTCAGTGGTTGTTATGTACTATAAATAGAATAGTATTCTGTATTGTTCTATTAGCTCTCTTTCACCAAGTCATTCTGTACGAACAATCAAGTGAGCTCAGGCTGATGGGGAGATCTGTGCATGCATGCATTAGGGTTGTTTATTGTAATCAAATACAATCATTCGATTCTATGTTAAACATGTTTGCTAAAACATTTCTTCCATTGATTGTGTGTTAAAAGTTTATTTCACTTATTCCGCTGCAATTAATCTCTGTTTCATCTTCATTCTTGATAAAAAAACACAATCAAAAGAAACTCAGATCCTAACAATTGGTATCAGAGCTAGGACAGTCAAATTTGATTTAACAGTCATTTTGACGTAAAAGTTTAGCTCAAATTTCGTTGATACTTTCGATTGTTTGTTTTTAGTTGAAAAACAGAGTAAGGTAAAATCACGTACAAAAGTATTATTCAGTACCTGTAAAACAACCAGAATGGCGTCACAATCACAGGATAACATAAACAACACTGGTTCACTCTTCAACCACCCATGTTGGTCAGATCTGAATAAAACATCTGGGAGCGAAGGATGAGTCACATCCTAGCTCAACAAAATACCAGATGTTGGAAGTCGGTTGTCTTTGGACCACATATTCCAATGGTTCCGAGTGCTGAGGATCTAAAAGTTATGGTACCTAAGAAAATTGAAAACTATTCTGAACAGGACTTTCAGAAAATTGAACTGGATGCCAAGGCATTTAGCATCATTGCATCTGCACTCCCAAATGAAATTTATGCTGGGCTGTTACATTGTAACAGTGCCAAGGAATTGTGGGATGCACTTATGGAACAGTTTGGGGGGACTGAAGAAGTAATTGAAAACAACAAGGAAGTTTTGAATCAACAGTATGAAACCTTTTGTCATATTAAGGGTGAATCATTAACACAACAGTTTGAACGTTTTAGTTGTCTCATAAGTGAACTAAAACTTGTTAAAGTTGAACTTGCTAATTCAACTCAAAATAGTAGGTTTCTTAGGTCACTTCCTGAAAAATGGGACACAATTGCTTTTGTAACTAGAAATTCAGTTGGGTTCAAAGATCTGACCCTGACCCAGCTTCATGGTAGACTCTTGACCTATGAAAGGGATTTGAACCAGAAAAAGAAGTTACAAGAGACTGGGAAGGTTGCAGATGACTACTCATTTGGAAACACAGCTCTTTTGGGTCAGGAAGAATCTAGTAGTACTAAGGATCAGAGTTATGATCATTACATTGACATAACAGCTGGTGGAGCTTTTAACAACTCTGATTCTTACTCATCCAATTATGCTTTTACAGCTAATGGAGAAAACCAGAATTCTGACAATCTGTGCTTTAAACTCAATGATCTCCAGCATTTTGATCCAACTAATCTGGAAGAAATGGATATTTTGCACCAACTTGCACTACTGAGTGTTAGAACCAGCAAGTTTTACAAAAGAACAGGGAGAAAATTTCCAGGGTTACATGGGAACTTGAAAGTAGGGTTAGATAAATCAAAGATCAAATGCTACAAGTGTAATAGGTTAGGTCATTTTGCTAGAGAGTGTAAGAGTCAAAACAGTGGACCAATCATCACACATCCTAGCCCTAGACCACAAAATAACCAAACCACTGTGCATTATTCCCAATATGCCCCTGCTGCTCATGTAAACACTGCTCACTATGCACACCGTGCAACCCCTGTTCCAGTGCACTATGTCTAAACCATTGTTCCTCAGATACAGTATGTCCAGGCCCCAGCTCCTCAGGTTCAGGTGCAACAAGTTGCACCTCAACAAGCTGCACCAACAGTTGTTCAACCAGATCAGCAAAGCTTTTTCACCCAAGGCTTTGTTGATTGGAGTAGCTTGCCTGAGGAACTAGGTGATGAAAATTTTGCTCTATATGCTGAGAATGTTGTTTCTAGTGATGAATTCTGTTTTGCAGCATTAGAGGCAATTCCTGAAGGACTGGAAACTGAAGAAGGAACATCCAGTGCTGAAACAGTGGATACAATTGCTGAAGCAGTGGTTACTGCTGTTGTTGGTGAACAACTGTTGGAACAAAACTCAGAACTCCTGTTGGAACCACTGTCTGACCCCTTGTCTGCTGAGGAAGAGGAGAAGAAACAAGGTGAAAAAGAAGAGAAAGAGCCAGAAGAAAGTGAACATGTCTGTGATTATGCCATGATGGCTGCAACTAAGGTATCACCCCAGGTTCTTAAAAACCTTTGTTCAGACAAATGCATCAAAGCATTTGCAAACATCAAGGAGGTGAATGAAAACCTTAGAGATAGATTGTTAAATGATGAAGTACAATTTGAAAAATCTTTAAAAGAATTGAAAATCAAATTGTCAGAAAAAGAAAATGAGATTTGCAGCCTCAAACATGAGCATAGCATAACCAAGGACCAACTCCAGGCAATGATAGAAAAATATCAAACCTGTAAAAAGGAGTTGGAGTCCACCCAAATCACTTGTGAAAAATGGGTGGAATCCTGCAAAGGTTATGAAGTAATGCTTGAAAAACATATCAAAAGTAATGTAAAATTTGGCATTGGGTTTAGAAAAAATGACCAAGTTGAAAACATTGCTGAAAAGGAATCTATTCAAAACACTGTTGAAATCATACCCACATACAAGGATGGTCAAGAAGTTAAAATAACTGATAAAAATGGCAACAAAATCACTCTGGAAAGACCTGCGGGGTCCTCAACTTTTGAGGAGATTGAGAAATACCAATTCAAACCCACATGGTCTGATGAGTGTGACATCCTTGAAAATTTCAAACCAATGGACTTCACAACTGTGGATGGTGTCAAAGCTCCAAAGGCCAAGGTAATTCCTCTTAAGGATATCCCAACAGTGGTTCAAAACTTTGTTGCAAAGGAATCTGAAAAGAAGAAAAGGAAAGAAAAGATTAAAAACTTGTTTTGTGATTTCTGTGAAAAGAAAAATCATTTGACCAAAGATTGTTTTCATTTGAAAGCTTATGACATTTACAAAACAAGCACCACTGTGCCTTCAAAGAGCTGCACCATCTGTGGTAAATCAAATCACCTCACTCAGGAGTGTGTGTACCTCAAATCCTTTGAGGTCAAAAAGGAATAGTGCACTTCAAAAACACTCATGAGTTCATCAAAATCACAAGTTAAAAAGAAACCACCATTTGTGCTTGTCCAAACAGCTGTTACAAAACAGTTGAACCAAACCTCTGTTAAAAGAGAGGTTCAAGTGACAGATGCACCCCCTGCTAACCAATACCAAAGAGGTAGAGGTCAACCACCATACCCAAGGGTCCCACATGTTTATGAGGCTTACAAAAGGCCTTCTAAACCAAAAGTGAACAGGCATCCCTTTGGTTATCAACAATTGATGGGAAATGACCCCCAACAGTGGTTAGAGAAAAATGTTTCAAAAACTGTCCAAACCCCTGAGCTAACCACTGTCCATCTTCCTGAACTTAACACAGACACTGTTGAGACCCCATCCAAAGCCTTATTGGCTTTGGAGACCCTCCTGAACTAATTATTTACTTGATGTGCAGGGAGCTTCTGCATGCTTAGATAGTCTTTGGTATGTAGATAGTGGAGGCTCCAGGCACATGACTGGATGTAGAGCCCTACTCAAGGAATTCAAAACTCATGGAGGGGGTGATATATCTTTTTGGTAATAATAGTAAAGGGAAGGTGATGGGTTCTGGTACAATTCAGTCTGGAAATGTTAAGTTTGAAAATGTCAATCTGATAGACAATCTAAAATTCAACCTTCTTAGTGTCTAACAAATGAGTGACAAAGGGTATGGGTCATTCTTTACTAAGGAGTGTTGTAGGATTGTTGGACCAGAAATGGTTAAAAAGATTGAAGAAATAATAAAAAATGGAAAAATCCAACTTGTTGCTCAAAGGAGTGGCAATGTTTATGTAGTTGATTTGTCAAGAGAGAGCCCTAGGACTGATGCCTGTCTGTTCTCAGCTGCCTCTAATAAAGAGACAGAACTATGGCACAGGAGATTGGGGCACACAAATCTCAAGACAATCACTGCTTTGTCAAAACATGGCCTTGTAAGAGATCTTCCACAAAAATTGTTCACCTGTCCAGAGCATTGTATTTCCTGCTTAAAAGGAAAACAACATAAAAGCTCATTTAAGTCCATTGAAGAGTCCAAAACAACCAAGTGCTTGCAAATGCTGCACATGGATCTGTTTGGCCTAGTAAAAGTCATGAGTCTTAGAAAGAAAAAATATTGTTTGGTAATTGTAGATGACTTTTCTAGGTTTACATGGACTTATTTCTTACATTCTAAAGATGAGACTGCAGGCATTCTGCAATACTTTGTCAAACAGGTTGAAAAGCAGTTTGACTTGCAACTAAAAGACTATAGGAGTGACAATGGCACAGAATTCAGAAATAGGGAGTTGGATGAGTTTTGTGTGTCAAAAGGAATTGTAAGGCAGTACAGCATTCCAAGGACACCAGAACAAAATGGAGTTGTTCAGAGAAAGAACAGAACACTGATAGAGGCTGCCAGAACCATGCTTACTGATTCAGGTTTGCCATTAACTTTCTGGGCAGAGGCAATAAACACTGCTTGCTATGTCCACAACAGAGTTTTGATCAACTCCAGGCATCAAAAGACTGCCTATGAAATTCTGTATAAAATCAAACCACTGATCTCATACTTTAAAGTATTTGGCTGCCCATGCTTTATTTTGAACTTAAAAGACTCAATTTCAAAATTTGTAGCCAAAATAGATTGTGGTTATCATTTGGGATATTCAACCACTGCTAAGGCCTACAAAGTGTTTAACACAAGGACCAAAACAGTGGAAGAGACTCTGGATGTAAAGTTCAATGAACTTTCTTCAATGAAAATCCCTGCAAATCCTGCTGAGTTATTTGATCTTGATAAATTCACCTTTAAAAATGTTTATGTCAAGACTAACAGTGCAGGTCCATCTCAATCACCTCCATCAGACAATGGATATGAAGTGATCATCCCACAACAAAATTTCAAATCCATTGCTAGAGCAGCAGATGTTCAAAACAGCTCTCAAAGCTCATCCACTGCTACATCAACAGTTGTTGACCAAAGTAGCCCTAAAACCCCTGCTTCCACATCATCAAACACTGTTGATAAGAATCTTCAAACAGTGGATAAAATTCAACATGTTTCCACACCACTTCCTCCTATTCCTCCACCTCCATTTCAAGACATTGTTGGATCATCAAAGTCACCAACAGTTGTTAGCTCAGATGATTCACATATGTAGCCCTCACCCTTAAATGCCATTCTTCCATACAAAGTAGATCTGATCTTCTTGAAGTCTCATCCACCTGACCAAATCATTGGCAACATCAGTGAAGGGGTGCTCACCAGAAGTCAATCCTAAAACATCTGCCTTTTTGTTGGCTTTCTATCTCTCCATCAACCAGTCAAGTACCAAGAGGCACTAAAAGACAACAGTTGGGTAGAGGCCATGCAGGAAGAGCTCCAACAGTTTAAGAGACAACAAGTATGGGAGCTTGTACCACTGCCAGAGGGTGTGAGTCCTATTGGCACAAAGTGGGTCTTCAAAAATAAACTGATGAAAGGGGCATTTTTGTCAAGAATAAAGCAAGGCTAGTGGTTCAAGGTTTCAGACAGGAAGAGGGCATTGATTATGATGAAACTTTTTCCCCTGTAGCAAGATTGGAAGCTATCAGACTGTTCCTGGCCTTTGCTGTCAACCACAACATAAAGGTGTTTCAAATGGATATCAAATGTGCATTCCTCTATGGTGAGATTCAAGAAAAGGTATATGTTTGTCAACCTCCTGGTTTTGAGGACCCATTTTATCCAAATCATGTCTACAAGCTAAATAAAGCTTTGTATGGCTTGAAACAAGCACCTAGAGTCTGGTATGAAACTCTTTCCACCTTTCTTCTCTCTATTGGTTTCACAAGAGGTAAAATTGAAAAAACACAACCTTTCACTCCGTCATTAATGCTCTTTCCAAGTCAAAGTACAAAACTTTACTAACTTGCAACGCACCTATCTACCTGGATACCCTCCGATATTTCTGGAAACATGCACAAGTTGAAATCCAGGACAAAAAGCCCTGGGCTATTACTTCAACAGTTGGGGGAATTCAGGTTGCTGTTACACCTCAAACCATCTCTGGGGTTTTTGAAATGAATGATCTTACAGGTAAAACTTCTTTCCCAAAAGAAGAATATCAAACTGATTTGATTGAGAGGGGGTATGAGGAACAAATGAAAAAAGATACTTTACAAAAAGGGAGTTTTCCACCTCCCATGAGATTTTTATTCCATACCCTCCTCATGTGTGTGTCAAATAAAACAACTGCCTTCAATGAAATACCATTGAAAATCCAGTACCTGGGTTATGCTATAATGACTGAAGTTGATTTTAACTATTCCCAGGAGATTTTAAATGATATGGTCAAAAATGTTAATAATATCAAAAACAAAAAGAAATCATTTTTACTTTTTCCAAGGTTTTTGAGTTTTTATTTACAAAAGAAAATTCCAAAGGAAAGTGCAAATGTGCTTATCCAAGGAAATCCTTTTCAAATAAACAGCCTATCTTCTGAAACATTTACAAGGCTGTCAAAACCTTCTCAAACACAAACAAAGGAGCCTGAGCAGAATTTAGCTGAGACAACCTCTGCTCCTCAGGTTTCGGCTGTTGAGCCCACTGCTCCTGGTGATCACAGTAGCACAACTACTGCTGTGAAACCCACACCAAAAATCACCAAAAAGCCCAAAAACAAAATTACCAAAAAGCCCCCCAAACCCTCCAAAAAGGACCTTCCGAAAGATGAGATCCCAGAAGAAACTCCTGTGATGTGACACCCATGACGAAACCAGGTACACCCTAAACGGTCCAAAACTGTAAAGCACACTTAACACTTTAATTGCGTGAAAACCCTAAAAACATGTGTGACTTATATGCTTGATTAAATGATATCTGTTATGTCTCGGAGGAATCTGAGAACACGTTATGACTAACATGACACTAATAAGGGCCAACAGTGTGAAGTTGGTGTCCTTAGCCTTGAAACACGTGTTAAACGGGAGTGTTCCGTTTAACAGCGCTTTAAACCTTTGACATTGATTATTAGGTTATCGGTAGCATCATTTAAGATTTCGAGTTCCAGGAACAACTTAGTTTTGTGCCATAGACTGTGACATAAGGTTTGAAGCCAATCAGAGATCGGGCACGCAAAACGAAGCAGCTTCCCGGTTAGGGAAACGCTTTCGTTTCAGGAATAACATAAGGCAATCAAAAGTGCAAGGAACGATCGATCAAGCTTAAAAACACTTAAACCACTCTAATACGAGTCTTTTATGATTAAAACGTAACTGGGTTCGGATTTCAAGACGGTTATGCATGATTTTTAAAACCGAGTCTTTTGACACTAAGTACGCGCGAAACGGAGTCCGTCACGCAAATCGAGAACGCGCACGGGACCCGTAAACGAACCTAGCCACTCAACGGAAGATAAACATCATCTTTAAGTGCTCAAAACGAAGCACGAGGTGTCCCTTGTGGGACCCACACCCAAACCGCCCCCACCCCCATTATTTAATCAAAAAAATAATTTTTTTTCTTTTTCTTATTTCATTTTCACACAAAATCCTTTCCAAAATCTGGTTTCTCTCAAGAACAACCAGCTGAATTCACAAGAAACTTCAACAAATCAAAGGTATTAACTCAAATCCATAAGGTTTTAAGCATGGTTTCTTGATTAAACATGATTTAGGTCATAAAAACCCATTTTAGTCCATGAATTTTGGAGTTTTAAACAAGTTTAGGGGCTGAATATGAACACCATATGAATACCCTGGTGTTATATGGCAGCCATGGTTATAAATCTTTGGGTTTTGATACCCTAATCAACACCTATTCGACAGAAATCGCTTAACTAGTCGATTAACCGAAAAACAATGAAATAAAGCTTGCTTGATTGATCTAATTTCTAGCATATTTGGATTGTACTTGATGTGTAGGTACTAAATATAGCCCACACATACTTCTGGACTCACCAGGAACGCTCGGAATCGAAGGAATCGCTAGGTATATGACCCGAAACTTGAATCTAGACTAGGTAGAAGATTGTTCGGACTATAACTTGGTCCGTGATATTTGGATTGAGCTGAAATTTTGTGTGGTGATGAAGGGTAGTGTCAGAAAGGTCCAAGTAAAATTTTAGAATTTTTTGAATTTTCTAGGAGTTTTGGTGAAATTTTGACTGTTTTACAAAAAGAATTATGGAAAAAATACCAATCGGATTCAATAAATCACCAAATGTTACAGAGACACTAAGGAACATATGAGGAATGTTATGGGAAAATTCGGAGTCCATTGGTTGAGTTTTGATTTGGGTAAAAATCCGCGTTTTTGCGAATTTTCGGTAGCCGGAAACGCACCGAAACGAAATCGAAAAAATCTTAAAATTTTTGGAGATGTTTCTGGAAACATAAGGGATGTCCAGGAATGTTTTGGGAATTTTTGGATCAATGATGGTAATTAATGTTAATTATGTGGTTAAATATGGTTTTATAAATAATTTATTTAGACAAGTAAAATGCCAAAATAAATTCGCAGAAATTTTTCCCATATTCTACAGATTTTTACTGAGTTATATAAAAATTTTCAGAATTTTATTCAGATTATAGATAAAATGGGAATTTTTGGGATTAAAAATGGGTTATTTTAAATCAATTTCGGCAGTTTACCGTGTAACGAACCTGCCGGAACTGGGAACTGACCCAACCCGAAAAATACTATAATTGAAACACGGGGAGTATTCCGGGAGATTCAAGGGCAGATTGGACACTCTGGGTGTGTCCAATACCATTTCGGGAAATCCCCGACGGTGGAAACGGAAACTCAAAATTGTGCAACCTGGACTCCCCAAACACCCAAACTCCCTTAATGAAAAATTAGTCATTCTTAAATAACAACGTGTTGGAACTAATGGTATTCCCGTACCATTATCCGAACACGTTAAACTACTAACATTGACTGGCACGCGAACCGGTGCCCGGAAGCCAAACTGAAAACTAATACTACCCTGACCTCCATCACCATACCCGTGTCCTATAGACTCAATCCGGGGTGAAAACTCCTGACCAAATCCAAGTTATAACCATTACCGACTTATATACTGATTTGAGTCCTTACTTGCATGTGTGCTATTAAAGCTGATTTCGTTGATTAAACACTCTTTAGCCGAGACTACTATTTGCACTGTGAGTTTCACTTCCCCCACTTTTAAACTGTTTTCCTGTTTTCTGGGGTGAATTGCATATTACAAACTGTGTTAATTGCCCAAACTGTATGATATGAATTATCTAACACACGATACTAGCCCCGATACAAGTGATTAACGTAAGCCGTGGGCAGTGGATAGTACTATTGGTCTGACAAACCCAGTTGCCCGCCGGACAGGTGCGGCCGGCAGCCAGGCAACTGCACGCGTCCTAACCAGGTTATGTTGTTAGACATAACTACCCGAGGGCATTGAACTTCATGAGATGCGGGTGGTGCGAGTATGTGTCTGTGTGACACGGTACTATTAAAACAGTCTAGGTTTCACTTGTGACACTCGTGTAATTCCATCTATGAACCGTGATATGTGCAATTAAACATGTTGATACATTTTGAAACAAAATAACCAAACCAGTGGAACTCACCAGCATCGTTTAGCTGACGTTTTTAAAAACTAACAAGCATTTCAGGTAAAATGAAACAGGAGTGAACATGTGCGTATGGAAGGATCTAGTAGGCGGACGTAGCATAATAAAAGCTATAATGGCTTGTAGTACCGCTTTTAATATATGGTTTGTAATGTGATAGTTCGAAGACGTTGTAACCGATGCTCCTGTTTTATGTAATGTAATGTTTTTAAATTATGAGGAGTGGCATGTGTCTGCCGCACCCCGCGATTGTCTTTCGCTACGAGTCGGGGTGTGACAGAAGATGGTATCAGAGCCATCGGTTATAGCGATTTAGGTATCCCTAAGAGAACCTAGACTATAATCCTGAGTTAACTCCTCACCCTGAGAACCTCTAGAGACCGAGTGGCGTGGCTAGTACCGGGATGGCCTTGTTAGGCAATTAAATTATTGTGGTCCGGAAAACAATAATTTATCTGCTGGTACTTGCGCATTCCGGAAACGTCACGGAGAGAGAGGAGAGAACGGGAATGTAAACACTAACTTAATAGTTATGGGAAAGTTTTTAAAATTACAAATCAAGGTTGTGTGCAATACGTGTTTATGTGTACATCTGTGGATTGTTGATTCTGGGTTATGTCCATGTCGCGGTAGTGATGCAGTCGTAGTACTTCCGTATTTTCGTAGTTTGTGCTGTCGTGGTATGATGCATGTATGTCACTTTAGTGACCAGTTTTGATCGCACATTTAAGCACTGACCATTTTGGGTTAAGTCTATGTGCAAATTTTGACGATTGTATGACGATGATATTATATATATACATGACGATGCTTTTGACTATATGTGTCGTGGATCTATGGATGTGATGAGATTATGTGATGTGTAATGGAATTGTGTGGTATGTGGTAACTGAAAATGTGATAAGTGATGATTAACTATGTGACATTAATACATACCTATATATTGTTTATAATAGAATGGCCCCGAAACATGTACCTCAAATGACAGAGGCAGAAATTGCCCAACTGATAGCACAACAACTTCAAGCCGTTATTCCCACTATCATGGCGCAGGTTAACGTCGGCATCAATGCGAACCCGCAACCAGGGCCGGGAGGTCAGAACAATAATCAAAACAATGTTAGGCCAGTTTGCACGTATAAACACTTTATGGAGTGCAAACCAATGGAGTTTAATGGAACTGGAGGACCGAACGGGTTGGTGAAATGGATCGAGAAGTCGGAATCGGTCCTTAACATAAGTAATTGTCCGGGTGACTGTGCGGTAAAGTATACAGCTTGCACTTTTACCGACCACGCTTTGAACTGGTGGAATGCTATTGTGCAATCTCGCAGGCAGGATGCGATTAATGCTATGACTTGGGATGATCTTAAGATACTAATGAGAGAAAGGTTCTGCCCAATCCACGAAATTCAGAAACTCAAGCATGAGTTTTGGAACCTGCAGATGCAAGGTGCGGATCATGCAGGTTACACAAATCGTGTAGGATCGTTTTCGGACCCGAACGAGTCGTTCAGAAGAGTTTATGCTCAGTACGAAAGGCGGAAACAGTCGTACTGAGGTCAATTCAGCAAGATATACACTTTAACTGTCGATTTGATTGATTTTATGACAAATTACAGCGAGACGACACTTCGGCAGCACTTCGTGGCTCAAACCGGAAAAGTTACAAATGACAAGACACTAGAGGTATATATAGGGTTCCTAATTTCGCTTGAACCAGCTTCAAACGGAATCAGATTCAAACGAGATTAGTTTCAAGCGGAATCAACATGTTAATTCCGTTTGAACTTGTCATGACACTTTCAAATGGAATTACATATTCTAATTTCGTTTGAAGCTGCCACTTGATGTCTGTCGTTAGTGACATGCAAAAACCGAAATAAACTAGGTAGCTAGAGTAAGTCGGATATCGAACTAGAGGAGGATTGTGGAAAGTGTTGTAATGAAAAGTTTTAATTAACTATTACAGAATTGGAAAATCAGTTTGTTTGATTGTGAGAATTATCTAAATTAACAAATAAAAACTAAGAAAAAGGTTGAGTTGTAATAAACAATGATAAGGAAAGGTGATCACTCCGGGATTCAGATTGTGTGATTAACTAATAACTTAGCTGATTGTCATATTGGATACTATTGGTTAAACGATATAATTATCAACTATTCATGCAATGAATAATTATTCAACCAACAAAGTATAATCGGATTTAAACGTATTTATGTCTCTGTCTGTCACACAGGATTCGTTTGTCAAACGAATTATAAAAACGCAGGTAAAGACCGTCTGTCACACGGTTACAATCCAAACTCAATACATAAAACAATAAACCAAATCAATAGTGTCTTACACAATCATTCACCCGAAGTGTCCACAAGAGATTTAGCCGCTCATGTCGGTTGATTGATCTTCATAGCCTTCTCTATTTTCTTTCCGTCTACTGCCGTCGAACTCCTACCCTCTTGATGAGATGTGGCGGTGATTGTTATCCTCCTGTTGTTGACAAAATAAAAACCCTTGTATACGTGTGAGACTCCCAAGCCGCCCTTGCCTCCAGCCAATGCCGGCCCATGTATGCAAGCCCATGTGCGCACAAAGAAGTCAGCCCCCATGTGTTGATATGTCGGCCCATCTCTCTTCTCTCTTTCTATTCACGTGTGATGTTGGCCCAATCAAAATATGGCGGCCCACTATGTAACGCGTGTGTCTTTGGCAGCCTCTTTTCAATTAGTAGATGACTATTATTATATCCTCAAAATAATTTCACTCATTTCCTCTATTCCCAATATGCCGTCAAATATGATGGTGATCTCAATGTGATGATGATGTTTGATAATTAAACCCCAAGATGTATTTTTGCTCCTCCCAATTACGTGGCTGCATCCAATTCGTCCCCAGAAGGAAGTGCACATGATGTTGTTGACTTTGAATTAATACCCACCAATTAATGTTCACCACAAGTCACGTGGTGTTTTTATTTCCTTAAAAGCCAATTCCTTTGTGCCGTAGCCTACGCTACAAAACGTAACCTACGATATGTAGGTTCTGTTTCTTCTTTTATTTCAACCACACTCTACGTTCCATGTATGCTGGCTGATATAATTTGCCACATTCCATCTTTCATTTAATTACAAACAGCCCCTGAACTTCAATATTATGCGTATCTTATGATTTGAAGTCATTTTATCACCCGAACAAGTACCTAGCAACATGATATGTCCCGGTTAACATCCATGGGTGTTCCGCTTCATCACCAAGCATCCTAACTTCACCATTTTAAGCTGATTAACCTGTAACACGAGAAATACGCGTAGTTATCACATTCGAAACACTTAACCGCTTAAAACACAATACGATACGTATTTTAACACACTTAACGCTCTTGTTTTGCAACCTCCATCACATCCCCACACTTGACATTGATTGTCCTCAAGCAACCATTACAAACATTATTCACCTTATTAACAAATCACCATTGAATCCCTTACTAAATTAGCAATTTAAGGTCCTAAGTCATACCCGTCCCATAGACTGACACAATCGAGATTGACAATCTGAAAAATAAGTGATATGCATTTAAAACAATGTAAGACTTGCCGAACTAAAACTAACATGCTTATGATACTACACACATGCCACACGCCCCTCACAATAATCACTCCTCTCGGCTTTATCAAGACTAGCATGTAATGTGCTAGTATATAATTCACTCAAAACCAAATATGTTACCATGCAATCATAAGCTTGTATAGCAATCACACCTCCACTGTATCAAGTAACGTAGCACATATCAAAAGGACTTTTGGGTTTTTGGGTTAAGGGTAAAGGTAGGTAAATGTTTTTGGCTTTTTATGTTTATTTGGCTAACACAACGAATACCAAACCATGACAACTTATTCACAATAGCACTAACACTTGGGTGATTTTCGACCCAATTATTTAACACGAATAGAACAATGATTTTTTTTTCTTTCTTTTCTTTTTTTTCTATTTTTTTCATTTTTTTTTTCTTCAACAAACATCTAACACACAATTGTCATTCATGGTTGGTAATCAAACGGGTCAAACAGGGTGTAACAAACGAAAGGTGAAAGACTCAACATGGTTAACTAAGGTGGGTGAAATCAACAAATAACACAACGAAGGAATCCTAATGCCTTTATCATCTATGTGTATACGCTAAACCACAGTCTCGGCACGTATCAAACCACACAAGTTCTAACACAAAGCAACATACGGCCTACACTCAACAATTGAACATTTATTGAAATTCAACTAACAATTCTAAGTAGGCTCAAATATCTCACCTAAACAAAAGGAATAAGGGTTACCGACGCATAGCATGTGTAATTCCTAAAGCATGTTACCCCTAGTTAGGCATCTCTTCTCAACTATTTTCTAAAAACGTGTCAGAAATACTCTCATGAAACTTAAAGGGACAACCATGACTAGGGATCTAATTTAGTTTAATATCAGCAAGAAACCCCTTAGCGATTGAAAATGTTGGTTTTCATGTAGTTCAAGCATACTTGAGAAACAAAAATTTTCAAAATTTTTCAATTTTTACCAGTTTCAACCAATTCAAGCATTTAAGATCATCAATCCTACCAACCCTCTCTCGAGTTACCGCATCCCCACACTTGGGATACATTGTCCCCAATGTATGGTGCAATTTATAGTCATAACTCGAGAGATACCACCTAACAAACCATGAACGGCTAATACCTAGACGACTCAACACAAAGAAACCACTCCAAACACAAAAATTTCACACCACCAAGTACACAAAAACAAATAAAACACAAGATAGATAAACACATGCACCTGATCAGAAAACAAGTGAGTGTCTGTGGCGGTGTAACTGCTGTGATCTAACCGGAACATACGCCCCTCATAGATTCTTTGAGATCTCATCGGGGATGTTGCCAAACATCCCCACACTTGATTCATTGCATCCGTGAAGATGGAACGTAGAAACCTGTCAAAACACAAACACACCAAAACGAAACAAAAGAACAAATACAATACAATACTCTACATCCTCGGGCTGCCTCCCGAGAGCGCTAAGTTTAAAGGTCTTCAGCCAGACCGTACCTGATATACGCTACGGTGGTCTCAATGCACATTTACCTAATGTATTTCCAATGAATGCCCGGAAATTTACATGCCATCTCCATAGGTTTGTAAGTATAATTGGCATGTCCAGACTGCACCTGCGGGTTTCACTAATCCACTTCACAAGATATACCTTGATGTCTTGTTGTTTCACCCTTCTCATCTTCTTCCTCGAACCTTCTTCCCCACACTTGTTAATTGCAATGATTGATATGGGAAGAGGTTCGGTACACACATTCATCTCATCAGACTGCTCTGCCTCATCATCCTCACACACCATCTGATCCACCAGTGACTCTTCATCAGATAAAGGATTCATTGGTGTGGTATTATCCTCCACAACCTCCTCCTCCATGTGAGAATAATCTCTAATATCAACAGGTAATGGTGAGAGACGCTCTTCTATATCTATCTTCATTTTTAACTTCTGACACTTTGAAACTAGGCAGCTGATTCGATCTTCATCGGAAAGGTTGGGTGCTAATAAATACTGCTCGAGTTTGGACAAACTCGCTTCCAACATAGCAAGCTTTTTATCCTCCTCGGTCTGATAAGCATACACACCCTCGGGCTCAGTATATTCCTCGGGATGATACTGTCGGTATCCCTGATACGGTGTTGAGATGTACGCATCCATCATTTTTTTATTCCAATACTCTGGATTTTCCAAATACACCGCGCACACATCATCATAAACAGAAGTATGATTACGACCGCAACAGAAACATCGTCCATCCGTCCTTGGCTCAAAATAAACATCCTCGTCCCGATCATATCCATCCGAGTAATAATCATCCTCCATCTCTAGGTCATAATCATCAGCGTATGATGGAGGTGGAAGCTGTGAAACATAAGACACCGGTTTCCATGTGCCCTCCTGTAGTGGGCCTCGTGGCAACCGATACACGGATGACGTGGACCCCCGCACAATATACACGTAGGAAAGCTGAAATCTGTGTAATGCTCTGTCATCCTGCACAACACAACTCAACTACCAAGTGTAAATCACGAACATCAAAGAAAAATCTTTTTGGGATTTTTAAATTTTTTTTATTTTTTTTTAATTTTTTTTTTACTAAAACTTAACACTAAACACTTTGCGCACGCCTCCCCGGCAACGGCGCCATTTTGATGTCTGTCGTTAGTGACATGCAAAAACCGAAATAAACTAGGTAGCTAGAGTAAGTCGGATATCGAACTAGAGGAGGATTGTGGAAAGTGTTGTAATGAAAAGTTTTAATTAACTATTACAGAATTGGAAAATCAGTTTGTTTGATTGTGAGAATTATCTAAATTAACAAATAAAAACTAAGAAAAAGGTTGAGTTGTAATAAACAATGATAAGGAAAGGTGATCACTCCGGGATTCAGATTGTGTGATTAACTAATAACTTAGCTGATTGTCATATTGGATACTATTGGTTAAACGATATAATTATCAACTATTCATGCAATGAATAATTATTCAACCAACAAAGTATAATCGGATTTAAACGTATTTATGTCTCTGTCTGTCACACAGGATTCGTTTGTCAAACGAATTATAAAAACGCAGGTAAAGACCGGCTGTCACACGGTTACAATCCAAACTCAATACATAAAACAATAAACCAAATCAATAGTGTCTTACACAATCATTCACCCGAAGTGTCCACAAGAGATTTAGCCGCTCATGTCGGTTGATTGATCTTCATAGCCTTCTCTATTTTCTTTCCGTCTACTGCCGTCGAACTCCTACCCTCTTGATGAGATGTGGCGGTGATTGTTATCCTCCTGTTGTTGACAAAATAAAAACCCTTGTATACGTGTGAGACTCCCAAGCCGCCCTTGCCTCCAGCCAATGCCGGCCCATGTATGCAAGCCCATGTGCGCACAAAGAAGTCAGCCCCCATGTGTTGATATGTCGGCCCATCTCTCTTCTCTCTTTCTATTCACGTGTGATGTTGGCCCAATCAAAATATGGCGGCCCACTATGTAACGCGTGTGTCTTTGGCAGCCTCTTTTCAATTAGTAGATGACTATTATTATATCCTCAAAATAATTTCACTCATTTCCTCTATTCCCAATATGCCGTCAAATATGATGGTGATCTCAATGTGATGATGATGTTTGATAATTAAACCCCAAGATGTATTTTTGCTCCTCCCAATTACGTGGCTGCATCCAATTCGTCCCCAGAAGGAAGTGCACATGATGTTGTTGACTTTGAATTAATACCCACCAATTAATGTTCACCACAAGTCACGTGGTGTTTTTATTTCCTTAAAAGCCAATTCCTTTGTGCCGTAGCCTACGCTACAAAACGTAACCTACGATATGTAGGTTCTGTTTCTTCTTTTATTTCAACCACACTCTACGTTCCATGTATGCTGGCTGATATAATTTGCCACATTCCATCTTTCATTTAATTACAAACAGCCCCTGAACTTCAATATTATGCGTATCTTATGATTTGAAGTCATTTTATCACCCGAACAAGTACCTAGCAACATGATATGTCCCGGTTAACATCCATGGGTGTTCCGCTTCATCACCAAGCATCCTAACTTCACCATTTTAAGCTGATTAACCTGTAACACGAGAAATACGCGTAGTTATCACATTCGAAACACTTAACCGCTTAAAACACAATACGATACGTATTTTAACACACTTAACGCTCTTGTTTTGCAACCTCCATCACCACTCACCCTATATTTGACATTTTCCTCGAATAACATGCCCTGATCTATCAGAATACAAACAAGACTCGATACAAGACGAAGTCGACAGACGGATGCACCAACAGACTCCCCCTCGAATGTTGACGAAGTCTTCAGTGTGTCGAGTCTTCGCATCTTCAGTCTTTATCAGTCCTCTCAAACTCTTTGAAGTATCTGACACTGTAAAGCATCCTCAATTCTCTCTCTTCTCTTTTCATCAACAAATCTCCCCCTCAAATGCTGATCTAATCTTCAATTCTAGAATCACAATCTGGCTCTTGAATCTTTTATTCTCTTGATCAGATCTCTTGATTCCTTAAGTTCATCAGTAACAGCAGTTCCAAGATCGTAACCTGGCTCAAATACTGCTCAGGATCGAAATCTGGCTTACCTGCACAATCTCTACCCAAAAATAAATTTCACAAATTTTAAAAATTTGACAAATTTACATTCTGCTAACCACTTATAAATATAGTTCTCAAAATGATTTAACATTTATAATTTCTGATGAACCACTTGCAGGAATTATTCAATCAATGAATGATTTTACCATGTTAATTTCTAATAAACCACTTGTAAAATATCATATTATCTTTTCAAACACACTCTCCCAAACCAATAGTCATCATGTTTAGCACTTGGAATTTTGAAAATCAGCTCTCCAACACCAGTTGTCGAAAATCCATTTGAATTTTTCAAAATTTATGCTAAAACACACTCAAATCTTTTTGGATTTTTGAATGAAATGAAATGCAATAAAGAAATATTTACATACAATATTTTTTGTGAGTTTGTGTAAGAGGATCATATCAGTTTTTGAGACAAATCACTAACACCGTTAAGCTTTAAACATTTTAAGTTTTAAACGATTCACTTAGATTGTCAGTATACAGATCCACTTAAATTTTCACACAAAGTTCAACTGTTTCGAGATATGAGATTAATGCCTTAGATACTTAAACTTAATCGCGTGTCCCACCTCAGAATATACTCCCGTATCCAGATCCCAATATTCAGTCTTACAGGTGAGTATACCTAGATGATATCTGTAAGGGGTTAATCGCGAAGAACCGTGAGAGCTCAGGTCAGAACTTCCGTTCAGCAGAGAGATGACGGCTTTGACTTTTGGTGAGGATCTTTTCTTCAACAGCACATGATTTTGCATTTTGCAATGTTTTATCATTTTTTATGCTGAGGGTAGGCTATATTTCAAGCAAGCGTAAAGTATTCTCCGGGGACTAGGCCATTGCTTCCGCAAAATCAGAAGTCCCGGGATAATACCCCAGATATCACTAAGCATAAAGACCTAGTATCTCAGAAAGAGGGACCTTTGAAACAAGATTTCGGGGGTTACCCATCAATCCGAGAGATGTTCCCCACGATATAAGCAAGTTTGAAATTTAGGTTTATATCTCGTCACAATCTACTAAATGTGTAAAAACCTACTGACACATCATCAGTGAGACCGTTTATCACTTTTTGACTTTTCAATTCTTTAGCATGCTGTAATAGTCCACTGATGTACTATCATTTCCTCTTTTTCACAACAAAACTCATTTTTACTTTTATCATGTTTTTTACTTTTTCAAAATTTCAAATGTTTTTGGATTTTCTGAAATTCTTACTCCCCCTAAAATTCAAACACATTTAAAGAAATTTGAAAACAAACTGTACAAGTAAAGTAACAACTGATATCGAATCACTTCAATTTGTCATCCACTTGGCATAAACAATCAGAACTCCCCCTTACAACAAAACATTTTCCCATTATGATTTCAAAACACTTAAGTTTGTTTTAATCAAATGGTTTTTCCGGAAAATTAGTTTTGTTGATTTCATAAACCATTTGTAGGTTAGGGGTTCATCACATTGTTTTTCAAAATATCACTTGTAAGAATGGTCCAATCAAGTTCAACCTAATGACCTTGATTAACCTATTTATAAAATCACAATCTCATTTTCAACCACATGACTTGCCAACCAATACCACTTGTAGGTTGAATTCTCAAGATGCCGATTCCTGCTCCTCACTTACCAACCTGGGAGTTCCGGCAAGTCCAGAATCTTACTGTTCCTAATAGGTTCCATCCCAGTCACAAACCTGGGACGAAACACACTTACCTGGTTTCTTTGTTTTCTTCTCATAAAACTCCTTCACCCCTTTGACCTTTCCATCAACCATTTTTCCAAAAATGTTATGAACTGTGGGGTTAAAAGCTTTTTCAATATCAAATTCTTTCTTTTCAGAGAAAAACTGATTTGAAATTTCAACTTTACCAATTTTCTTCTTAAAATTTTCAGCCCGAAGTAGTGGAAAATTCACATCATCCACAGTCGGCACTGAGTTTTCACCCTTTTTCTCAACATATGGCTCATCTAACTTTGTGAAATCAGATTCATCGCCAGAAGATAGCTCCTCTGATTTTGACAAATCAGAATCATTGCTTGAACTATCATCAGATTTCTTAACAATCCATTTTTGGTTGTCAAGATTTGCTATTTTCTTATAAAACCTGTTTGAACATTCACCAATTTCAAATTTTGAATTTTTGAAAAGTTTAGTTCTCTCAATTGGTGGTTCAAACTCAACCTCTTTATCTTTCAGTTTACGAGAAACTCCCTGTTTTGATTGTATTGCCTTGGAACAATTCTTGGCAATATGACCAACAGTGTTGCATTGGAAACAGGTTCTTGTTTCTTTCATCTGATCAGCATTCTTCATCTCTTCTTGCTTCTTCGCAAGGAATTCTTTGTTCGACTGTTTTCTGAATAATTTTTCTTTTTCTTCTTCAGAAGATGTACCTGAAACAAATATCATTTTTGATTTAAAATCTCGAACATATTTTTCATTTTTATGATTTTCTGGTGGAATAAAACCAAGTCCTTTCTTTTTGAAATTACCATTATGGTTTGGTTTCTTTCGATAACCAGAACCAGAACTGTAACATTTTTTCTTGTTTTCTCTTTGTTGAACTCTTGAGGTGTATTTTTTAGGTTTTTCAGAAAGATTTACATCTTTTATTTCAGAAATATTGATTTCTGTTAGTTTGAAAACCTTTTTTATCATTTCTGGTTAAACACCTCTTATTGGAAATTCCTCATCAGAATATAATTTGTCAGAATCATTCAAAGTATATGCAACTTTAAATGTTTCGTCATCCAAATTAGATTTTGATAACAGGAATTCTTTATTGTAAACTCTTTTGCCCTGTTTGACTGTTGACTTTGATTTGTCAGACTTTGACTCTGAGTTTGACTCCGACTTTGACTTGTCAGACTTTGACTTTGACTTTGACTCCGACTTTGGCTCCTCGGTTTCATCGTTATCTAACACATGATCCACTACTTTCTTCATCAATTGAGATTGTTGATCAGTTTCAGACGATGTAAAAGTAACATCAATATTTTCTGGCAAGTTAACTGAAGACTCCGACTCCCACTGTAAATTTGTTGCCTTTTCGACTCTTTCTGAATTTGGATTTCTCGGAGAATATCCATTTTCAAGAGGGGGTGGACACTTGTTGTAACTGAAACCTTGTTTCTTACCAGAACCATTCACTTTAGTATCCTTCTTCTTTTCTTTCTTCTTTTCAGGAGTCTTTTCTTCAGATACCTTTTGTTCTTTAGTTACTTCATCATCCTCAAATGCCTTCATGCCTTCAACAGTTGGATAAATCCTGTCAATGACATAAGAAGTACATGAGTAACTTTTTAACAAACGGTTTACTCTTTCTGTCTCAATCCTTTGTGTCTCCAGTTTTTGTTCAAGCACAACACACTTCTCAATGTAATTGTTCACCACTTTCTGCTTTATCATGAAAGCTCCTTAAAGTGTCTTCATTGCTGTTGCTTGTTCTTCGCTTGATTGATTGTACTGATTCATAGCTTTGTTAAGAACATCGTATGATTCCTTCAACCTGTTTATGTTGTTAATCAATTCGCTGTTTTTCTTTTTCATAATCTCACAATTTTCACAAATCACCGGAACATTTTTAGCATTAGCTTCTGCATCAACTTTGAACTTTGGAATATCTTTTAACTTCTTCCTTACTGTCACACCCCGACTTTCCACGTGTCACCGGTGGGCCCGGTGGGGAGTATCGTGACGTGGTTGGCAACATAATAGTCAAACAACACAATTATATAAATGCACAGCGGAAGCAAAAGGTAAATATATTACAATCCGAATATAACGTAATATCCAGTATTACAAAGGAAAGTAAAAGATCCACAGGCTGATCAAATAAAAAAATTTATTGTTCAACAGACTTTGACATCTAGAGCTTGCGAGACTTGAGTAATGATGCCTGGAGTAGCCAGCCTATTTCGTCTAGTACCTGCACTTAGCCTTTTTAGAAAATACGTCAGTTTACACTGGTAAATACAACTCAACTGACTCATTTTTTAAAAGAGTTTGTAAATTGGTTTGAATGCACTTCGGCATAAAATATCCTTTATAACTTGGGACAATTATTTGTATATAATCTTGTATACAGTTTTACTTATTTGCCGTCCATTAGCACCGGTTAAAAGAGCCGGTTTTAAGTTAACTGACACGCCACAGGTATAATGCCCACAAGGTTGATTCCTTTACGTGGATTACCAGTTTTTACATAATGCATCTGTCAGGTGTACGCCTACACCCCGTGCTTAGGTCGTGGCCATTTCGTAAAATGATGCCAAGGATATCCGGGACATGGTCATTTAACCCCCAAGGGCCATACATCAAATAATACAGAACAAAGCGAGTTATGTAAATACATTAATCACAATCCGATTTAAATGACAACATACCCGACCAAGCGGTACTTTTATAGTACCGTATCCCAAGCCCGTATAGGGAAAATAAGTTAAGAGTATTTACCTGAGCAAAGTATCAATCAATTACAGCAAATGCAAGTACTTTTACTGGGCTCCTAATCTGGAATGAAGGTTTATAATAACCTATTAGATTTCTAACGGGTCCTTAGTTAAGCCTTAGCTTAGACCGGTTAGTTTCAATGATGCGGTTCGTACGCACTATTAAGCGAAGACCGGATAGAATGTGATTTAGACCCAAAAAGTTCGAAGACTTGCTTAATATGGGTATTTCATACACACTCTGGATTTTGAGATAAAACCGATAAGGTTTGACCCGTTTCGGCTAATTTATGTAAACTAGTTACATAAGCCGAACCGAACGCGTAATAAGCGTAACGGGTAATAATGAGAGCCATTTACAGGTTTCCTAAGTTAATATGCTCCAAATATGTTGTGACATCAGTAAGATGTCTTTTATTATCCCCGAAACGAATTTAAACACAAACTAAGCCTCGCAGGGGTAGTTTGGTCATTTTCAAGGTTATAAAAGAGTTTAAGTGTTTGCCTGAGCCACAGGACTGATGTAATCAGCAAACATACTCAATTTAATGAGTTATAACAGTAGGGTAAAGTATATGTGTGAAATTTATCAATTATAACCAAACTATGCACCGTAGGGGCATTTTGGTAATTTCACATAAGCCGTAAAGCTCAAAACTGAAGTCTGAGTTAAACAAATTTTGCTTACTGTTAAAATATTATAATTTGCCTCAAATATCAGTAGGTATTACCCTTTGTATGTTTAAAATAGTTTTAGTACATACTATGCGTTAAAAACGCTTAAAAAGGCGATTAGAAGCCGTTTCCGGGTTCTATATAGAAATATGATATTTTTATTATTCCAGAAGGCTTAAAATAATTTATTTATCATATGTGATCAGTAGCAAAAGGTTTGGAGCCAATTAGATATGTAAAACTCATTTTATGGCCCGTAAGGGCAAAACCGACAATTACCGGATTAAGCCTACGACTATAAGTTATGCTCAGCCTAAAATTAATTAAAAATCTTCAAAATTCCCAAAATAATATATTACATCAGTGGGTATTAAGTTTGATATCAAAAAGTAGGCTTAACTAGGCTATACGCTAATTACGCCGTTTTATTAACATAAAGCTTCTTAATTACGCTAATGAGCATAACTCTCAATCTACACCTCAAACTGATGTCAAACTTTGCATACAAGTTTATATATCAGTATTTAAGGTTTCTACTCTTTTACATTATCAAAAATCACATTTTAAGGTGAAAAGGGCATAATGGTCAACATATGGGCAATTAACAGAATCATGCGTATTAATTGGTTAACTAATGAACCATGGTGTATAATCGCAGAGGGTTATACTAGCATGTAACCTGGTCCAAATGAAGCTCTTAGGTATTTCTAATTCATACCAAAACGGGTCAGAACTGAAGTCAATGCAAAAGTCAAAGCTTTGCGACTTTTGGTTCCGAACCGGGTCTAAATAGTAAATTGTCGGGTTGAACATGTTTAGACATGTTCTTACATTCATTACCAAGTTATATTAATGATCAAACAGGTTGTATATGTTCTACATTGCTTAATTATGCATAAATTAGAATTTAAGTATCCTGTTGACTTTTTCTTAACAAGTTTGACCCAACATTTGACCTAGTTAGAGTGGGAATCAGGGGGAACCCTTTTAAGGGTTTATTACCCACATAATTACCAACTTATAACTACTTTTGATTTGACTAATCACTGGACCATTAGTGATTAATCTTGAAGTCAACCGTTAATTACGACGGTTTGACTTTTAAGCTAAAACTTAATTAAGAAAGGATTAGCAAACTTACTGAAGTCCTATGCTTGATTAGGAAGGTCTTGTGTCTGCTCTTAAGCTCCCAAAGGCTCCAGAATTGCACAAGAGATGAATGATCAAATGGTTGCAACTTCATGCCCTTTTATAGTGATTTAATCACCATAAAATGTTGACAAGTAAGTCTACCACTGACCACAACTTATTAACAAGTGTCCCTAGTGTTTAGGGGTTGTTTAGGGGCCAAGCAAGATGAGGAAAATCGTTTAAAGATCAGTTGCAACGTTTAAAACAGCCAACTTGCTGCATCTGGGCATGCCTTGCGCACCATAAGAGTGTGGGTGTTGAGGTGCGCAAGCATGTCATCAGGGCCAACAATCTCTTTTTCAGTTTGCATCCTTGGCTCTTGGTCCTCCGAAAGGTCAATTAACTTATTTTCTTGCACTTTGAACCCTCTAAATTGACATATAAGGGCTTTAAGACATTTACCCACTTTGTTTAGTCCCCGGTTAACTTTATTGTCACCCGAAAGGTCCAAACTTTCAACGTTGACGCTTTAACCCCTCGTACACGAATTTGATCATAACTTTCTCATACGATAACGAAACTTTATGAAATTTTAATCGTGCATTCTAGTGAGCATAATTAACCGTTACAAAGCTTCGGGTTTGTCAAAAGGTCACTCAGAGGTATAACTTAAACATGTTGACACATTTGACCCCTGTAGTTTGTAATCTCTCACTTTTAGCTTCGTATGATCCATGATTTATTCGTTTGGTGATATAAGCATCATGCAGGGTTAATGTACCATATATTTATTCACTGTTGACATTTAGAACTCGTATTTTCATATACTTTTCATGTTTGTCAACTTTAGTCCTTTCAAAACATTCTTTCACACGTTCAAACATATGACACGTGTCAACACTTTATAGGACGTGAATTTTCGAGGTGTTACACTTACCACAGGTACTTCTTCATCATCACTACTGACTGGTGTTTTGACCTTTTTCTTTTTCTTTTTAGCTATTTCATCTTCACTATCACTTTCTGCCATCATTTTCGAATGAGCTGCCATTCTTCTTGCATAATACTCTTTATCATCATCACTATCTTCTTCAACTCGAGCGACAAAAGCTTTGTGATGTGAAGTTTTGTTTGGATCATAATCATCCCAACTAAAACCTTCCCAGTTAAATCCTTCTGGTAACTTTTCATCATCTTGGTTTATCAGACATGCTTTATTATCAGCTGAAATATATTTGTCCCAACTGAATCCTTTCGATGATTTCTGATCTTCTTGATTCACCATACAAGCTCTCTTTGATGATTCCTCGATTACTTTCCTACCATGTGCCACTTTTGGTTCTTGTTTTTGTTGAGCAACTTGATGATAAATGGCCTTCCAGTAGTAATCATTGTTGTTGAACGGATTTTGAGCTCCACTTGCTTCGTGATTTGTGCACTCCCTCTTGAAGTGTCCTTTTTCCCTGCAACGAAAACAAGTGACTTTAGATTTATCAAAACCCAAAGTAGAAACATTAGCATCACGTAAGTCATTTCTTCCTGTGATCTGCTTAAATTTCTCAGCTCGTCTCAACACACTTGCCAAACACCACTTTATGTCCATCAATTCCATCTCTTCAGCATCAATCTGATCGTAATCCTCTTTTGTAAGCATTGGATTCCCGATTCGACCTGCCACAAAACTTCCATACGATTCCAACACGGTTCCCAACAAAGACATGTGACTCTTAGCAACTTCTTCGGAATAATCCTGATCATTCTCCAGATTCAGTACAATATTGCATTGTAGCTTCTTGCCATTCTTTGTTGCTGAAATGTTTAGATCAAATGACGGATATGATGAAAAACTTGTTTTGCTGTTTGATCCTTTGGATGAACTTCCTGAAGAACTCTTTGCATTGAATGCAGTTTCAACCTTCGGTGACATGTTGTTGTTTTTGTCATTCAACCCTGCTTTGTAATAAAGCCCAATGTCTTGTTCACCGTCGAAGTCTTTCATTCTTGAAATCTTTCTCTGTTCCATCTCGTGAGCCTCACTCTTTTCAATGAACTTGCTCAGTGTCAAACTGCTAAACCCTTTCTTGTTCCTTAGCATCATAAGATATGTGCCCCAAGTCTCGTGTGGCAATGCATCGGCCAATTTTTCGATCAACTCTTCATTATCTTTGTCGATGCTCAATCTCTTCATGTTGGCTAACAAATTGCAGTATCTTTCAATGATTTGCTTAGTGCTCTCATTTTTCAACCCACGAAACAGATCAAACTCTTTCTTCAGAAGTGACTTTTTTTTAACCATCTCTTGACTTCCAACAAACTTCGATCTTAATGCTTTCCATATTGAATAAGAAGTTCCATTGTGTTGCAATAAAACCAAGATATCTTCTTTCACAGCTTGTTGTAGTAGACTTAACATCATTTTTTCATCTTTGTATTTCTTTCTATTTTCAGCACTCAGATCTTTAATAGCAATAATCTCCTCATCATCAGTCATCGGTCTAACATATTTCGTCTCAACACATTCCCAAGCATCCAAATAATTTGCTTGTACCCAGTTTTCAAAACGTCCTTCCCAACCTTTATACTCCTCAATGTTCATGAGCTTAGGCGGTTTTTGCATAGTCCCTGTTTCATTTTCCAACATCGTGTTCTGTGCAAGAGTAATCGGGGTAACCGGGGTAGCGAATGTGTTGTAAAATTCTTCTTCCATGATTCGGTTTTCAAGAAATTTTCAAACACAGTTTTCAAACGAGATTACTCTCTTCAAACGAAATCCCACTTCAAACGAGATCACCCTGTTCAAACGGAATAAGGACTTTCAAGCGAGATTATTTATACCGCTTGAACCAACTCAAACGGAATTATGACTTTGAAGCGGAATAACAAGTTTCAAGCGGAATCAGAATGATATTTCAAGCGGAATACCGGTTTCAAGCGGAATTAAGAACTAATTCCGTTTGAAATGCTGCTTACGTCATCATACTTGCGCTGTTTTTGAAACGGAATTACAAGTTTTATCAATTTTAGATCGATTTTAAGTTTGAAACTCTCAAGGCTTTGTTAAAACACTAATGCGCACATTCTGTGAAAATTTTAGCAGATTTTAACCGTGAAAAGTTGTTAATTTTGAAAAAGAAGGTGTAGAAATCAGAAAACTTCAATGAACTGGCACGCATCTTGCCAGATATGGTTCGACCGGAGTCCAAGAGAATCGAGAGGTATATCTGGGGACTGGCCCCGGAAGTAAGGAGTATTATTAATTCGGTGGAGCACCTGACCATGCACGGAGTGGTAACTAGGTCAGGCACGGTTACGTACGACATGGTTAGACGCAAGATTTTGACAATGTCGGGAGAGCCGGCAGGAAATAAGCGAGAGGCCCCGGAAAGTAGTCGAGCGGGGGCAGCCATACCAAAGAGGGGAAGAGCCACTAGTCAAAGCTACGCCATGACTACACCAACGGGAAACTCTGGTGGCTATAAAGGAACAGCCCCAAAATGCAACAAGTGCACTTTGCACCACTATGGTGCATGTCGAGCAAGGACCTGCTCGAGGTGCCATAAAAGTGGACATTATACCCGAAACTGTAAGACACCATTGGAACCCAACCGTTCCCAAACCTCAAAGCCTCAGCCTCTTCAGCAACGACCCCAACCACCAATGCAACAGATTATCTACCCCCGTACTTGCTACGGATGTGGCAGTACGGAGCACTTCCGAAGAAGCTGCCCAAAATTTGCTCCACAGCCAGCAGGAAGGGATACGCAGGGCCAAGCTTCTACCTCAAATGCAGCTCGAGTCCGTGCCTTTATACTTGGGTCTGGTGACGCACGGCAGGATCCGAATGTGGTGACAGGTACCTTTCTCATTTCCGATCAGTATGCTTCAGTATTGTTTGATACGGGCGCAGATAGGAGCTACGTTTCCATTAATTTCTTACCCCTATTAAATATGTCGGCTATTGAATTAACAAGTCCCTATTACATAGAACTTGCTAACGGTAAACCTATAACTAGTCACCAAATTATTCGTGATTGTCCTTTAATTCTTAACGACCACCAATTCCTTATTGACCTACTACCGGTAGAGCTCGGAAGTTTCGATATAGCAGTGGGAATGGACTGGTTGTCCAAGTACAAGGCGGAGATTATATGTGAGCAAAAGATTGTTAGGATCCCTTTTCCTAATGATGAAGTTATTATGGTACAGGGAGAGAAGTCTGGTACCATATTAAACCTTATATCCCACCTTAAAGTGTTGAAATGTATACGTCAAGGATGTGATGTGTTCTTAGCAAGTGTAATGACGACCGAACCAGAAGAACAACGTATTAAGGATATCCCAGTAGTGTGTGATTACCCAGACGTGTTTCCCGATGAATTACCCGGATTACCACCCAATCGGCAAGTCGAGTTCCGTATCGACTTAATACCGGGAGCAGCTCCAATTGCAAAAGCACCTTACCGTTTAGTACCTTCAGAGATGCAAGAGCTATCATCTCAGTTACAAGAACTGCTAGACCGAGGTTTTATCCGTCCCAGTTATTCACCTTGGGGAGCACCAGTGTTATTTGTGAAGAAAAAGGATGGAAGCTTTCGGATGTGTATTGACTACCGGGAGCTGAACAAGGTTACCATAAAGAATCGATATCCTCTTCCGCGAATCGATGATTTATTTGATCAGTTGCAAGGAGCCTGTTACTTTTCCAAAATCGGTCTTAGATCCGGTTATCATCAAGTGAAAGTTCAAGAGGAAGATATCCCTAAAACAGCCTTTCGAACTCGGTACGGTCACTATGAGTTCCTGGTTATGCCCTTTGGGTTAACCAACGCACCCGCGGTATTTATGAACCTCATGAACCGAGTTTGTAAACCATATCTAGATAAATTCGTCATAGTCTTTATTGACGATATTTTGATCTGTTCCAAGAGTAAAAAGGAACACGAGCACCATCTACGAGCCATACTAGAGATATTGAGGAAAGAGAAGTTGTACGCCAAGTTTTCAAAGTGTCATCCACATATACTAGGAGATAAACTAAAGAGCCCTGGGAATTGAGAATAAACAATGATGGATCAGTCTTTGACCCATGGAACCCCAACTAATGAAGAGCATTTGATAATTTGTTGAACCAACCACGGGGAGCCTGCTTGAGACCGTATAAAGATTTGTTCAGAAGACAAATATGATCCGGTTTGGTAGGATTAACGAACCCTGGCGGTTGGCGCATATATAAGGTTTCCTCAAGATCACCATGTAGAAAAACAGTCTGAATATCCAGCCGTTGCAGGGACCATTTATTTGTAACAGCTAATGATAAAATGGTCCGAATTGTGGCAGGTTTGATTACTGGACTGAACATCTCATGGTAGTTGTCACAACCCCCGATCCCTGTTTCCCGGGAACGGGCGGACGTGATCACAGAGTTTTGGTGGTATCAGTTTGTTTAGTCTTGCAGCGGAATTTACATCAGGACCGTAGTTAGGAAATGTTTATCAGAGTAAAACCACCATATTTTATAATATTAAACAAATGGGATGAAACCCAAGTTCATAGTACACACGTTTCCATAGGAATAAATCCTATTTTATTTAATAAAAACATCTATTTTATTTTAGGTAACTTTATTGCCACTTTTCCAAGCCTTCAGTGCTGTCCAGCTGGCTTTTATTGGCTTCACACTAAGTTACCTGTAACACGTGTTTAAAACATTTTATCAGCAAGAAATACTGGTGAGTGAATCCCAGTTTAATCAAGTTTCAATAAAAAGTCACAGTGTACAGTATTGAGGGCACATCCGCAATTACATTTGTTTCCAAGATATAACAATTAACATCAGTGGTACTGTCATACTCAACTTGTGGAAATGTTACTCCTTGACCAGGTGGTAACAAATTTTGTATACAAAACCCCAACATACCCACTATAATTGTATTCTTACAAATACTCAATATGGTTATTCGCATGGAAAGATATGTAAGGTTTTGTAAAACAGTTCACAAAAAGGTTTACAAAAAGTGGATCAACTCACAAAAAGGTTTACACAAAAAGAAGGATTACTCACATTGCTATCTTAGACTTCGCGTGAGGGTTTCCTGGATATAATCTATAATTTATACAAATGTACATTGATTAGTATCATAACCCTTTGAAAATATTAATAATACCCTCCCCGAGACGGCATTCCAACAACTACGTCGGGCAGAACCACGACAGTTGTTACGGAACCCTAAATCAATCGGGCAGCGTAACTATTATGAAACCGGGGTTATAATACTTACAACGGAGCAGAACCTCGCTAATTAGGGGTATAATACCCGAGTATAATATGCCTACTACAGAAATTGAGATTGAGAAATGAATTGTGAACGATCTGAAAGTGAAACCCGATGGCTCCTTTATATAGTGCTGATATTGGACTCTCTCGCGGCCCGCGTCAAATGAGAGCAGGTCTTACGCGGCCCGCGTTGACCTCCAGTCAACGTATAGCTATGCTGAGTCGATGTGTAGGCTTGACGGGTGTTGTGCCACGTGGCGGCACCGGGCTGCGCCACAATTCAGGGCACTCGCGGCCCGCGTTACTTTACGTTTAAGTTGAAGCGGCCCGCCTTGACTTAAGAAATCAGCTGAGTCAAAGTCTGGTCCTAATTCGGCCCGCGTAAGGGTTTAGGGTGGCTCATACGGCCCGCCTCAGCCCTATATTTAAACTTTTATACTTTATTTACATACTATAACATATTTCGAGATTGGTTTTCACATACGGGGTATAATATAAGACATATAAGGGTATTTTAAAATATAATGAGGTGTCGGAAAATATTCGAGAGTGTCGGTTTTCTTGATGGTTGTTACATTCTCCCCACCTTAATTTAGAGCTCGTCCTCGAGATCTACTGGAATAAATGCGGATATTTCTTTCATTTATAGAAAATGAGCTGACTTGGTTAGCCTATCTACAATCACCCAGATTGTATTATTTTCTTTCTTAATAAACTTAAAAGTGAGTGCAAATGTCTTGCATGATCTTCTTTATTCTTAGAGAAAATTCGAGCTCCTGGTAGTTGATCAAATAAATCATCGATTCTCGGTAATGGGTACCGATTCTTAATCATGACTTTGTTTAATTCATGGTAATCAATGCACATACGCATTGATCCGTCCTTCTTTTTAATGAATAGTATCAGCGCTCCCCATGGCGACGAACTCGGTTGTATGAATCTTTTCTCCAACAATTCATATAATTGTTCTTTTAATTCCTGAATTTCGGCTGTTGCCAAACGGTAGAGTGCTTTGGCAATTGGCAATGTTCCTTGTAGAAGGTGAATTCTGAATTTAACTTCTCTGTATGGAGATAGTCATGGTAATTCTTCTGGAAAGACATTTGAAAACTGAAATACTACAGGAATGTCTTTTAGTTCTTTTCTTTTAGTGTTAGTGATTATAGAAATTAAATACACTATAGAACCTTTTCTTATAGAACTTGCACTTTTCATCACAGAGATGAATTTGGTGGATCTAGATGGCTTATTTTCTTTAATTGTGATCGTTTTACCTTTAGATGAATTTACTTGAATTGACTTTTGATCACATAAAATATTAACTTTATTGGCTATTAACTAATCTATTCCTAAAACAATATCAAATCCGGCTATATTCATTTGATAAAGGTTTGCCCTAAACGTTTGGTTTAAAATTTCTATTCTTGCTCCCTGCAAGATTTCAGAAATCTTAATGGTTTCTCCATTAGCTGTCTCTACTAAGCATTCGGGTGGTAGTTTAGTTAATGACTGTTTTAGAAATTTGCAAAACGATGTATTAATAAAACTTTGGTTTACACCAGAGTCAAATAATACTTTAGCAAAAGACATCATTAACTAGAAACGTACCAGCGATGACATCTGGAATTATCTTGGCTTCATCTGCAGTCAGAACAAATGCTCTAACATTTTTTGTATTCTTGTTGTTCATAGCTGAAGCCAGTTTTGGACAATTTGGCTTGATATGACCTTTTTCTCCACAGTTAAAACACAATCCATTACTGGATTTCCTCCTGCAGTTCTCTTCATTGTGTCCTGGTGCTTTGCAGAAATTGCAGTGGGTGGAGCATTTTCCAGAATGCTTCTTTTTGCAAATCCCGCAATACGGTGCAAAGGTAGAATCTACGTTCCTACGATTGAAATTCTCAGAACGAAATTCTTGGGTAAGAATTTGGGTTAAGTTTCTCCTCTGATCTTCTTCTCTAGTACGAACTAGTTCATCAGTCAAAGTATTGGCTAGTTCTACGGCTTCTTCTATGGTTTGGGGTCTGGTTGCCTTGACTACATGTCTAATTTCTCCAATTAATCCCCAGATGTAACGGGAGATTAATACCGGTTCTGGTGATGCAAGGGTTGGCACTATCCTAGCATATTCAAAGAATGTAGTAGTGTACCCTTTACTATCTACACCAGTCATCCTAAGGTTGAGGAACTTGTTTGCTATCTGTTCTTTTTCATTAGGTGGGCAGAATTTCCTTTCTACCTTTTCTTTAAATTCTTCCCATTCCATATTATAAGTTTTATCACTTCCTCTTGTCTGGAGGATAGTGTTCCACCATTCTAATGCTGCATTCTTAAATAGATTAGAAGCAAACAATATCTTGTCTTCTTCAGCACACTTACTTATCCTTAAGACTGCCTCAGTCTTCTCTATCCAGCGTAAGGTTGCAATAGCCCCTTCATTGCCTAAGAATTCCATTGGTTTACAAGCCCAGAATTCTTTATAAGAACAACCATAAGGCATGGTTTTTCTTCTTTTGGGAATAGGCAATTGAAATACTGGTCCATTGTTTACACTGTTTTCTGGTTCAACAGGTCGCTTACTGCTATGTTTATTATCAGCATCCTTAACAGTTTGAAGAATAAAGGGCATAGCATCTATAATTCCTTGTGCCACTATGTGTTGAATAGCACTATTATCCACTGGGTTTCCATTGTTATTGAGACTAGGATTATCATTAACCATGTTAATGTTACTCTGGTTATCGTTATTCAGATTTCCTTGATTTTCTTCGTCGGCCATCTGAATTTTGAACATTTATCCCATATTAATATCACAATTAATATCTTACTATAGTTAATCACATGACACGCATTTTTGCTAAAAGCGTCGATCATTGCAACTATACTCTTTTCATATACTATGCGTCTATTACACACTAGTACAGAAATAAAAATTACAATACCAACAGAAATAAAAACATACTAATAATAATATGCATCAGTACACAGATATTTTATTTTATATTTTATTATTATTTTTATTACTACCGTTCATTTTATCACATAGATTGATAATCAAATAATGTTTATCATCAGAATTTATATACATACACACTAGAGATTTCTGATAAATCTAAATTCATAATTGACACCTCTGTTCGTAATTTATTTCTCATTATCAATTATTAGGATCTTTTGGATTTCCTCGTATATGTAATTCACATATTGTAATATACAGACCATTCATAAGGTCAAAGTATTTAACAAATTTCCTGAGTCAGATATCAGATCATGGTATTTATTTAGATAATTCTATTATCATAACATATACCCCATCTCACCCGGTCTTGCCGGAGAGGTAATCTCATCTCACCCAGTCTCGCCGGAGAGGTAACCCCATCTCACCCGGTCTTGCCGGAGAGTCTACCACATCATGCCCAGTTTTACCGGAGAGGTAATTATCATAGTATTTTCCACCCATAAACTTA
Organism: Helianthus tuberosus; assembly: GCA_030545235.1. NCBI lineage: Eukaryota > Viridiplantae > Streptophyta > Magnoliopsida > Asterales > Asteraceae > Helianthus > Helianthus tuberosus. The sequence continues at coordinate 61,269,957 of CM060429.1, read as the reverse complement.
TTTCAAATCATGATCTTAAAAAGGCATCATTTATTATGGTTTACATCAAGAAACAACGAAATTAGTATTCTCATGAGGAATCATATTCTAGAACCGAGTAGTATCAATAAACAAGAAATAACAGTGGCCAAGTGTTATTGCTTATTTATCATACAGGCACTATTCTAGTCATTATCTTCACAGGATACTAATAACCATCATACTTTATTTATGCAAGCAATTGGTTTATCTCAAAGCTTCATATTAAGGTATAGCATTAAAAAATTTCTTGTACTTCTAGGTCTTATTCTAGTTTTCTTGGTTCACTTTTGTTGTTCATTCGAATGTTTATTTATCATAAATGAATATCTAATACAATTATACGAACAGATTGATTGAAATGAAATATTGCGATTTATATATTTATTACAAACTAGAACTGAAATTCGAAATATATTATTACTTATACATCCGTAACTTATTTTAGTCTAACTAGATTATAGGAATATTATGCTCAACATGCATTTTTATGTAAGGTTTATTCTATCTCTTTCTTCTCACTAGGTTGTTATCAAATGAACGAAGTTCTTTTAAAGTTTCTAGCTCGTAGGTGGCATGGGTGCTGATACTGGTTTGGCAATTCAACTATAAGTTAACATTTACTGCTGTAGTGGCTAACATGTAGAGATTTTCCCATTTTTCGTCTAATTTATCTTCCCAAGGTGGGTTACTTCCTATTTTCTGGTTTTCCTGAGACTTTTTCATATTCTCTTGACTTTTTCTAAGAATCCGACTTCTTTTACTAGGGGTAAGTGGATTTTCATACTGAGCTTTACGGACAAATATTCCTTCCTCAGTATCTGCTGAGTATCCTGAGGAATTTGTTTGAGATGAACTTCCCTTTTCTTTGGGTGAAATATCTAATTTATGATAGATGTCCAAAATTCTTCTCTTACTCATACTGTAAAGTAACAAATAGTCAAATAACACATCATAATAATTACAATTACGCATGTATTTTCATAATTTATTTCCTAACACAAAATATAACTTTAAGTGTCAGCAGAACACTTCTTTGGCTTGAGCCAGTGGCTAGGCTCTGATACCACCTTCTGTCACAACCCCCGATCCCTGTTTCCCGGGAACGGGCGGACGTGATCACAGAGTTTTGGTGGTATCAGTTTGTTTAGTCTTGCAGCGGAATTTACATCAGGACCGTAGTTAGGAAATGTTTATCAGAGTAAAACCACCATATTTTATAATATTAAACAAATGGGATGAAACCCAAGTTCATAGTACACACGTTTCCATACGAATAAATCCTATTTTATTTAATAAAAACATCTATTTTATTTTAGGTAACTTTATTGCCACTTTTCCAAGCCTTCAGTGCTGTCCAGCTGGCTTTTATTGGCTTCACACTAAGTTACCTGTAACACGTGTTTAAAACATTTTATCAGCAAGAAATACTGGTGAGTGAATCCCAGTTTAATCAAGTTTCAATAAAAAGTCACAGTGTACAGTATTGAGGGCACATCCGCAATTACATTTGTTTCCAAGATATAACAATTAACATCAGTGGTACTGTCATACTCAACTTGTGGAAATGTTACTCCTTGACCAGGTGGTAACAAATTTTGTATACAAAACCCCAACATACCCACTATAATTGTATTCTTACAAATACTCAATATGGTTATTCGCATGGAAAGATATGTAAGGTTTTGTAAAACAGTTCACAAAAAGGTTTACAAAAAGTGGATCAACTCACAAAAAGGTTTACACAAAAAGAAGGATTACTCACATTGTTATCTTAGACTTCGCGTGAGGGTTTCCTGGATATAATCTATAATTTATACAAATGTACATTGATTAGTATCATAACCCTTTGAAAATATTAATAATACCCTCCCCGAGACGGCATTCCAACAACTACGTCGGGCAGAACCACGACAGTTGTTACGGAACCCTAAATCAATCGGGCAGCGTAACTATTATGAAACCGGGGTTATAATACTTACAACGGAGCAGAACCTCGCTAATTAGGGGTATAATACCCGAGTATAATATGCCTACTACAGAAATTGAGATTGAGAAATGAATTGTGAACGATCTGAAAGTGAAACCCCATGGCTCCTTTATATAGTGCTGATATTGGACTCTCTCGCGACCCGCGTCAAATGAGAGCAGGTCTTACGCGGCCTGCGTTGACCTCCAGTCAACGTATAGCTATGCTGAGTCGATGTGTAGGCTTGACGGGTGTTGTGCCACGTGGCGGCACCGGGCTGCGCCACAATTCAGGGCACTCGCGGCCCGCGTTACTTTACATTTAAGTTGAAGCGGCCCGCCTTGACTTAAGAAATCAGCTGAGTCAAAGTCTGGTCCTAATTCGGCCCGCGTAAGGGTTTGGGGTGGCTCATACGGCCCGCCTCAGCCCTATATTTAAACTTTTATACTTTATTTACATACTATAACATATTTCGGGATTGGTTTTCACATACGGGGTATAATATAAGACATATAAGGGTATTTTAAAATATAATGAGGTGTCGGAAAATATTCGAGAGTGTCGGTTTTCTTGATGGTTGTTACAGTAGTCCACACCATGTTGTTGATTAAAGCCCTTCGCAACTAATCGGGCTTTGAACCTGCTGATGTTCCCATTTTTAACCTGTAAACCCACTTGCAATCAACAATATTAGCATTAGGTACGGGGGGCACAAGAGTCCACATGCCATTTTTGTGATGCGCGTCCAACTCTTCGGACATAGCATGGCGCCGTTCATTATATTTGTTGGTAATAGTAAAACTAGTTGGCTCAATGGGTAGGGAAGAGGTAGTTTTGGTTATATAGGCAGTCGGATTATACCAATCAGGTTGTTTAGGGTTCTGTCAGAGGTTGGATGGTCGGGAACGGGCTACCATAGATGGTGGGTTGTTGGAATGGTGGGCCGTGGATGATTGTTGGGCAGCAGGGGGTTGTTCCGTATGTGATTGGTGGGCTGGAGAGGGCTGGTTGTGTTGGGCTGGCAGTGGGTGTATTTGATGGTGGTGTGTTAGGCTCGGGTGGGAAACCGGGTGGTGGGTTGGGAAAGATAGAGATGTATGGGGAAGTTGGTGACTGTGATAGGCTCGATTGTGGTGAGGGTTTATAAGGGAAGACTTGTTCATTAAATCGAACATGCCGAGCAATGTAGATACGTTCAGTGGAGGGATCAAAACAACGATAGCCATGATGAGAAAGGCTATAGCCAAGGAAGACACACGGAGTAGAACGGAATTCGATTTTGTGATGGTTGTAGGGGCGGAGGTAGGGAAAGCATTGAGAGCCAAAGACTCTTAAAAAGGAATAATTAGGTTTACGAAGGAACGCATATTGTTTTAAGATAAGAGATCATCTATAAGAGAGGAATTTTGTACGTGTAGGAGATAATCATGACCACACATTTGGTTTGCTCAATTTAAGGAGGGAATGGTATGATGATTTTTATCCTTTCAACTAGTTTCCTCCTTGAATTTCAAACAGTTATAACTTTTTCATACGTTAATACTTTTTTTTTTAAATATTACATCATCTTAACGAGCATTTCATTCTCTTTAATTCGAGCAGTCTATTGCTATAGTGTTCTTAAAAATAATTTACAGGACTTTAAATACCCATTACGTGATTACGTTATTTTAAATACCCAGTACCCATTACGTGATTTTGAATACTCAATACCCATTACGTGATTTTGAATATCCGGTACATGACTACGTGATTTTTGAATACTCTTTACGTGATTACACATTCAATAATAAGAACTTGATTGTTTATGCTTTATTACGTGGATAAATCTCTAATATACGACATTATGTTGTTATTATAGGTTGGTTTGGCTAATATTTTGTATATAATTTATCCTTAATATGCGATTATACTTGAAATATTAGGTATTCCATATAAAATATTATGTATTACGTGTTTTGTTTTTACGTAATCACTCAGTAGGGTTTCACATAAGTACTATAATGAAATCACGTAATCACGAAATGAGTATTTAAAATCATGTAGTCACATAATAATACATAGTCAACTATTGTTACGTAATTACGTAATCACTTACTGGGGTTTCACATAAATACTATAATGAAATCAAGTAATCACGTAATGGGTATTCAAAATCACGTAGTCACTTACTAGGTATTTAAAATAATGTAATGGGTATTCAAAATCCTGCAAAAATTTTTAAAGAAAAATATAGCAATATGCTGCTCGCATTAAAGAGAATAAAATGCTCGTTAATACGGTGTAATTTTTTAAAAAAAAATATTAACGTATGAAAAAGTTATAGCTGTTTGAATATAAAAGGGAAGTTGATTTGTGAGTCAACAATATTGGATTATAGTTGTTTGAATATAAAAGGGAAGTTGATTTGTGAGTCAACAATATTGGATCTTCGTATTTGTATTTTGTCATTTTTCCCATTTGTTTTAGTTATATGAATTCTATATTTGGAAACCAGTTAATCTCAACTATTAATCTTATCAAGGGCCAAACTTGTATCACACACTTAGTACAATTTTTTCCTCTCCTACAATAACTTTCTCAATGTTTTAATTGGAAAAAAGAGAATGGAAAATGGCGAGATAACAAATTTCTAGGTGTGCTAGAAAGGTGCTACGTGCACTTGTGTGTATATGATGAAAGTATTATCTTGTAAACTACAATTCAGTCCGGCTTCTCTCATCCACGCAGCCTTCAGGGCGACATTGTAAAGCTTTACAAATACAGAATTCAACTTTTTATTACAACATACTCCTTCCTATAAGGCCAATTAATTGCCTGCTCTTTCCAGAAACATAAATATACCAATGTACATGTTTTGAGAGACTACAACAAATTTAGGTTGAGAAAATGCAATGAAGAGACTGACTACAAAGATTTCCAACGACCATCACAAACCGGAACATGATGTACCAGGGCGAATTTGTACCTGATACTCCTTTACGCTATACGCGCTCCTGCTTTATACAGTCTGAACCCAAAACCGACTTCTATATAAATATTTAATAGTATATTATATAATATTCTCATATATTACCTCCAGTTCACTTAAACATGGTAAGCATCTCTCACCATTTATTCAATTATTTCCTTTTCATGTACAAATCTTCAAGAATCTTTGTCGAAAGATTTATTTCAGTTTGTCTACGAAGACTTGGAGTGAGTTCGTGCATAGCGGATCTTCCTATCTTCGATGGCCTTTTGAAGATCTTTAAACATTTCGAAAGATAACCCTGAAAAGTTACTCAACTGCCCAAGAAAGCCCTCCAAGCGGGATTTCAAACGATCAAAATTTGCATTTCGGTCCTCCAAAACTTCTTCTTGTAACAGATTCACCCCTACGGGATCATCACTGGTGTTAACACGCTGCCATGGCATCGAATGACGCCCACCTTTGACTTTTTCTTGTCGGGGCAAGAAATGGCCAATTTCTGCAGCTAAATCTTTTATGGAGTCTGCAACTTCTTTAGTTGGTAGTGTGTCAAGCTTTTCTAGCCAGACACCACACGCAACATATATCGGCGGGCCAAAGTCTTTTAATGAGGGTTGTGGGCGTCTTTTTCTCTTATTAACTGATTGCTGAGGCGGAGCACATTTGCTAAGCCACATGTTTAGTGACTGTACGTAGGTTTTTTGTGCACCGATCCACTTTGTGAAACTTGAAGAAAGAGTGCTCAATTCGCTTTCAAGATAAACGGCGATCTGTCGAAGGGAGTCTGATTGTATCGAGATTTTGGTGTGGCTGCTTTTATGTGTTGATGATATGATGAGGAATTGAGTCTTATGGCAATCATGCATTACTTCCCACATCTTTCTCAACCTGCCATTACAAAAAAAAAAACACAAAACTAAACAAGTCTAATATTTATATTAATATAATTTTTTTACAAAATAAATATATAATTACATAAGAAATCATAATATACATAACTTACCATAAAAATAACAATATAGTATGCGTTTTGTTATCTGTAAAATATTAGATTATAAAAATAATTGTGTATAAAATTAATTATATATAACCTCGAACCTGAAAAATTATTAACGAGCCGAGCTTTAGACACTGGTTCGAGCTCGGGCTGAGCTAATGGCTCGTTTACACCCTAGAATGGGTGGATTCGGTTTTGTATCTTAACATGTAAAAACTTAGCTTAAAAGAAAACATGCCAACTGAGCCCAAAATACCACAAGATACATTTTTAATTTAGAGTAAAATGCCAATTTTAGTCCCTGAGTTTTGGTCAGTTTTGCGAGTTTAGTCCAAAGGTTTGTTTTTTCGCATTTTAATCCAAAAAGTTTGAAATCTTGCCATTTTCATCAGACTCGTTAACCCCATCCATTTTTCTCTGTTAAGTCAAGGCTACTACTGCCTTTTTAGACATTTTTTTATTAAACTAAAAACTCTATAGGAAATAAAGATCCACCTCTATTGACTTTATTTCTAATAGTGTTTTTAGTTTAACAAAAAGAATGTCTAAAAAGACGACAATACCTTTGGACGAAAGTCGGATGAAAATGACAAGATTTCAAACCTTTTGGATCCAGATGCGAAAAAACAAACCTTTGGACGAAAGGCGCAAAACTCGCCAAACCTCAGGGACAAAAATGGCAATTTACTCTTTAATTTATAAAACCTCTTAAATCATATTATTTAAAAAATTACATAATTTGAAATATTACAAATTTTGTAATCATTTTTAAAATTGATAAATTTTGGAAAACAAGCGTATCGCTATCCATTTTACGGACTCTGAGCTTACTAATAATTAGTATAGAGAGGATTACATACCCTTCAATTAACTCCTCAAGTTGTGGATGAAGTTCTTTGTCTCTAAGATCTTCGATTTTTCTTGAAATAGAATCAATCCTGTGGATAGCAACTCCAATTCTCCAGTGTAGATCTTTGACAATTGAACGAGTCTTATCTATTCTACGTGAGCTTTCTCCGGTGGACTCTAATTGCCTAAGAAGTTTACGTTTCTGATCATACACCTTTCTTAGCATCTCATTGGCCTGAAAGGTATAAATAATGTTCTTTTAGGCGTTGCAATTTAATGGCATCAAGGCCAGAACAAGTATACTTCAACAATTTCAAGCTATAAAAAGGAAAAAAATGGCATGCAATTAAGATCACTTTATTCTCTTTTATGTTGCGTGCACAAAAGCGGGAGAAACTTATGAATGAATAAACTTAAAATGCTTAAAAGAAAGACGAACACCGTAAAAGTATAGGAATAAATTATTTCAATTTAAGTATTATGATATGGGCCAGACTTGCGTTACTGGTCCAATGGGCAGGCCCAAAAGGTTGATCATGATCTTAGCCGATAATTATGAAGATAATTATGTGTATTATTATTAGATAAATATTGTATAGAATTGTGTTTATCTTTTCCTAAATACAGCTAGGGTTGTTATGTATCTGCTCTATATAAGGAGCCTTTGTTGATCAATAACATTCATTCACAATTCATACCATAAACACTTTTATGGTATCAGAGCCTCGGTTCTGAAATTCTTTCTTCTTCCCTTCGTTTTTTTTCAAACCCTAGCCGACCCATAACAGAGCTTCGGTTCTGTTCCAGCCGCTGCGAAGACAAAAACAGCCGATTCCCCTGAATCTTCACAAAAAGCCGTGAACCCCCTTCACCCTGCCTACTCAGTTATGAATATCCAACAGAAAATTCGTACACTCGATGGCACGAAGGTTCCCTATTCGTCCTGAACAAAGCTTTTTAAGCTTCATGCAGTCGCTTACAAGGTTCTTGATCATATAGATAACACCCCACCACCGCCTGATACGGCTCCTGAGTACCCTACCTAGAAAGAAATTGATGCCCTCGTTCTGCAATGGATATACGGCACGATATCAGACGATCTTCTTGGCAAAATTATTGACACGGAAACTACCGCACGAGCAGCATGGTTAAAGATTGAAAAGTTCTATCTCAGTAATAAACGGGCACGTGTAGCAGCCTTAGAAACCAGGTTCTGCAACCTTACTCTTGTCGCATGTTCGTCTCTTGATGATTATTGCCAGCGTCTTAAGGAACTGGCGAATCAATTGAGAGGCGTGGACCAGCCAATCACCGATTCTCGACTTGTTCTCCAGTTGGTCCGTGGGTTACCCGCTGAGTTTGACACCACTGCTGCCCTCATTAACAGCCAAGACGCCGATTGGGACTTGGCTAGGAGCATGTTGCATGACGAACAGATTCTCCTTGAGGCGCGTCAGCAATCTGCCTCCTCTGTTCTGGTTACAACCCAGCAGCCCAACCACTCTTCTCAGCAGCCCGAATACAATCAGTCTTCTCAGCAGCAAACCGGGTACCAAGGACGTGGTCGTAGGGGTCGTGGACAGAATGCTCGTGGTCGTGGAGGTGGCCGAGGCCGTGATAGTTCTCGGCAGCAGCAGCAGCAACATCAGTGGACCTCTTCAAATCAGTCTCCACAACCTCCACTCCCTGGCCCTTTACCAATACGGGCTACCCACAATGGGCCTGGTGGAACACTCCACCTTGTCCTTACCCAACCCAATCTCCTTGGCCCATAAACCGGCCCAACAGTGCAGCTTCAGCCAAGCAACAGCAGCCCACTGATCACTCCTCTCAGGCCCACTTCACAGGTTACCAGCCTATGGCCCCCTCTGCTGGACCACCGCAGCTACCTGGCTACAATGCCTTGTGCCCCTCTGATCTTCAGGCAGCTTTCACCTCGATGCAACTTCAGCAACCAGACCCAACTCTTAATATGGACACCGGGGCAGAGAGACATGTCTCCTTTGACCAAGGTATGATTTCTATCCCATCATCTTCCCCTGTTTGTAGTAAATTACTGGTTGGCAATGGTGAATGTTTACCCATCCATGGATCTGGCACAGGTTTTAAAACCATAAACAACCGAACCTATATCCTACCCAATATCCTTTATAGCCCAAAAGTTATCAAAAATTTAATTTCTGTACGCCGTTTTACTCGAGATAATAATTTATCTATTGAATTTGACCCATTTGGTTTTACTTTGAAGGACCTTCCAACTAGATAAATTCTTTCGCGCCACAATAGCACAGAAGACCTTTACCCGCTCACTGCTCCTCAACTTCCTCCACAAGCCTGCTTTCTTGCTTCCGCCTCTCACCTTTGGCATGATCGTCTTGGACATCCTGGTGTTCAAGTATTAGATATTCTTAGTCGTAATTTCAATTTTCAATGTAATAAGACAAAGTCTACTTTTTGTCATTTTTGTCAGTTATCTAATAGTAAACGATTGCCTTTCTACACTTCCATTTCTTTTACTTTTGCCCAATTTGATATTATTCACTGTGATTTGTGGACATCTCCTGTGCTTAGTAAAACTGGCTATAAATATTACATGGTACTCATTGATAACTTCTCACATTTCATATAGGTTTATCCCTTAAAATATAAATCTGAAACTTTCCCAACCTTTTTCAAATTTCACCGTTTAATTGCCACAGAGTTTAATCGTCCCATTAAAACTTTTCAATGTGACTTAGGGGGTGAATTTGATAACACTGCCTTCAAAACCTTTGCTCACCAACACGGACTCCTTTTTCGTTTTGCGTGTCCCCAAACCTCATCTCAAAACGTCCGGGCAGAATGGATGATTCGGCTTCTAAATGATATCATTTGTTCTTTGCTCATTCATGCCTCACTTCCTCCTATTTTTTGGGTGGAAGCTCTTCATACCACAGCCTATCTACACAACATTCTCCCCAGCTATCTACACAACATTCATGCCTCACTTCCTCCTATTTTTTGGGTGGAAACTCTTCATAAGGAGCCTTTGTTGATCAAATACATTCATTCACAATTCATACCATAAACACTTTTACAGGAAACCCACTAAGCTCATGGACTGAAGTAGAAGACTGTTTCAGCTTTAAACTGGATTTTTCTCATCAAACTATATTTGATTTCTTATTTTCTCTATATATCCCCATCTTGAAAAGGTCAGATGAGAGCCCATTATAATATATAAATGTTCACAACACAAGTATTCACGTTTTAGTGCTGTGTGATAGAAGGAAGCAACATTGAAACAGAACCAAAAGATGATTATAAAGTGAAACTTACAAAATAAAGATATTGACGATATTACCTTTACTTCATCATAAAGCTTCTTCTCCCATGCATGGAGTCTATCCAAGGTTGAAGCATGGCTTCCTGCGTTCATGCAAAAGTTATCAAAGAGGCTAGTGGAGACATCCTCTGGAGTTTCTCTGGTGGTGCCACTGGCGGGATCATGCCTGAATGATGATGCACGTGATGAATTTGACCGATGCCATGTCAAATACTTTGTGTCGTTTTGAGCAGGTTCTTCTAACCATACAAAAAATAGTCGATGAAACAGAAACCATAAGTACAGTTTGAAAAGCTAATCAAATGATGTCAGATTGTCATCTAAAGCGTACACCTCATGGTTTATAGGATAGAAGCATGTAACATAACATTCAAGACATTTAAAAAAAAGTTCAGTTTTCAATATTTTTTAGATAAAACCAAATGATAGATCAAAAGTTAACTTTATGAGAAATAAACAAAAAATCAAAACTTCAATATATGAGAAGCAATATGATGCATCACCAAAAAAGCGTCTTATAAAAGCTTCTATATATATTTAACTGTCCAGGTCAATAAATATACTTACTATATTTAGGGCTTTCTTGTTGGTAATAACATATCTTCCTATAATTGTTGACACTAACTAATACTTTAATAAATCACACCCTACAACAAACAAATATACTCGGGCACTAGACATTTTGAATAAAATCTAACATGGATTAAGAAGCCTAATATACACTTAGAATTAACAAATAAATATCACAGGTCAGAGTTGTGCTACTTAGAATGGAAGAAGATAGAAACTGTTGACAACACATTACATTACATATAAGCCAAGAACCACATGTAAAGCTTATATAGGTCAAGTTATACATCACAATATCACATAGCACTTTCAAATATTACAAGATCTAGTTCACACGTGCAGTTGCTCAATAACAAATTTCCATCTTCTACAAGACAATGTTGTTTAAATATATTTCCTCTCCTACATTGCATGCTTCTCTTTCCTAGTTCCTCTGTGCTAAATTGGCAAGTTTCAATGAGACAAGTCTTCTTAGAGCACCTCCAATGGCAATTAACTTTAATGACGTTTTTTTTGCCACGTCATCATTCCACTAACTTTCATTTAATAAATACCTATCTATAAAAAAATCCACTCCAATGCAAACAAAAGAACTTTTGCAAAATTATATAAAAGCATCTTTAACAACAAGAGCTGTATTTAGTTGAAGAAACTAAATTGTATCTCATGAAACATGCTGGTTTACACTTCTTACAATAAAAGATAATAAAAAACCTACCTTCCTGTACTTGGCTTGGATCATCCCCGCATGACATACATGCTTTTAAAAACTTTGAAGTGAACGACCCACCTGCCACATAAAAAAAACACTCGCTAAATTTAAGTTTACAGTTTTCCAACTACACGCAATGTTGCTAGTTCTACTAACACCAGAAAATTAAAAAGACCATTTTAAGAGAGTTTATTATGTTTATTTATTTAAGAAAGAAGAAGAGCATACGTTCTTTCCCTTGGAAAATGGGGCGAAAGTGAAGCTTGTTGGCTTCAAGCATTCTTGGAACTTCTCTTCCACACTCAGAAGCTTTTATAAATAATTGTTCGATATCTCTCATGCTTGAAATTAAATCTTTAGGTACCGGCCTATTTTCAGGAGCTTCTTTGACCACTTCTGTCTTTTCTTCTTGAGGAATTGCAATATTCCTAACACCAGATGTTTTTCGTTTTAACGGTGATAAATAAGGAGAATTACCCTTTTCCCCATTCAATATTTCAGTTTCTGGTGTCATGCTTTCTGCAGATGACATGGAACGTAAACCGATTCCACTAACATTATCCACTACGCGATTAACATTTTCAAAACTTCTCACCAACCCATCTGTATCTGACTCATCAAACTCGTCTTCTGATTCTTGATACGTTACACTCCCTTCAGTCGGGCTTTTTTCTTCTTTGCCTTCCCTTGGGATTTGCATGTCATTATAAGTTTCAAGCCCGTGATTTAATTCATGTGTTTCTTGTGCAGAAAACTCATTGTCGATTGGATGTGTAAGACCAAAATAATCCCAAGGTTGACTTTCAGGCACAGCAGAAGGGTCAAACGGGGTTTCTGGTTCTTTTTTACGCACAACAGGAGAAGGGTCAAACGGGGTTACTGGTTCTTTTTCAGGCACAACAGGAGAAGGGTCAAACGGGATTTCTGGTTCATCTATGGATCGGGGAGTGGTGGTTTGCGGGGTACTTGAAGAAGTTACAGAAACAATTACAGGAACAGATGGCTTTTCTTCAACTTTTCTAGAAAACGAACCTCTGATCTTCATATGATTTGCATGAAACCGACTGGAAGTTGGTGGAGATGGTGTTGGAGATCGATTTCCAGCTGGATTTACATGTTGTGACATGGTTGAAGAGAAAGAAAATGCAAGTTGCTCTGGAGTTCCACTGATGGAAGTAAATAAAGAGGGCTGCATTGTAGCATCGGGTTCAACAAATCTTCTTAATGCACTTCCAATAATTGTTAAGGATTCTATATAAGTAAAATGAGTAGCTGCAAGCGAACATCTGCCATCCAGTGCTTTTCCAACATACTTTTTCCGTTCACGGCATAGTTGCAGGGCCTTATCTTCTTCCACTTTTGAGTTTGTAGCACCCATCAATTTCTTCCAGGGTTTCTATCCACACATATACTATTTACTAGAAGTTAGAAACTTATATATTTAGAACACATCTTAATGGTAAAGGATTGTGCTATTTATTCAATGCAACTTAACTCACAGTTGAGAAGCAGATCAACCATATTTACCTAAAACTGTATGTTAAAGCGGAGTCATTGATCTTTAAACATAAAAGGATGCTATTTATGTACCATATATTTGATCTATCAGAAATCAGAATCACATGGTAACCCCCTTGGTATATTTTAAGACATAATACCTGTCAATTTAATAGAAAGCACAACTATCAACTTGTTTTCATGTAGAATTTCCTAAGAAACATAGTTATTAAAGGTGTAAAGTGCAAAAAAGAAAAGCAAGGGCCTGAGAAAAAAACGCACAATGAAAAAAAAAATAGAATATATTATGTATTAGAAGAAAAATAATACTATTCTTCAATAAAATATACAAAAGCTATTATATATCATTTAATATCATCTATTAAGCACCAAAAGTTCTAAAATAGTAGTGTATTAGTGTCGAAAAGTAGTTGTCCTTAGATAAAAGTAGAAATATAGCTGGAATCTTGGCGAAATTTAAAGAATTTCCGAAATCTAGGAATGTCGTCGGAATGTGCGCCTGAACCATCACATGGAGAATTAAAGCGCAATTGCCTCGCCTTGCCTAGAAAATGGACCCAGGCGCAAGAGGCGATGGCTATTAACAACTATACTAAGAAATATCAAAATATAAGAAACTAACCGTAAGAAAACACATTTTATTGAATCAAAAGAGGAAAAGCGGAATCTGAATTAGAAAACTCTAAAATTACTACAATCTAGGGCATGACATGAAACCATTCGAAACATTAATTTCTGTTAACAAACAAAACCGCAAACACAGAAATCACTAATTAAATCAGCATAATACAAAACAATAAAGTTCTCACTAACCTAAAACATACAAACTCACCTCAAAGTTGAAATCTGCAGTGTTAAACAGAGATACACAAACATATAATAAATCTCTTATCTCTATTAACTATCACAATATGCTACATATAAGATGCAGATTCACCATCTAAATCAAATCAAATCAACAAACCTCGAATCGAATCGAAACAATCAATAATTGAAATGCACTAAAACAAAGAGAATGAATTCAAGTGATAAAACACACACGAATTAATGTGAATAAAGTAATTGACAACATATGATTCAGATAAGAGTAAAGTGATATATGCAAATTCACCTGAAGATTAGGTTAGAAATGGTAGCGGCGGAGGAGAGGATGATTCGAGAGGAGTTGTGGTTCATGCAAAAAGTAAAGAAGGAAGGAAGGAAGAGGACGAAAAGGGTGTGTTGGAAGGGTGGGGCCCGCCATATGCGAGTCTCCAAATTGGAAAACGTAAAGAAAGAATAGAACCGATCGGATCCGGAGGAAAAGCTTCTTCTTTTTTATTTCTTTTTCTTTTTTTTCTTTTTTTATGTTGAAGTATGTATAAAACATGGGTCCACCTTTTAAAAAAATAAAATATGAAAAAAGAGAGTATAGAACGTAAAGTTTGGTTCGAGGGTGTCAAATCGAGCAGAGGACATTAAAATCTAAGAAGTAGGGGCGTACACGGTTTGGTTCGGTTCGGTTATCAGTATTATCCGTAACTGTAACCGAAGTCATCGGTTAATCGGTTCGGTTAATTCGGTTAATTTGTCAGTTTTCGGTTCGGTTCGGTTAATTTTTGGTTAATAACTAATTCAAACCAGGGCTAATTTTTTTTATTAGAAATACATGTAATGGAGATATAAATACATGAAATAGATTTATAAATACATGAAATTGATGTATAAATAAATAAATGAAATGGAGGTATAAATGCATGAATAGATGTTTAAATACATAAAATTGAGGTATAAATAAATGAAAAGAATGTATAAATAAATGAAATGAAATAGAGGTATTATTACATGAAATGAAAATATAAAACATGAAATAGAGGCATAAAAGCTATAAATATATAAAAAATAAATGATTTGGTTCGGTTCGGTTAATTTCGATTAAGCGATGGTAAAAAAAAATCCGTTAACCGACTTTCGGTTAATTCGGTTTCGGTTATTCGGGTCAGTTTTCGGTTCGGTTTCGGTTAACGGTTCGGTTATTGCACACCCCTACTAAGAAGACTATGGTGTTGTTTGTTTTTTTTCTGAAAATGTCTACGCAAGCTCTTCTGTTTACACCGCGCAGACCACGCGCAATTTTTTTGCTTTTTCGAAGAAGTTTCGTTAAAAAACGTCTACGCAAACTCTTACTGGTGCAGGCTTGGCACAGTCACTTCTAAGATCTTCTAAGGTATTTAGAGAGTTAAAAACCACCACTCACCACCACCGCCCATCACCACCACCACAGTTCACCACCACCATCCACTACCGTCCATCACCACCACCACCGTCCACCGTCCATCACCACCCACTACCGTCCATCACCACCACCGTCCACCACCCACTACTGTGTCACACCCCAAAAACGTCGCAGCGGAAATCAAACGTGGCGGTGACTGAGGTTGGTACCCATAACTATCTTAGTAGACGATGCATTGTTTATTTTGGACATACACTTATTTAAAGCGTGACTTTAGAGTTTAAAGTTTGAATATAGTCCATAATTACAACATAGTTATCTTGATTCTTATGGGTCCAAATACACACGATCCCAAATTAGTTTTAAAGTTGTCCAAAACATTTTTAAACATGACAAGCATCACTACCACAAGATATGCCAAAATCCCGAAGCCGAACTCATGTATCTGAAGAACACGTAAAAATCAAGTATCAACACAATGGAGGGTGAGTTCACATATCCAAATTCATAACAATTTGTTTAAGGAAAAACTTTCTTATTATAGATTTTTAATGATAAAGCATCCATATATGTTTAAGAAAGTTGATTATATTTCCTTTGTAAAAATCCGAGGGTGATTCATCCGGAATTGTTTATTTGAAAAATCTCCGATGAAAATTTATACCCATGGTTTCAATATTAAATATTTGTCATTCTTTCAGTTTCGTAAGTTTGCAAGACGTTACGAGTTATATACTATGATTGAGGCTCTAATCAATTCTAGACAATTATAGAATAAAATTTGCCGCTATATGGACACGGAGCTACCGGTCACGACGGGGTTGTCAACCCGATAGATCTATCAACAATTCCACGTGTTCTATACTTAATGATTAAAAACGGCAAGGATGCATCTGTGTGCCCTCCTCAAATGCATCAATATATATATAACCTACTAGATAACAATTTAATATCTGATGCTGTACAAATTTCCGTTGTCCCTCATGCAGCGTAAGCTAGACTTGCTACTTACATTCTGGTGACCCGGTAAATTCGACCCAACCGAAATTCAAAATATCATTGCTTTCTAACGATCGTCTTACCCAAAACATCGTAATATTTCTCTGTTTCTCCCCGAAACATATTTATATCAATCAAATCCTGTTTTCCTCGAAAACAATTTTAAATCATACTCATTTCCAAATCCATGTTTTTCCATAAAACATATCATATCATTCAAAAATCATATTTTCCACGAAAATATACTTTTAGATAATTCAAAGGCATATTTTATACAAAAACGTATATTTATCCTTTTTAACGACTTGTTATTCCCCCAAAACAGTATATAAAAACAGTAAAAGAGGGGTTCTCGTGACACTCACATTTGGGTGCGTTTTTATATTATTTGCAATCCCTCAAATTAATCTACACATCCTAATTTAAATAGGAATGATTTAATAACCAATTATTCTACGAACAACTAAGTTTCTCCGATACTTAGAATTTTCGCATAATTTTGAGATTTTCTCGAAAAGTCTTTATTTTGATTATGTTGGCATATATATATATATATAGGATAATGCTACATAGAAAACCCTTTATTTTGAAACAACATTGGAAACCCATCACATGGCCTACATTTGGCCACATGTCCCACCCAACTTCATATCCTTTTTTGCTTTTGAGGGCACTATGGTAAATTTACATATGCCTACCCCACCCCAAAGATCTATTGACCAACATGATTTGACAGCATCATTAATGTACCCATCACATCATTCTCATCCTTCATCCTCCATTTCGTTTAGTGTATTTCAAATTAAAAAGTGTTTTTTTTCAAAATATCTTCATCTTCCTAAACAAGTCCTTTAATACTAGATCCACCATTAATGTACTATGGAGCATTCAACTTCCTAAACAAGGTCTTTACTTCGATCTTTACCCACCTCACATCTAGATGTACTTTCAAAACTCCATTTCTTTACCTTTTAGCTTCCCCCATTTTCAAAACTCCATGAACTTCATCTCTGTTTGTTGAAAGCTGATTTCGGGTGTGTTCATCTTCATCTCACGTCGTCATCTTCATCTCGGGTTTGCTCATGCTTGTTGAAAGCTGATTTCTAGAGTGAGAAACAACAATCTTCATCATGTTCATCAAGAACACCAAGAATACACAGATAGAAGCAAGTTTGAAGATCTTCATCGTGTTCATCGCAAGGTTCTAGATCTGGTAAGTGTTTTAGAGAGAGAAAGTTGCTGCTTTAGAGAGAGAAACAACAATCTCTTGAGTATTTTATTTTGAAAAATCATTTTCACACTTGATGTTTTTGTTAAAATAGTTGTTAATAGTTTTTTGTGTAATGGCTGTTTTAGAGAGGAACATGATTTTTTGTTAAAATGGTTCTAAAAAGTGGTAAATGTTTATGTAATTTGTAGGTTTTTATTTTTGTGTTAAAAAGTTTGTGTTTGGTTTGGTTGCTTGTTTAGGGCTTTTGATCTCTGAACAGTAATTGTTTTTTGTTGGTTTGCTTGATTTACAGAAACAGACCCATAACATGTGTTAAGCCCCTGTTAGAATGATATATAACGTGTGTTGATTTACAGAAACAGACCCATAAAGATATTCAATTGACAAGCTGGATGGATGTAGGCGACGTTAATGCGGGGACATGTGTTAAAAAAATATTCAATAAGTCACATTTTTTGGGAAGGAACTCTTCGTTCATTTATAACATGTGTTAGTGGTAATGTTGTAACAGAACACCATGATGTAACCTGACATGTGTTCATGTATAACATGTGTTAAGCCCCTGTTAGAATGATATATAACGTGTGTTAACTTTTGTTAATTTAAAAAAAATAAAAAACAAGTAATATCTATTTTATTTTTGTTGATGTTTAAAATATCCGATAATGTGGAAACCGAGCGTAACACTTGTACAAGTTAGTATGTAACGTGTAATATTAAACGAGCCATTTATGGTAACACATGTACCGGTAATTTTGGAATATGTAATATGAAACGGGTCATTTGTTGTGCACATTTTGGAATATATAACATGTGTTAAGCCTCTGTTATAATCTTTTTTGTAACCTGACATGTATTCTTGTATAAGCTCACTTACAAAACACCATGATGTGTATATACTGATCTAACATGTGTTACAATTTTTCTGTTTAGAACATGTAGTTGCTTAACATGTGATAAGGGTGAAAACAGTCTACGGAGGCGATGGGTTTAATGGTGAGCTTAGTTAATATCGTAATCTTGTTGTAACCCGACTTGTATACATATGATAACATGTGTTAAGCATCCATCGTAATCTTTGTTGTAACCCGACTTGTATTAAGGTATATGAAAGTGGTTTGCAAAACACTATGATGTGCATATACTGATCCTAACACTATGATGTGCATATACTGTTGTAACATGTGTTACACTTCGGGGTAAGAAGTGTTACATTGTTGAATGTAGGGCATGATATACTTTGTCTTATATGTTGTAACATGTGTTACACTTCGGGGTAATATATCTTGCATACAAGGTGATATTCAATAGCTCATACGTTTAATAGTAGTTTATTATTTTTCATTAAATATATTACATATATAACAACCATTGTTACATATGTAACGACCATTGTTACATATGTAACGTTGCCATGTTAACGTATGTAACACATGTGTACCAAAGGAATGAAGTGACCAACATTTACAAATGTTAATCAAAACAAAAGTCACTTGTCATCATGGGTTGTTAGTAATTGCATGCATTACAATCATACTTAAAGGTAACAAAAATGTTTATACAAACTTAAATATCAAAGATGATCCAAAAACTATCATAAAGGTTAAAAAATCTAGCTACGCTTTGCGTCTTGATAACCATCTTTATTTTGAACATAGACATCCATTCACCTATGAACAAAACAAGTATATCAGTGTTAAGGCCCTAAAGTTAAATTTATTAACACAAATGTAACTACGTGTACATTAGTGTTAAGGCCCTAAAGTTAAACTTACAAAAAGATTATAACAGAGGCTTAACACATGTTATATATTCCAAAATGTGCACAACAAATGACCCGTTTCATATTATATATTCCAAAATTACCGGTACATGTGTTACCATAAATGGCTCGTTTAATATTACACGTTACATACTAACTTGTACATGTAATACTTGTACAAGTATTACGCTTGGTATCCACATTATCAGATATTTTAAACATCAATAAAAATAAAATAGATATTACTTGTTTTTTTTTAATTAACAAAGGTTAACACACGTTATATATCATTCTGTTAGGGGCTTAACAGATGTTATACATGAACACATGTCAGGTTACATCATGGTGTTCTGTTACAGCATGAACCACTAACACATGTTATAAACGAACGAAGAGTTCTTTCCCAAAAGATTTGACTTATTCAATGTCCCCGCATTAACGTCGCCTACATCCATCCAGCTTGTCAATTGAATATCTTTATGGATCTGTTTCTGTAAATCAACACACGTTATATATCATTCTAACAGGTGCTTAACACATGTTATGGGTCTGTTTCTGTAAATCAAACAACCCAACAAAAAAAACACTTATTGTTCAGATCAAAAGCCCAAACCAGCAACCAAACCAACATGAACATTAACCATTACTGGAACACTTTCAGCCCATAAAAACATATTAACAACCATTTCAACAAAAAATCAAGTGTCAAATGATATTTCAAGAACACTTACCGGATCTAGAACCGTCCGATGAACACGAAGAAGATCTTCAAACCTTCTTCTCTCACATACACTTGTGCGTGTGTCTTTGTGATAAAGATTGTTGTTTTTCTATCTAAAACATCAACTTTCTCTCTCTAAAAACATTCATCGTGCCATCGTTCTCTCTCTAAAACAACAACTTCAAACTTTTTCTCTCTCACACACTTGTATGTGTGTTCTTGGTGTTATAGATGAACATGATGAAGATTGTTGTTTCTCTCTCTAAAACAACAAATTCCTCTCTCTAAAAACCTTCATCCTACCATCGTTCTCTCTCTAAAACAACAATCTTCAAACATTTTCTCTTTCACACGATGTAGATCTGAACTTGAAGATCTAAACTTGTGTTTGGTGTTCATCATGATCTTGATTGAAGACAGATGAGAGAGGAGAGAGAGATAACATGTGTGTGTAAGAGAAATAAAGTTGATGTGTGTGAGAGAAAGTCAGATTTTCAATACCTTAAATGCCATTCTCCTTTACTTGTGTATAATTTATGGTTTTATTTAAATGTAAAAGACACCAAAAAAAAAGCTCAACCATTGATCTACTTGGATGAAACAAAATCAATGGATGAGGTTAGGTTTCCAAGGTTTTCTCAAAAAGATGGGGTTTTCCATATAACCCAACCCTATATATATATATATATGTGTGTGTGTGTGTGTGTGTGTGTGTGTGTTCATATATATACATATTATGATTTCCGCGATTTGAACGATTTTATAGGTGACCCTCATTATGTTATATCCTTTATCACACCCGTTTATAAGCAATATATCTACGATTTACGCTTCGTAATATATTTACATAAACGTGAACATATTATCATATATCGTTATACATGCATTACATCAACTTATACATTTCATCATTTTTAAAGCATTTACACATGAAATAACTCATCAAGTTAACCTATGTATTATTTTCATGCTCGACAAATAGGTTATATATTTAACGTGATATTTAACGAATTTTACCGTTTTAACAGTACAAGTGTACATGCGTAGTCCTAACTCCTACTATCATGTCAACACTTAATTTATCACCTTACATATATCCATATTCTCATATCACATTGCAACACATAAAGTTCAACCTTGAACAACCCATTTTCGCATACGCTGAAATATGCGTATTTTAACGTTTCGATAACGTTTTCGGGCGTCGGAAGTCATGTATGACTGGACAAACAACAAAGTTACTTAATATTAGTTAAAATACTTATATTTATCATAAAAAATATCAGTTTACATTCTGATTTAAAACAGTTTTGCAAAAATCACTTTAAAAGCCGATTTTTACCGTTTTTAACGCATGGTCTTGTACCGAACTTTACCATAACCATCCCAAATTGTCACGACTTGATATTTTAACACATCACATGTTATTTACTGATTAAAATGGTGGTTATACTCATGATAGTGTAGATTTCATGTATGTCACATAAATCACACAATCTCACCCATTTTACTACTCTTTAAGCTTCATGTACAACATGCAAGGCTACCAAACTCATGACATAATTTTGTATCATCATAACACATCATATAACATTATTTTTAATGTTCTTATTCTGTTTTAGTTCAATTTCATAATATCATTTCAGGTTCATCAAATTATGACCATTTAATCATCACATATTTTTATGTACAAGTATCTAATGCATGTTTATCATATCATCATCATCCAAGATTTTTAAAAAGCATCTACCATACTTTTATTATAACTCTCAAATAAATCCAAGAAATCATCTTCATCTAATCATTTATCAAATCATCAATACAAGTATCATTCTCATACTTTTATGAACTAACTAACAAATATCATTTGCATGCATACATATGTATGTACATATACACGATACACATATGTACATATTCATACTTTAAAAATCAAATTTTGATATATTCATCTTTAATCATATGAACTTTTATAAAAATCCCTTTGATCATACATGCAATTCACCTTTCAAGAATCACCATAATCATATCTTAACTTTTTATCAAAACACAACCAAATACCCACATATACATACACCTACGACTCATACACACACACTTTACACATCTATTTTTGTTTGATTAAAACCATTTTCTTGTTTGGAATTCAAGTATGTGAAAAATTCAAGCTTTTAAGAAACTTTTCATTAAGGAACAAAAATATAAATTTTAAAATAATTTATATGCTTAATTAATCCGTAACGTGTCCTATGTATATATTTTTGTAACACTTTTAATTCTCAACACTTAGGAAAACACACAGGACTATTTAGTAACTTTTCTGTATACTACTAGTATGTTAACAAACACATGTAAGTATAACACAGTAATCAGAGAGCAGTTAAGTAATTCCACACAGTCGTCAAGCACTTTAATTATCATTAATAAATTGTACGGTTACATGTAAATTTGAGGGTTGTCACATTCTCCCCCTGTTAAGAGAATTTCGTCCTGAAATTTAGCGCGTGGTTACTGAGGAAGCTAGTTAAGTTGCGTTGGTTTTCTGGTTTTCCTGGGGTGTCACATCATCCCCCCGTTGATTTGGAATTTCGTCCCGAAATTCTGCAGTATCTTCAGCCTCAGTAGTGGTTGTGTTCCTCTTAAACAGCTGGGGATACTTGAGTTTCATTTGGTCTTCTCGTTCCCAGGTATACTCTGGGCCACGACGGGAATCCCAACGAACTCGGACAAGAGGTATCCTGGTACGCTTGAGGATCTTAACATCTCGATCCGTAATTTCTACTGGTTCCTCGACGAATCGCAGCTGGTCGTCGATTGTGAGTTCCTTGAGAGGAACTATGAGGGTCTCATCTGGCAGACACTTCTTCAGATTTGACACGTGGAATACGTTGTGAACTCCGCTGAGTTCTTCAGGTAGATTCAACTTGTAGGCGACCTTGCCAATTTTCTCGATGATTTCGAACGGTCTGACATAACGCGGATTGAGCTTGCCTCGTTTGCCAAAATGAACTACGCCTTTCCAAGGCGAGACTTTGAGTAGCACTCGATCCCCAACCTGGAACTCGAGTGGTTTTCTTCCCTTATCAGCATAGCTTTTCTGACGGTCACGAGCTGCCGCCATTCGTTGTCGTATCTGAGCAATTCTCTCGGTGGTATCTACCACAAGTTCTGGGCCTGTGATTTGACTGTCACCAACCTCTGCCCAACAAAGAGGTGATCGGCATTTCCGTCCGTACAACGCCTCGAACGGAGCGGCCTGGATGCTGGTGTGGTAACTGTTGTTATACGAGAACTCCACTAACGGGAGGTGCTTTTCCCAGCCATTACCAAAATCGATTACACATGCCCTAAGCATGTCTTCAAGGGTCTGGATGGTGCGTTCAGATTGCCCATCCGTCTGTGGATGATAAGCGGTGCTCATATCTAGACGTGAGCCAAAGGACTTGTGCATAGCTTGCCATAGTTCCGTAGTAAAACGCGCATCACGATCAGAAATGATGGAGGTTGGCACTCCGTGCCTTGATACTACTTCCTTTAGGTAAATGTCTGCAAGAGTAGAAAACTTATCCGTTTCTTTGATAGCCAGAAAATGTGCAGACTTGGTCAGTCGATCTACGATCACCCAAATGGTATCATTTCCGCGTTGGGATCTAGGCAGGCCAGTAACGAAATCCATGTAAATTTGCTCCCATTTCCATTTCGGGATCTCTGGTTGTTGAAGTAGGCCTGATGGTTTCTGATATTCAGTCTTGACTCTCGCACAAGTCAAGCACTTACCGACGTAGGTTGCTATGTGGGCTTTCATGCCAGGCCACCAATATGTAGTCTTTAGGTCGTGGTACATCTTATCCGAACCAGGATGTACTGAATAACGAGACTTATGTGCTTCATCCATCACAAGCTCGCGTAGGTCTCCATACAGTGGAACCCAGATGCGCCCGTTAACATAGTAGGCGCCGTTTTCCTTTTGTTCTAGCTGCTGCCTCGATCCTCGTAGGGACTCAGCCCTGATGTTCTCTGCTTTCAGTGCTTCAACCTGAGCATCGTAAATCTGAGCGGGAAGGTTAGATTGGATGGTAAGATGTAACGCACGTACACGCTTCGGTATAGTATCCTTTCGACTGAGGGCGTCAGCCACCACATTGGCTTTGCCCGGATGGTACTTGATCGCACATTCGTAATCATTCAAGAGCTCAACCCATCGGCGTTGACGCATGTTTAACTCCTTTTGCTTGAAGATATGCTCGAGACTCCTGTGATCGGTGTAAATGGTGCACTTGGTACCGTACAGGTAATGTCTCCATATCTTAGGCGCGAAAACAACTGCTCCCAGTTCCAAGTCGTGTGTAGTGTAGTTCCTTTCGTGAACCTTAAGTTTGCGTGATGTGTAGGCAATGACCTTATCACGTTGCATCAACACGCAACCAAGTCCTTGGATGGAAGCGTCGCAATAAACCACAAAATCTTCTGTGCCTTCAGGCAATGAGAGGATAGGCGCGCTATAAAGTCTATCCTTTAGGTGCCGAAAAGTAGATTCCTGCGCATCACCCCAACGATAGGTGACACCCTTCTGAGTCTGTGAAGTGAGAGGTTGCGCAATCCTTGAGAAATCCTTGATAAACCTTCTGTAGTATCCTGCCAAGCCCAGGAATTGACGGATTTCTGTTGGTGTACGAGGTGCAGGCCAGTTCTTGATCGAATCAACTTTGGATGGATCAACATGAATCCCATCCTTGTTTACTACGTGGCCTAGAAAATGGACTTCGCGAAGCCAGAAGTCACATTTCGAAAATTTGGCATACAGTTGATCTTCTCGAAGAAGTTCCAGCATAATTCGTAGATGCTGCTCGTGTTCCTCCTGACTCTTATAATAGATCAGGATGTCGTCGATGAAAACAATAACGAACTTATCCAAGTAAGGTTTGCATACTCGGTTCATGAGATCCATGAAAACCGCTGGTGCGTTCGTTAATCCGAAAGGCATAACCAAAAACTCGTAATGGCCGTAACGAGTTCTGAACGCTGTTTTGGAGACGTCCTCCTCTCGGACTCTCAGCTGATGGTATCCCGATCGCAAATCAATCTTAGAGTAATAATTCGACCCTTGCAACTGGTCGAACAAGTCATCAATGCTTGGAAGAGAATAACGATTCTTCACGGTCACCTTGTTAAGTTCGCGGTAGTCAATACACATTCTGAAGGTACCGTCTTTCTTCTTTACGAATAACACTGGAGCTCCCCAGGGCGAAGAGCTAGGACGAATAAAACCTTTTTCCAAAAGTTCTTGTAATTGCTTGGACAGTTCTTCCAGTTCAGTTGGGGCTAAGCGATAAGGTGCTCGAGCTATGGGCGCTGCTCCAGGAGCTAGCTCGATTCGAAACTCGACTTGTCGGTGAGGCGGGAGACCAGGTAATTCCTCAGGAAAATCGCGCACAATAGGAATGTCTTCAATTCTCTTCTCTTCCATTGATGTGTCAGTAACGAGTGCTAGAATGGCAGTGTGGCCCTTTCACAATCACTTCTGGGCCTTAAGGAAAGAGATAATGCCTACGACAGCACCACTCTTGTCGCCATGAATCACGAGGGTTCCTTACTAGAACGAGGGATGCGAACAATCTTCTCGTTGCAAGGAATTTCCGCTTGTGGATGAGATAACCAATCCATCCCAATAACAACGTCGAAACTACCCAGAACGATAGGAATAAGATCGATAGAGAAGGTCTGACCAGCTAAGACGAGATTACAACCCTTGACTACGTGCGTGGCCTCGAGACTTTTACCGTTTGCTAGCTCTACTGTGTGTTTAGTGGTCGAAAGTGTTGGGGTGCGCTTAAGCATTTAACTAACTTTTAAGGACACATAACTAGTATCGGTACCCGAATCGAATAAAACAGTAACAAGGAAATCATCTAGAAGAAACTTACCCATCACAACGTTGGGATCGTTCCTTGCATCAGCCTGACCAATCACGAGGGTACGACCTCAGGCGCCATTGCCATTATTGTTACTCCCGTTTTTGTCTCCATTGTTGCCTCCATTGTTGTTCTCATTTCCTTGGTTGTTGTTCTGATTCTGATTTTGATTCAGCTGTGGACAGTGCCTCTTGAAGTGACCCTCAGCACCGCACTGGAAGCATCCCTTATTACCCTGCTGGTGTTGCTGTTGATTCTGCTGTTGTCGATTCTGATTCGCGGGATGTGATCTCCGGCAATCTTTGGCTTCATGTCCAAACTTGTTACATCTCTGACAACGACCCTTGTTGCACGGCCCGCTGTGGTGCAAACTACATCGATTGCACTTAGGGTGATTTCCCCTGTATCTACCCTGACCTTGATTTCCAGAAGGCTGCTGACCGGGGTTCCTGTGTTCATCTGTCCTTCGCTGCTGGGACTGAGACTGAACTGGAGTGGAACCCCTGCCCGAATTTCCATCCCACTTGCGCTTGTCATTGCTGGGAGCACCAGTGCAGTAGTGCTAACGCGCTTGGGTAGCTTGCCCTCTTCCACCGCCTGATCAGTGAGTTGGTGCGCCAAACGAATGACTTGCTGGATTGTGGAAAGGTTGGCCTCAATTACAGACCCTTGGATCTCCGGGACTAAGCCTCTGAGGTATAGCTTGATCCGTCTAGATATGGGTCGTGACAAGTTAAGACATAAGTCAGCCAAGTCGTTGGACCTCTTTGTGTACGCCTCAATTTCTGATCCTTCCATCTTCAAACCATAATACTCTGTTTCAAGCTCCAGAATGTCGTCCAGGTGGCAGAATTTTTCCTTAATCAAATCCTTGAAGTCGCTCCAAAGGGTGGCATTTGCGTCTGCCAACTCGAGCATCTGAACTTGTGCGTTCCACCAAGAATACGCTTTCCATTGCAACATGACAGTGGCGTACTCTACTCGTTTGCCGGCAGGGCTTTCACTTTCTTCGAATGTATATTCGGTTCTTCGGATCCAGTGCAGAAGGTTGATTGCTCCTCCAGTGCCGTCGAAAGTGGGAGGTTTGCATTCCAGGAACGCCTTGAAGGTGCCCATGCGTGTTTGAGGGTGCATGGGTTGACTCCCTGTTTGGGTTGCTAAGGCTTCAGCAATCCGTTCGTTAATCAAGGTCATCAGCTGACCCTGGGTCATGTCGAGACGTCCACTCATGATCTTCACATCGAAGGAACACACGTAAGAAAGGTGTCGCAAGGTGCGTAAGTGTGGGGTGACAGAAGAGAGTAAGCACACAAGGTTCAAATAGCAGTTATTACATTAACTAACGCATACTATGATCAAATGTGCTACTAGCAGGTAGGCAATACAAACATAAACCATATTACCTATAATGTTGAGTCTTGCACGTGGAGCGAAGCGTCGTTGTGGATCGTTGAGCACTGTACAGGTTATAGTCTGGTTTTATCAAAAAGCTTTTCCCGTTTTTAAAACCAAGTTCACTATAACCAATGGCTCTGATACCAATCTGTCACACCCCCAAAATCCACCATGCGGAGCGTCACCTCTTGGAGGCATGACATGACCAGGATCAAGCCACCAATCATATTGAACATAACAAGTAATAAGTAAAATTCAACCACACAATATGAAAGGTGTTTCAAACCAAAAACGTAGTTAAGTGTTTAGCGGAAGCATAATTGTAAAACCCAATGTAAGTATTAAGTACGAAATAAAGTAAGGTTTTTAGCATGGCACACACTACCATGTCCCACAACGACCGCGCCTCCCTGTGCAAGCTCCATGAGTACCTAACGACCTGCAAGGCATGTAACAACGAATCAACAATAAAGTTGAGCGAGTTCACAGTTGGTTGTTTAGTTATAGTATTCGTTTCGTAAATCATATGTTCGTTTTGTAAACCATGTATCGTATTAATTTGTATCGTGGTCTCCCGGACATGTTTGCGAAAATTAGTGGGGGCTTCCCATGTGGATAGTATTAATCCGTATCGCGGTTTCCCAAACATGTTTGCGAAGATTAGTGGGGGCTTCCCATGTTGTAGACTAGTCGTGTGTGTACGTGCCCTTCTTGATCCAAGGACCGTAGCAAGTATGAGTGTACGTAGGTTTTACGTACGTGCACTTCAATCCGAGGACAGTAGTAAGTATGAGTGTACGTAGGTTTTACGTACGTTCCCTTCGATCCGAGGACAGTGAAAAGTAGTTTAATAGTAATGATAGTACGAGTAGTTATTCAATCCCATTCCCAACCCACCGGGAATCTCATGCCTTAGGAGTGTGAACTCACCTCGGTTGCTCGGTTTGACTCTCAAAAATAGCTAACAGTCAAGGTCGGTCAATCACGTCCTAGTATAATTTACCAGTTAGTCATTTAGTGGTTTTCAAATAGAGCACAAAGTTCCTACACGTATCTATCACATAACATGCATTTATTTCAACGGTTCATGCCCATATAAACTTCCCATCTATTCCCGTTCATAAATAAACATACGATTTTGCACATAACACTTTTATTGACATATAGCATGTTAGATCATTCACAGATAACATTCCCGACATTTAGACACGCAAATTACTACTTATGTCGTTTCAGCTTTTATATTCAAAACTGGGCTGTTTTAGAGGATTTTAATAAAATAGTTAACTTGTTCCAAAAATTCCCAAATTTTTATAAAATGTCTTAAACGATCCAAATATTATTGTGTAAAAATATCGGGGTCCAGTTCATTACCAATATTTTATAAAAAATCATTTTCCGGACTGAAATCAGATTTATCTTTTTCTGACTGCAGTCCACGGAATAATTTATTTAAAATTCATCGAGAGTCTGATTTACGAAATTCCAGTGAGAGAATTACAAATACATCGGTGGTCATCTACAGTACAAATTTCATGATCTAACTCTACACAGAACTCAAGTTATGACAGAAAACAGAACGCATATTTTCAGCAGCAAAAATGCAGCTCTAGTTGCTATTACGAAATGACACTTTAAAAATAGTAAACGGAGTCCAAAAATTATGATTCCGGTTCCATTAGAACCGTATTTCATAATACATAACTCTAGACTTTAGAAAATACATTTTTCGTTAAGTTACAGTCCTGTTACAGCCAACTACAGCCTACTGTTTCAGCTTTTAACTCTCTAACTTGTGTTTCGATTGGTTCCGTTAACATGTTTAGTGATCACCACACCACGACATCAAACATCAATATTAACAAGTAAATCATCAAGTAATCAACAAGAATCATAACAACACAAGATCAACATGATTTAACCATATATTTTCTCTTTATCCACTCTTTACCCTTTATGTTCAAGACTTAATGTAAGTTCTTTAGAGTTTCTTAAGTTTTAACCATTTAATTAACTATTAACCACCAAATACATGAACAAGATGAATATTTGAAGCACTTACTACTAGCACAAGGCTAGGGAAGAAACAAGGCGTAAAAGTGGTGGATAAAAGAAAACTAGAGCGGTCCTTGAGCTTCCGAGTGCACCAAGCTTGTTTGTATGACCTCTTGCACCCTTGTGTGTATGGAAAATGCTTGAACAAGAGATTGATGGTGGGTGTATGGTGGTGAGGGGTGGCTGCCGAACTCAAAGGAGGAGAGAAGAAGAGAAGTTTGTTGTAGGATGAAGATGATATGAAAATTATGAAGATCAAGAGGTTATAATATAAGTCTTCCAACACACCTTTAACCACTAGGTATTATGCTCCTTAAGTACTAAACATATCCAATTAATTATTCAAAAAAATCATGGGGGATCTTCTAGTGTTCATAACCGGTTGGGGGGGGTATAGGGTTGGGTTGTGATGGAACTAGTTACAATCTAGTTAGGTTGAAAGTGTTTAGTTAGTATGTTATTATGTGTGTTATAATATAAAGTGTGTTAGGGTGTTCGGGGACCCTAACTAGCTCAGAAAAATAAAGATAATGTGTTTGGCTATATTTTTGTGTTCCGGGTAAAGTCCAGTTGTTTGGTTCGGTGTTGTTCCGTTAAAGTGCTTAATTAATCCGTAACGTGTCCTATGTATATATTTTTGTAACACTTTTAATTCTCAACACTTAGGAAAACACACATGACTATTTAGTAACTTTTCTGTATACTACTAGTATGTTAACAAACACATGTAAGTATAACACAGTAATCAGAGAGCAGTTAAGTAATTCCACACAGTCGTCAAGCACTTTAATTATTATTAATAAATTGTACGGTTAGATGTAAATTTGAGGGTTGTCACAATTTTATACCTTACAAGAATATAAATGGTTTTTTGATAATGGTTTTCGTGTTAAAGAGCTTGCATCTTCTTAAAAACTCCATGGATTGCCCTCTAAATCTTTGATGAAACTTGGAAATGGCTTTAATCTTCAAGAAGTAGTTGAAACTTTTGAAAATGGATGTGGAATGGGTGTGTATGGTTATGGGGAAGAAGAAGAAGAAGAAATATGAAGTGTTGGTTATTTTCTAATTGGATATGGTGGGTGGTGGAATGTTGGAAAATGTTATGTGATGATTGTGTGTAAGTAATAGACTTACACATGTCCAACTAGAGTCTTGGTGGGCACCCCCATGGGCCGCCACCTTCACAACACACACATATCACGCATGCATATGTATATATATGTATTATCTAGTTAAATACAGGTATTTAACTGATCACCGGGTATTTCATTTCGCTTTTTAATTGCGTTTCAAGGCATTTAAAATTATTTTTGAAATCTGCAGCGTTAAACAGAGATACACAAACATATAAATCTCTTATCTCTATTAACTGTCACAATATGCTACATATAAGATACAGATTCACCATCTAAATCAAATCAAATCAAATCTCTGACACAACAAACCTCGAATCGAATCGAAACAATCAATCCAACAATAAAAAATAGTACTTGACACAAGTAATTGAAATGAACTAAAACAAACAGAATGAATTTAAGTGATAAAACACACACGAATTAATGTGAATAAAGTAATTGACAACATATGATTCAGATAAGAGTAAAGTGATATATGCAAATTCACCTGAAAATTAGGTTAGAAATGGTAGCGGCGGAGAGGATGATTCGAGAGGAGTTGTGGTTCAAGCAAAAAGTAAAGAAGGAAGGAAGGGGACGAAAAGTGTGCGTTGGAAGGGTGGGGCCTGCCATGTGCGAGTCTCCAAATTGGAAAACGTAAAGAAAGAACAAAACCGATCGGATCGGATCCGGAGGAAAAGCTTCTTCTTTTTAATTTATTTTTCTTTATCTTTTTTTTGGTTATGTTGAATTATGTATAAAACATGGGTCCACCTTTAAAAATATATATATATATATATATATATATATATATATGGAAAAAGAGAGTATTGAACGTAAAGTTTGGATCGAGGGTGTCAAATCGAGCTAAGACGACTATGTAATTACAAACTAAACAACTGTAGCAACTTAAAACTTTTGTAAAATAAAATCATTCGGTTAACAATAAATATATATTGAATTTTAAGAGTCTATGAGAGCAGTATATCACGAATGTAACGTAAGTCAATCTTAAAATAGTTTTGTAATATGAAACTTTAGATTGATAGCTAAATATGTAGCACTACTTTTGTCACATGGTGGACTTGTAAAAGATATAAATAACTGAGATATAATGGTGTAATCCAATGATCTCAAATGATGTATTGGCAAAATCCCAATGCAATGCCACATACTAGATATCACAATCATATGTTTATTTCTTTAAGAGTAAAATGTTTCGATGGTATCTATGCTTTTGTAAAATAACACCTATAGTCCCAACATTTGAAAATTACACATGTGGTCCTTGTGATTTGACAGTTTGTTACTCGGATAGTCCCTAGAGTGGATGGCGGTTAGTTTTCTCCGTTAAGTCCATTTGAAATTACAAAATTACCCTTGCTTTAAGAAAAAATATTCACACATACATATATATAGCTACATAAACACACACACACACACTCACTCTCTCTCTCTCTCTCTCAGGTAAACCTCCACCACCACCTGCCGCCACTAGTACCATCACCTGCCACCACCCCCACCGGTTCATTTCTGTCGCCGGTCGTTAGATATGCTCCGTTTCCTTTCATCACTGCACGGATCCTTGTCAAAATCCCCTAGTATTAACTTTCCCCAAATCTGGTTCAAGGCCTTTATTGCACAAAACAGCCACCATTAACCCTTCTAATAGGAGGGTAAAGTAAGTAAGTAATTAGTGAGAAAAGAAAAAGAAAACCTTCTTGTGGGTTGAGCTTTACTGCAAAATTTGAGTACCAAATCAAGGAAAATGCCACAAACAACAACTTCTTCTTCTTGATGAAGCAGATGAGGCTTTTCAGTGTATCAGTTTATGTTGATTTGATTGTTAAACCGTTTAGACTTTTACATATATTTTATATATAGAAGAGATTAGAACTTGGAGCAGGTCATGTTGAAATTCTGAAGATTTAGAAAGAAGCAGGCCATGTATCAATATTGAATTCCGGAGACTTGATTGAAGCAGGTCATGATCGAGTACCAATTCTTATTACCTACCATTTTATAAATACGTATTCTTTTTTTATTTTTTTCTCTGATTTTCGAAAACACCGATGCTGGTGGTGGCATTAAGGAGGACAATGACTAGTGGCTAATGGTTGGGAGTTGAAGATATGCACAAACCGAATCTCCAAACCATTAATTAAGAACCAAGAAAATCCTATTAAACTAACATTAGAAATCATACCTCAAAGAGGGTTTGTGGTGTGCTTCGAGAAAACCAGAGATAGGGCGGGAATTAAGAACCGCCTTCACATCTTGGTTAGGAGGCTCCCCCCTTCTCTCTCTCTCTCTCTCTCTCTCTCTCTCTCTCTTCTAGATATGTTACTGCTCTCATCTCTGAAAAAGACACCCCCAACGGCTCATTTCCGTTGCCGGTTGTTAGCTAGTTTCAAATCTCATCGCTGGAGGTGGTGGCTGCCGGAAGTGGTTGGTAAGTGGCGGTAGTGATGGCAGCCGTAGGTGATAGGGGTATAGAGGTGAGAAGAAGCTGTTTGTTTTGTGTGTATAAATAATAACTAAATTCTTAGTAAGGATAATTTAGTCTTTTTAAATCAACTTAACTGAGAAAACTAACGTCCATCCACTCCAGGGACCATCCGAGTAACAAATTATCAAACCATAGGGACCACGGGTGTAATTTCCAAAAGTTGGGGACTATAAGTGTTATTTTACAAAACCACAAGGACTATCTGTGCATTTTACTCTTTCTTTAAACAACAACTAACAATGTTAGATCCAAGAAACACATAACAGCTAGCAATAGATCGCCAATCATCTGGACATTCAGTTAAGTCAGCATCAACATAAACATGAATGGAAATACTAAAAGACTCCTTAATAGTCAACCCATGAATACCAATGCCCTTATAGCACCAAAGAATATGCTTGTTAGCGATCTAGTGGTGGTCTGTATGTATGTAAAGAAACTAAAGAATCCTTTATGACAATATAGGCAATCTTTGGACGAGTTACTGGATGACACCGAACGTCACACCCCAACCGATGGCGGAAGCATCGAGGCGGGACGAACGAGATTGCTCAAAACGTCATAACATACTATTTGTGACAATAAATTAAGATTTCAAATTTCGTTTCATTTCATAACTTCCTAAGATAAATTGTCTCAAAAAGAAATTACAACAACTTAGGATCAACGTGAATAAACACAAAAAAAGAAATACATAAACAAAATTCGGGTGTGTTTCTAATTTCTACCCTAAGTTGATTTCTCATGCATCATCATATATTTCCTGCAACATGTATATAAAGTATCCGTCAACACAAAAAGGTCGGTGAGCATACAAGTTTTGTCCACATAGCATAAGTATAAAAATGTCTCAAATCCACATGTTAATTACACACTAGGTTATATTGTAACACCCCGATCACGTAAAACAACAATCCACGGCGAAAACATCGGGGAGTCACGTTACAGGAATTATTTCACAACACATGGTATTTAAAGTTTTGTTTTATTTCATTAATAGATTACATTGTCTTTGGACAACATAAACAAAATACAAACAAATTGTATTTCAAGTTTTAAAGTCACTAAAGCCCGCATCCATCCTATGTGACGTGTGTAATCAAATCATCAAACATTGGCTCCTGAAACATATGTGAAAAGACATTCAGCATAAAAAAGCTGGCTAGTACATAGGTTTTGTGTGTGTCAAATTTATGGCTTTGTATTTATTATTGCAATACCTCGTCCGACTATGAGAGTTGATAATTGAAAACCTTGAATCAAAAGTGTATGATATTACAATATATTTAACAAACTAAATAAGTTGGTTTAAGTTATAAAACCTTGTAGCCATGAATCTTGACAAAAACATTTCTTTTGTAAAAACCGAGTAGTAAATTGATTTAAAAGAAAACTTTGTATGGTTTATATCTTTAAGTGAAAAACCGTTGCGTGACTTGTTTAAAACCATTTATCCATGTGATTTAGATAACGCTACGATAAGTAATACAATAAAAGCACTTATATATAGGAAGTACCAGCGACGTATCCACCATGCTTTTATTATATTACACCCGTCTCGTTATCTAAATCACTTACCATAAACCAATCGTCCAATCGTCCGTGTTATAAATTAATCGTCCATGTTATAAACCAATCGTCCGTGTTATAAACCAATCGTCCTTATTTTAATGTGAAAACTATGGTCGTCCTTTAATGAATACATTCAAACCTGTGATGACTCGTCTAGACCACCAAAGGGTCTCTTTAACTAGACCACCAAAGGGTCTTTTTAAATCGACTAACAAACCACCAAAGGGTTTGTTAATCATAAATAGTTTCTGTCATTCCCCAAACTTCCCATCAAATCCCGGGAAATCTGGTAACGAGATTGTCAGTCCTATGGTACCATAACATACTACTGGTCGACTCGGCCAAAGCTAATGGATGTCATTCATGTTATGGATGACGCACCAACAAGTTACTCACATTATTGAAATCGTAGTGTTATATATAAACCATAGACTTTGTTTTGAAAACTTGAAAATGGTTTAGCACATATGAGTCACCCCAAAACATTTAGAAAACGTAAAAGAGGGGAATTATATACTCACTTGGGATTTCGTATGTGTCCTTGATCAATGGAATAAACAAAGCTCAAGTGTGGCCTAATGTGTCGGATAACTATGTTAGTGTGTCGTGACTTTAATCGGAGGATTCAGATAGAATGAGGTTCATAAACCAAATGAGTGTTGGGTCTCGTATGATATAGTTCATTAGACCCTACATTCTGATTTGGAAGAGATCCTAAGTGCTTTTGACCCGTTATGACTCGTTAAAGTGGTTTACGCCACTTTAACGGGTTATAAGCGTAACTACAAGATCGGATGGTTAAAATGTCCTATGATGAGTCTTATATGCCAAAACAAGTGTGAATGCACTATGTCTATCGCTTCCGTCAATCACGTGTTTTAGTGTCAAATGTAACAAATCTTAGCTAATAGAGTGAACAAGGCTAGGTTATGTAGTGTATGTATGCTTTAGGGAGGTAAACAGGTCTGCACGAACCCACGCTTGCAGATCCGCACGAACCCGCATTGGATTAGGGTTTGCTGATTCTCACAAGTTGATCCGCATGGATTTGCGCTGATCCGTGTATACTTGTGCGTGCGGATGGACTATCACTATATATAGGTCTTGTGTCTTGTTCATTTGTATCTTCCTATGGACTTGAGAGCTGAAACTTTGTCAAAGTGGTTTCGTGGTTTTGTAATTTCATACAATCAATAGAAACCGATTATAATTAGCTTGTTCTTGTTCAATCCACTCTCATACTTGGATTCTGCAAAAGATATGAGATCTTAGCAATCAATTGTACATTCAAGAACATTGGAATCGGTCCAAACACGTTCCTACAAGTGGTATCAGAGCTGGTGATTGATTGCAAGGACTAAAGATACAATAAACCAGAAGATTCAAGTAAATCAGAGCTGAATTTTATCATTTTCTACTCATTCTTCTTCTACATTTCTTTTTCAAGTTTAAAACACAAATTCACGTTGAATTTACGGTTAAAATTGACTTATTTTCAAACATGTTGTGCAAAATCACGTTTTAAACAACCCTTGAAGGTTTCAGATCTAAATTCGAGCTAAAACATTGAAAAATCATTAAAAAACCATGAAAAACAAAGCTGAAAGTTGCACATCAGATATTCACGGATCTAGGGTGTAGGTTCGCGCGGATCAAGAGTCTCTATACGCACGAATCAACTAAACACAATATTCACGGATCTGGGTTCTTGGGCTCGCACGGATCAACATTGTTCATCCGCACGGATCTATATCCTTAATCTGCGCGAATCAAGAACTTTATATTGTTTGGATTTTAAAGTTTGATTCAATTGTTGGTAATTGTTTGCAGGTGATTTTCAAGAATCTCAAAATCATGGAAAATGAGTTTTATAATGAATTTTACGATGCTTTCACATCCTTTACAACACCCATATAACAACCCGCTTTTTGGAAAGTCAAAGTACAAGTCAAAGTCAATGTCAAAGGGAGAAAACATTGCTAATTGCGACCTGTCACTCCTTGCTTAACTACTGAATTGTGCTTCTTGACTTGTAATCAATATTCTATTTTACATCGCTTTAGTTGTATTATGTGGAGTACTTATTAATAATCGAAGTTTAATCGCATGTTTAATCGTTAATCGACTTATCACTAATCGCATCGCTATCGCATTCGCAACTCGAATTATGTGTTCTGGATATTGTTTTACGTGTGTGTGCTATTATGTGTTACTTGTGCATGTTATGTTTATGTCGAGGTGTTAATCGCAATCGCAATTCTATCGCATCGCAATCTAATCGCAAACGCTAAACGCAATTTATTTATAGTGATTGTATATTAGATATAGTAGTTAGTTTATTTGTGTAACTAATGGATAATACTATCGCATCGCTCACTCGAAACGCATCGCAATGCTCCACACGCGAAACGAAACGTCGAAACGCAACCCGTCGGAGCCACTCGATCGAATGACCATTCGATCGGTTGGCCATCCGATCGGATGGCCATCCGATCGGATTCCCATCCGATCGGATTCCCATCCGATCGGATTCCCATCCGATCGGATTCCCATCCGATCGGATTCCCATCCGATCGGATTCCCATCCGATCGGATTCCCATCCGATCGGATTCCCATCCGATCGGATTCCCATCCGATCGAAGTGTCATCCGATCGGTGAGCTATCCGACACTTGCACCCCACTTTCCCTTTTTGGCAACCTATAAATACCCCCTGTCACATCACTTGTGATGTGACAGCTCTCCCTCAGTCGACCAGCACGCTCAAGGCCTTCTTTCTCTCGATTTCTCACGATTCTTGTAAGTTTTCAACTCAAATCTTGTACTTCTATGATCTACACGCACTTCTTCATCATTTTCACCTTTGAATCTTAACTTTTAACCGTGAAATCAACGGATTTGAGGTGTTCTAGGGTGATGTCATCATGGAGTTCCTATGAACATTTGGCTTCATTCCATCAAGAACAACTCAGATCTGAAGGATTTCCACATGATTTAACACTATGTTCATCTAGATCTAAACTTTGTCATGATAAAAAGGATTGAAAGATGGTTTCTAACTTTCTTTCAACTCTTTTACACTCAATGCACTCAAAAACGATAGAATCGGAGCTAGTTCAGACCTTCTATTCGTTTTCTAGTGAAGTGTAGGTCCGAGATCCGATTCCTATCAACGAGACAACCGACTTTCGGATTAAACATGAACAACTGTCAAAGAACAGTTGATTGGCCGGATTTGGGTGATTCCTGTTCGATCGGGCGACCTGGGATTTGATGAAACTTCGTTGTTTAGTTCGTTGTCATACCGCCTCGAGCAAACTGCAAAACTTAGCAAAATAATCAAGTTCAAAACGATCAGATTCGTTGGGATGGATTGCCGTCCGATCGGATTGCCATCCGATCGAACAACAATCCGATCGGATTGCACTTGAGCTTCAACACTTAATCAATTTCATAATTTTCAAAGACCATCAGTTCTAACGGATTGCCATCTGATCAGATTGCTATCCGATCGAGTGACCGTCCTGCTGTGAACTTGTTCTCAACTGAAAAGCCTCGCCAATCGGATCGCTATCCGATTGAACGACCGTTCGATCGATCGACGTGAAGGGTAG
The DNA here is from genome assembly GCA_030545235.1 of Helianthus tuberosus. NCBI lineage: Eukaryota > Viridiplantae > Streptophyta > Magnoliopsida > Asterales > Asteraceae > Helianthus > Helianthus tuberosus. Next base: position 61,231,925 of record CM060429.1, on the reverse strand, counting down.
AGATACTTCTCTGTTTTCAAAATGGTACAACGAAAACTTCAAAGCCATCATACACAAACACATCCTTCCCAAAAGAATGCCAATCCGACCGAATGGCCATCCGATTGGATGACCATCCGAACGGATTGACATCCGATTGAATGACCATCCGATCGGATTGCCATCCGATTGGATTATCATCCGACACTTGTTCACTTCGCACAGTTTTACGCGCCGTTCTTCGCTTATGCTATCGTTAACTGTTCAGGCTAATCCCCCAGCGCTCCCTTCAATCCAAGAGAGTGTTTATTTACTTAAACACAATCTGTGAGTATACTCGATCTCTTTTGCTTTATGCACTTTTGGGTGTTAGATATGTCACTTATTCTAAATCACATCGACACATAACACAAACACTATTTATACGCTGACCGTTATTGCATGTTACTTGTTACTCGATGAATGCTTGTATGTTATGTTAACACGGTGATTGTTGCCTGACGCCTTAGCAATGATAGTACTATAGTTTGGACTCAGCACCTGTCGTGGACAGGGGTTGTTAAGGTTACCTCTTCACGTGTCACAGTGGTGATATGTGTTACGCATACTACAACTCGCAGTCCTGTCTGTGCATATTTGATTGTCGATAACCTACTAGCTTCACACTATACATGTTACATGCTGGTTATGCGTAAACGCTTTCGAACTCTACTGTTACTATTAAACTTGTATGTTCAACTTTACACTATGTGTATTGACCTCTATTTTAACGTATGTGACATGTGTTTGAATGCTAGGATATTGCTTGCTTTCATGGAATCGAGCTAGGATGGAGTCTAGAAACAAATTAAATAAAATCTGAGTTGTCGGAACATTTGATCTGTCTTTGAGAAAACAATGTCTGTAATAACTGTTTTTATTTGATATATTATGGTATGGGACATAATGGTAAATATCCGGGAATTTTAGTTATTATGGATTTCTCCTGGACAATCTGTTTCGCTCAGTGCCGCGCCCCGATGTTTCCGTCATTGGTTGGGGTGTGACAGATTAGTATCAGAGCCATAACTGTAGGGAATTAGGCAAGACTCGACCTAGTCCGGGTCGATGTCTTAGAAACGACCTAGTCTATAGTTTAAGTACCACCAGACCAACTTGTGCATACCCAGTATGGGTTTTGTACGAGCTTACTTGCTATTTCTCGCTCGAACTCGCTGTACACTACACTCTTGCGCGAACATCGCATACTACCGTTCTGCGTAAGATCAGCCTTTCCTAAGGTTGGACACACACACAAACGGATGATCTGGTTAAGAATAGGTGTGAAAACCGCAAACTATCGACCAGATTACTCGTTCGACTCGCTATTTTTACTATAAACAAGAGAATTTGCATTGAACCAGGAGTGAAATCCATACTTCGACGCGATTCTCCTTACCTATCTCGTGATTTCATCACACAAACAGGGATGTAGTCATTAAGTCAGGGGTGAAACCCAAACCTTGATGGCTCGTTCCGCACTATACTTTTGGTTTTACAAAACTCTCACCAATGTCTCGACGGACTCCAACGACCTGAGTCATGCTGTAACTGGAAGGATGCGTGCCGATCGCCCAAATTGAGGCAAGAGCACAGTCCAGAAGGCCAAAGCGTGCACTTAAGGTCCTTGTGAATAGTCGAATCACTTTGGCTAGTCGATGTCTACACACCTAAGACAATCTCTCTTCAATTTTATGTGTTATGATTCTGGATTTCGCCTCCGCCACCTTTGTGATTTATCGATTTTATGTGAACTTTATGTGATTTTATATGTTATGTGTTTCAATTTTGGTAATTTTTTCGTTTTTTGCTACTCGCTTTGATCAACACGCACGACTCGCACTGCACATTTATCTCAAAACGCAAACAAATCGCTGGTCTTTATTCGCAATCGCTACTCGCTAATCGCAATCGTTATACTTAATCGCTACACGCTGCTGTGAAAGATAGGTGAATAAGTGCAAAATATGTGTTTAGGGGAGCTATGTGCTTATGTGCTACTGTGCTTACGTGAAATACGTGCTTACGTGCTAATGTGTTTCTGTGGTTTATGTGCCTATGTGAATTTTATGAATGGCTGTGTTCCTGAGCTTTATGGTGAATCGCTAGTCTATACTAGGGTTAATCGAAATTTGTGTTTGAGTCCTGTGGCGATGTATGTTGCAGACCATGTCGTCATTTGGATCGTTTCATTCCCGAACTGCTCGCCAAAACCATGATGACAAACGAATCGCCGCTCTCGTCTCTAAACAAATGGTGAAAGTCATCCCACAAATCATCAGTGAGCTGAATGAGAATGCTAGCAAGTCCTCGGAGGAGTCCAGGACCGAAACTCCTAAAGCCGCTTTTAGCTTTAAGTAGTTCAAAGCCTGCGGTCCAAAAGAATTTACCGGCGAAGATGGGCCTACGACCATGTTTCAATGGTTTGATTCAATCGAAGTCACCCTGCGCCAGAGTGGCTGTCCGGAAAACCTCCGCACCGTCAATGCTACCGGCGTCTTCCAATCCCGCGCTCTTGATTGGTGGACGGCCGAGAGAAACAAACGAGGGAACGATGCAGCTTTCGGATTATCGTGGGACGAGTTGAAGAACATCATGATGTAAGAGTTCTGCCCTCCCCATGAACTCCAAAAGCTCGATGAGGTATTCTGGCACATTAAGCAGGATGGCGGAGATAACGCTGGTTTAACTGATCGCTTCAAGCAGTTGAGTATCATTTGCCCCGGTCAAGTTACTACCCCTGAGATTACAATGTCACACCCTGACTTTTGCGGAAGCGTGATTATGGTGTGACTTTCTTAATACCATTGCATTCAATCATAACAACAACTATATGATAAAACCATAGATGTTCATCCATATATTAAGTTTAAAAACATGACAACATTGTCTTAAAACATAGAAATTCAAATACGAGTACAACCATGCAACTTGTTTAAAAGTTCACAAAGACTTGACAAATGACATTAAATAGAACCAGGATTTGGAAAACGTGTCTCGTCCAGGAATAAGACACCCTGACCAAACCCGAAGACCATGGATGACATCTTTATTCTTAACGCAGCATGAAACATCCAACGCCCACCAGATCCACTACTAATTCCCTGAAATACATGTATTTTGAAAACATCAACAAAAGTTGAGCGAGTTCGTGTGTTTGTTTGTGTGTATGAATAAACCTTTGAAATCATTGTAAGTATGTATGTAAGTTTATAAATCCCGGTATGAAAGCAACAAGGAAAAACAGATCACCAATGGTTTGCAAGGCCATTGATATGTGTGAAGTGATGCAGGAAAGCTCAAACCTAGCAGATTTTGCACTGGGCTTCCGGCTGTAAGACATAGTCTACCCATGGGCCAACCCTGGTCCAACATGGGTGGGGATCGCTACACCCAAATAGATCTATCACTCATGTCCCTCGGTCCTACAACGAGGATTGATGGCCTTAAGCGTTATACCCACCACTCACATGATCTAGATATACCCTTCCTTAGCTAACCATACCAAATTGGTAATGTTTGTAAACAATTGTAACATGCACTTCACCGCCGAAGTTATAAAACTGAAAACAGTTAAAGAAAAGGGGGACACGAAACTCACAGTCTTGCGTCTTCAGTCACAGTAACTCAAGCTTCTTCCGGTGTTCAGGACTACCTACAACGTACAAATGTCTATTAGACGAGCGGGTCGTGCCTTGACTTAGTATTAATGTCTTTGAGTTACGTTCCTTCGTATCTTCTATATTATTCCAAGTTATATAATTATTCGTTAAAATAATTAATATTTTAACTTAAATTATATTTTTAAGTTTTGGAATAATGGTTAAACAATTATTTTATCTTAATACTTCTCAAGTATTTATACTTGTATTTCCTTCCCAAGGATGGGGGTATTTGTATTCGTACTTACACTTGTATATTTTTGCCATGTACAAGAGTCGTATTCCGGTGTGTATTTATACGTGCGAGGATACGTATCTTCTTGTAACTGTTAAGTATTCTTTTACTTAATTTCATATTAACTTTTCCAGAATATTATCTTTATTAAAAGTTCACCAATATATATATTCTCAAGATATATATTGTATTAAATATCATTTAGAAAAATTATTTATAATTTTACTTTGGCAAAAATATTGTATTCCCTTATAAGTTCCAAAAAATAATATATTTTCAAGTCCAACTTGGGAAAATATATATAAACTCATTTTTCTTCAAAAATGATGTATTTCATATTTATTTTGAGAAGATACATATTACTCCCAAAAATATTGTATTTCATGCTTGTGTAAGAAAATATATATTTCTTAAAAATAATATATCTTCTAAGGTTTCAAGAAAAATATATTTCATACTTGTCAAAAATAATATATTTCTTCTTGTCAAAAATAAGATATATTCTTGTAGAATTGTAAAGATCATATTTTCATTTCTTTGTGTCCAAAATATTATTTACCAAAATATACTTTGTGAATAAGTTCCGGAATATTTTTGTAAGTCTTATTCCATAGTTCGGTTTCACCAATATTTTGTGTGAAATGTGTATATTTATTCCTTGGAATTTTGGTAATATTTTGGATGGTAATTCTTGGTATTTTGATGTGTTATATTATTTCAAGTCCTAAAATAATATAACTAATACACCAAGTATACAAATAATCACACACATGTGACTTCTAAATATATATTTCCTAAATACATATTTAGTTACTTTTATTTATGAAAACCAACCTCCAATATTTATATTTTGTAACAAAATCTTATGGCAAAGTTTTTGTAACAATTCAAGGTTTGAAATACACTTGTAAGTGTAGGTTAATAAATATTTTTCTAAGTGTTTGGATTTTTAGAAAATTTTGCCATAGTTTCCCCTAAAAATGGAGGTTTCCATGCTTTCAAGCATATCATTTTCTTTTGTAAAACTCATCACAATCAATCCACAATCAACAACAAACAACTTACACTTACCAATTTTGCCAAAATCAAGTAATAATCTACTACTTCATGAACTTGAATATTTGTAAAAATTTGTAGTAACTTACTAGTGTTCTTAGTAAGTCTTGTTACCCTTTAAAATGTGATTAGTTCCTTAAAAACTTCATTTTTAAAGAAGTTGGATGTTTACAACTTCTTGTCACATTTTCTACAAATATTTCTTTATGCATTCTTCTTGTTACACAAGTGTTCATACACTTGTTTAATCACTAAAAATGAGATTTGTTTAAGTAAGAACCAAGATTAAATGAAACTCATATTTTTAACTTGGTTTCTTTAGAAATCCTTCATGAAATTCTTAGATCTATATGATTAACAACTTACTTGATCATGATTTTTCAAGAAAACATTATGTTCCTTCAAGTTCATACTTTATGTGTGGATGATTCATCATCCTACAACAATTTCTATTCTTACATCTTGCTAGATTATGTTTTTAATCATGATCTAGCAAGATCTTATGATGATCAACATCATTTCTACAAACAATCAATGATCAACAAGCATAACAACTCATAATCATCAAGATTACTTCATTAAACCAGCTTATGTTCATGTTTCATGCTTATGATCTTTAGTGTTCTTCAAGTTTTTGATTATGATTCCTCTTTAACCACTTAAAATAGAAGTAATCTAGCAAGATCAAGACTCTTACCACTAGCACAAGGCTAAGGATGATCAAGTGAAGAAATGAGATGGATAAAAGCAAACAAGAGAGGTCCTTGATCTTCCACAAGCTCCTAGCTTCTTTGTATGATCTCTAACACCTTTGGGAATGTTTGGAATGTATGAGAAAGATCAAATGAAGGTGGATGTTGGTGTGGGTGATCTCGGCCGAGAGCTCCAAGGGAGTGTAGAAAATGAGAGCTTAGTGTTTAAGGTCACATATATAACCCATGCATTCTCATTTTCCCTTGGATTTTATGTCAAGTAAAAGGGAACCATATCCAATTTAATATTAGAATAAAATCTTGAAGTATGGTAGAGGGTATGGCCGATACTAGGTGGGGGGGGGGGTAGTAGCTTAGGTTTAACTAGTTAGTTGGTTTAAGGTAAAAATTCAAGTATTAGTTAATTATGTTAGTTACTTGATGTTTTATGGGGTGTTATGATGTTCTGGGACCATAACTAGCTTGGAAAAGTTAAAACAGTGCTTCTAGTGTAAATTTGATGCTTCGGGTAGTGTCCGGTTGGTTACTGGTTCGTTAAAGTGCTAAACCTTGCAGTTTAGTGTGCTTTATGTATCTTTTTGTGACACTTTTGATTCCCGACACTTAGGAAAGCATTCAGGACCATTTAACCACATTCCTACATAAATTTAGATTGTTTAAATGCTGATTTTTTTTGCTGAATTCAGCACTTTGAGTGAGTTTTAGGCACTTTCCCGCACTTAAACTATCACTTAGAAAAGCAGTTTTGTGATCCTTACTTTCCTACACACTACACTAGTGTGGTACTTAGTCTCTGGCTCATTCTGTGTCTCAATGCACTGTCTGTCTATGTGCCGAGTTCTGTCAGCATTTTCCTGATTTATCAGATAACTGTGCTAACTGTACTTAATGCATCATTTAAGGCAACATAGCTTTCATGCAATATTGGTATGACATTAAACAGTGTATGATGCACATGTATGTATATGATAGTAATCAGAAAGCAGTTAATTGCAAATTTAGCACAGTCATTAAGCACTAATCATGGTTAATTAATTGTACGGATATCTGGATTTTCGACAATTGTCACATTCTCCCCCTGTTAAGAAAATTTCGTCCCGAAATTTTAAGCTTTACTACTAGCTACAGGGGTGTTAAAGAACAAATGCGGATATTTAGCTTTCATGCGGTCCTCACGCTCCCAAGTAAACTCTGTGCCGTGACGCGCATTCCATCTAACCTTAACAAGCTTAACACTACTCCTTCGAGTCTTGTTAACCTTCCAATCGGTAACCTCAACAGGTTCTTCGGTAAAGTGGAGTGTGTCGTCAATGTGAACTTCGTCGGCAGGTATGATCACTATTTCTTGAGTTGGACTCTTCTTCAGATTAGATACATGGAATGTATCATGAACGCCATTAAGTTCCGCAGGTAGTTCCAACTTATATGCTACAGGACCAATCCTCTCCAGGATTTTAAATGGTCCGATATATCGTGGGTTTAACTTTCCACGCTTCCCAAAGTGTGCCACACCCTTCCACGGTGAGACTTTCAATAAAACCATATCTCCCACTTCGAATTCCAAAGGCTTCCTTCTCTGGTCCGCATAGCTCTTCTGTCGGTCACGAGCCGCCTTAATGCGCTCTCAGGTCTGTATGATCTTATCTGTCGTCTCTTGAACCAATTCGAGACCAACGAGCTGTCTATCGCCTGCATCTGCCCAGCATAACGGCGATCGACACTTTCGTCCGTAGAGAGCTTCAAAGGGTGCAGCTTGAATGCTTGTGTGGTAGCTGTTGTTATAAGAGAACTCAACCAAGGGCAGGTGAGTGTCCCAACTGCCACCCAAGTCCATTACCCAAGCTCGTAACATATCTTCAAGCGTCTGAATCGTTCTCTCACTTTAGTCGTCCGTCTGTGGGTGAAATGCGGTGCTTAAATTCAACTGTGAACCAAAGGCTTCTTGGAAAGATTGCCAAATCCTTGAAATAAATCTACCGTCTCTATCAGATATGATTGAGATAGGCACTCCATGACGTGCAACTATCTCCCTTAGGTACAGCTCGGCTAGCTTACCTGTGTTATCCTTTTCCCTGATCGGTAGAAAGTGCGCAGACTTTGTCAGACGGTCTACGATTACCCAAATCGTATCATGACCTCTGGGTGTCCTTGGCAACTTGGTTATGAAATCCATCGAGATCTGCTCCCACTTCCACATGGGTATCTCGGGTTGCTATAAAAGTCCTGAAGGCTTCTGATACTCGGCCTTTACTTTGGCACAGGTTAAACATTTCCCAACGTAAGAAGCCACATCACCTTTTAGTCTCGGCCACCAGTAGAACTCCTTCAAATCTTGGTACATCTTATCCGATCCTGGGTGGATCGAGTACCTTGATTTATGAGCTTCATCAAAGATCACATCTCTAAGACCACCAAAGAGGGGAACCCAAATTCGTCTCATGAAACACAATGTTCCTTCCTCATTGGGTACCAAATGGTTCTCCATCACATGGAGATATTCATCCTTCAAGTTTTCCTTTTTGAGAGCTTCTCTCTGTGCAGCACAAATGCGCAACGAGAGGTCTATTTGAATTATCATCTCCAAAGCCCTAACCCTTATGGGCTTAATCCTCTCTTTTCAACTTAAGGCGTCTGCCACCACATTCGCCTTTCCTGGGTGATATTTAATTTCACAATCATAATCGTTTAATAACTCAACCCATCGTCGTTGTCTCATATTAAGCTCTTTCTGATTAAATATGTGCTGTAAGCTCTTGTGATCTGTAAAGATCGTGCATCGGGTGCCATACAAGTAATGTTTCCAGATCTTCAAAGCAAACACCACTGCGCCTAACTCCAAGTCATGCGTGGTGTAGTTCTTCTCATGAACTTTTAACTGGCAAGAAGCATAAGCGATAACCTTCTGTCGCTGCAAAAGCACACAGCCTAATCCCTGACGCGAGGCGTCACAATTTACCACGAAGTCATCGGTGCCTTTGGGTAGGGATAGAATAGGTGCATCGCAAAGCTTGTTCTTTAGCAACTGAAAAGCTTCCTCTTGTTTATCTCCCCATTCATACTTCTTGTCCTTTTGAGTAAGGGAGGTCAACGGTTGAGCGATTTTAGAAAAATCCTCAATGAATCTGCGGTAGTACCCAGCTAAACCTAGAAACTGACGGATCTCGGTCGGCGTCTTCGGAGTTTCCCAATTCTTAATCGCTTCGATCTTGGTGGGATCCACATGGATTCCATCCTCATTCACTACATGACCGAGGAATTGTACCTCACGCAACTAGAACTCGCACTTCAAGAACTTTGCGTATAGTTTCTCCTTCTTGAGCAGCTCTAAAATGGCTCAAAGGTGTTGTTCATGCTCTTCCTTTGTTCTTGAATAGATCAAAATATCATCGATAAACACAATCATGAATTTATCGAGATATGGCTTGCAAACTCGGTCCATCAGATCCATAAACACTGCTGGCGCGTTTGTTAAACCAAACGGCATTACTAGAAACTCGTAATGCCCGTAACGAGTTCTAAAGGCAGTTTTCGGAATACTCTCTTCCTGGATCCTCAGCTGGTGATAACCTAATCGAAGATCGATCTTGGAGTAATAACTCGAACCTTGAAGTTGATCGAAGAGATCATCAATCCTCGGTAAGGGATACCGATTCTTGATAGTCAACTTGTTCAACTCTCGGTAGTCGATGCACATGCGGAAACTACCGTCCTTCTTCTTAACAAACAGAACTGGAGCTCCCCAAGGCGAGAAGCTTGGTCGAATAAATCCCTTGTCCAAAAGCTCTTGAAGTTGCGTCGACAACTCTTGCATCTCGGAAGGCGCAAGTCGATAAGGAGCCTTGGCTACAGGCGCGGCGCCTGGAACCAAGTCAATATGGAACTCGACTTGTCGTTGCGGCGGCAATCCTGCCAAATCTTCGGGGAAGACTTCAGGATATTCCCTTACCACCGGGATATCTTCCAGCTTCGGCTCTTCGGCTTCTTTATCAACTACGTGTGCCAAAAAGGCAACACATCCTTTCTGCAAAAACTTTCGGGCCTTCAAACAACTGATAATCCTTAGAGGCGTATCATGCTTTGCTCCGTGCACTACAATCGTCTCTCCATTCGTCATCGGAATGCGAATGATCTTCTCATGGCATACCATCTCAGCTCGGTTGCTCGACAACCAATCCATTCCGACTACCACGTCAAAACTTCCCAATTCAACTGGTAGAAGATCGAGCGTAAACTCATACTCTCCAAGCTCTATTACACAACCTCTAATTACCTCGTTTGCTTCTACTAGCTTTCCATTAGCTAGTTCTATCGAGTATGGTATATCCAACTTACTGGCAACTAACCCAAGTATTTTCTTAAATTCTAGGGATACAAAGCTATAATCGGCACCAGTATCAAATAACACAGATGCAAAGTGTTGGTTGATAGGGAACGTACCCGTGACTACGTTCGGATCCTGGCGAGCTTCCCTAGCTCCAATGTTAAAGACTCTCCCCTGAGCTTGGTTGTTCTTTGGGCAATCTCTCTTGAAATGCCCGACATCTCCACAACTAAAGCATCCTTGCTTGTTTCCAGTACCACCTTGGTTGTTTTGGTTGTGGTTTCCATTACCGGCTTGGTTTCCAGAACCACCACGATTCACACTACCACCATTTCCTCCTTGACTGTTCCTGTTCCCATTACCGTTTCCACCACGGTTTCCACTGCCATTTCCATTACCACTACCTTTCTGACCACCATTTCCACGACTAGTACCAGCCCTACATGTCTCCTTCGAATGACCATTCTTTCCACAGTTCTCACACTTCCTAAATCTACACTAGCCGACATGATGGAACTGGCACAAATCACACTTGGGCAAAGTGCCCATGCAGCCTTTTCCCTTATTCTCCGAACTCGCAGCACCAGTCCTGACCTCGGCTGGTGGGCTTTCATCTCTCTTCTTGTTACCACTGTTGTTTCCTTGGGTACCCTTCTTGAAATTGGAGAACTTTCTCTTGTTTTCTCCGGACGACTCGACATAAGTCTCCTTCTTCTTCCCGTCAGAGATCGAAAACTTGTTCAGCCTAATCGTTTCTTCTGTCAGTGCTACACTCAAATCAATGGCCTCAGTGATGGTCAGAGGCTTGGATGTCGTCACCATGCTCATGATTTGGGGTGCCAATCCCCAAATGAAACATTCGATTCGCTTGAACTTTGGTTCTACCATGTAGGGGACAACGCGAGACAGGTCATGGAATCTCTGCACATACTCAGCAATCTTTGGACCATCCATTTTCAGATTCCAGAACTCGGTTTCCAGCTTTTGAATTTCAGCTCTCGAGCAGTACTTCTTGCGCATCAGCTCTTTCATCTCATCCCAAGTCATAGCATACGCAGCTTCCTCTCCCAGAGTTTGAACCTGAAGGTTCCACCATGTTAGAGCTCCGTCTAGGAAAAGTCCAGAAATGTAGGTGACTTGGTGCTCTGGCGCGCACTTGCTCATCCTCAGCACAGAATCAGTGTTCTCAGCCCATCTAACGAAAGCTACAGCACCTCCAATGCCGTCAAAATTTAGAGGCTTACAGTCTAGGAACTGCTTGTAAGTACAGCCGTGAGGTGGGTTATTTCCTGAGGTACCTCCGTTGTGTTCAGAGCGTAAGGCCCCATGTTGTGCGATTGCTTGTGAAATCCGTTCTTACAGTTCAGCCTCTGTTGTGGGCAACTGATTGTTCCTTCGAGGAGGCATCTTCTATAAAGAAGATTGTATAGGTCAGGTCTTATGTCAGTGCTACACTCAAATCAATGGCCTCAATGATGGTCAGAGGCTTGGATGTCGTCACCATGCTCATGATTTGGGGTGCCAATCCCCAAATGAAACGTTCGATTGGCTTGAACTCTGGTTCTACCATGTAGGGGACAACGCGAGACAGATCATGGAATCTCTGCACATACTCAGCAATCTTTGGACCATCCATTTTCAGATTCCAGAACTCGGTTTCCAACTTCTGAATTTCAGCTCTCGAGCAGTACTTCTTGGGCATCAGCTCTTTCATCTCATCCCAAGTCATAGCATACACAACTTTCTCTCCCAGAGTCTGAACCTGAAGGTTCCACCATGATAGAGCTCCGTCTAGGAAAAGTCCAGAAATGTAGGTGACTTGGTGCTCTGGCGCGCACTTGCTCATCCTCAGCACAGAATCGGTCTTCTCAGCCCATCTAACGAAAGCTACAGCACCTCCAATGCCGTCAAAATTCAGAGGCTTGCAGTCTAGGAACTGCTTGTAAGTATAGCCGTGAGGTGGGTTGTTTCCTGAGGTACCTCCGCTGTGTTCAGAGCGTAAGGCCTCATGTTGTGCGATTGCTTGTGAAATCCGTTCTTACAGTTCAGCCTCTGTTGTGGGCAACTGATTGTTCCTTCGAGGAGGCCTCTTCTATAAAGAAGATTGTATAGGTCAGGTCTTATGTATATTATAAGTAGTATGTATATAATAGTGTTTGTTATAGCAAGTAAGTATGCAATCATAGCATAAACAAGTGAATTAACAATGTATTTAATGAAAACATTACGATTAAGCTTTCATTAATCATCGACCACAAATACAGTTACATGTTTCACAAATGTATCAAAAGGGAACACAGGGTCACACTACCCTTGCCCAAAATGTCTACCAATCTACCATAAGTCATACAGTCAAAATGTGGTCTCCAAAAGTCTCACTAGCTCAGCTCAATAGCGGTGCTCTCATCAAAAGTAAGCTACCTACATAAAACCAAAAACGGTCTATGCTGATGGTGGTGGATGATGAGGTGGAGGAACAAAAAGTAAGTTGCGCACATGCGTAAGCTCCTCCTCAAGGTCATAAACATGACGCAACAGATAGCTAATCTGCTGCTCAACAGTAAGAAAACGAGTGTCAAACTCAGGAAATGGAGTAAGCGGTGCAGGAGGATGCGAAAACGGGGACGGTGATAAACGAGGAGCAAAAGTAGGCTGACACGGACCTGGCAAAGGTCGCGGTATCATCTCAAGCTCTAGAATCCTGCGACTCATGATCTCATACTAGAGCTGCAATGATAGAAGTAACTCATCCCATGTGTAACCACTAAAGTGTGAGGGATGGTAAGGATCAGATATCAGTATGGTATACGGTGGGAACCATCTAAGTGGCTCATCCAGTGGTGAAGAAGTAAAATGAGCAGTAGGTGTATACTGAGGCATGTGAGAAAAAGCTGCTGACACATGTGGGTCATGGCTAGGCTGCTGGCTAGAAGGGCCTTCCCCTGGACGGGGTGCGGGTATATCCTGCAAGTAAGTGATAGGTAAGTCAGTGCGGTGAACATCGGACTCAACTGGGTGAAAATGAGCAACATGAATAGGTGCGGGTGCAAATGGGGGAGTAACTGGCTCAATAACAGGAGGGTCAGCGGGTGCAGGAACTGGATCTGGTATAAGTGGTGCAACATCAGGTATGCCGAATGGGATAGGATCATGGTCAGGTAAAGGCTCAGGTGCAGGTATCGGTTCAGGATCAGCGGGTGCATCAACATGCTGATCACCAGGGGCAAAATCAAGCTCAAGTCCAGGCTCAATGTCATGTGGGGGTAATGGTGCAGCTGACATAGCTGTATCGTCATCAGAATCAGTAGCGTATCGTCGCAAACCAACGGCCTGTAAGGCGGATGATGAAACAGACTCAAAATAATCGGGGATAGAATGTAAACTAGAGTCAGAAGAAATCTCAATAACAGGAATCCCTAGAAGTGGAATAGCAACAACGTCCTCATCAAGCTCTCCATCACCATGAGCGTCATCGGGGGGACCATCAACAAACAAGTCAAAATCATCATCAAAAAGATCATCGAATGGCCAATCCTCAGGAGGAATGACCACCAACGGAACGGGAGCGAGGATCGGTGCCACAATGTGCTCACCATCGGGGTGACCGATGATAAGATGATCGTGCACAGGAATAGGAATAACAAACGGATCCTCGTCCGGGATACCATCAGCAAGCGGTAAATCATCTCTGAAATCGGGCAGCGCAAAGGGCTGAAAGTCGTCGTCATCGTCGGACATCATCTTCGGGTCACTCTCTGTATCGGAAGTAAAAACCTCCGGTTCAGGGACGATCTCATCGTCAGAAACAACAGCCATGGGGTTATCAGTGTCAGACAACCCACTCTCAGAAGATGACATAGTATCTGTAACATAACAATCACAGCATATGCATATATATCAACTACTCACATTAAACATGCAATTCAATAGCAATGTAATCATGTATCCTTCCTAGTCTCCCAGACTAAACCACTTAGTCTCCCAGACTGAACTACCTAGTCTCTCAGACTACCCAGCCTCTCAGACTGAACTACCTAGTCTCTCAGACTGAACCACCCAGTCTCTCAAACCGAAACATAACATAACCCTTGAAATGTGCATCGTGTCTTTCCGTTTGTAAAAATGTTTGTTTTCCTGGATCTGGGCATTTTGTGTATGTATGAAAACATGTTGTAAAAATATTTTCGTGGGAGCCCTAATGATTGTAGTCTAGACTCAAGAAGGAATCCTAGTTCGCTACAATCGAAGCTCTGGTACCAAGCTGTCACACCCTGACTTTTGCAGAAGCGTGATTATGGTGTGACTTTCTTAATACCATTGCATTCAATCATAACAACAACTATATGATAAAACCATAGATGTTCATCCATATATTAAATTAAAAACATGACAACATTGTCTTAAAACATAGAAATTCAAATACGAGTACAACCATGCAACTTGTTTAAAAGTTCACAAAGACTCGACAAATGACATTAAATAGAACCAGGATTTGGAAAACGTGTCTCGTCCAGGAATAAGACACCCTGACCAAACCCGAAGACCATGGATGACATCTTTATTCTTAACGCAGCATGAAACATCCAACGCCCGCCAGATCCACTACTAATTCCCTGAAATACATGTATTTTGAAAACATCAACAAAAGTTGAGCGAAGTGATGCAGGAAAGCTCACCAATGGTTTGCAAGGCCATTGATATGTGTGAAGTAATGCAGGAAAGCTCAAACCTAGCAGATTTTCCACCGGGCTTCCGGCTGTAAGACATAGTCTACCCATGGGCCAACCCTGGTCCAACATGGGCGGGGCTCGCTACACCCAAATAGATCTATCACTCATGTCCCTCGGTCCTACAATGAGGATTGATGGCCTTAAGCGTTATACCCACCACTCACATGATCTACATGTACCCTTCCTTAGCTAACCATACCAATTTGGTAATGTTTGTAAACAATTGTAACATGTACTTCACCCCCAAAGTTATAAAACTGAAAACAGTTAAAGAAAAGGGGGACACGAAACTCACAGTCTTGCGTCTTCAGTCACAGTAACTCAAGCTTCTTCCGGTGTTCACGACTACCTACAACGTACTAATATCTATTAGACGAGCGGGTCGTGCGTTGACTTAGTATTAATGTCTTTGAGTTACGTTCCTTCGTATCTTCTATATTATTCCAAATTATATAATTATTTGTTAAAATAATTAATATTTTAACTTAAATTATATTTTTAAGTTTTGGAATAATGGTTAAACAGTTATTTTATCTTAATACTTCTCAAGTATTTATACTTGTATTTCCTTCCCAAGGATGGGGGTATTTGTATTCGTACTTACACTTGTATATTTTTGCCATGTACTAGAGTCGTATTCCGGTGTGTATTTATACGTACGAGGATACGTATCTTCTTGTAACTATTAAGTATTCTTTTACTTAATTTCATATTAACTTTTCGGAATATTATCTTTATTAAAAGTTCACCAATATATATATTCTCAAGATATATATTGTATTAAATATCAGTTAGAAAAATTATTTATAATTTTTCTTTGACAAAAATATTGTATTCCCTTATAAGTTCCCAAAAATAATATATTTTCAAGTCCAACTTGGGAAAATATATATAAACTTATTTTTCTTCAAAAATGATGTATTTCGTATTTATTTTGAGAAGATACATATTTCTCCCAAAAATATTGTATTTCATGCTTGTGTAAGAAAATATATATTTCTTAAAAATAATATATCTTCTAAGGTTTCAGGAAAATTATATTTCATACTTGTCAAAAATAATATATTTCTTCTTGTAAAAAATATGATATATTCTTGTAGAATTGTAAAGATCATATTTTCATTTATTTGTGTCCAAAATATTATTTACCAAAATATACTTTGTGATTAAGTTCCGGAATATTTTTGTAAGTCTTATTCCATAGTTCGGTTTCACCAATATTTTGTGTGAAATGTGTATATTTATTCCTTGGAATTTTGGTAATATTTTGGATGGTAATTCTTGGTATTTTGATGTGTTATATCATTTCAAGTCCTAAAATAATATAACTAATACACCAAGTATACAAATAATCACACACATGTGACTTCTAAATATACATTTCCTAAATACATATTTAGCCACTTTTATTTATGAAAACCAACCTCCAATATTTATATTTTGTAACAAAATCTTATGGCAAAGTTTTTGTAACAATTCAAGGTTTGTATTACACTTGTAAGTGTAGGTTAATAAATATTTTTCTAAGTGTTTGGATTTTTAGAAAATTTTGCCATAGTTTCCCCTAAAAATGGAGGTTTCCATGCTTTCAAGCATATCATTTTCTTTTGTAAAACTCATCACAATCAATCCACAATCAACAATAAACAACTTACACTTACCAATTTTGCCAAAATCAAGTAATAATCTACTACTTCATGAACTTGAATATTTGTAAAAATTTGTAGTAACTTACTAGTGTTCTTAGTAAGTCTTGTTACCCTTTAAAATGTGATTAGTTCCTTAAAAACTTCATTTTTAAAGAAGTTAGATGTTTACAACTTCTTGTCACATTTTCTAAAAATATTTCTTTATGCATTCTTCTTGTTACACAAGTGTTCATACACTTGTTTAACCACTAAAAATGAGATTTGTTTAAGTAAGAACCAAGATTAAGGGGCTGTTTGGTAGCATCTGAATGACATTAAGAGGCTACATCTTAATGAAATCATTTAAGAGTTTAAAAAAGATAATGTAGAAGAATGTGACATGTGATGGTTTACCATTCGGATGTTACCTCTTATCCAGTCAGACATAAGGTTACCTCTTAATCATTCAGACATAAGGGCCACAAATGATTTCATTAAGAGACAGCCTCTGAATGGATTAAGAGGCTACCAAACAGCCCCTAAATGAAACTCATATTTTTAACTTGGTTTCTTTAGAAATCCTTCATGAAATTCTTAGATCTATATGATTAACAACTTACTTGATCATGATTTTTCAAGAAAACATTATGTTCCTTCAAGTTCATACTTTATGTGTGGATGATCCATCATCCTACAACAATTTCTATTCTTACATCTTGCTAGATTATGTTTTTAATCATGATCTAGCAAGATCTTATGATGATCAACATCATTTCAACAAACAATCGATGATCAACAAGCATAACAACTCATAATCATCAAGATTACTTCATTAAACAACCTTATGTTCATGTTTCATGCTTATGATCTTTAGTGTTCTTCAAGTTTTTGATTATGATTCCTCTTTAACCACTTAAAATAGAAGTAATCTAGCAAGATCAAGACTCTTACCACTAGCACAAGGCTAGGGATGATCAAGTGAAGAAATGAGATGGATAAAAGCAAACAAGAGAGGTCCTTGATCTTCCACAAGCTCCTAGCTTCTTTGTATGATCTCTAACACCTTTGTGAATGCTTGGAATGTATGAGAAAGATCAAATGAAGGTGGATGTTGGTGTGGGTGATCTTGGCCGAGAGCTCCAAGGGAGTGTAGAGAACTTGTGTGTGTTTTAGTGTGTGTGAGAATGAGAGCTTAGTGTTTAAGGTCACATATATAACCCATGCATTCTCATTTTCCCTTGGCTTTTCTTTTATGTCAAATAAAAGGGAACCATATCCAATTTAATATTAGAATAAAATCTTGAAGTATGGTAGAGGGTATGGCCGATTACTAGGTGGGGGGTAGTAGCTTAGGTTTAACTAGTTTAGTTGGTTTAAGGTAAAAAATCAAGTATTAGTTAGTTATGTTAGTTACTTGATGTTTTATGGGGTGTTATGATGTTCGGGGACCATAACTAGCTTGGAAAAGTTAAAACAGTGCTTCTAGTGTAAATTTGATGTTTCGGGTAGTGTCCGGTTGTTCGGTTGGTTACTGGTTCGTTAAAGTGCTAAACCTTGCAGTTTAGTGTGCTTTATGTGTCTTTTTGTGACACTTTTGATTCCCGACATTTAGGAAAGCATTCAGGACCATTTAACCACATTTCTGCATAAATTTAGATTGTTTAAATGCTGATTTTTTTGCTGAATTTTGCTGAATTCAGCACTTTGAGTGAGTTTTATGCACTTTCCGGCACTTAAACTATCACTTAGAAAGGCAGTTTTGTGATCCTTACTTTCCTACACACTACACTAATGTGGTACTTAGTTTCTGGCTCATTCTGTGTCTCAATGCACTGTCTGTCTATGTGCTGAGTTCTGTCAGTATTTTCCTGATTTATCAGATAACTGCGCTAACTGTACTTAATGCATCATTTAAGGCAACATAGCTTTCATGCAATATTCGTATGACATTAAACAGTGTATGATGCACATGTATGTATATGACAGTAATCAGAAAGCAGTTAATTTCAAATTCAGCACAGTCATTAAGCACTAATCATGGTTATTTAATTATACGGATACCTGGATTTTTGACAATTGTCACATACAATCAAGAAGTATATCTGTGATCTTCCGGATTGCGTTGCAGATTTTGTTCAACCTGCAAAGACGACAACAATCGAAGGAACCTACCTGCTCGCCACTGAGATGAACGATAAGCGAGTCAGGGCTGGTTATTTCGACAAAACCTCCAATAATCTGCATCAAGCCACCGCTGCTCCCACCGCTGAAACTACCGCCGCACCGCAATCTTCAAAGCTCCCACGTCGCAAGAGGAAGAACAACAGCAGTTCCAGCAACAAGAACTGTGCAGTTACTGCCGCTCCACTCCAAATAATACCTGCTCAACCGCAACCCCAACACCGCCAAGTAGCGGTGCCTATGGTCAATGCACCGCCTGCCAAGAGTGCATATACTGGACCACACCCGCTTTGCCCTACTTGTACCTATCATCACCCGGTTGGTATCGCATGCTGCTTCTGTGTTCATTGCAACATGTACGACCACTTCACCGCAAACTACCGTACAGGTCCAAGCCAAACTCCAGCTCCAGCTCAAGGTTAAACTCCTGCACCACAAGCTCTACTTCCTGCTCCCCAGGGCCAACAAGCAGCTCATGCACCCGCTGCTCACGCTAGAGCTTGCTTCGCATGTGGTGATCCCAACCACTTTGCAAACATGTGCCCCAACAGAGTAGTGAAACAAGAGCCCCAGCAGTAGCCGCAACAGCACCAACAACAACAGCAGCAGCAGCCAGCAGCCCTCGGACGTACTTTCAACATCAACGCCCGCCAGGCTCAAGCAGACAACAATATGGTTAATGGTACGTTCCTTGTGAATGGTATATATGCTTCGTGTTTGTTTGATACTGGAGCCGATAACTATTTTGTATCGTTTGAATTCGAAAAGCTCCTTAATCGTAAGCGTGCCCATCTCCCCTCGACGTTCGATGTTGAAGTTGCCACCGGAAGAACCGTCGCTGTCAATTTTGTTCTACGTGATTGTACGCTTGAACTCAACAATCACGTCTTCCCTATCAACCTTATTCCAATGCAGCTCGGTAGTTTTGACATCATAGTAGGCATGGATTTTCTTCGTGAGAATCGTGCTGAAGTTGTTTGCTTCGATAAGATGATTCGTTTCTCACTCGCTAATGGTGATCAACTTTGTGTGTATGGTGAAACTCCTTCGAAAGGTCTCAAACTCATGTCATGTGTCCAAGAAAGCAAGTATCTTCATAAGGAATACAGAGCTTTCTTGGCTAACATTGTAGTAACGGAGAAGGAAAAGAAAGGAAACACAGGAGTGAAAGACGTTCCCGTTGTTTGTGAATTCCCTAACGTATTTCCTGATGATTTACCTGGTTTACCTCCCACTCGTGATATCGATTTCCGAATCAACCTCATTCCTGGAGCAAATCCTGTTGCTAAAGCGCCTTATTGTCTCGCTCCCTCTGAAATACGCGAACTCTCGAGTCAGCTCCAGGAACTACTTGATAAAGGTTTTATTCGCCCTATCACCTCTCCTTGGGGGGCGGCTGTCCTTTTCATCAAAAAGAAGGATGGATCGTTCCGGATGTGCATCGACTACAGGGAGTTGAATATGCTGACTATCAAAAATCGCTATCCCCTGCCTCGAATCGATGATTTGGTTGATCAGTTACAAGGTGCTACGTGTCTCTCAAAGATCGATCTACGCTCAGGCTATCACCAATTACGCATTCAAGAGGAAGATATACCTAAAACCGCATTCCGAACCCGATATGGTCATTACGAGTTTGTTGTTATGCCTTTTGGTTTGACCAACGCTCCCGCAGTCTTTATGGATCTAATGAATCGCATGTGCAAACCCTTCCTTGATCGCTTCGTCATCGTGTTCATCGATGATATCCTGATTTATTCCAAGTCAAAAGCCGAACACTCGCAACATCTACGTTTGGTTCTTGAACTACTCCAGGGAAACCGTCTCTATGCCAAGTTCTCCAAGTGTGAATTTTGGTTGGAGGAAGTCCAATTCCAGGGTCACATTGTCAATAGTCAAGGTATTCATGTCGACCCCGCGAAGATCGAAGCTGTTAAGAGTTGGGTTACACCCAAGAACCCGTCTGAAGTCCGTTCTTTTCTCGGACTAGCGGGCTATTATTGCCAATTTATCGAAGGTTTCTCTAAAATCGTTGTGCCGCTTACCTCTCTTACGCATAAGGACAAACCTTTTGTTTGGGAAACTAAACAGGAGGAAGCCTGTCAAACTCTCAAAGCTATGCTTCGCAATGCTCCCGTGCTCTCACTTCCCGATGAAAATGATGATTTCATAGTCTACTGCGATGCCTCAAACCTTGGTCTTGGTTGTGTTCTCATGCAACGAGACAGGGTTATCGCGTACGCCTCTCGACAGCTCAAGATCCACGAGAAGAACTATACCACACACGACCTCGAGCTTCGCACGGTTGTTTTTGCGTTAAAGATTTGGCGACATTACCTTTACGGTACTAAGTGTACGGTCTTCACCGACCATAGGAGCCTACAACACATCTTTGACCAGAAAGAACTGAATATGCGCCAACGCCGGTGGGTAGAACTCCTCAACGATTACGACTGTGAGATCCGTTACCATCCAGGCAAAGCAAACGTCGTTGCCGATGATCTCAGTCGACAAAGCTATTTGCATAGCGTTCGTAATATCCAAGCCCAGCATAACCTCGAACCTCTTATCCATGACGCGCAGCATGCTTGTTTTACCGAACGTACTTTGAAGAAGGAAAGAATTCTAAACGATGGCGCCCAACTTGAGAATAAATCGAATGGTATCTTTCATTATCTAGACCGGATTTGGATTCCCAAGCGTACCAATTTGCGACAAATTCTGATGGACGAATCCCACAAATCTCGGTATTCTATTCATCCCGGTGTTGACAAAATATACCAGGACATGCGCTACAAGTACCGGTGGCTGGGCATGAAAAAGGATATCGCTATCTATGTTTCGAAATGCCTGACTTGTTCCAAGGTCAAGGCTGAGCATCAACGCCCCTCTGGCTTACTAGTACAACCCGAGATCCCGACGTGGAAATGGGAGAGTATAGCTATGGACTTTATAACGAAACTCCCTCGAACGTCATCAGGTCACGACAACATCTAGGTTGTCGTTGACCATTTGACTAAATCAGCTCATTTTCTGCCGATACGAGAAGACTTTAAGGTAGAAAAATTAGCCCGAATCTACACCGACGAGATCATCTGTCAACACGGGACGCCTCGTGACATTATCTCTGACCGCGATGGTCGGTTTACCTCGCGTCTTTGGGAAACGTTTCAATCTGCTCTCGGTACTACTCTCAATCTAAGTACCGATTTCCATCCCCAAACCGACGGTCAGACTGAAAGAACGATTCGCACCCTTGAAGACATGCTTCGCTCGTGTGTCATAGATTTCGGTGGTAATTGGGACGCACACTTACCTTTGGTCGAATTCTCGTACAATAACAGTTATCATTCTAGCATCCAAATGGCACCATTTGAGGCATTATACGGAAGAAAATGTCGATCGCCTATTGTATGGCACGAGATCGGAGACGCACAAATTACCGGTCCTGAGCTATTGCAAGAAACGACCGACAAAATCCTCCAAATTCGAGACAATTTGTTGAAAGCTCGGAGCCGTCAGAAAAGTTACGCCGATAGACGCCGCAAGCCCCTTGAATTTGACGTTGGCGATTACGTACTCCTAAAGGTTGCACCTTGGAAGGGGGTGATCAGATTCAGCAAGAAAGGAAAGCTCGCGCCTCGATATGTTGGACCCTTTAAAATTATGGAAAGGATTGGAAAAGTGGCCTACAGACTCGAACTACCGGAGGAACTTAGTAATGTCCACCCGACTTTCCACGTTTCGAACCTCAGAAAATGTTTAGCCAGCCAGGAATTACATGTCCCTCTTAAAGATTTACAAGTGGATGAAACATTACACGTCGTGGAGAAGCCTGTCGAGATCATGGGACGAGAAACCAAGGTGCTCAGACGCTCACGCATTCCATTGTGAAGGTTCGCTGGGAAGGCAAACGCGGCGCCGAGTTCACCTGGGAACTCGAAAGTGACATGAAGGCGAAGTACCCGCAACTGTTTGTTACGCCTACTTCTTAAATTTCGGGACGAAATTTCCTAAAGTAGGGGAGGCTGCAACAACCCGCTTTTTGGAAAGCCAAAGTCAAAGGGAGAAGAGATTGCTAATTGCGACCTGTCACTCCTTGCTTAACTAGTGAATTGTGCTTCTTGACTTGTAATCAATATTCTATTTTAAATCACTTTAGTTGTATTATGTGGAGTACTTATTAATAATCGAGGTTTAATCGCATGTTTAATCGTTAATCGACTTATCGCTAATCGCATCGCTATCGCATTCGCAACTCGAATTATGTGTTCTGGATATTGTTTTACGTATGTGTGCTATTATGTGTTACTTGTGCATGTTATGTTTATGTCGAGGTGTTAATCGCAATCGCAATTCTATCGCATCGCAATCTAATCGCAAACGCTAAACACAAGTTATTTATAGTGATTGTATGTTAGATATAGTAGTTAGGTTATTTGTGTAACTAATGGATAATACTATCGCATCGCTCACTCGAAACGCATCGCAACGCTCCACACGCGAAACAAAACGTCGAAACGCAACCCGTCGGAGCCACTCGATCGAATGACCATTCGATCGGATGGCCATCCGATCAGATGGCCATCCGATCGGATTGCCATCCGATCGAAGTGTCATCCGATCGATGAGCTATCCGACACTTGCACCCCACTTCCCCCTTTTTGGCAACCTATGTGATGTGACAGCTCTCCCTCAGTCGACCAGCACGCTCAGGGCCTTCTTTCTCTTGATTTCTCGCGATTCTTGTAAGTTTTCAACTCAAATCTTGTACTTCTATGATCTACACGCACTTCTTCATCATTTTCACCTTTGAATCTTAACTTTTAACCGTGAAATCAACGGATTTGAGGTGTTCTAGGGTGATGTCATCATGGAGTTCCTATGAACTTCAAGATTTGGCTTTATTCCATCAAGAACAACTCGGATCTGAAGGATTTCCACATGATTTAACACTATGTTCATTTAGATCTAAACTTTGTCAAGATAAAATGGATTAAAAGATGGTTTCTAACTTTCTTTCAACTCTTTTACACTCAATGCACTCAAAACCGATAGAATCGGAGCTAGTTTAGACCTTCTACTCATTTTCTAGTGAAGTGTCAGTCCGAGATCCGATTCCTATCAACGAGACAACCGACTTTCGGATTAAACATGAACAACCGTCAAAGAACAGTTGACTGGCCAGATTTGGGTGATTCATGTTCGATCGGGCGACCTGGGATTTGATGAGACTCCGTTGTTTAGTACGTTGTCATACCGCCTCGAGCAAACCGCAAAACTTAGCAAAATAATCAAGTTCAAAACGATCAGATTCGTTGGGATGGATTGCCGTCCGATCGGATTGCCATCCGATCGAACAACAATCCAATCGGATTGCACTTGAGCTTCAACACTTAATCAATTTCATAATTTTCAAAGACCATCAGTTCTAACGGATTGCCATTCGATTAGATTGCTATCCGATCGAGTGACCGTCCTGCTGTGAACTTGTTCTCAACTGAAAAGCCTCACCAATCGGATTGCTATCCGATCGAACGACCGTTTGATCGATCGACCTGAAGGGCAAAGATACTTCTCTGTTTTCAAAATGCTACAACGAAAACTTCAAAGCCATCATACACAAACACATCCTTCCCAAACGAATGCCAATCCGACCAAATGCCATCCGATCGGATGACCATCCGAACGGATTGACATCCGATCGAATGACCATCCGATCGGATTGCCATCCGATTGGATTATCATTCGACACTTGTTCACTTCGCACCGTTTTACGCGTCGTTTTTCGCTTATGCTATCGTTAACTGTTCAGGCTAATCCCTCAGTTGCTCCCTTCAATCCAATAGAGTGTTTATTTACTTAAACATAATCTGTGAGTATACTCGATCCCTTTTGCTTTATGTACTTTTGGGTGTTACATACGTTACTTATTCTAAATCACATCGACACACAACGTAAACACTATTTATACGCTGACCGTTATTGCATGTTACTTGTTACTCGATGAATGCTTGTATGTTATGTTAACACAGTGATTGTTTCCTGACGCCTTAGCAAAGATAGTACTATAGTTTGGACTCAGCACCTGTCGTGGACAGGGGTTGTTAAGGTTACCTCTTCACGTGTCACAGTGGTGATATGTGTTGCGCATTCTACAACTCGCAGTCTTGTTTGTGCATATTTCATTCTCGATAACCTACTAGCTTCACACTATACATGTTACATGCTGGTTATGCGTAAACGCTTTTGAACTCTACTATTACCATTAAGCTTGTATGCTCACCTTTACACTATGTGTATTGACCTCTATTTTAACGTATGTGACAGGTGTTTGAATGCTAGGATATTGCTTGCTTTCATGGAATCGAGCTAGGATGGAGTCTAGAAACAAATTAAATAAAATCTGAGTTGTCAGAACATTTGATCTGTCTTTGAGAAAACAATGTCTGTAATAACTGCTTTTATTTTATATATTATGGTATGGGACATAATGGTAAATATCCGGTAATTTTAGTTGTTATGGATTTCTCCTGGACAATCTGTTTCGCTCAGTGTCGCGCCCCGCTGTTTCCGTCATCGGTTGGGGTGTGACAACCCACACCAAAGAGCATCTGAAATGCTATTTCTGAAAGTTTGAATTTTGATAATGTGTACGGAACTCATCAAAGACCACCTAAACTAATGAATATAGAAGATTATAACTCGTGGAAAGACAGATTTGAGAGTTGGGTGAAAGCTTAGGCTTTTGAAAGTTGGAGTTTGTTAAAATTTGGATATAAATAACCCACAAATGATAATCAAGAAGAAATTCCATTTGAACAATATGAAGATGACGATAAAAGGGTATTCTCTAACGAACAAAAAATGATCACATTGTTACAACAATCTGTTAGGGATGATATTCTTTCATTACTCCAACACAATAAAACGTCAAAATCAATTTGGGAGGCACTAAAAGTTAAAGCTGAAGGTGGAAAAGAGATAGTGAAGAACAAAAAATCATTGCTTAAGAAAGAGTTCGATATGTTCAACTGTCTGAATGGAGAGAATGTTCAACAGACGATAGAACGTTTCTGTCATCTGAAAATTGAGTTAGAAAGATTCGATATCAAAAAGGACAAAGAAGAAATCATCGATAAACTTATTGAGGCATTACCCCATGTAGATGATTGGCAAACCTTTGTCATGATTATGAAAAACGATGCAAAGTTTAATGAGATGACTTTAGATACGTTGATTGAAAAACTTGAAGGACATGAGCTGGAACTTCAAAAGCAAAATAAGATAAACAGCTCGAATTATCAGCAAAATGTGAATCTGTATTACCAAGGAAGCATGTTATCGAACAATCAATAGTCAAAGATTGGTAATGCTTATAGATTTCATCAAAAAACAGTTCTTCAAAGAGTGGTTTTGGTTATTAAAGTTCAAATATCAAGAGTCAATCATCTTCAGCACCAAACAACGCTAATCCAAATATGGTTCAATGCAACATTGCCATGAATTTGAACAGTTCTCAGAGTATGAATGCTGATTCTGCCAAGCAACGGATGATCTTTTTAGCATCAATTATGAAATCCTATGAAAGTCTGGTGGCGGGTAGAATTGGAAACCCGAACATGGCCAAGGAAGACTACGACCATGTGAGTGCACTATGTCTATCACTTCCGCCAATCATGTATTGTAGCTTAATCAGATGATACAAGACTGGTGCTGAATAAGAGCAGATGATAAAGTTCATGTATGATGTTACAGCTTCTCACAAAGGGGCTTTAGATAGCTTCGTACGAAGGGGCTCACTTCGTACGAAGGGAGCTTATCCAGCTTCGTACGATGCCAACAGTCCTATATATATGTGTGTGTTAGGTCTTGTCATTTGATAACTTTGTAGACTTAGAGGCGAAGCTCTGCTCGTTTGTTTTCACAGTTATAAACTGACAAATCAGTAATAGAAAACAACTTATAATTACATCTTTGTGTACAATCCACACACGTACTTGGATTCTGCACAAGATACGTGTTCATACGCATTCATCGGTCAAGAAATCGATCCTCGGAGCGAATCCACAAGTGGTATCAGAGCGGGTGATTGTTTGCACGGATTGAAGTCACGAAGATTCAAACAACTTCATCAAATTCAGAGACAAATCTCTTCATATTCTTCTACTCATCTTCTACACTTTCTTTTTGAACTTAAAATTCAGATCTACGAAGTTTTCATGGTTAAAATTGGCTAAATTTTGGATATGTTGTGTGAAAAACGTTTTTAAATAATCCTTCAAAGTTTCAGATCAAAATTCGAACAAAATCATACTCAAATCATTGAAAAACCATGAAAAACATGACTTTGTTCTTCGCAGCGTAGCTTCGTACGAAGGCAGATCCTAGCTTCGTACGAATCCACATTTGGGTGAAACTGGGATGAATCCATGTTTGTCAATAATTTGATGAAGGGTGTTCATAATGATGAAATTCATAATCACCCACTTAGGTGTTAAATGGGCTTTTGTAGAATGATGAAGAACACTAGAATTTTGATCATAATTGGGTGTTATTTGATTTCTATGAAGTAAGTCTAGGTGTTGTTATGCATGCTAGACATAAAGACTTGTGAATGATGTTGAAACTTGGCAAATAACTAGTTGTGAAACTTGATCGTTGATTTTATAAAATTACGCCCACAAGGTGTTTGTTAGAATGTCTAAACGAACACTAATATGTTGAAATATTGAAAGAAACATGTAATTGAATAATGTGGCAAATTACGCGTAATATGAAATGAAATGAGTTCTAAACATGTCGTTGGTTGAACTCTATAGGCAAGGAAATCGAATCTTCAAGCGGCCAATTGGAGCGACGCGCACGCTTGAAGGATAAGCTTTTAAGGTACGTGACTTGTCGTCTCGTTACACTTATGTAGACAAGCCTAGTCGTAGATATGTTTAATGTTGATGTAGTGAAAATGGTTACGTTTGGTAAGTCAATGAAGTGATGGAATTCACTCGATAACCAAACGGGTCAAAACAAATAGTTAGAATATGACTGAAGTATGTTATAGAAAAGGCGTATGTGTTTGGTATGTCAATGAAGTGATGTAACTCACTCGACAACCAAACGGGTCAAAGTAGTTAATTAGATATGTCGATGATGATATAGTAAAAATAGTCGTGTTTGGTATGTCAATTAAGTGATGTAACTCACTCGACAATCAAACGGGTCAAAATAGAATAAGTTAACAAATTGGTGGTTTAAAGTGACTTGAACGTCACTATATAAACCGGTGTATTGATGCGTAAGCCAAGTTTCGGATGCTCCAAAATTGATTTAGTGAACCCTTTGGAAATTGGGTCAAAATATAGAAACATGATTTTGTTAATTATTGCTTAAATGTGTATTCTTGAATTGTAGACAACAAGCATGACGCTAATGCGTGCGCAAACCATGTGATGGGAGCGATACGCTAATATTTGATAAGCCCGAGAATGGGTAGAATGCTTAGAAATAATTGTTGATAACAAACATATAGTGTGACTTAAAACCTAACGGGACGAATAATCATAAAAGGGACTTATAAGCCGTTAGCTTATAAATGGGTTTTTGATGTGAACAAAGATGATAAACAGATCCGTAATATAATTACGGTCACATAGGAAAAAGAATCATGTAAATCGGATATGTAGATCAAAAGTTATGCACGTTTATGTTTAATCAGAAGAAGGATTTATAAGCCCTTAGCTTATAAACCAGATTTCAATGTGAACAAAGATGATAAACAGATGCGTATTTAACTACGGACGCATAGGAAAAAGAATCACGTGAAACAAATATGTAGAATAAAAGTTATGACGTTTAGAAGTTGAGTTTCGGTCAAAAATCATAACTGGGCATTTGCAGCTCAAACAAACAAACTTTCTGTTGAAATGTGACTGTCGCGCCCCGCGACGGAGAAGATAAAGTTAGTCGTGCCCCGCCACGGGCTGTGGCGCCCCGCGAGAGGCCGAGGCCAAACCTGTCGCGGCCCGCGACAGGCTTCAGAGCTGAGAATTTTATTAATTTTGTTTATTTTGAATTTCGGACTTGTTTAAACTTGTTATTTAACTATCAAAACTAACTTTTACGTTGTTTTTTAATTTTGGTGATCATAGTGTGCTCCCAGATGAAGATCAAGCGGTTATCAAGAATCGAGCACATGTCCAAACAAAGCTTCCACGTTGATCTATTTTTTTAGTTAAGAGTGAACCTTGTAAACACTTAACATTATATTTTGAACCTTTTAAACATTTATGAATGTTAACTTGACAAAGTTATTGTAAAGTACCATTTTGGTATAAAGTGCGTATATTATGGTCATGATCATGTTAAAATGAATCGGGTCTTACACTACAGCGAAAGCTGTTAAAGATACATCTGGTGAATCTGTGTAAGTTCCTGTTGAAAGAGTTGAAAGTGTGACAGTAGAGGTACCGGTGGTTCAAGCCGAAGTTCATGTTTCTACTCCTCGAACATCACCAATGCAGGAATCTGTTCCTGTTCAGACGGAAATACATGTTACTCCTCCGTAACAATCACAGAACATTGAAGAGCCAGGGTCTACAACGAAGGCTACAACTCCAAGGCAACAAGGTTCTTATCAAAGTTTTCCTGAAGTTCCATATAACCTTGGTGCTGGTCCGACAAGATTAGAAGACATTGGAGACATACCGTTCTTCAATGATGAAAGGGTTGATGCAGTGGCGAAAAGGGTTGTAGAGCTGGAGAAAGCTAAAGCAGAAACTGATGCAAAGTTGAAAGTGTCTGATGAAAAACTCAAAGAAACTGAAGAAAAGTTGAAGAATGTTGAGGCTGAAAACGTTGTTCTCAAGAATGAAGTTCTGGAAATGAATGAAAAGATAGAAGATCTTAAGGCTGGCAACAACGCACTAAATGAAATGATTGATGAGTTATTAACCACTAACGTGGATTTGAATGATTCTAATGCGACTTTGAGTGCAGAAAATGAGATTATGCAGAAAGTGTTAGAAGATTTGAAGGCAGATAAAGAAATCAAATCGAAGCAGATCGAGATGCTATATGCAGTGATAGAAGATAGACTTGGTCTAAATGTGCAAGCAGAGTATGATCAGATCGGCATCCGAAGAGCTGAGGCTCGGAGGATGGAAAGACAACAAAGGGATGCACAAGAATTTGCTGATGCTACAAAAGACAAAGGCATAGCTACTGAAGAAGTGTTAGAATCATCAAGCCAAAAAGATCAAGAAACAAGTAATGCTGATGATAATGTTGATATGTCTATTGTCCTCGCTCAACAATTTACACTTGTAGGTTCTCCGGTGGATGTTCCTTATGATAAAGAAGGTATCAAAAGGCGAAATGAAGTTACACGTCGTAAATCAAAGGCAAAGAAAGATGATGAGAAAGACGACGAAGAGGGTGATGATGATGAGGATGAGGATATAAAAGAGTTGTTCAAAGACATAGATGATTATCATAGAAGTAGTGATGATGGTAACGACGATGATGATGATGATCAAGGTGGAGATAGTGGTGCATTGATTGTTAGACAAGCTGGTGCTCATCAGTTGAATGATTTTCTATATGATACGTAGAATGTTGAACATGAGGAAGTACATCCTCAGGAGGAGTCTTCCTCCGGTACTAAACATGTTGATCCTAACAACATATTCTCGTCTACTCCCGAAGTGATTTATCTGAGCCATGATGTTTGAAGAGGGGGAGTTAGTAGAAAACTGGACGAGAGAGACCATGAAGGAGATATTAGGTTTGAATGATGATGACAATTTCACTTTTGATTTTGAGAAAGATATAGAAGATGATGTTCCTATTGGTGAATATGTATTCAAGATGGTCGATGAAGCGGATAAATTTAATGAGGTAGTCGTGGAAGATGACTCAGAATCTGACCAAGATGTGCCATTTCACTATTCCAGCAAAGATTCTGAAGATTTCCCTACCTTCGCTGAGTTGTTTCGAACTTATAATGAAGATGAACTTAAGAGAAAGGTTGCTGAAAAGGTGGCTGAAGATGGTATTCCCAGAAAGTTAACAAAAGAAGAACTCTGTGAGGAAAGAAACGGTTCAAATCGATGGTGGAGGAAAGAGAGTTTAAACGACCATTGAAGTTCTTCACAAGTCATTCTGATAAATCTCTCGGAGATATCTTATCATGGGTTACCATGAAGATTTGAAAGCTTACGCCATCAAACGAGAATTTGAAGTTCAATATTTCAAATTTATCAAAGATATAAAGACACTGCCCTGGTGGGACGTGGAAGAGTTGGTTAAAACGAAGAATATCCAACAGTGTCAGTGGGGTCCTGAAGTGAGGCATCATGAACAGAAGCTTTGGTACTACATCTGCCGTTAAGCACGTGACAACTTTCCTGAATGGAAGCCGCAGTATCCAAAGCGTGCAATAATAGTTGACCTAGTAACAAGTGAAAAAGATATCACGCTGCATGTGAAACGACCACGATGCATGAAGAATATGCCCCTAAAAGAAATGGAACAAGATTTTCATACAGATTTCAGAGGTTGGGCGTATGATCCAAAGACATGTCAGGCAGTGATTGCTCTTCGAGATGAAAAGTTTGTTTGGAGGCGTATCTATGTGCTCGATCCAATGTGGCTGGTCAACTGCTCAAAGAAAGACATTGAGTGTTTGTTCTTCAATAAGATAATGTTCTATGAAGCTGATAAAGAACAAGCTCTGCAATATCAAAAGCTGGTGACAGAGAGAAGCTCTACAACGAAAGAAGGAATCAAAAAATGGCCAAAGCTGCTGAGAGAGCAACATGGAAGTTGGGAATGGGGCAATATTGTGACAACCCGCACTAAACCAGGTATCCGTATGACTTAATTAATAATTAATTACTGCTTAATTACTGTGCTTACTTGAACTTGTGAATAAACTGCTACTTGCATACTGATACATGCACTTACTTGCGTCATACTTTATTTGCGGTCACTCCATGTTTTGCTTACAGCACCTTAGTGACAAACATGATGCACAAAAACCACAGTAGCACTATAACGGATAACCTATTGAACATGCTGATAAAGCCAGCATCAGGCAGACACTGCCTCCAAGGCCTGTAAGAGCCTAAAATATTTTGCTACACTAGTAGTGAGTGTAGGGATACAAGGATTGTAGAACTGCGTCTCTAGGAATAAGTCACAATGACTGGATGTGCCTAAAACGTACTCTAAGTACAAAACTCAGCACTTTACATAACAATTCAGCTTTTAGCTAACTAATAAAGTGCCAAAACATGAGAAAAATATTACGAGACACTTTCCAAAGTGTCAGAAATAAGTTGTGTCACTAAAAAGGGTATTAACGACACTTTAAGCTTTGTTAAGCACTTTAACGGATTACTATCCAACCGAACAACCGAACTATACCCGGAACATGAAAATATTGTTATTATCATTATTTATCTTTTTCTGAGCCAGTTAGGGTCCTTGGATACCCCAACACCCATTGTAACGCGTGACACACCACTAACCGGGTTAAGCACTGAATTAACTATACTTAACCTAACTATTTAACCTAACTACTAGTTGGTTTCGGACTAGGACCCCCCCCCCTCTCTAACCGTCCCCAACTAAGAGGGGACATACCTTGTACCTTGGTGATTATTTTAATCACCATTGCCTAATATCTATTAGACACAATTTCCATTGGATAATAACTCTAAACTTAGTCTATAAGTTCAACTAATTACACAACATAATCATCCATCACTCAACACTACACAACACACTCTCTCCCTCTCTTGCTCATTCTCGGCCGAAGACACAAGCAACACCACCACCACCTTTCGATTTCCATCATCACATTCCAACATCATACAAGTGTTAAGGGTTGTATACAAGGAGTCTTGGAGCAAACGGAACGCGAAGGACCTCTTTATCTTGCTTTTATCCACGCCATTTTTGTCAAGATTCTTCCCTAGCCTCGAGCTAGTGGTATGTTGCTTAGAACACTCTCTCAATCTATTCTAAAGTGGTTAAAAGGATTTGTAGCGGTTAAAACTCGTTAACATGCAAGATGATGCTTTAAAGTTTACTAAAAACACTAAAAATAGTGGTTAAAAGCTTATATGTTGTGTAAATGATGTAGTATTTGAAATGTATGATTATTTGGACCCGATCTATGTTGTGGTAGCTCGGATCACCGTTTAACCCGGTGTAGTCATGTTCATGGATTATGACATAAGGCTAATTTAGAAGTAACAAGGGTTAAAAGGTGAAACCCTACCACACAAGAATCATGAACTTGTGTAAAAGTGTTTTACTTGGGGAAATATGTTTAAAACTAGCAGATCTACGCATCTGCAAGTGGTATCTTCAAAGAACCACGTATCAAAGAAATCATGTATTTTAAAAGATGGATTTTACACTAACAAGCATGATTTTTATAAACCACAAGTGTGTAAACACTTGTGAAATGAAAAGATCCGACAAAATAACAGTTTTTGTAAAAGATGACGGGAAGTTGTAAAGATAGATTTTCTCTAAAAACGAGGTTTTTACAAGATCAAATTACCTTATATGAAGATCTACTAAATTTAAGGGAATTTACACCACAGTTTTGGGAAAACTGCAAGTTCATGTAATTTTTGGCAATTTACACATATGTTGATTAGTTGTTGTGATGAAAGTTGTTCTGATCAAATAAAGAAAATTGTTGAGTTGATTTGTTAAAGAAAATGATACGCTTGAAAGCGTGGCCACCTCCAGTTACAGAGGAAACTCTGGCGAAATTTTTCTAAAAACCTAACACTTAGAACTATTTACACTACAAGTGTTAGAATTATTTTTGACATGTTTTCGAAATATAAATTTTCGCTATGACTTTATTTACTAAATATTCGGAGGTGGGATTTTTCACAAAATTTAACGTGATAAATATATATTTCTCACACACTGTTTATGATTATTTTGTGAAAATACATAAATATTATTTTTAGAGTAAAAATAATATTTACAAACGTCAACGAATCCAAAATAATACGAACGCTTTCACCATGAATATATAAGTTACACCGGTAATTATATTACCACTCGATGGTTAAAACGTAACTTACGCACTTACGGAAATATTTATGAAAGTGTATTTTAACAACGTATCATTGGAGAAAAATTATGTGAAATGAAAATATAATATTTTTGAGAAAAATTCTTATATCTTGGAATTGGAAATATATACATATATTAAATGAGACTTAATGATATAATTTGAACGCACATGTATTGAATCCCCCATCCTTGGGAAGGAGAATAACTACCAAGTATATACAGAATGTAAACACGAAATAGTTGTCTAACTATTTCCCAAAAACTTAAACTATAAAGCTAAGGCACGGCCGTCCGTCTAATAGAAATTAGCACCTGTAGGTCGTCGCACAGCTGCCTGATTTGGAGTACTTGGTAGAGACGCACCGACTGTGAGTTCATGTCCCCCTTTTCTCTAACTGTTTTCAGTTTTCTTAACTGCGGGGGTGAAATACATGTTACTTTGATTACAAGTACTTTATACATGGTATGGTTAGCGTAAGGAGGTTTACTACTTAGATCATGTGAGTGGGTAGGAGCAATATGAGGCCATTAGTCCTCATGGCGGGACCGAGGGACAGGAGCGGTAGATCTATCTGGGTGTAGCGAGCCCAGCCCCAGGCCAAACTAGAAACGGACCTTGGGGTGACTTTGTCCACATACTAATGCCGTGGCGAAATCTGCTAGGTTTGAGTCTCCCTATTTGCACTTCACATATATCAGTGGCCTTGCAAACCATTGGTGATCTCAATTCCCTTAATTGCTACATACCAAAACTATTTTTATACTCACAAAGGTTTACTTACTCACTTACACATGAACTCGCTCAACATTATTGTTGATTTTTCAACTTACATGTATTTCAGGGAATTAAAGATCTGGTGCGGTATGTTATGTTTTCCCGCTGCATATTGGGTTCCAAGGTCATCCCAGTTTAGGAAATGCGACTCTTTCCTGGACAAGTCACAAATCTTAAACTGCGTTTATTTCATGTTGATGTTTATGTTTTTCAAGACAATGTTTTATGTTATGAGGTTGTAAGTCCCTAAGACAATGTTATGTTACTCTGGTTTTAAAACTTAATCGAATGGATGATCTTGCATGATTTTATTTCATATAGCTTTGTTATGGTTAAGCTATGGTATTAAGAAGTCACACCAAAATAACCACGCTTCCGCAAAGCCAGGGTGTGACAGCTTGGTATCAGAGCTCTGTTCATAGCGAACTAGGATTCCTTCTCGAGTCTAGACTATGATCACTAGGGCTCTCACGAAAACATTTTTCTGCATACCACTTAAGTCCAGATCCAAAACTTTTTACAAACAAATGTTGAGCACATTTTATTATTTATAGGCTCAGTCTAGAAAGGCTGAGGCTCGGTCTGAGAGGCCGAGGCTCGATCTTAGAGATCGAGGTAGATGGCTAGTGAGACTAGGAAGAGTAGGCTCAGTCATGAAGGCTGAGGCTCGGTCATGGGGACCGAGGCTCGATCTAGGAGGTCGAGGTGGAGGATAGAGCAGTCTTAGAGACTGGGAGGAATTTGGCAAGTGGGACTAGGAATGTCAGTCTAGGAGACTAGGAGGCTAGTGGGACTAGGAGAATTATGTGATGCCTTACTTGGTGACTTATGTGATTATCTGATTGTATGACTGATTATTTGAGCATATTTGTGTTTATGTTACAGACTCATGGACTCAGCCGGTACTGGCGTTTCGGACACCACTGGACCCATACCTATCGTATCTGATGACCTCACATCCTCCGAGCACGAGGTGCACACATCTGACTATACCAGTACTGACGAGGATGATTTCCAGCCTTTCGCACTACCCGATGGTGCTGATGAGCCTGCAGATGACCCTCCCGCTGAGTACCTACCTCTAGTAGAGATTCCGGCCCCTATACCCTTAGCCGTTTATCCAGCATATGATTTTCTTCTTGACGCCGAGGCTGATGGCGATATTGACCTGTTTGAGGATGAGCCCTTTGAGGATGAGATCCAGGGCGAGGCCCTTCTTCCTGCGGACGATCTTCTGATGATCGCTGACGTTCCCGCTGAGGATTCGCCTGCACATTCTCCTGTCCCAGACTCCTTCGAGTCTGTGGCATCCGCACCTTCTCACACATTGAGCGCACAACACTTTGCGCATGATTCTGATCCTGACCAGGCATCCTCGGTTGCACCTATTCCCAGCTTTACGTTTGACCATGATGACATAGAGGATTCTGATCCTATCTTTCCCCGGGGATTCGACCCGGATCATGATATCGAGTTTATACCTATGGATCAGCCCATGGAGGATCCAGCTGACCCAGTAGATCCTATCGACCCCGAGTTTGACTTCGAGATGGCTTTTGATGATCCCGAGCCTGCCGTCGCCCCTGAGCAGGCAGCCGCTCTAGACCCCATACTTGAGCATGACCCCGTACATGCTGGCATCCCTATTGAGCCTGTTATAGCAGACCCACCTGTTGATGATCTCCCCGTGGATGTTCCTTTGTTAGAGGGCGATCATGTTGTTGTTGATCCTGTTGTTCCTCTACCTGTTGTTGATATACCTGTTGACCATCCTGTTGAGCACATTGCACCTGTACACCCTTTTGTTGCTCCCCCACCTGATCCCATCCCACTAGAGCCCGAGCATGCACTGTTCGCGGCACACATGGATCCACCAGATGAGCATGCACAGCACGGTTGGATACCTGCGGATGAGGATATTCCACCTTTTCCCCCTCAGATCCCTGATACACGACATGTTGATTTTTCTTTTCAGGTTCCTCAGTTTGTACCTCCAGCGAGGACTGGAGAGGGTTCTTCAGCCCATCCTTTTGGGCATGTACCGATGTCTATCCCCTTCATGCCCTAGATGTCATCTGTTCCACCCTATGTTGCTCCATTTCATGTGGCACCTTTTGATCCCACCAGCGAGTCGTTCCTTTGGGCACCAGACTCTGCTATGCCACCTACTGACCCCTACCATCGTTTCCACATGGGGTATACTTTTGAGGACGTTTTGATGTCTTTTGTCGCCCAGCACGAGTCACACACGCAGCGCATCCAGGAGCTTGAGAGAGCTCAGCTGCCACCATGCCAGTGCCATGGTCAGACACACTCTCCTCTGCAACCATTTCGACCCTTACCTCCAGATTATGCTGCCCGTCTCTTTACACTAGAGCAGCAGGTTGCTTCTATCATTCGTACCCAGCGAGCCATGGAGGAGGACTGGCTCCAGTTACGTCGCTTGTTTTACACCCACTTTCCCCCTCCTCCACCGCCATCTGTATAGAGCTCATCAGTGCTGTTTGGGTAGACGTTGGTGAGAAGACGGCGAATGCTTTTGACTGCACAGCATTTTTGGAGACTACTTTATGATCCTGACTTTTGTTGACATGTATTTGACGTATTTGACCCTGACATGATATAGTTTTTGGACAGGGGTGATGTAGCCCCTAGTTGATTGATGATTGTATGACACAGGGATGTACTGATACACTTACTATGTGGTCTCGATATATGGCAATCGCAGTATTCTCACCATATTTGATTCGCTTGATTGCTTATTTATATTTTTATGACATGGGATGTTGTGTGATTGGTATTTGTGATGTGTTGATAACATGAGATGTTATGTGCTATTACTATTACTATATACGTACGTTTTACTATGGCCTGACCAACGTAAACCGTCTTTTAGAAGATGCCGCCGAGACGTGAGACACACATGCCTACTAATGAGGCAGAACTCCAGCAAATTATCGCTGCTGCCATTGCACAATACGCCGCCTCTCAAGGAGGAACTAGTGGAAGCAACTCTGGCAACACTGGCAACAACAATAATCCACCTCATGGATGCACCTACAAGCAGTTTCTAGACTGCAAACCGGTCAACTTTGATGGCACAGGAGGTGCTGTCGCCTTTGTTCGTTGGGCTGAGAAAACCGAATCTGTTCTTCGCATGAGCAAATGCGCGCTGGATCAGCAAGTCACCTATATCTCAGGGCTATTCTTGGATGGAGCCCTATCCTGGTGGAATCTACAAGTTCAGACACTAGGCGAAGCTGCTGCCTACGCGCTGACCTGGACCGAACTAAAGGAACTTATGCGCAAAAAGTACTGTTCCCGCGCAGAAATCCAGAGATTGGAGACCGAGTTTTGGCATTTGAAAATGGACGGTCCAAAGATCGCAGAGTACGTTCAAAGATTCCATGACTTATCGCATGTGGTACCCTACATGGTCACTCCTGAGTTCAAGAGAATTGAACGCTTCATTTGGGGACTAGCTCCTCAAATCATAAGCATGGTAACCTCATCCAAGCCTGCGACCATTACTGAGGCGATCGATTTGAGCGTGGCTCTCACAGAGGAGGCTATTCGCCTGAACAAGTTTGATGATGCTGAGCCTAAGAAGAAGGAGACTCACGTCGAGTCATCAGGAGGTAACAAACGGAAGTTCTCAAACTTCAAACAGGGCGCCAGTGTGGCGGTTAAGAAAGGAGGATCAGGCACGCCAGCTCAGGTTACAGCTGGTAGTGGAAAGAAAGGAAAAGGATATCAGGGCACCCAGCCCAAGTGTAATACCTGTCAACGCCATCATACTGGCCATTATAGTGTGAAAGTATGCGAAGCATGTGGAAAGCCGGGCCACTTGAAGGATTCTTGTTGGGCTAGTGCTGGCCGGGGAGGCCAAGGAGGATTTGGGAACAGGAATAAGAATCGTGGTGGTAATGGAAATCGCCCACAAGTAAACAATGGAGGAAACGGGAATCGGGTCAACAATGTGAACCAAGCTGGGAATGCGAACCAAAACAACAACCAAGCAGGGAATGGAGGTGGAAACGGGCAAAGACTTGGATGCTTTAACTGCGGTGATATCGGGCATTTTAAGAAGAACTACCCAGAGTTAAACCAAGCCCGTGGAAGAGTGTTCCAAATCGAAGCTAGGGAAGCGCGCCAGGACCCCAATGTTGTTACTGGTACGTTCCCTGTAAATCAACGCTATGCATCCGTTTTATTTGATACTGGTGCCGATTATAGCTTCGTGTCGTTAGAATTTAAGAATATGCTTGGGTTAGCCGCTAATAAGTTAGATATTCCGTACTCAATCGAATTGGCCAATGGGAAGTTAGTAGAAGCCAATGAAGTTATCAGAGGCTGTGTGATCGAATTGGGAGAACGTGAGTTTGCTTTACATCTACTACCAGTCCAGTTGGGAAGCTTCGACGTGGTGGTAGGAATGGATTGGTTATCAGGCAACAAGGCGGAGATAGTTTGCCACGAAAAGGTCATTCGTATCCCAACCGAAGATGGCGAAACAATTGTGGTTCACGGAGAGAAGCGTGATACGCCGTTAAGAATTATCAGCTGCTTGAAAGCGCGAAAGTGTTTGCAGAAGGGATGTGTTGCCTTCCTGGCACACATTGTGGATAAGAAGGTTGCTGAGCCAAGAATCGAAGACATCCCTGTCGTGAGGGAATACCCAGAAGTCTTCCCAGAAGACTTACCTGGACTGCCACCTCAGAGACAAGTAGAGTTCCGCATTGACTTAGTTCCAGGCGCCGCGCCTGTGGCTAAGGCACCTTATAGACTTGCTCCGTCTGAGATGCAGGAACTGTCGACACAACTTCAAGAGTTGTTAGACAAGGGATTTATCCGACCAAGCTTCTCGCCTTGGGGAGCTCCGATCCTGTTGGTCAAGAAGAAGGACGGTAGTTTTCGAATGTGCATCGACTACCGGGAGCTGAACAAGCTGACGATCAAGAATAGATACCCTCTGCCAAGAATCGATGATCTGTTTGATCAACTGCAAGGCTCAAACTTTTATTCAAAGATCGATCTTCGATCTGGATACCATCAGTTAAGGATACAAGAGGAGAGTATCCCAAAGACAGCCTTCAGAACTCGTTATGGACACTACGAGTTCCTTGTTATGCCGTTTGGTTTGACAAACGCACCTGCAGTCTTTATGGATTTGATGAATAGAGTTTGCAAGCCGTACTTAGACAAGTTCGTGATTGTGTTTATCGAAGACATCTTGATCTATTCAAGAACAAAGACCGAGCACGAACAACATCTAAGAGCTATTTTGGAACTGCTAAAGAAGGAACAGCTGTATGCCAAACTTTCTAAGTGCGAATTTTGGCTACGTGAAGTCCAATTCCTTGGGCACGTGGTAAATGGAGATGGAATCCACGTGGATCCAACCAAGATCGAGGCGATCAAGGATTGGGAAACGCCAAAGACGCCAACCGAGATTCGACAATTCTTGGGTTTGGCTGGCTACTATCGAAGGTTCATTGAGGATTTCTCAAAAATCGCTCAACCATTGACGCTCCTCACACAGAAAGATAAGAAGTTTGATTGGGGAATCAAACAGGAAGAAGCATTCCAGATACTGAAAGATAAGCTCTGCAATGCGCCAATCTTAGCACTACCGGAAGGTACAGATGATTTTGTGGTATACTGTGACGCTTCGCGTCAAGGATTAGGTTGTGTGTTGATGCAACGCCAAAAGGTTATTGCTTACGCATCGCGTCAATTGAAAGTGCACGAAAAGAACTATACCACACATGATTTGGAACTTGGCGCAGTGGTTTTTGCACTAAAGATCTGGAGACACTACCTTTATGGTACAAAGTGTACAATCTTTACAGATCACAAGAGCCTACAGCACATATTCAACCAGAAGGAGCTGAATATGAGGCAAAGACGATGGGTTGAGTTGCTGAACGATTACGACTGCGAGATAAAGTATCATCCAGGGAAGGCGAATGTGGTCGCCGATGCCCTAAGTCGTAAAGAGAGAATCAAGCCCATAAGGATTAGGGCTTTGGAAATGATTATCCGAACCAATCTTTCCTTGCGCATTCGTGCCGCGCAGAAGGAAGCTCTCAAGGAAGGAAACCTTGAAGAAGAATATCTCCGTGGGATGGAGAAGCTACTGGTACCAAACGAGGAAGGAACGTTATGCTTCGAGAAAAGGATTTGGGTTCCTTTGTTTGGAGATTTAAGGAAGATTATTTTCGATGAAGCTCACAAGTCACGGTACTCTATCCATCCGGGAGCGGATAAGATGTACCAAGATCTCAAAGATTATTATTGGTGGCCTAGGATGAAAGGCGATGTTGCTGTTTATGTGAGCAAATGTTTAACGTGCGCTAAGGTTAAAGCGGAATACCAGAAGCCTTCAGGACTTCAGCAACAACCTGAGATTCCCAAGTGGAAATGGGAACAAATCTCAATGGATTTTATTACGAAATTGCCAAGAACGCCAAGAGGCCACGACACTATTTGGGTGATAGTGGACCGATTAACGAAGTCAGCACACTTCTTACCTATCAGAGAGAAGGATAATACGAGCAAATTGGCTGAAATTTACATGAGAGAGATCGTCGCACGTCATGGAGTGCCTCTCTCGATCATTTCTGATAGAGACGGAAGATTTGTGTCAAGGATATGGCAATCCTTCCAAGAAGCTTTTGGATCGCAATTGAATCTGAGCACTGCGTTTCATCCGCAAACTGACGGTCAAAGCGAGCGAACGATACAGACTTTGGAAGACATGCTGAGAGCGTGTGTTATGGATTTGGGCGGTAGCTGGGATAAGCATTTGCCTTTGGTCGAATTTTCATACAACAACAGCTACCACACCAGTATTGGTGTCGCGCCATTTGAAGCCCTTTACGGACGCAAGTGCCGATCACCCTTATGTTGGGCTGACGCAGGTGATAGGCAGCTTGCTGGTCCCGAAATCGTCCAAGAGACGACAGACAAGATTGCGCAGATTCTTAAACGCATCGAAGCAGCTCGCCACAGGCAGAAGGCCTATGCGGATCCAAACCGGAAACATGTGGAATTCCAAGTTGGAGAAATGGTGTTATTGAAAGTTTCACCCTGGAAGGGTGTGGCACGCTTCGGAAAGCGTGGGAAGTTAAATCCGCGCTACATTAGTCCTTTCAGAGTTTTGGAAAGAATAGGACTAGTAGCATACAAGTTGGACCTACCTACTGAACTCCATTCTGTTCACGATACATTTCATGTATCCAACCTGAAGAAAAGTCCAACTCAAGATGACATTGCCATTCCCATCGACGAGATCCATGTTGACGACACGCTCCACTTCGTTGAAGAACCGGTGGAGGTTACGGATTGGAAAGTAAACAAGACCCGCAGGAGCAGTGTCAAGCTCGTCAAAGTTCGTCGGAATGCCAGACATGGTCCTGAATACACCTGGGAACGTGAGGACCGGATGAAAGAGAAATACCCCCACCTTTTTCCTAAGAACCCTGCATCTACAAGCAGAACTTAAATTTCGGGACGAAATTTATTTAACGGGGGGAGAATGTGACAACCCGCACTAAACCAGGTATCCGTACGACTTAATTAATAATTAATTACTGCTTAATTACTGTGCTTGCTTGAACTTGTGAATAAACTGCTACTTGCATACTGATACATGCACTTACTTGCGTCATACTTTATTTGCGGTCACTCCATGTTTTGCTTACAGCACCTTAGTGACAAACATGATGCCCTGGTGGGACGTGGAAGAGTTGGTTAAAACGAAGAATATCCAACAGTGTCGTGGGGTCCTGAAGTGAGGCATCATGAACAGAAGCTTTGGTACTACATCCGCCGTTAAGCACGTGACAACTTTCCTGAATGGAAGCCGCAGTATCCAAAGCGTGCAATAATAGTTGACCTAGTAACAAGTGAAAAAGATATCACGCTGCATGTGAAACGACCACGATGCATGAAGAATATGCCCCTAAAAGAAATGGAACAAGATTTTCATACAGATTTCAGAGGTTGGGCGTATGATCCAAAGACATGTCAGGCAGTGATTGCTCTTCGAGATGAAAAGTTTGTTTGGAGGCGTATCTATGTGCTCGATCCAATGTGGCTGGTCAACTGCTCAAAGAAAGACATTGAGTGTTTGTTCTTCAATAAGATAATGTTCTATGAAGCTGATAAAGAACAAGCTCTGCAATATCAAAAGCTGGTGACAGAGAGAAGCTCTACAACGAAAGAAGGAATCAAAAAATGGCCAAAGCTGCTGAGAGAGCAACATGGAAGTTGGGAATGGGGCAATATTGTGACAACCCGCACTAAACCAGGTATCCGTACGACTTAATTAATAATTAATTACTGCTTAATTACTGTGCTTGCTTGAACTTGTGAATAAACTGCTACTTGCATACTGATACATGCACTTACTTGCGTCATACTTTATTTGCGGTCACTCCATGTTTTGCTTACAGCACCTTAGTGACAAACATGATGCACAAAAAGCACAGTAGCACTATAACGGATAACCTATTGAACATGCTGATAAAGCCAGCATCAGGCAAACACTGCCTCCAAGGCCTGTAAGAGCCTAAAATATTTTGCTACACTAGTAGTGAGTGTAGGGATACAAGGATTGTAGAACTGCATCTCTAGGAATAAGTCACAATGACTGGATGTGCCTAAAACGTACTCTAAGTACAAAACTCAGCACTTTACATAACAATTCAGCTTTTAGCTAACTAATAAAGTGCCAAAACATGAGAAAAATATTACGAGACACTTTCCAAAGTGTCAGAAATAAGTTGTGTCACTAAAAAGGGTATTAACGACACTTTAAGCTTTGTTAAGCACTTTAACGGATTACTATCCAACCGAACAACCGAACTATACCCGGAACATGAAAATATTGTTATTGTCATTATTTATCTTTTTCTGAGCCAGTTAGGGTCCTTGGATACCCCAACACCCATTGTAACGCGTGACACACCACTAACCGGGTTAAGCACTGAATTAACTATACTTAACCTAACTATTTAACCTAACTACTAGTTGGTTTCGGACTAGGACCCCCCCCCCCCCTCTCTAACCGTCCCCAACTAAGAGGGGACATACCTTGTACCTTGGTGATTATTTTAATCACCATTGCCTAATATCTATTAGACACAATTTCCATTGGATAATAACTCTAAACTTAGTCTATAAGTTCAACTAATTACACAACATAATCATCCATCACTCAACACTACACAACACACTCTCTCCCTCTCTTGCTCATTCTCGGCCGAAGACGCAAGCAACACCACCACCACCTTTCGATTTCCATCATCACATTCCAACATCATACAAGTGTTAAGGGTTGTATACAAGGAGTCTTGGAGCAAACGGAACGCGAAGGACCTCTTTATCTTGCTTTTATCCACGCCATTTTCGTCAAGATTCTTCCCTAGCCTCGAGCTAGTGGTATGTTGCTTAGAACACTCTCTCAATCTATTCTAAAGTGGTTAAAAGGATTTGTATCGGTTAAAACTCGTTAACATGCAAGATGATGCTTTAAAGTTTACTAAAAACACTAAAAATAGTGGTTAAAAGCTTATATGTTGTGTAAATGATGTAGTATTTGAAATGTATGATTATTTGGACCCGATCTATGTTGTGGTAGCTCGGATCACCGTTTAACCCGGTGTAG
Organism: Helianthus tuberosus; assembly: GCA_030545235.1. Classification (NCBI taxonomy): domain Eukaryota; kingdom Viridiplantae; phylum Streptophyta; class Magnoliopsida; order Asterales; family Asteraceae; genus Helianthus; species Helianthus tuberosus. Next base: position 61,187,828 of record CM060429.1, on the reverse strand, counting down.
TCATGTTCATGGATTATGACATAAGGCTAATTTAGAAGTAACAAGGGTTAAAAGGTGAAACCCTACCACACAAGAATCATGAACTTGTGTAAAAGTGTTTTACTTGGGGAAATATGTTTAAAACTAGCAGATCTACGCATCTGCAAGTGGTATCTTCAAAGAACCACGTATCAAAGAAATCATGTATTTTAAAAGATGGATTTTACACTAACAAGCATGATTTTTATAAACCACAAGTGTGTAAACACTTGTGAAATGAAAAGATCCGACAAAATAACAGTTTTTGTAAAAGATGACGGGAAGTTTTAAAGATAGATTTTCTCTAAAAACGAGGTTTTTACAAGATCAAATTACCTTATATGAAGATCTACTAAATTTAAGGGAATTTACACCACAGTTTTGGGAAAACTGCAAGTTCATGTAATTTTTGGCAATTTACACATATGTTGATTAGTTGTTGTGATGAAAGTTGTTCTGATCAAATAAAGAAAATTGTTGAGTTGATTTGTTAAAGAAAATGATACGCTTGAAAGCGTGGCCACCTCCAGTTACAGAGGAAACTCTGGCGAAATTTTTCTAAAAACCTAACACTTAGAACTATTTACACTACAAGTGTTAGAATTATTTTTGACATGTTTTCGAAATATAAATTTTCGCTATGACTTTATTTACTAAATATTCGGAGGTGGGATTTTTCACAAAATTTAACGTGATAAATATATATTTCTCACACACTGTTTATGATTATTTTGTGAAAATACATAAATATTATTTTTAGAGTAAAAATAATATTTACAAACGTCAACGAATCCAAAATAATACGAACGCTTTCACCATGAATATATAAGTTACACCGGTAATTATATTACCACTCGATGGTTAAAACGTAACTTACGCACTTACGGAAATATTTATGAAAGTGTATTTTAACAACGTATCATTGGAGAAAAATTATGTGAAATGAAAATATTATATTTTTGAGAAAAATACTTATATCTTGGAATTAGAAATATATACATATATTAAGTGAGACTTAATGATATAATTTGAACGCACATGTATTGAATCCCCCATCCTTGGGAAGGAGAATAACTACCAAGTATATACAGAATGTAAACACGAAATAGTTGTCTAACTATTTCCCAAAAACTTAAACTATAAAGCTAAGGCACGGCCGTCCGTCTAATAGAAATTAGCACCTGTAGGTCGTCGCACAGCTGCCTGATTTGGAGTACTTGGTAGAGACGCACCGACTGTGAGTTCATGTCCCCCTTTTCTCTAACTGTTTTCAGTTTTCTTAACTGCGGGGGTGAAATACATGTTACTTTGATTACAAGTACTTTATACATGGTATGGTTAGCGTAAGGAGGTTTACTACTTAGATCATGTGAGTGGGTAGGAGCAATATGAGGCCATTAGTCCTCATGGCGGGACCGAGGGACAGGAGCGGTAGATCTATCTGGGTGTAGCGAGCCCAGCCCCAGGCCAAACTAGAAACGGACCTTGGGGTGACTTTGTCCACATACTAATGCCGTGGCGAAATCTGCTAGGTTTGAGTCTCCCTATTTGCACTTCACATATATCAGTGGCCTTGCAAACCATTGGTGATCTCAATTCCCTTAATTGCTACATACCAAAACTATTTTTATACTCACAAAGGTTTACTTACTCACTTACACATGAACTCGCTCAACATTATTGTTGATTTTTCAACTTACATGTATTTCAGGGAATTAAAGATCTGGTGCGGTATGTTATGTTTTCCCGCTGCATATTGGGTTCCAAGGTCATCCCAGTTTAGGAAATGCGACTCTTTCCTGGACAAGTCACAAATCTTAAACTGCGTTTATTTCATGTTGATGTTTATGTTTTTCAAGACAATGTTTTATGTTATGAGGTTGTAAGTCCCTAAGACAATGTTATGTTACTCTGGTTTTAAAACTTAATCGAATGGATGATCTTGCATGATTTTATTTCATATAGCTTTGTTATGGTTAAGCTATGGTATTAAGAAGTCACACCAAAATAACCACGCTTCCGCAAAGCCAGGGTGTGACAAATATGATACAGATCAAACTCCTATTGAAAAGGAGGAAAGAAAGATTCCCAGGTGGTCAAAGTCATTGGATGGTATAAAAGAATATCGTGAGTGGTGGATAACAAAGGAAGGTTCGAGCGTAAAGAGAAGCTGGCACATAGAGAAGCTAAAAGGAAACAGAAGCAGAGAGAGAGAGGATATACAGAAAGAAGGACTAATGAAGACTATACAGACGACTACAGCTACATCCAAGGGGGAGTCTGTGAATGCACTATGTCTGTAGCTTCCGTCTTGTATCGAGTCTTAGTTTAATGTTGTTTGTATGTACTTATATGTTATTCGTATAGAACTGAAAGGTTTTGTATTATACCAGTCCCTTCGTACGAATGGACATAATAACCAGTTCGTACGAAGCTGCAACTCACACCCCAGTTCGTACGAAGCTAGGTATGCCTTCGTACGAAGCCATGCAGTCTATATATAGGGGTGTTGGGTTCTTAGTTTAGATAAATTTTGGGCAATTGATGCGAAGCTCTGTCCAATCTTCTCCAGGATTTGTACATCTTTGAATATTAATGAGAAGAACATTTAACGGTGTCTGTGTGATCATTATGTCAATCTATTTCTTGGATTCCGCACTAGCAAGTAGATTCTAGATCTGGTCGGAGCGTTCAACGAAGACGAACACGGTCCTCACACTCTCAACCCTTTCTATTCCCCCATTTATAACCCTCACCAACCCTCAATTCATCTCCGATTTATAAATCAGAAGTATGTATATTACCCCATCTCCGATTGTGAACACAACAACAATTCTCGGGTTTCTAAGACTGCGTTTCACTAAGAGGGCATAAATATCAATGATGGCAAGTGAGAGACTCCATAGGCATTGCAAGCTCAGAGCTGCAACAAGGTACCTGGTACAACAACATATCATTTCATCACCCCAATTCATATCCAGACCATAAAAAATAACCCTTTAAATTGTAACTAAACCACCAGTTAACTTCTCAAACCCTAAATGGAAGCGAACGCAAATTGATATGTACATAGGGTGCTGTTTCAGTAATATAAAATAAACTTCTACTGGTGGCAGCCATGACGGCAACATAAATGGAAGCGAACGCAAATTGAAACAACCGCAAAGCAAGGTTAGCTGGAGTTCCAGGGCCGATTGACTTACGGATCTGTTGGAATTGTGGATGAATTTCAGGTTTTGGGAAAGTAGAGTGGTCGACAGTGAACCACCCCTGCCGCCGCACCCACCACCCCACCACCAGCTGCCGCACCCACCACCCCTCCACAAGCCGCCACACCACCCACTTCATCCGAGGCACCTACTCCAACCGGAGCAAGCCTGCCGTTACCTACCACATCTGGCCCATCGCCTTACGATATCTTTGTTGAACTAATTAATGTAGATATGGAGAAATTGGGTGAAAGGAACATATTCAAATATAATTGATACCAGACTTTCTGTTGATTCAAGATCCATCGCAAGATTTATCCACATGGGGTTGTGGTGCATTCAAGCACAAGCTACAGATAGGCCAATAATGGAGGAGGTTGTTGGGATTTGCTTTAGCTTTATTTTCCTAAATTTATATTGTTAAATTTATTGTTATTCTTGATAATTAGATTGGAGAGGTGGTTGTTATTTATTTCTGGATTTTTCTAGAGGGAAAAAGACCATTGTACCCTCATGTGTGATGTGTATTGTACATGACAAGAATTAACTGAGATTTCTAACCATGTTTGGTCTAAATGACAAAACATGCAACATTTTGAAACGTTAAGGACACCGCCTGTAAACTTTTAGCCAAAAGAACAACGCCTGCTATTAATTTACTCTTAATTTAATTTATGAGTTTGAGTAAACTGCCATTTTGGTGCCTGAAGTTTGGCCAGTTTTGCCACTTTAGTCCAAATCTCAAACCTTTTGCATCTAGGTCCCTGTGGTTTCAGTTTTAATGCCATTTTGGTCCAAATCTCAAATAAGGTCAGATTTCTAAAAAAAACCTGGTTTTTGTCCTTTTCCTCAGGAGCATTTTGGTCATTTTAAGCATTAATTTATATATATAAAAACCTGATTAAGCACCTCTCTATCTCTATCTCTCTCTCTTCTCTCTCTCTCTCTCTCTCCTCTCCCTCGAACTCCACCGCCACCATGAACCCCCCTTCTCACCACCACCATGAGCTCCCCCCTTCTCCACCGCCACCATGAACTCCCCCCTTCTCACCACCGGCATCAAAAGCACGGTTAACTCGGATAAACTAGTGATATCAACTAGAATTTCACCCGAAAACATATTGTTACTAGCTTTAAACACATTGAGTTTCCCCCAAGAAGATATTCCCTCTGGAATTCGACCCGACAAATTATTCTTACACAAATACATATGATTCAAACTCTGTAACAGAAACATCTCATGAGGAATTTCATCAGAAAGTTCAAACTCAGATCTAAGAGCTCCAGATTCACCAAATTAATCAACGATGTGTAAATCCCTTTACCTGAAACCGCCACACGAGCTGCAAGAGCTTCCACAATGTACGCTGAAATCCTCTGCGACGACTCTCCATCAATCGAAACCGTTCGTCTCATCTCATACGCTTTGTTTTCTTCCCTGATACCTTCCTCGGGAGTGAGTGGAGTACCGATTTCCAACAGGGAATCCACAGGACCCCGATTGCAGCTAGATGAAGAGTCTAGGTTAATCGATTTCTGCCCAATTTTTGGGGTTTCGAGAGTGAAGTGGGTTAGCAGATGGGTGCTTCTCGTGTGGTGGTTCAGGTGGTGGCTGGATTTAGTGGTGGTGGTGGCTGGATTTTGAGCAATGTATAAACTGCCATTAAGTGGGTGATGCATGTGTATTTATATTTTTTCTAAATAAATAAATGGATAAAATAACTCAAGTGCCCTCATAATGACCAAAATGCCCCTGAGGAAAAGGATAAAAACCATGTTTTTTTTAGAAATCTAATTTGAGATTTGGACCAAAATGACAATAAAACTGAAACCACAAGAATTCAGATGTAAAAAATTTGAAATTTAGACTAAAGTGGAAAACTAAACCTCTGGAACTAAAACAGCAGTTTACCCTATGAGTTTTGTGTTTTGTGTTTTGGTTTCTACAGCGTGAAAAATGCCACTATGTTTTATTTATATTTCTTAAAATATTATATTATATTATAATACTGTGGAGACGTGAGTATTTTGTCTTCTCTGGTCCACTTATTAGATACCTCGTCCCCAACTCTCTTCACCTAAAACCCTAGCTAGCTCTGCACCTGCAACTTAAGCTCCATCAATGGCGAACCTCACAGACATCGAAGACGGCTTCCCAGCAACCAAATTATTCAACCAAGGCTACTCCTACACCTACGACGACGTCATCTTCCTCCCTCACTACATCGATTTCCCCACCGATGCCGTCAATCTATCCACCCAACTCTCCACAAACATCAACCTCTCCCTCCCCTGCGTTGCCTCTCCGATGGACACCGTGACGGAGTCCTCCATGGCCGTCGCCATGGCCTCTCTCGGCGGCATCGGCATCATTCACTCCAACAACACCGCCGTTGAACAAGCGGCGTTGATTCGTTCCGCCAAATCGCACCGTATACCGTACGTATCAACGGATATTCCGTTTGTAAACCCTAACGATTGTATTTTAGACAGTTCTGTTTTCGATTCGTTTCCTTGTGTTTTTGTAACTGAAAACGGTTGTCAAAAGGATAGGAAGTTGTTAGGAGTTGTTGATAAGTTAGTTTGGGATAGTTTAAGTGATAAGGAAGCTAGGGTTTCTAGTTACATGAAGAAGAATGTTGTGACGTTACCGAATACGTCTAGTTTTAATGATGTTGCTGGTTATTTAGCTGCTAATGATTTGGATCTTGTGCCTTTGGTGAGTGAGAATGGGGAGTTGGTGGATGTAGTGAGTGGTAAGGATGTGGAGAGGATTAATGGATTCCCGAAGCTAGGGTTGCCGACGGTGGGGAAAGGGGGTGAGTTTTTGGTTGGGGCCTCGATTGGGACGAGGGAGAGTGATAAGGAGAGGCTGAAACAGTTGGTTGATGCTGGTGCTGATGTGATTGTGATTGATAGCTCTCAAGGGAACTCGATTTATCAGATTGAGATGATTAAGTATGCTAAGAAGATGTTTCCGAGTTTAGATGTGATTGGGGGTAATGTGGTTACTATGTACCAAGCTCAGAATTTGATTCAGGCTGGAGTTGATGGATTGCGAGTCGGGATGGGTTCGGGTTCTATCTGTACCACCCAGGAAGTCTGCGCGGTTGGTCGTGGTCAGGTATTTTTTATAAACCATATTCTAGTAATTGCAGTCAGAAGGTTATTTGCTCAATCTTTTTAGTGATACCTTGAGCTTTTAGCTTCCTTTTCTCTAATGGAATATGTGCTTTGTTAGATACTTTTGTGTTTTAGTTATCTTTGAATGTCCTAGACTTGGTTTAAAAAGGCATGTGATTGCTTGAGGTTCATTTACAACCAGAAGCTGCGACGTTTAACATATCAACCTTTTTTTATCAAGTATACCTTTAACAATGTCTTTTGGGCACTTTATATAAATTCTAACTTTGCATTAAAGGCACAAAATTTGAGCATCTTGACCAAAAGATAACTTATTCTAGAACTATAGGTTGGGAACCCTCCGCATCAACATTTTTGGGGTTCTGATTATGCCTTACACAACTATGTTATCTGCTGCTATTAGGGAACTCGATTTAAATTCTAACTTTGTACTCAAGACAAACAAATCGTCATCTTTTTTTTTTGGGTAAAGGGTTACCCCAGGTGAATTTTATAAATAACCAATTAGGTACAAAGGCATGCCAGAATGGACGCACCAACTAGACTTGACATACCAAGCCTAGGAAAACAAAAAAACACAACCCAGTTAACAAAACAAATCGTCATCTTGAACGAAAAAGAACGCTTTTTTTTTCTCTTTTGGTTAACGCTATTTCAGATAAGCGATTTATATAACTATCAAAATCAACATTGTTATGCCTTACACAATTGAGTTGTCTATTGCTATTGGGCACATGCTTCTTTTACCCCAGACAAAAAATTGACTATCTTGAACAGAAAAAACCTTAAATTTTTGTGTATTTTGTTCGACATTATTTCAAATATTATTCTAGAACTATTGGTTGGGAACACTCAAAACTGACATTGTTGTGCTATGGTTTTTCAGGCTACTGCAGTATACAAGGTAGCATCTATTGCTTCACAAAGTGGTATTCCCATCATTGCTGATGGTGGCATTTCAAATTCTGGGCACATTGTCAAAGCGTTGACCCTAGGAGCATCAACTGTCATGATGGGAAGCTTCTTAGCTGGAAGCACTGAAGCTCCTGGAGTCTATGAGTTTCAGGTAACTTGTTAAACTTTAAACCACCACCCAAAAATATTTTACTAACAATTATATAATATTAACTTTTTCTTTTGCAATTACAGGGTGGACGTAAGGTTAAAAAGTACCGTGGGATGGGATCTTTAGAAGCTATGACAAAAGGAAGCGATGCTCGGTACCTGGGTGATACAGCTAAGATGAAGATCGCACAGGGGGTCGTTGGGGCGGTTGCAGACAAAGGCTCTGTTTTGAAGTTTATTCCATACACAATGCAGGCAGTGAAACAGGGTTTCCAGGATCTTGGTGCTGATTCTTTGCAAGCAGCTCATGAGCTGTTAAGGTCCGGGACCTTAAGGCTTGAGGTATGTACATATATATATGTTCATCTTTTCCAACTTTATCTTGAAACTAGGGCTGTTCAAAAAGCTCGTGGCTCGGAGCTCGCTTGATATGGCTCGGTTTGAAACTGAGCCGAGCCAGCTCGACTTGGTTAGAAAGTGAGCCTAGCTCGGCTCGGTTCGTAACGAGCCGGACTGGCTCAGTCATTAGCTTGGTTAGATCTGTCTCAGATTATTTTACTATATATATATTTTGTTTTTGTATACATATATCATATCATTTGTTTTATGATCAGATCATTTGGTAACCATCTATTTTGAGAATATATCATTGCCAAAGTACTAATATATTCTTTGGTTCGTAATTTTATGCTTGTCTTTTTTTCATTTCTTGACTTTGGTTTTGCTCTATTTTTTCAGTTTATCATTCTCTGCAAACATTATAATTAAAATTTTCTCGAGTTTGATTAGGAAACAGTCAATGTGTTATTTTTAATGATATATTAGACTATTTTTGAAATTTACATATCAGTTTATCAATTTTTCTTCTTAACTTCGAGCTTTAACCAAGTTGAGCTCGAGCTGAGATTTTCAGCTCGATTTGAAATCTGAGCCGGGCCGAGCCGAGAGCGAGCTTGCCCTGGCTCGGCTTGGCTCATGAACAGCCCTACTTGAAACTAAACTCATAGCATAGGTCTCAGGTTCAAATCCAGCTTGGATTGGTTTCCTGCCGGTATAAGGGTGTTGGTGGGGCTTGTGAATTTTCCCTAACCGGTTTTCAACTTTTCATGGTTAATAGAATTTAGAGTAAATTACCAAAATTGTCCTTGAGGTTTGGCCACATTTACCAGTTTCATCCAAAACAACTTTTTTGTATCATATTCTCCTTCACTTTTGGGCTAAGTTGTCATTTTCATCCAAACGTCTAACCTTTTTGCCAAAATCGTCCCTGAGGTTTGGAACTTTTTGCCATTTCATCCAAATATTTGCAAGAAAAAATAAGCGAAATTAGACATTTGGATGAAAATGGCAAAAAATCCCAAGAGTGAAAAACCATATGGTACAAAAAAGTTGTTTTGGATGAAACTGGCAAACATGCCCAAACCTCAAGGACGATTTTGGCAATTTACTCTAGAATTTAATATCATGAATGATTGTTATTGGGCCAAATAGACAATTTTGAATGTTTTGATATAGCTACCAATTTATGACTTGTTTAGGCACGAACGGGGGCGGCGCAGATTGAAGGCGGAGTTCATGGCTTGGTTTCTTATGAAAAGAAAGCATTCTAAGATGTTAAATCTCTGGAATAGAGGCTACTGGGTCTCTATTTAGTTGGTGTGGTTTCTTTTTGTAATTTTAAATTTCCTGAACCAATAAATCGACCCTGGCTATAAAATGAGGTTTGATGGGTTAAAAATGAGTCCTCTCTCAATTAGAGGTGTCACATAGACAAGCTATGTGATTCCACTCCAATGCTCAAGTCAATTAGGGACCAGCTTACCCTGAATGAAAAAGGAAAATTGGTTTTTAATAAATCAACCTTTGTCCCGTTGGTAAATAATAATTTTACCTACGTAATTGGTATACAATAATCCTACCTATCAACATATTGGTACTCAATGAACTTTCGTTAATTTTTTTTAACTGGAGTTAGTTTTTAAGTTTTATTTATTACACAAACAGTCCCTGTAGTTGTAATTTACTAGTTTTAACTATTTTGTAAAACAAAAAAACGTCAAGGGCCATGTAATTACATTCTATATATACATGTGTACTGGTTCCAGATTTATCACAAACACCACTCGAAAATCCTCCTTTTCCTCGATTTTGATTTCCGATGTAAACAACTACCACCGCCACTGCCATTGGAGTTCTCCGACGGATCAAGTAAACGACCACCAAAATTGGAATTTCAGGTATCAAACTACTCGGTTTTGGTCAGTGATTAAAAGCCCCAAACAAATTTCTATCACTCTTGATCTATGCAGTTAATCTCGGTGATATATCGGTTATATCGGTACCCTAGTAAAATATCGGTCTCAAATATCGGTACCGATATTATCGGCGATATTTGACCGATATAACCGATATATCACCGATATTTGGCCGATATAATCGATATATCACTGAATTATTAGTATTAAATTGCTATATATATAAATTCTGAATTGTATTAAAATCACCGATATCCCACCGATATCTCACCGAGATAACCTATATCTCAAATATCTGTCCTCGACCGATATTTTACCGCATTAACTGCATAGCTCTTGATTCTTTCGACCGATTTGGGGGCGGGTTCCAATCTAGGGTTCATATGGGACTGTTTGCCGTTTATAAAATAGTTAAAACTAGTAAATTACAACTACATGGACTGTTTGTGTAATAAATAAAACTTAAAAACTAACTTCAGTTAAAAATAATTAACGTAAGTTCATTAAGAACCAACATGTTGATATGTAGGATTATTGTATACCAATTACGTAGGTAAGATTATTATTTACCAACGGGAAGAAGGTTGGTTTATTAAAAACCAATTTTCCAATGAAAAAAATGATCTTCGTTGAGGTCTTTCTAGGGCTATGCAGTTAATGTCGGTGATATCTCGGTCATATCGGGCACTTAGTAAAATATTGGTGTCGAATATTGGTTAAAATATCGGTATCGATATTATCGGCGATATTGACCGATATATCACTGAATTATTGGTGTTAATTTGCTATCTATATAAATTACCGATATTCCACAGATATCTCACCGATATAACCTATATTTCAAATATCGCTCCTTAACCGATATCCGATATTTTACCGCATAAAGTGCATAGTTCTAGGGTGATAGGTGGTTAAGATAAAAAAAAATGAAAAATAAAAAAAAACGAAAATTGCGTATGCACTAGAAATTTCCTTTGTTTGCCCATGAGACATTGTAGAAAGTCTCTCTAGAAACAAAAACAAAATGGTTCAAATCCCACAATTTTATAAATTTATATAGAGTAAATTTTAATTTTACCCCCTGGGGTTTAGGTCAATTGGCACTCTTAGCCCCTAACGAAATAATTGCAATTTTACCCCTCAACGTTTGGTGTTATGTCGCAAGTTTACCCCCGGCGTCAAATTTGTTAACTGATCTGTTAGCTTTAATTTGAAATGACTATTTTACCCTTTTATTTTACCCCCCAACATTCCTGTTATGTTGCATAATTACCCCCCACAAGTAAATTACTAAAATGCTCTTTCTTATTACCCCATATACTTTGTGTTAAGAAGCAATATTACCCCCTGCAACTTCCAAAACCCTTCCCGCCACCACCTGTCACACCCCGAAATTATCAGAGCTGGCGTGACTGGACTGGTATCTTCATTGCACAGCGGAAGCAAATAAGCTAAGACTTCTAGAAAATTGAACGCCCACTAAGTACTCGAATCTCCAATGATCCTTCTATTCCAACCGTGCCTTGTTTTAGAAATGCAACCTGAGAAAGAAACATGCGAAAAATCAACATAAAGTTGAGCGAGTTCATAGTTTGTTTTGGAAAAGATTTAAAACAAATCTTTTTGATAACCGGTTTGTGAAATATTATTGAGAAAACGAATTTAAAAATCATTTTCTTGTCAAGTTATATGGAAACTTTGTATTTGTAACGCATTATGTTCGTAGAACCATGTATTTGTAAACTCTTGTATTTGTAAAGTTTGTATAACCGTCAATGTCCACCCTGACTTTGACTTCATGCCCGCATAATCCAATGCTTTGAATTTGTATAAAACATGGTATGTAATTTGTAAAACCCCGGTATGAAAATCATTTATGAACATATCAAATTTACAAGGACATTAAAACATGTGAGGACATAGGGAGCACTCAAAATGAGTAGGCATATACCCTTGTCGATTTCCCTCGACTATGTCGATTTCCCTCGACTATGTCGAATTTCCCTTCGACTATGTCAATTTCCCGTCGACTGGGACACCGAAGCACTCAAGTGATCACATGAGGACCATGAGTGGGGCTCGGCCGTACCCGTTAGATCTAACGTTCGTCCCTAATTATGAATTAATGGCATTTCAATTTTTATCTATGCTCACATGATCCAATATTTCATAGGCAATTCATACCGTTTAAACATTCGTAACATGTATTCTACCCCCGAGAGTTATAAAATCAAAAACTGTTAAGAGAAAAAAGGGGGAGCATGAACTCACTGGGTTGTCTCGTTTTACGTACGCAAACCAACCCAGCCCCGTATTAAAACTAGGACGATCCCGTCCTTACTCATGAAAATCATGCACGTTTCTAGAATACGTATTTGTTTTTTTAAAACCGGTATATTTAGTATAAATCGTTCGTAAACCATTTGAGTTCCTTGAAATCCATTCGCAACACGGTTTAGAAATAAGTTTTCGTCTATCGAAAAATTGTTTACTTTTCCAAAACTTGCATGTCTTTCCACCCCCGAAAACATTTATAAAAATGTAAAATCGTAAAAAGTGGGGGTTATGAACTCACCTGGATTTCCATGTGCAAAGCTAGTTAATTACAACTTCGTGATGTCGTTTCCGAGACGTGACTCGCTAGCGTGCATTCTACAATATTCCTAACACGGAATATCTTATAAGTTTCTAAGTAAACGCGGTAACTAAACTACGTGTCACCGAGCTCTACCGAATCGTTAACCGAACGATTCAACGGTAAATTGTTACGTTAATGGAACCGATTAGGTCATATTTGATAAGTATCGTTTATCGTCGATAATAACTAATAAGTCTTAAAAAGACTTGATTCTCGAGATATTTAAAAATAAATAAATATTTATATAAGAATATATAAATATATTGTTAAGATCGCTTGTCGTCCCGAGAAGTCGTTTGTGTATAAAAAGGACATTTATACGAAAATAACACATAACAAACTCGTATTATGTATCGCGTCTCGTATGATACTTATCGAAAGATATGTGTACGCCGTTTAGGCGTATAAAATAAATATTGAAAAGTTATATTTGCTTTACAAAAGAATCGTCGAGTTGTGTTTGAAAATAAATATATAATTATATTTATTTTTATAAACGAATACGAGTCGTTTGATGTTTGAAACAAATATAAAGCTATCTTTATTTTTGTAAAAGAATTCGTTAGTGTTTGACACTAGAAATAAATATATAACCCATATTTATTTTTATAAAAACGAATTCATGTTTGATATTTGGAATAAATATAAAAACTATATTTATTTTATAAGACGAAATCATGTCGTTTGATATTTGAAATAAATATAAACTATATTTATTTTTATGAAACGGTTTCGTATTGCTTGATACCTGAAAGAATTGTCAAAAATGATAAAAGAATTGAAAACATTATATCAAAATTGTCGCTTTCGTGATGTTGTGAAGTGTCGTCGATATTCGTATTTGTTTTACTAAAAGATGATTTGAATCCGTTGTTTTGCTTCATAATAAAAACGCGTTATTTTACGGATTTTATCGAAAAACGGGCAGAGTTTCCTCTGTTTTTGGACGGCCCTGACAACTAAAGTGTCGTTATTTTTATCAAAATTCAATCAATATACTCGATATATACGATTTCATCAAATATGTAAAGATTTAAAGTATACTTAAATACATCGGTTCGAGCTCGTTTTTCACGTATTTAATTAAACTATAAATATAACGAAATAAACGCATTGTTAATCTTTACCAAGTCTTCCGTCAAAATGTTGAGCCGCTTGACTGAGTTGACCGAGTCAACTGAGTTGACTCGGGTTGACCGAGTCGACTCGGTTTGACCGAGTTTACTCGTTCCTAGGAACCCGAACCGCACAGATCTGCTGTTGACCGTCTTTGACGGAACTGAACCGAAACCCAAGCTGCTGATCTTGACCGGGTTTGACCAAACCCGAATTGCGGCTGACCCGAACACCCGAACTCACATCTTAGATGAAACTAACCCGAACCAAGCTTGACCCGAAATTAAACCCAGTTCCCGAACACGTAATCTAACCAAGTTGTGACCCGGGATAAACCCGAGCCAGAACAATAACACCACCACCACAGAAGTATCATCATCACCACCATAGCGTCGTCTCCGGTGGGTCGCCGGAAAAACGACCAGCACCACCGCTGCCGTCAACATTTCCGGGTGGCTACAGCCGCCGTCGGTCTCTATCTCTCACCGATCTCTCTCTATCTCGATCTTTCTCTCTCTCATCTGCCTCTCTTTTCTGATCTATCCGTCGCTCACCACCACCCGTCAGTGGTGGTGGTGGTCCGTTTTGATGAATCTGAAGAGGGGGGGGTGTTTGCCGATGCGGAGCTCGATGCCGAAACGCCGGTGGTTCGGCTTCCGGTTATTCCGGTCGCCGGGAAGAAATCAGAGGGAGGGTGAGATGTTGTCGGCTGGTAACCCCCTCGACAGCCGGCGGTTAACCGGCTCCGTCGGGTCTTGAATCGAGAAGAGGAGGCTGTGAGAGTGTGTAGAGATGAAGGATCCTTTTAAGTATGTGTGGTTTGTTTGTAGTTGAGAGTTTATTAGAGAAAGAGATAGTTTGCTCTTCCTTATATGCACGTTTTTATTTGAAGGAGACGAAGATGTCTGATGATTTGTTTGTGAATGAGAATTAAAAGACATAAGGTCTTATATAGAGATGTTGAGATCTCTCAAGAGATCTTGTGTGTTCATCTTTTGAGACAAAATCTTTTGGAAAGATTTTATAGAGATCTTGTGAATCTTGTGAAGATTTTATAAGATCTAATATATTATGTGCAGGTTTAGGCTTGTGGGTTTTGGGCTTGGGAAGCGGCCCGTAATTCCTACGAGACCCGTTATCAAAACCCGAAATTGTCGGAACGTCATAATATAATTTTTTTTGTTCTAAAAGTGCGTAAAATAATACCCATAATCGTTGCCGTTTAATATTCCGCAGATTCCACGCGAATCTTAATGCGCGTACTGTAAAGTCGGATAAACGTTCCTAGGCACTCCACAAGGCCTAATTAAGTTAATTTGTGCTGTAAACACTATTTATTGTCGAGTTAATCGCTTGTTAATCACGTAATTAAGGGCGTAAACTACCGGTTGTCACATTCTCCCCCTGTTAATAAAATTTCGTCCTCGAAATTTAGACTACGTTATGCGTAAGTAATTACAAATAATGTTAAAGGAAACGAGACATACTGACACTGTCACCAGTGTGACCAAGTTAACAGGGGTCCAATAAAAGGGGAATTTCGACCAATAGAATTCCAAGTGGACGTTTACAATATGCAAATGAATGTTAGAAACAATAACATTCACTGGGAGGAGCTTAGAATCAACAAGCCCAAACGAAATAGTTTTGCATGAAACGCTAGATCATGATCAGCCCAATCTGCAAGTTCTACCGACGCCACAAGGTGTCGTAGTGAATGAAACAATTCAAATATAGCGGTGATCGAACAAGTATCACCTGTGTTTTGCATGAAATGAACGCACAATGAAGTAAATCTGAAATTTTGACTCAAACGACATCATAGGATTTTCAATTGAATATGGAATATCAAAGAAACACTGTTTTCGATCGACGATGAAAAGGCAATAAATATCGCAAGGCATTCGATCGATAATGAAAGAACCGTTAGGAGGTACACCGGAATATGAACTGAAATTTGTGTACCATTGTCTTATCACACGATTGTGTTAAGACTGCTTAAATATGATAAATCGAAACGGATTTAAAGCAAATCAATAAATAAATAATTAAATCCGTGCATGAGATGCGTAAACGAGTTTAGCGCAAGCTTCAAACTAGTGAAAATCACCATCACATGGTGTCGGAATCATCAAACGACTTAATGGAGTCGTAGATCAAACAAGTCTACTGCGACTCGAAACAAATGAAACACTTGTTAATACGAATTTGAATTTGATGCTTTCAATACATCATATGGTGTGTTGAATTGAATATGCGTAATGAACAAGTTTCAAACAGTTGAATCTTGGTTTCGGCGCAAGCCAACAATAAATACATGTATCGACAAGAATCTTTCGGCATGGTCACAACGAAAAACCATGTATGTATCTTAAAAAGAAAAGAAATTTCAAGAAAATGTGTTGACTTGATAACAAAGGAGCCAACAATTACAATAATGCAGGTCATTCGAATGACAAATCAATAATTAGATTTAGCGAAATAATATTTGAACTTTGATTAAGCGCTTATTTGAAACGAAACCACATGCGTAACAAATGATGCATGTGTAACATACGAATTTTCAAGAAATGAAGCAAATGAATATTCGCTATACT
The DNA here is from genome assembly GCA_030545235.1 of Helianthus tuberosus. Classification (NCBI taxonomy): domain Eukaryota; kingdom Viridiplantae; phylum Streptophyta; class Magnoliopsida; order Asterales; family Asteraceae; genus Helianthus; species Helianthus tuberosus. The sequence continues at coordinate 61,171,786 of CM060429.1, read as the reverse complement.
GAAAGAAATGATCGTGATACAATGACCATTAAGAGGAGTAGAGATACGAAAATCTACTCAGTAAATGTGAAAGTCTAAATTTCAATAAAAGAAATTTGAGGACCTTACCTGGGGTTGCGTGTGATATCCAGTTGTTAGGTGACATTACCATGGAATGTCGAACATAGCGTATTCATCGTTATTGAGATAGGGGGAACACGGAGACATGCGTCTTCTCCTTGGCGTGATTCGTGTCGTTGCAGGACCGTGTGACAAGTTGCCGCATCATGATTCGGTAGTTCTCCTGCTGACGGAATCTAGCGTCGTTCAGTCGCGCCATCGTGTCTTCTCAAAGACCTTGCCTCGTGAGTCGTAAGTGTTGTACTTCAACCTCCGTTGATGTATAGATTGCGTTTCGTGAACTCCTGCACACATGTGCTTCGTTTTGCGTAGGTTACCTGCTCGGTTAACTAAAATAGCATAGACGACGTAATAATGGCGTTTACCCGAGTTAATAGACGAGGTTCCTACATGGTGACCTTTAATGAACTTCAACATGAGTTTCCAAAGGTTTCATATGCATGTTTCCTAAACTCTCAGAGTTTTATGTACTGTGTAATTGTTTTGTGCACCGTGCATAAAACACAATATTCACGTATGTTTAAAACAAAACTCTGACCTTTTTGTTTTCGGCAACGGTTGGAGACCATATTCGAGTCTTAGGCGTTCTGTATGTGTTTAGAGTCTTAATAGTCTAAGTCCCAGAGAAAGTGAGGTTAGAGCCTAGGTATCTCTACAGAAAACCCTATTCGATGTAACCTATAGCTCTGATACCAATCTGTCACACCCCGAAATTATCAGAGCTGGCGTGACTGGACTGGTATCTTCATTGCACAGCGGAAGCAAATAAGCTAAGACTTCTAGAAAATTGAACGCCCACTAAGTACTCGAATCTCCAATGGTCCTCCTATTCCAACCGTGTCTTGTCTTAGAAATGCAACCTGAGAAAGAAACATGCGAAAAATCAACATAAAGTTGAGCGAGTTCATAGCTTGTTTTGGAAAAGATTTAAAACAAATCTTTTTGATAACCGGTTTGTGAAATATTATTGAGAAAACGAATTTAAAAATCATTTTCTTGTCAAGTTATATGGAAACTTTGTATTTGTAACGCATTATGTTCGTAGAACCATGTATTTGTAAACTCTTGTATTTGTAAAGTTTGTATAACCGTCTATGTCCACCCTGACTTTGACTTCATGCCCGCATAATCCAATGCTTTGAATTTGTATAAAACATGGTATGTAATTTGTAAAACCTCGGTATGAAAAGCATTTATGAACATATCAAATTTACAAGGACATTAAAACATGTGAGGACATAGGGAGCACTCAAAATGAGTAGGCATATACCCTTGTCGATTTCCCTCGACTATGTTGAATTTCCCTTCGACTATGTCAATTCACCTTGACTATGTCGATTCACCTCGACTATGTCGATTTCCCTCGACTGGGACACCGAAGCACTCAAGTGATCACATGAGGACCATGAGTAGGGCTCGGCCATACCCGTTAGATCTAACCTTCGTCCCTAATTATGAATTAATGGCATTTCAATTTTTATCTATGCTCACATGATCTAATATTTCATAGGCAATTCATACCGTTTAAGCATTCGTAACATGTATTCCACCCCCGAGAGTTATAAAATCAAAAACAGTTAAGAGAAAAGGGGGAGCATGAACTCACTGGGTTGTCTCGTTTTACGTACGCAAACCAACCCAGCCCCGTATTAAAACTAGGACGATCCCGTCCTTACTCATGAAAATCATGCACGTTTCGAGAATACGTATTTGTTTTGTAAAACCGGTATATTTAGTATAAATCGTTCGTAAACCATTTGAGTTCCTTGAAATCCATTCGCAACACGGTTTAGAAATAAGTTTTCGTCTATCAAAAAATTGTTTACTTTTGCAAAACTTGCATGTCTTTCCACCCCCGAAAACATTTATAAAAATGTAAAACCGTAAAAGTGGGGGTTATGAACTCACCTGGATTTCCATGTGCAAAGCTAGTTAATTACGACTTCGTGATGTCGTTTCCAAGACGTGACTCGCTAGCGTGCATTCTACAATATTCCTAACACGGAATATCTTATAAGTTTCTAAGTAAACGCAGTAACTAAACTACGTGTCACCGAGCTCTACCGAATCGTTAACCGAACGATTCAACGGTAAGTTGTTAAGTTAATGGAACCGATTAGGTCATATTTGATAAGTATCGTTTATCGTCGATAATAACTAATAAGTCTTGAAAAGACTTGATTCTCGAGATATTTAAAAATAAATAAATATTTATATAAGAATATATAAATATATTGTTAAGATCGCTTGTCGTCCCGAGAAGCCGTTTGTGTATAAAAAGGACATTTATACGAAAATAACACATAACAAACTCGTATTATGTATCGCGTCTCGTATGATACTTATCGAAAGATATGTGTACGCCGTTTAGGCGTATAAAATAAATATTGAAAAGTTATATTTGCTTTACAAAAGAATCGTCGAGTTGTGTTTGAAAATAAATATATAATTATATTTATTTTTATAAACGAATACGAGTCGTTTGATGTTTGAAACAAATATAAAGCTATCTTTATTTTTGTAAAAGAATTCGTTAGTGTTTGACACTAGAAATAAATATATAACCCATATTTATTTTTATAAAAACGAATTCATGTTTGATATTTGGAATAAATATAAAAACTATATTTATTTTATAAGACGAAATCATGTCGTTTGATATTTGAAATAAATATAAACTATATTTATTTTTATGAAACGGTTTCGTATTACTTGATACTTGAAAGAATTGTCAAAATGATAAAAGAATTGAAAACATTATATCCAAATTGTCGCTTTCGTGATGTTGTGAAGTGTCGTCGATATTCGTATTTGTTTTACTAAAAGATTATTTGAATCCGTTGTTTTGCTTCATAATAAAAACGCGTTATTTTACGGATTTTATCGAAAAACGGGTAGGGTTTCCTCTGTTATTGGACGGCCCTGACAACTAAAGTGTCGTTATTTTTCTCAAAATTCAATCAATATACTCAATATATACGATTTCATCAAATATGTAAAGATTTAAAGTATACTTAAATAGATCGGTTCGAGCTCGTTTTTCACGTATTTAATTAAACTATAAATATAACGAAATAAACGCATTGTTAATCTTTACCAAGTCTTCCGTCAAAATGTCAAGCCGCTTGACTGAGTTGACTCGGGTTGACCGAGTCGACTCGGTTTGACTGAGTTTACTCGTTCCTAGGAACCCGAACCGCACAGATCTGTTGTTGACCGTCTTTGACGGAACCGAACCGAAACCCAAGCTGCTGATCTTGACCGGGTTTGACCAAACCCAAATCGCGGCTGACCCGAACACCCGAACTCACATCTTAGATGAAACTAACCCGAACCAAGCTTGACCCGAAATTAAACCCAGTTCCCGAACACGTAATCTGACCAAGTTGAGACCCGGGACAAACCCGAGCCAGAACAATAACACCACCACCACAGAAGTATCATCATCACCACCATAGCGTCGTCTCCGGTGGGCCGTCGGAAAAACGACCAGCACCACCGCTGCCGTCAACATTTCCGGGTGGCTACAGCCGCCGTCGGCCTCTACCTCTCACCGATCTCTCTCTATCTCAATCTTTCTCTCTCTCATCTGCCTATATTTTCTGATCTATCTGTCACTCACCACCACCCGTCAGTGGTGGTGGTGGTCCGTTTTGATGAAGCTAAAGGGGGGGTGTTTGCCAATGCGGAGCTCGATGTGACAACTGGCAAATAAATGGTAATTCCGTACAATCTAATCACTATTTATATTTCTAAATCTCATGCATTTAGCGTAATTTAATTACGTAACAGTGTCGTTAATTGGATAACAGTGTTAGGACAAGAAAACAAAGCTAAAACATATGTTGGTTTTCGTCGTAATGCGAAACCAAACAAACAATGTCTTAAAAGTGTTGGTAGAAAGTGTTGCGTGCACTATTCACGGTTACACTATTCATGCCAGCAAATCGTGAAATCAGACAGAAACACTGAAAAACGACACTCGGATAACATAACTGAGTCCATTTATATAAGAAAATATTATTATGAAAATACTTCTTGCAAAGAAACAAGACTTTCCGGTATAACGCCCTAATCTCTAAAATGTCCGTTTCGGCTTAAAATATAGCATTTTTAACGCGTCCGAACTTATAACAAAGCATTTCCGGGACTACGGAATAATGTCAATTGATGAAAAACACACTAAAACAATAAGATGATAACAACGGAATGTTCATAATCACAAGTTTCCGGTATTTCATCGCTATGCGCTAAAATAGTTCGTTAGCGAACCGACGAACTAGTAGGCGACATTTTCGTCACGCAACAACCAAACGAAGGGTCTAGCAAACTAGTTAAGCCTAATTTGGAACTCGGAACCACTTCCTACATCGTTCGGATGCGGTATCACAACTCGCGGAATTTATTGTCGGTACGACATAAAAGTACCGTAAACGAGCCGACGACGAAACGAAAAGCATTCTAAGTATCAAAACATAATTTTTACTAGTTTAGTGAACTAGTTGATAATAATTTTGGTTCCGAATCACTAATTGCCCCCTAATGGTGAAAGATTACCCCTAATCACCATACTTTACTTAAGTACCAAAATATCTAGATTTTTATAACTTTTTATTAAAAAAAGTTACACTTTAACCCCCCCCCCCCCTTATAAAATCAGCCAACAAGTGGGTCCCACCCCACTTGATTTGTTTGAAATGTGCAAGATTTGAGAGGTATGGTGCTCTTTGACAAATGGGCACTAGATGATCTATTTTAACCATACATTAAACTATCCATCACTTCATTTCTTTCTTCACATTTCAACACCAAAATCCCTTGTCTCCCTCCCTCTACCTACGGCTGAAACAAGGCAGCCCAAAACCCTCCATTTCTTCACTTAAACACCATCATTTCACTTACTTTAAGACCTTACAAGATCACCCATTCATGGAGTAAACATGAAGCATCACTAGGAGCACTTTTGGGGCTTAATCTTCTTCTTATTTTCTTATTTAGCTTGTGCACTTTGTAAGTCTTCTAAACATCATTTTTTTAGCTCCTTGTTACTAGTATATTTCAAAAGTACAACTTGATGATCTTGATATTAAAGATGAACACACATAAAAACCCAAATCTCAAAGTTAAAGAACACTAAAAATAACTATAACATGTGTTTATTTGGTATATTTGTGTTTACTTGTTCATGAGATTATGTTGTTTATGTTGATATTGGTGATTTAAAGCTTATGTTTATGATGATCTTATGAAAAGATTCATGTAGTATTCAAGAATTATGTTCATCTTTGTGACAACCCTCACTAAACCAGGTATCCGTACGACTTAATTAATAATTAATTACTGCTTAATTACTGTGCTTACTTGAACTTGTGGATAAATTGCTACTTGAATGCTGATACATGTACTTACTTGCATCATACTTTACTTGCTGTCACTCCATGTTTTGCTTACAGCACCTTTGTGACAACCTTGATGCACCAAAAGCACAGTAGCACAATGAACGGATAACCCATTAAACATGCTGATATAACCAGCATCAGGCAGACACTGCCTCTAAGGCCTGTAAGAGCCTGAGATAGTTTGCTACACTAGTGGTGAGTGTAGGGATATAAGGGTTGTAGAACTGCGTCACCAGGAATGAGATTACAGTGACCGGATGTGTCTAAAACGTACTTTAAGTACAAAATTCAGCATTAAGCTACTTAATAAAGTGCCAAAACATGAGAAAAACATCACTAGACACTTTCCAAAGTGTCGGGAATAAGTTGTGTCACTAAAAATAATAATAAAGACACTTTAAAGCTTTGTTAAGCACTTTAACGGATCTCTATCCAACCGAACAACCGGACTTTACCCGGAACATAAAAAAATATTGCCAATAACATTGTTTATCTTTTTCTGAGCCAGATAGGGTCCCAGAATACCCTAACACCCGTCATAATGCATGACACACTAGTAACCGGGTTAATCCCTAAACTAACTAAATTAACCTAACTAATACCTAATGTTTAGTTGGAAATGAACTAGATTACCCCCCCCCCCCCAACCAAACCGTCCCCAAGGGGACACCTCATGTCCTATTTTGATTAAACTAATCTCTTATGTCTAATATCTAAGAGACACATAATCCATTGGACCATAATCCTAAACTTTGCCTATAAGATCACCACTAAACCCCTCATTCTTTCACTTAACATTTCACCAACACAAAACTCTCTCCTCTCCTCTCAAAGCTCTCGGCCGAACTCCCCTATACCATCCATCAATCTTTCAAGCTTTGATCTTCTCATTCCAAGATCATACAAGTGCTAAGGATCACCTACAAGGGAGCTTGGTGCATTCGGAAGGCAAAGGACCTCTTCTCATTGCTTTTATCCACTCATTCTTCGACTAGTTTCTTCCCTAGCCTCGAGCTAGTAGTAAGTTGCTTTAAACACACTCTCGATCTATTTTAAAGTGGTTAAAAAGAACTTTGTAGGTTAAAATTCATGAACTTACGTAATGATATGAAAAAGTCTACTAAAAATGCTAAAAATGATGGATAAAAGCTTGATTGTTGTGTAAATCATGTAGGATTTGTTTTGTGTAATTATTTGGGCCCGATCTATGTTGTGGTAGCTCGGATCATCGTTTAACCCGGATTGGTCATGATCATGGATCATGACATAGAGTTTGTTTAAGTGTACAAAGGGTTAAATGATGAAACTCTACCACACACTAAACATGAACTTGTGTAAAATCGACTTTACTTACGAAATAGTGTTTAAAACTAGTAGATCTACGGATCTACAAGCGGTATTTTCAAAGGACCAAGTGTCAAGGAAATTTTATTTTCTAAAACCGGATCTTACATGAACAAGAATGATTTTTAAACACACAAGTGTGTAAACACTTGTGTAACACTAAGTTTCGGCAAAGAACTAGTTTTGTCAAATTTTACAAAAGTTGTAAAGATGGAATTTCTTTAAAAGCGAGGCTTTTACGAAACCGGAATGGATTTATATAAAGATACACTAAAAGTAAGGAGCTTTACTACATATTTTTGGAAAAACTACAAGTTCATGTAATTCTTGCGATTTACATATATATTGACTAGTTTGATGCTTTGAACATTGTTTTGATTGAATAAGGAAATTGTTGGTTTGATTTGTAAAAGAAAATGATACGCTTGAAAGCGTGGCCACCTCCAGTTACAGAGGAAACTCTGGCGAAATTTTTCCAAAAACCTAACACTTAGAAATATTTTCACTACAAATGTTAGAAATACATTTTTAACGTGTTTTCGAATTATAGATTTCGCCATGACTTTATTACAAAATTTCTAATTATCGGAGGTGGGATTTTCACAAAATAAAAACTTGCTAAAATATATATTTAGAATATATGTTTTTCATAGCGTCACTTGTAAAATGTTTATGATTATTTTGTGAAATATACGAATATTATTTTTAGGGTAAAAATAATATTACCGAATGATAACGATTCCAAAAATAATACAAACGCCTTCATAATTAATTACAACGGTATAATTATTACCACCCGATCTTTAAAACGTAACTTACGCATTTTAAGAAAATATTTATGAGCGCGTATTTTTGTCAAAGTATTATTTTGGGAAGAATATTTACATTTTGAAGTAAGGAATAAAATATATTAAGTGAGACTTAATAATGTATTTCGAATTTTACGAACACGCATGTATTAAATCCCCCATCCTTGGGAAGGAGAATAATTACCAAGTATTTACAAAATATAAACACGAAATAGTTGTCTAACTATTTCCCAAAAAACTTAAACCTTAAGCTAAGGCACGGCCATCCGTCTAATAGAGTTAGTACGTGTAGGTCGTCGCACAGCTGCTTGATCAGGAGATATACTTGGTAGAGACGCACCACTGTGAGTTCATGTCCCCCTTTTCTCTAACTGTTTTCAGTTTTCTAAACTGCGGGGGTGAAATACATGTTACTATGATTACGAATAATTCTTACATGGTATGGTTAGCGTAAGGAGGGTTATTATTATTCAGATCATGTGAGTGGGTAGGCAGAAACTTGAGGCCATTAATCCTCAGGGTAGGACCGAGGGGCAGGAGCGGTAGATCTATCTGGGTGTAGCGAGCCCAACCCCAGGCCCAAACAGAACGGACCTCGGGGTGACTTTGTACCCAACGCATAAATCTGCTAGGTTTGAGTCTTCCTACTTGCACATCACACATATCAATGGCCTTGCAAACCATTGGTGATCTCTTTTTCCTTATTTGCTACATACCAGGGTTTTTATACATACAAAGGTTTATTTACTCACTTACACATGAACTCGCTCAACGTTATTGTTGATTTTTCAACTTACATGTATTTCAGGGAATTAAAGATCTGGCGCGGTATGTTGTGTCTTCCCGCTGCATATGGGTTCCGAGGTCATCCCGGTTTAGGAAATGTGACTTTTTCCTAGACGAGTCACAAATCTTAAACTGCGTTTTATTCATGTTGATGTTTATGTCTTTCAAAACAATGTTTTATGTTTTGGCGTTGTAGTCCCTAAGGCAATGTTATGTTACTTTGGTTTTAAAACTTAAATCTATGGATGATCTTGCATGGTTTTTATTTCATATAGCTAGTTGTGATTAAGCTATGGTATTAAGAAGTCACACCAAATTAACCACGCTTCCGCAAAGCCAGGGTGTGACAGCTTGGTATCAGAGCTCTGATCATAGCGAACTAGGATTCCTTCTCGAGTCTAGACTATGATCACTAGGGCTCTCACGAAAACATTTTTACACTGCATACCACTCAAGTCCAGATCCAAAACTTTTTACAAACAAATGTTGAGCACATTTATTTATTATTTATAGGCTCAGTCTGGGAGGCTGAGGCTCGGTCTGGAAGACCGAGGCTCGGTCTAGGAGACCGAGGTAGTTGCCTAGTAGGACTAGGGAGAGCAGTCTAAGAGGCTGGGAGAATAGGCTAGTGGGACTAGGAAGAGCAGTCTGAGAGGCTAGGAGAATTTGGCTAGTAGGACTAGGAAGAGCAGTCTGAGAGGCTGGGAGGCTAGTGGGACTAGGAGAATTATTTGATTGCTTACTTGGTGACTAATGTGCTTATCTGATTGTATGATTGATTATTTGTACATATTTGTGTTTGTGTTACAGACACCATGGACTCGCCCGGCACAGGTGATTCGGACACCACGGGCCCTAGACCCATAGTATCAGACGACTTAGAGTCTTCGGAGCACGAGGTCCACACATCAGATGTTACCAGCACAGACGAGGACGACTTTCAGCCCTTTGCGCTGCCCGACGCTGTCGATGAGCCCGCTGATGGTCCTTTTGTTGGGTACCTACCACTCGTAGAGGTCCCTGCTCCCATACCTTTGGCCGTTTATCCTGCTTATGATATGCTCCTCGACGCCGACGCCGACGTTGACGACGACGTCGATCTATTTGATGATGAGCCCCTGGAGGACGATGTTGAGGGCGAGGCCCTTCTAGCTGACGGTGGTCTTTTGTTACTCGCAGATGCTCCAGCTGAGGAGTCACCTGCACACTCACCCGCTCCAGACTCCTTCGAGTCTGTGGCCTCCGCACCGTCACACACTCGGAGCGCACAGCACTATTCACACGGTTCAGATCCTGACAGGGCATCATCTGCTGCCTCTGCTCCTATATTTGCCTTCGATCACGACCTCGATGAGGATTCAGACCCTGTTTTTCCCCCTGGATTTGACCCGGACCGGGAGATAGAGTTCATCCACTTGGATCAGCCTATGGTTGACCCAGTAGACCCAGTTGACCCTGCATTCGCTGATCATGCAGATTTTGATATGGAGTTCGTTGATCCCGAGCCTGTCATGGCCCTCGAGCCAGTAGCTGCTCCTGACCCAGTGCTTGAGCATGACCCTGCTCATGCTGGCATACCTATTGATCCTGTGATTGCTGACCCACCCATTGATGATCACCCTGCTGATGCACCACTACTGGAGGGTGACCATGTTATTGCTGCTGATCATGTTGATCCCCCACTTATCGCTGATATACCTGTTGACCCTCTTGTTGCACCCCACCTTGACCCTATGCCTGTACAGTTTGATCGAGCACTTTTTGAGGCACAGATTGACCCACGAGATGAGCACGCCCAGCATGGGTGGATTCCTGCGGATGATGAGCTTCCACATATTCCTCCTCATACCACCGATGCACGTCACGTTGATTTCTCTTTTTCATTTGCACAGTACACACCTCCAGCTCGACCTGGAGAGGGTTCCTCGGCTCGTCCCTTTGGACATGTGCCGACATATATTCCAGTTATGCCACAGTCTTCATCTGCTATTCCCCCTGTACCACCATTCTTTGTGCCACCTTTTGATCCAGCCAGCGAGCCGTTTCTCTGGACGTCACCTTCTGTTATGCCACCGACCGACCCCTACCATTCTTTCCATATGGGGTATTCTATTGAGGACGTTCTGATGTCGTTTGTTGTCCAGCAGGAGGCACTCACACGGCGTATTCAGGAGCTTGAGAGAGCTCAGCCACCGCCGTGCCAGTGTCAGGGTCAGACCCACCCTGCTTCTTCGCAGCACCCTCGACCATTGTTACCTGACTATGCTGCACGCCTTTTGGCACTTGAGCAGCAGGTTGCTTCTTGGTTGCGTACCCAGAGAGCCATGGAGGAGGACTGGCTCCATTTGCGACGTTTGTTCTACACCCATTTTCCCCCTCCTCCACCACCATCAGTTTAGGGCATCTTTAGTACAGCATGGGTAGACGTTGGTGAGAAGACGGCGATTGCTCCGACCACACAGCATTTTTGGAGACTGCATTCTGATTCTAACTTTTGTTGATCATGTATATGGGATGTATTGACACTGATTTGATATTCTTTTGGACTGGGGTGATGTAGCCCTTAGTCGATGATGATGTATGACACTATTATGTACTTGTACACTCTACCATGTGGTCTCGAGTTTGGCAATACAATCGCAGTATTCTCATCATATGTGATGTTTTGATTGATTATTTATGTTTTATAACATGGGATGTTGTGTGATTGATATAATTATAACATGAGATGTTATGTACTATTACTATCATTATATACGTGCGCTTTATTGTGGCCTGACCGACGTAAACCCATCTTTTAGAAGATGCCGCCGAGACGTCAAACGCCGATGCCTACCAATGAGGCAGAACTCCAACAAGTCATCGCTGCTGCCATCGCGCAATACGCCGCCTCGCAAGGAGGACCCAGCGGAAGCAGCTCAAACAACAATGGCAACAACAATCCACCTCATGGTAATACTAAGTCATTAAGACATACCATGATCTAATTGGATATCTCTAGCAAGGATGCTAATGCCATTCATATGTTGTAACGTATGTGCAGGGTGCACCTACAAGCAGTTTCTAGACTGCAAGCCTGTCAACTTTGATGGCACCGGAGGTGCTGTCGCTTTTGTTTGTTGGGCCGAGAAGACTGAATCTGTTCTCCGCATGAGCAAATGTGCACCTAACCAGCAAGTCACCTACATTTCTGGGCTATTTTTGATGGAGCCCTATCTTGGTGGAATTTGCAAGTACAGACACTTGGTGAAGCTGCTGCCTACGCACTAACATGGACCGAACTGAAGGAACTAATGCGCAAAAAGTATTGTTCTCGCGCTGAAATCCAAAGATTGGAAACTGAGTTCTGGCATTTGAAGATGGAAGGTCCGAAGATCGCGGAATATGTTCAGAGGTTTCACGACCTGTCGCATGTGGTACCCTATATGGTCACTCCAGAATTCAAGCGGATTGAACGCTTCATTTGGGGATTAGCTCCTCAAATCATAAGCATGGTGACCTCCTCCAAGCCTGCAACAATTACTGAGGCAATCGATTTGAGCGTAGCTCTCACTGAGGAGGCTATCCGCCTGAACAAGTTTGGTGAGATCGAGACAAAGAAGAAAGAGACTCACATCGAGTCATCCGGAGGTAACAAACGAAAGTTCTCGAACATTAAACAAGGCACTAGTGGTGTTGTTAAGAAAGGAGAGCCAAACGCGCCAGCTCAGGTTACAGCTGGTGGTGGAAAGAAAGGAAAAGGATATATGGGCACCCAGCCCAAGTGCAACACCTGCCAGCGTCACCATTCTGGCCGATGTGGTTTGAAGGTATGTGAAGCGTGTGGGAAACCTGGACACTTGAAGGATTCTTGTTGGGCCACTATTGGTCAGGGAGGCCAAGGAGGATTTGGAAACAGAAACAATAATCGGGGTGGAATTGGAAATCGCCCACAAGGAAACAATGGAGGTAATGGGAATCGAGGAAACAATGCGAATCAAGCAGGCGCTGTGAATCATAACCAAAGGAATAACCAAGCTGGAAATGGAGGTGGAAACGGGCAAAGACTTGGATGCTTTAACTGCGGTGATATCGGGCACTTTAAGAGGAACTGCCCAGAGTTGAACCAAGCCCGTGGAAGAGTATTCCATATCGAAGCGAGGGAAGCGCGCCAGGACCCCAATGTCGTTACTGGTACGTTCCCTGTAAACCAACGCTATGCATCCGTTTTATTTGATACTGGTGCCGACTATAGCTTCGTATCGTTAGAATTTAAGAATATGCTTGGTTTAGCCGCTAGTAAGTTAGATATTCCCTACTCAATCGAATTGGCTAATGGGAAGTTAGTAGAAGCCAATGAAGTGATCAGAGGTTGCGTAATCGAGTTGGGAGAACGTGAGTTTACTTTGGATCTACTACCAGTCCAGCTGGGGAGCTTTGACGTAGTAGTAGGAATGGATTGGTTATCAACCAACAAGGCAGAAATTGTTTGTCACGAAAAGGTCGTTCGTATCCCGACCGAAGATGGCGAAACAATTGTGGTTCATGGCAAAAAGCGCGATACGCCGTTAAGAATTATCAGCTGCCTCAAAGCGCGAAAGTGTTTGCAAAAAGGGTGTGCTGCCTTCCTGGCACACATTGTAGACAAGAAAGCTGCAGAGCCGAAGATCGAAGACATCCCTGTCGTGAGGGAGTATCCGGAAGTCTTCCCGGAGGACTTGCCTGGACTGCCGCCTCAGAGGCAAGTGGAGTTTCACATCGATTTAGTCCCAGGCGCCGCGCCTGTGGCTAAGGCACCTTATAGACTTGCCCCGTCTGAGATGCAAGAATTGTCGACACAACTTCAAGAGTTGTTAGACAAGGGATTTATCCGACCAAGCTTCTCGCCTTGGGGAGCTCCGGTCCTGTTTGTCAAAAAGAAGGATGGTAGTTTACGAATGTGCATAGACTACCGGGAGCTGAACAAGCTGACGATCAAGAATAGATACCCTCTGCCAAGAATTGAGGATCTGTTTGATCAACTGCAATGTTCAAGCTTTTACTCAAAGATCGATTTCCGATCTGGATACCATCAGTTAAGGATACAAGAGGAGAGTATCCCGAAGACAGCCTTCAGAACTCGTTATGGACACTACGAGTTCCTTGTTACGCCGTTTGGATTGACAAACGCACCTGCAGTCTTTATGGATTTGATGAATAGAGTTTACAAGCCGTACTTGGACAAGTTCGTGATTGTGTTTATCGACGACATCTTGATTTATTCAAGGACAAAGGCTGAGCACGAACATCATCTAAGAGCTATTTTGGAGCTGCTGAAGAAAGAACAGCTGTATGCCAAATTCTCTAAGTGCGAATTTTGGCTACGTGAAGTCCAATTTCTTGGACATGTGGTAAATGGAGATGGAATCCATGTGGATCCAACCAAGATCGAAGCGATCAAGAATTGGGAAACGCCAAAGACGCCAACCGAGATTCGACAATTCTTGGGTTTGGCTGGCTACTATCGAAGGTTCATTGAGGATTTTTCGAAGATCGCTCAACCATTGACGCTCCTCACCCAGAAAGATAAGAAGTTTGATTGGGGAATCAAACAGGAAGAAGCGTTTCAGCTGTTGAAGGATAAGCTCTGCAATGCGCCAATCCTAGCACTACCGGAAGGTACTGACGATTTCGTGGTATACTGTGACGCCTCGCGTCAAGGATTGGGTTGCGTGTTGATGCAACGCCAGAAGGTTATTGCTTACGCATCATGTCAGTTGAAGGTACATGAGAAGAACTATACCACGCACGATTTGGAGCTAGGCGCAGTGATATTTGCTTTAAAGATCTGGAGACACTACCTATATGGTACGAAATGTACAATTTTTACAGATCATAAGAGCCTACAACACATATTCAACCAAAAGGAGTTGAATATGAGACAAAGACGATGGGTTGAGTTGTTAAATGATTACGATTGCGAGATAAAGTATCATCCAGGGAAGGCGAATGTGGTTGCCGACGCCCTAAGTCGAAAAGAGAGGATCAAGCCCATAAGGGTTAGGGCTTTAGAAATGATTATCCAAACCGGTCTTTCCTTGCGCATTCGTGCCACGCAGAAAGAAGCTCTTAAGGAAAGAAATCTTGAAGAAGAATACCTTCGTGGGATGGAGAAGCTATTAGTACCAAACGAGGAAGGAACGTTATGTTTTGAGAAAAGGATTTGGGTTCCTCTGTTTGGTGGTTTAAGGAAAGTAGTTTTTGATGAAGCTCACAAATCGCGGTACTCTATCCATCCAGGAGCGGATAAGATGTACCAAGATCTCAAGGATTACTATTGGTGGCCTAGGATGAAGGGCGATGTTGCTGTTTATGTGAGTAAGTGTCTAACGTGTGCTAAGGTGAAAGCGGAATACCAGAAACCTTCAGGACTTCTGCAACAACCTGAGATTCCCAAATGGAAATGGGAACAAATCTCCATGGATTTTATCACAAAGTTGCCAAGAACGCCAAGAGGCCATGACACTATCTGGGTGATAGTTGACCGCCTAACAAAGTCCGCACACTTTCTGCCAATCAAAGAGAAGGATAACACCAGCAAACTGGCAGAAATATACATGAGAGAAATCGTCGCACGTCATGGAGTGCCTCTCTCGATAATCTCTGATAGAGATGGACGTTTCATATCAAGGATTTGGCAATCCTTCCAAGAAGCTTTTGGCTCACAATTAAATCTGAGCACTGCATTTCGCCCTGAGACCGACGGTCAAAGCGAGCGGACTATTCAGACCTTGCAAGATATGCTGAGAGCATGTGTTATGGATTTGGGCGGTAGCTGGGATAAGCATTTGCCACTGGTCGAATTTTCATACAACAACAGCTACTACACCAGTATTGGAGCCGCGCCATTCGAAGCTCTTTACGGACGCAAGTGCCGATCACCCCTATGCTGGGCTGACGTAGGTGATAGGCAGCTTGTTGGTCCCGAAATCGTCCAAGAGACGACAGACAAGATTGCGCAGATTCGAAAACGCATCGAAGCGGCTCGCGAAAGACAGAAAGCCTATGCAGATCCAAACCGGAAACATTTGGAGTTCCAAGTTGGAGATATGGTTTTATTGAAAGTTTCACCCTGGATGGGTGTGGCACGCTTCGGAAAGCGTGGGAAGTTAAATCCGCGTTACATTGGCCCTTTCAGAATTTTGGAAAGAATAGGGCTAGTAGCATACAAGCTGGACCTACCTGCTGAACTGAATGGAGTTCACGATACATTTCATGTATCCAACCTGAAGAAAAGTCCAACTCAAGATACCATTGCCATTCCCACCGACGAGATTCATGTTGACGACACGCTCCATTTCGTTGAAGAACCTGTTGAGGTTACGGATTGGAAAGTAAACAAGACCCGCCGAAGCAGTGTCAAGCTCGTCAAGGTTCGTTGGAATGCCAGACATGGTCCTGAATACACCTGGGAGCGTGAGGACCGGATGAAAAAGAGATACCCCCACCTATTTCCCAAGAACCCTGCTTCTAGAAGCAGAACTTAAAATTTCGGGACGAAATTTTTCTAACGGGGGGGAGAATGTGACAACCCTCACTAAACCAGGTATCCGTACGACTTAATTAATAATTAATTACTGCTTAATTACTGTGCTTACTTGAACTTGTGGATAAATTGCTACTTGAATGCTGATACATGTACTTACTTGCATCATACTTTACTTGCTGTCACTCCATGTTTTGCTTACAGCACCTTTGTGACAACCTTGATGCACCAAAAGCACAGTAGCACAATGAACGGATAACCCATTAAACATGCTGATATAACCAGCATCAGGCAGACACTGCCTCTAAGGCCTGTAAGAGCCTGAGATAGTTTGCTACACTAGTGGTGAGTGTAGGGATATAAGGGTTGTAGAACTGCGTCACCAGGAATGAGATTACAGTGACCGGATGTGTCTAAAACGTACTTTAAGTACAAAATTCAGCATTAAGCTACTTAATAAAGTGCCAAAACATGAGAAAAACATCACTAGACACTTTCCAAAGTGTCGGGAATAAGTTGTGTCACTAAAAATAATAATAAAGACACTTTAAAGCTTTGTTAAGCACTTTAACGGATCTCTATCCAACCGAACAACCGGACTTTACCCGGAACATAAAAAAATATTGCCAATAACATTGTTTATCTTTTTCTGAGCCAGATAGGGTCCCAGAATACCCTAACACCCGTCATAATGCATGACACACTAGTAACCGGGTTAATCCCTAAACTAACTAAATTAACCTAACTAATACCTAATGTTTAGTTGGAAATGAACTAGATTACCCCCCCCCCCCAACCAAACCGTCCCCAAGGGGACACCTCATGTCCTATTTTGATTAAACTAATCTCTTATGTCTAATATCTAAGAGACACATAATCCATTGGACCATAATCCTAAACTTTGCCTATAAGATCACCACTAAACCCCTCATTCTTTCACTTAACATTTCACCAACACAAAACTCTCTCCTCTCCTCTCAAAGCTCTCGGCCGAACTCCCCTATACCATCCATCAATCTTTCAAGCTTTGATCTTCTCATTCCAAGATCATACAAGTGCTAAGGATCACCTACAAGGGAGCTTGGTGCATTCGGAAGGCAAAGGACCTCTTCTCATTGCTTTTATCCACTCATTCTTCGACTAGTTTCTTCCCTAGCCTCGAGCTAGTAGTAAGTTGCTTTAAACACACTCTCGAATTTTACGAACACGCATGTATTAAATCCCCCATCCTTGGGAAGGAGAATAATTACCAAGTATTTACAAAATATAAACACGAAATAGTTGTCTAACTATTTCCCAAAAAACTTAAACCTTAAGCTAAGGCACGGCCATCCGTCTAATAGAGTTAGTACGTGTAGGTCGTCGCACAGCTGCTTGATCAGGAGATATACTTGGTAGAGACGCACCACTGTGAGTTCATGTCCCCCTTTTCTCTAACTGTTTTCAGTTTTCTAAACTGCGGGGGTGAAATACATGTTACTATGATTACGAATAATTCTTACATGGTATGGTTAGCGTAAGGAGGGTTATTATTATTCAGATCATGTGAGTGGGTAGGCAGAAACTTGAGGCCATTAATCCTCAGGGTAGGACCGAGGGGCAGGAGCGGTAGATCTATCTGGGTGTAGCGAGCCCAACCCCAGGCCCAAACAGAACGGACTCGGGGTGACTTTGTACCCAACGCATAAATCTGCTAGGTTTGAGTCTTCCTACTTGCACATCACACATATCAATGGCCTTGCAAACCATTGGTGATCTCTTTTTCCTTATTTGCTACATACCAGGGTTTTTATACATACAAAGGTTTATTTACTCACTTACACATGAACTCGCTCAACGTTATTGTTGATTTTTCAACTTACATGTATTTCAGGGAATTAAAGATCTGGCGCGGTATGTTGTGTCTTCCCGCTGCATATGGGTTCCGAGGTCATCCCGGTTTAGGAAATGTGACTTTTTCCTGGACGAGTCACAAATCTTAAACTGCGTTTTATTCATGTTGATGTTTATGTCTTTCAAAACAATGTTTTATGTTTTGGCGTTGTAGTCCCTAAGACAATGTTATGTTACTTTGGTTTTAAAACTTAAATCTATGGATGATCTTGCATGGTTTTTATTTCATATAGCTAGTTGTGATTAAGCTATGGTATTAAGAAGTCACACCAAATTAACCACGCTTCCGCAAAGCCAGGGTGTGACAATCTTACCATGATGAACATAAATATATGATTTAAACATGGATATGTTTAAATCTTGAAAGATCATCATCCTCACTTTCATGAACTAATTATATAGTTTTTAGATTACATAAAGAAACAAGTGTTTAAATGGGTTTAAAACTTAATTTTGAAGGTTTGGTAAACTTTGATTTTACAAGATATGTTAAAAGACTTGGTTATTATAAAAAGTCCCCATAAAAGTCTCATTTTTTTTAGTATAAAAAGTGTATTATGGAAGTTCATGAAATGTGGAAGTTATGTTAACATATAAACTTGTATAAAAAGTTGATACATTGAAACTTGCTTTGGAAAATTGATTGTGATTATGATTTAAACGTGTTTTTATAACGTGGGAAACGTGATAGTTTAGGGGAAACTATGGCGAATTTTTCTAAAAATCTAATTGCGATTAAAGAGGGGATTAAAGGGTGATTAACAATGTTAAACGCGATTAGTGGTCATAAACGTCATTTTGGAAAACCTAATGAGAATATTTAAGTCTTAAATATTCAATAACTTTTATGAACTTAAACTTATATCTTTACAAAAATAAATGGGTAAAAATATAACAATGTATAAATATAATTTTTGGTAAGAAAAAATATATATTTTGGAACATATCAAGTATATGTATATGTGCTATATATGTGTATGTATTAGATTCCTATAGGGTGATCAAAATAAATACACGTACATGTTCCTACATGGTCCAAGAAATGCTAGTAAAATCAAATCGGACAATTAAATAAAATGGCCGAAATGGAAATACATAACACTTGATGACGACAATTTGGGCGTATCGACATCGTAAACAAGTTACTACAATGTCGAGTCTAAAAATAACATATTTTTAGACACTAAAGTGAACACATAACTAAGTGGTCAAAAACAAGAATTCGGAAAGTCGAAAACTATAAAAATTACCAAGTATTTTCATGTGAAAAACGAACTTATTAAGTTACATGCTTGGTGAATTTTTGGTAAAAATTGCAAGAGTATATTTAATGGACTCACTAGGATTAGATTTGGGCTGGACCTAAATTACTAAAACTACGGCTAGGCCCAATGACATTAAAAACTAGGGCTAGGCCCAATGACATTAAAAACTAGGGCTAGGCCCAATGACAGTAAAACTAGGGCTAGGCCCAATGACATTAAAAACTAGGGCTAGGCCCAATAACAAGAAAACTAGGGCTAGGCCCAATAACAATGAAACGTGGGTTAAGCCCAATGACATAGGCTCGAAGTCGTTCGCTTATGAATTCAATATGTAAAGAATATATGTATACACATAACAATCGAGCGAGTAAACTATCAACGCTCTAAAATAGGGCCGTTCAAATCGCTCGCCGCTCGCCGCTCGCTCGACGCTCGTTCGGAAACTGCTCGGAAAATGCTCGTTCGATTTGACGCTCGGTTGTAAATGAGCCGCCCTGCTCGGTTCGATTTGTAAACGAGCCAAGCATGAGCAAAGGTCCGCTCGGCTCGGTTCGGCTCGAATTATTATTTTAATTAGTATACATATACATACACCTATATACATACATATATAAACATGTATATGCACACACATATATATACACAAATATAAATTATACATAATACACACACACCTATATATATACACACTTACACATACATATATACTTAAATACAAATTAAATCTATAGTTTTATATGTACCACTCTATTAGATTTTGGTAAACGATATACAAATTTACAATTATATCTATACTTACTAGCCCAACCACGCCAATAAAAAAATTAATATTAAAACTAAAAGTTAAACCCTAAACCGATAAAAGATAGTTTGTTCATCGCCTCAATGTTTAATGTCGTTACCCTAAGTCGATCATCTCCTGCTCTCAACGTAAATGTTCGTGCAATATGATTATCGCCTCGTCGGCCACAACATTGTTATTAATAAGAAAAATATTGTGCTTCTAAATGTGCATATTTTTAAAGACATAAAAACTTGAGACCCAACATTGTCACTATCTCTCTCAGCAAATTTAAATCGGGCGACACAGTTGTCCAAATCGCTCGAATTTCGCTCGACGCTCGCTCGGATTTTTTATTGCTCGAAAAATGCTCGATTGATTTGAGGCTCGGTTTTAAATGAGCCGCTCCGCTCGGTTCGGTTTGTAAACGAGCCAAGCACGAGCAAAGGTCCGCTCGGTTCGGCTCGGCTCATGAACAACCCTACTCTAAAATACAAAGTTGTTCCAAAGATGACAAACGAGAACATAATAAAGAATTCAAGATGAACAACTTGTACAAGGTCCGAAAGACCTAGTGTCTAACGAGATTAGTACACATGTAGGTTATTGACACGTACGGACGCTCACTTTGATATCATAATACATGGAAAGCAAACTTGTGAGTTCATGTCCCTCATTTCACTGTTTTCAATGGTTTGTTTTCAAAAACATCGAGGGGAAATACATGCTAAAACTATTGGTATGTTAGTTACGGAGTAGATGACATGATCAATGTGCATAAGTAGGGAAACAACATTAATAACCATTAATCACTTAGTGACCAAGGTGCAAAAGGTGTAGATCTATTGGGCTTGAGGCACGCCCCACTCCTGGTTGGTATACCCTGGAGTGCTTTTGTGATCCCAATGATGACAAAGTGTTCTCGGTTTGGTTATTTGCTTATGGTACATTATGTCAGGGGGCTCGCTACCCACTGATAGATCCTTAACAGACTCCATGAATGAATCAGAACATACCATGATTACAAGATTTCATTTTCATGAATACTACGATTACAAGATTTCATTTTCATGAATACTACGATTACAAGATTTCATTTTCATAAATACTACAATTACGAGATCTCCTTTTCATAAATACTACGATTACATATGATAATAAAAACTGCATGAGCTCGCTCAACTTTTGTTGACTTTTTAAAACTACATGTATTTCAGGAAACAAGTCTTGAGCCGGTGATACATGATTGGATGCAATGATTACCTTTCTTACGTCACACGCAACACGCTTCCGCAACTAGCAGGGTGTGACACTCGATGCCGAAATGCCGGTGGTTCGGCTTCCGGTTATTCCGGTCGCCGGGAAGAAATTAGAGGGAGGGTGAGATGTTGTCGGCTGGTAACCCCCTCGACAGCCGGCGGTTAACCGGCTCCGTCGGGTCTTGAATCGAGAAGAGGAGGCTGTGAGAGTGTGTAGAGATGAAGGATCCTTTTAAGTGTGTGTGGTTTGTTTGTAGTTGAGAGTTTATTAGAGAAAGAGATAGTTTGCTCTTCCTTATATGCATGTTTTTATTTAAAGGAGATGAAGATGTCTGATGATTTGTTTGTGAATGAGAATTAAAAGACATAAGGTCTTATATAGAGATGTTGAGATCTCTCAAGAGATCTTGTGTGTTCATCTTTTGAGACAAAATCTTTTGGAAAGATTTTATAGAGATCTTGTGAATCTTGTGAAGATTTTATAAGATCTAATATATTATGTGCAGGTTTAGGCTTGTGGGTTTTGGGCTTGGGCCCAGGGCCCACAAGCTCAATCCCCGTGTTTAAGCGGCCCGTAATTCATACGAGATCCGTTATCAAAACCCGAAATTGTCGGAACGTCATAATATAAATTTTTTTTTGTTCTAAAAGTGCGTAAAATAATACCCATAATCGTTGTCGTTTAATATTCCGCAGATTCCACGCAAATCTTAATGTGCGTACTGTAAAGTCGGATAAACGTTCCTAGGCACTCCACAAGGCCTAATTAAGTTAATTTGTGCTGTAAACACTATTTATTGTCGCGTTAATCGCTTGTTAATCACGTAATTAAGGGCGTAAACTACCGGTTGTCACACCATCCATATTCGATTATTATAAACCCCTGCTCTTAATAATCAACCCATTGATAACTTATGATGCATCATCATGCCACATAAAATAAGCTATGTTTTAACACTTGCAGAACCAATCGAAAACACATCAACGCCATTAATAAACTCACATATTGATTCAATTCAAATTGATTTAAAAGTTGTAACAGAAGCTTGATATAACCATTTAATAACCTCCTTCACATTAGGCGGTTCAGCTACATTTGTTGAAATAAAACATGTAAAATTTAAGGTCTAAGAATCCTAGAAATTCATGTTATGTTTTGGTGATCTCATTTGCAGCAACTGCATATATAATCAAGAATCTATCAGCAGTAACTGTTATATTATCAAAGAATGATTTGTCATTTTAACATCAAATAAAGGAACAAACCAAACTGTAATGCAAATGCACATGAATCTAATTGCAACAGCTAACAAAACATCAAACATAACTGCACATGTAACCTGTATGATCTTGTAACTGTCATCTAACCTGTATGATCTAACATAACCTGTACATCAAACATAACCTGCTGCACATCAAACATAACTGTATGATCATGTAACTGACATCAAACATAACCTGCTGTACATCAAACATAACTGCACATCTAACCTGTAATGCAAGTGTGGACTGCACATAACCTGCTGCACATTTAAAAATCAGAAACATTACAAGATCAGAAGCATTCAGAACATGTTTGGCTGATCAAGCATACCTGCTAACTCACAATCAAGCATACATGTTCTATGGTCAAAATAAGTTTACAATTATACCCCTCAGTCCAAACATTAGCTGCTGCACTTAGTGGAGGTCCAAACACTAGGCACATTATAACATTTATGCAAATGTACACTATAACTAGATCAGTATCAATACATTAATATATACAATTAGATCAGTATCAAAACATTAATATATACAATTAGCATACATATTAAACCAAAAGATCCTAATATATTAGAGTTCAACTACACTACACAACCATTTCCTGCTGAGGGGGAAACTGGAAATGCAGGAAAGGGCGGCCTCGCATCTTGACAACCAAGGAAACCACAATCGATCGTAGTGAAACATGAATCCTCATGTCCACTGCAAACACAGAAACATCCATGTTCAATAACCCCTGTTTTTTAACCTCACATTACTTGTTCTGTAACCTGACATTAATCACAATCAAAATACTTGTTCGATTTTACCTGACAAGTGCGAGAACAGGGAGGATCGCTGGTGGACAGGTGGATCGAAAGTGGCCGGGGGCATCGCCGGTGGTGTGGTCGCCGTTACTGGCTCTCCCGGTGGAGGTGGATGCATCGTTGCATTCTGTGGTTCGCTCATTCTCTGCTGGCCCAAATGTAGCCGGTGGTGTGGTCGCTGGTAGGTGTGGTCGACGGTGGGTGTGGTTGCCGGTGGGTGATGAAGAAGAAGGAGTGGGGGAGTGATGAATCTTAGGGGGTAAGATTGAGAGTGGAACTAATATTAAGGGGTAATACTAATATATAAGGTACTATTAAGGTGAAATTACATATTTACCCTTTGACCCTCACATTGTTTTGTTGACCGTTAAGCAAATTTGATGCCAGGGGGTAAACTTGCGACATAACACCGAACATTGGGGGGTAAAATTGCAATTATTTCGTTAGGGGGGTAAGAGTGCCAATTGGCCTAAACCCCAAGGGGTAAAATTGCAGTTTACTCATTTATATATTACTAAACAACCATTTTACCAGATAAATGGAACTTTATTTTATAAATGTAATCTCAAGGTGCAAAGTAGTTCTACCATCTCTTCACTAAATGTAATCTTGAATGCATAATGATGTGAACGAGCCTTGAATTCATGAGCATCTTTTGTGTGCATTGTCCGTGCTTTCATGATCATTGTGCTTTGTGATTTGCATAATTCTGTTGGTGCATAAAAATGATAATGTGCAAGGTAAATGACTCCTAAAACTAGTCATATGTTAATATTTCAGTCTCTTAAATATTTACGTTCAAAACAAGGTTGCACATGAGCAATAACGTTTGTTGCCACGGAACAACCGGCAAAAGCACCAACCAAATCCAAAGAATTTTGTTGAACAAATAAGTTTGTTAGAAAATAGGACAAAAGATCAAATACAAATAACTTTAACGTATAAACCGTACGAACTGAAGGAAAAGACAAAAAAAACGCGGTGGCATTTTCGTAATTATTAGTAACTATCAAAATTACTCTACAAATGATCCTGTAGAGTAATTTTGATATTTTGTAGAGTAATTTTGTAAAATGTTCTTATAGGGTAATTATCAAAATTACTCTACAAGTGTATCAAAATTACTTTACAAGTGAATCAAAATTACCCTACAAGTTTATCAAACAACTTACAATTCAAAATTACTTTACAAATGATCTTGTAGAGTAATTTTGTAAAATGATCATGTATAGTAATTTTGATCTTGTAGAGTAATTTTGTTAGCATTTAGTTATGGGGTTTAGTTTTATGGTTTAGTTTGGTTTTTTTTTTTTTTTTTTTTTTTTGGGGGGGGGGGGGGGTTAGGTTTTTGTTTTTGTTTTTTGTTTTGGGAGGGGGGGGGGGGTAGGTTTTAGGGTTTTTTTTGGGTTAGGTATAGTTTTTTGATCAAAATTACTCTACAAGAACATTTTACAAAATTACTCTACAAGATCAAAATTACTCTACAGCATCATTTTGTAGAGTAATTTTGATAATTACCCTACAAGCAGTTAATTACAAAAATGCCACGGTGTGTTTTTTGCTTTTTCATGCTATTCTTACGTTTAGTACGTTAACTTTATTTGTACAAGAACTTTCCCCTTGAAAATAGAACAACGTAGAAAAATGGGATGAAGTGAAAACAGAAAAACCACCGTCTTGCAGCAATAATACGAAGATGTTAGGGTTGCTAGTACTTATCATTTGGTGATGAAATGATGTTTACAAGTAAAAGTTGGTAAATGGTAATACTATATTCAACTCATATTGCACTCAGCTTGAGACAGCAACTGCTTGACTGATACAATGATCATGGAATGATTACTTTGAAAATTCTTATTATTCGATTGGTTATAATAGAGTTAGATAAAAAGGAGAGGGTGATGTAAGCCAAATTTCTATCGGTTGCATGTTATTTCTTGTTAGGCTGCTCATATAGGGCAACGCCCCTAGCCACCTCAACTGTGTGGTGCCCCCAACACCGCCCCTCCTCTGCTAAAGAAGAGCGCTATGCAAGCCCTTGCCAGCCCCTTAGCAGGTGTGATGATTTTGGTGGGGCCCACATCTCTATTTTGTTTTTTTATTCTTTTTTCTTCTTTGTTTTTTAATTAATAGGACACTCATTTTGGTGGGGCGTTATCACACACCATTAATGTTAAAGTGGGACGCCATTGTTGCCCTAAAATCTACATGACGTACTGATGTAACGTGATAAACACCCCCCCCCCCACCCCACCCCCACACACACAGCATATAACTTTATTATCCTAGAGAGAAACAAAAGTTGAACTCTTAGACCATTGGGTGTGGTTTGGGTAGTCCATTTGGGGACTATCCGCCACGTAGACGTCACGTCACGTTCGATAAAGGACCATCCAAAGGGGACTATCCAAGGGTGTGGGGACTACCCAAAGTTAATAAAAAACTAATATATAATAAATAATTAAAACAAAAAAAACTCTCTCTATCTCTCTCTATGTGGTCCCCACCATCTGCCATCAGCCAATCAGAAAGCATCGTTGCCTCCGTCTTCCTTCTGCCGTTGGCGACGTGACGAGCCCAAGGGGGCGGTGTGCGACGTGAGGGACGAGCCGAGACGGGGAGGAGACGACCCCCACACCCCATGTTCTTATATCCCTCCTTAATTAGTCAAGAGTTTGATACTAAAAAGGTATATCTTGTTTACCTAAGTCAACAAAGGTAGTAATGCAAATTTTCAAATTTATGTCACAGCCCAACAAAATCAAAGTATGTGTGCTCAGCCTAATCGAGCCCAATTTAAATAGAATTCCGCTATGTCTTGATTGGTTATGAGAACATTATTATTTGATGAATAACTAGTCTGAACTCCCCGCGTTGCGAGCGAGGGCATAAAACCGTGTTGCCGCGGAATGTGGGGCGTGAGGCGTAAAACCGTGCTAGGTAGCAACCAAACGGCGGCCGAAATCGGAAAAAGCGTAAAACAAAATCACGAATTTCTAACATCAAGTAACTCACGTGACGTAAAACATAGACGGAGTTGAATGTATACCGACACGTTTTGAAATTTTGATGGGGTAAAAAACTATGAGGGACTAAATATGACCACCAAACACCTTGGTAAGTAACAAACAAACGGCGACCAAACTCGAGAAAAATGTAATACATATCTAACAACACCAAAAAAAAAATTTAAAATGAAAATATTAAAGTTTACCGTAAAAAAAAGAAAAAAAGAAAGAAATAACAAAACACAAAAAAAAAAGAACAAAAATAAAAAAAAAAGCCATGTTAGGAAATTTTAGTATAAAGAAAGAAAGAAAAGAAAAAAAAAAGAAAAGACAAAACCCAAAAAAAGCCACTGTTCCTCCAGGCGTTAGAAATTAATAGATATAATAAATTCCGCTAGGACCCCCATCGCATTCAAGTATATGGCCACAAGAACAAATTTGGCTACAACATTCTTTGAGTAATGCAAGACCTAGCAAGTTTTACAAAAGCAGCATTTGTTTTATAAAATCGCCCGACTCTTTAAGACTTTTATTTTATAAACATACAAGTTTTTAGGACCCGCGCAATGCGGCGGAACCGTTAAACGAAACAAAAAAATAGTCGTTAAAACGTTTAGTTACGCACGCGTGCTGTAGACCATTACATAAATGAAACGATATACAACATTTTGTTATGGTAGGGACACTCGCTACAATAACCAAAGAGAACCAAAATGCCCAAAAGAATTTACATTGATCGATTGAGAACTATAAAAATGAGTAGCGTTACCGATATATATTTGATTTTTTTGTTTAATTGAACTGAATATAAATCTTGAATGGAATACTATACATGGAACTTCGATAATCTTACATATGTGGTCAGATAAAGATATTGTTTTTAACAAAAATATTAAACAGAGTATTAAATTATTAAATTGCATTTATAGTTCCAAACAATCTTATTTTTCTGAACGCCATTCAAAGCAATTTTAAAATCCATGTGCAGTGTGCGATTAAAAAAAAAGTTTTACACCATCCCTCTCTCTCTCTCTCCCAAAATCAACAACCCACACCACAAAATTGACTCCGGCACCACCCCCAACATTGTCACCACCGTAGCACCACCACCCCCGCACCACCAACACTAACGCAAAACCACCACCATCGAGATCGAGCGTCACCACCTCTGAACACCACCAACCACCACCACAACCAACATTTAGTCGCCACCACTATAACACCGGTCACCACCTTCACGCCACCACCCTGTTTCTCTCTCTACAAACATTCTCCCCATCAAACACTCTCTCTCACTCTCTCTTATCTTGATGGAAACTGAAGCAGATCGGTCGACATGCATCACCAAATCTGGTTGTCGATTAGTTTCCGGATAACCGGGTTCGCGACCAGAACCCTAAACACCGCGATGGTGACAGTCAAAACATTTGGACCAGTAGGATTTTGACACATGGACAAATTAACCAATCAAAACACAAAATAATTGAACAGTATTTTGTGAGGAGGCTTAGAAGTTGCTAAATTAAAGAGGGGGAAATTGCTTTTACAAAAAAGAATGTTTGAAATCTTTAACAGGTTTTTCATAATAGTTTAATATTACAAATTTCATTTTATCTTAAAAAACATTGTTTTATAACATTCTAGTTTCATAAAACTTGTTTGAAATTTTAAAGTGACCTTTAATCTTATACATTTGTACTCGCTTAAACCGACGATTAGGAATATTAGCTCATCTTCTATCTCAGCTAATCAAACCGACGAATAGGAATACTAGCTCATATCTATCTCAGTTAAAAATATCAAAGCCAAATCAGTTCGACACGAATTGTTATCGGTCCGGGCCAAGACACCAAGTTAACTTAATGGTCTAGCTAGGGCTGCAAACGAGCACGAACAAGGTCTTGTTCGTGTTCGTTCATTAAGGAATGAGTCTGTTCATGAAGTGTTCATGACCGTTTACCAAACAAGATTTCTTGTTCATGTTTGTTCATTAAGGAAATGAACGTGTTCATGAATACTTACGAGACACAAATGTTCATGAACATAGATGAACACAAACCACGTTTATGAACTCTGCATCTCTAGAATGAATTCTGCATTTTTTATCACAAAAGATTACGAAGAATCCATCAAAAACATAAATAAGCACTTAATATAATTATCCGAACACATTTGACATAATTAGCAGAAACATGATTAACACAAAATTAAGAGGTTTTTCAAGTTTTAATACAAACTAAAACTTAAATGGTCAAATGGGGGAAGTTAGGGGAGACATATAACTAGGGTTTCAAATTTTTAAAAACTAAAAACAATAAAACAAAAATACAAGTTATAAAAACATTTAAAGGAACAAACACA
This sequence comes from Helianthus tuberosus, assembly GCA_030545235.1. Taxonomy (NCBI): domain Eukaryota; kingdom Viridiplantae; phylum Streptophyta; class Magnoliopsida; order Asterales; family Asteraceae; genus Helianthus; species Helianthus tuberosus. The sequence goes on along the minus strand of CM060429.1, from coordinate 61,143,185 downwards.
AATAAACATAAATGAACGAACACAAGCTTTGTTCATGTACGTTCGTTTAACTTAACGCACAGAATCTCTTGTTTGTGTTCGTTCATTTATTAAATGAATGAACATGAACGAACTTCCCGCCTAACGTTTTACGAACTGTTTACTGAACGTTCGGTTCGTTTACAGCCCTAGGCCTAGTTACATTACATACTTTAATTAGTTTTTTTTACACATTTTAATTATATTTATATAAAACTCATTAAACAATAACTATAAAAATAATAGATTTAAGATAAAGAGTAAAATGCCAAAATGGTCCCTGAGTTTAGGTCACTTTTACCACTTCAGTCCAAAAATGAAACTTTTCGTATCTGGTCCCTGAGGTTTCATATTTGTTGCCATTTTCATCCAAATGGCAAACTGGGTTAGAAATTTCTGTTAACCACTCCCCTTTTTGCCGCAAGGCTTGTTTAGATACTTTTGGTGAGAATGCGGTCCCTTGCAAGGAATTCCCCGGGTTTAAATACAGACATGATTTGGTTAGGGATATTCTTTGTGATGTCCTAAAGCGAGCAGAGATTTCGGCTAAAAAAAAGAGGCTCTGGTGAACTTTCTGACGAATCAGCTCGATGGAAGGTCTACTCTTCGGCCAACTGATATTCTTATGTTTGGGTGGGCAAGGGAAAACACGCTTGTGTAGACCTTACAGGAGTGTCCCCTCTTGTTGGGCTTACAGATAATGGGTTTGTTGCTAGCCGAGCAGCGTTGAAGGCGAAATCAGGCAAAGTCGCTAAACACGAGAAAGCTTGTTTAGAGAATCAACACGTGTTTATCCCATTCGCTTTTGATACATTTGGTTATCTAGCCCCGGAGGCCGTGGAATTCCTCAACAGGATCCAGTGGGTCGTGAATAGTAATTTCTAGACCCTTAAGAGTCGCTTTGTCTTTAGTATGATTAGTTTTGCAATTCAAATGGGGGTTGTGGTGCAGCATCTTGTCCGTTTAACTTAATCGAATACACACACACACTTTTTTATGAAATCTAACAAGAATAAATAATAAAACCCCCCCAAAACATATAAATAAAACCCACACCCAACCTAACCCCCTCCCCTTCTCTCTCCATCTATAGAGAACACCACCATCGCGATTGCAGAGGCTTCCAAAAGAAGGATTGAGATAAGTAATTGAATAGTTTTTTAGGTAATTTATCGTCACGGTTATTAGGATTCTAGTGAGGAATAACAACGGCGTTTGGCAAACAACGGTAGAGAAACACTTGGAGATTAGGTTGAAAATGCAAAGAGATTTTGAGTTGTTGATTTCGGTGCATATTAGCAGGAGTAGTTCGTCCAGGAGGCAATTAATGTGATCGGTTTTTGGTTCTCCGGCGGATGAAGCTGGAGGTTGCGGTTGTGATGGTGTGTGGTGGTGTTTTCTAAAGAGGGAAAGAAAGAGAGACAGAGGTGGGGGTTAGGTTAGGTGTGGTTTTATTTATATGTTTTTGGGGTTTTTTAATTAAAATAAAGTTAGAAATAAAATTATCATTATATCATTTATTTAAATGAGAAAAAAAAGACAACAAGAAGAATGATTAAGAGAAATTTGTAACTCAATTTGTTATTTGGATGAAAATGATAACAAAAATAAACCTCAAAACACCCGAATAAAAAAGTTTAATTTTTGTACCGAAAGATAAAAGCTACATGAGTTTTGGCAAGTGTGGCACAGACACAGAAAGTGTGTTGTAGTTGCAGCAGCAAGCAAGCAAGCAAGCAGAGTTGGGGTTTCTTTCTTTCTTTCTTGCGGCGAAAGTTACATGATGATGTCCATTGAAGGAGTGGTTCTCAAGCTCCCTTCCTTTTCTCAACTCATAAACCCTAATCGCACTCCCCTCAAATTTCCTTTCAATTTCCCCAAATCCTCTTCTTCTTCTTCTTCTTCTTCTTCTTATTCCTCTGCAACTGCTTCTCTTTCCGTTCCGGCAGCCGCACCCGTTTCTCTCGGCCACTCCACCCGACCCGATTTTGAAATCCTCTATCAGGTACGTACTTCTGTTCCTGTTGTTACTTTGCAACTTCATATTATTATTGAATTCGATTACTGTTATTGATGGTTTGGTAATTCGAATTGGAGATGTGTGGAGTTGAGAAGTCAGTTGTGTCTTATTAATTTTTTATTGTGTTACAAAAGCTGTGTCATTCGTGTCATCGAATTGCTCATGTTTAATCTGTTAAACATGTTGTGTCGTGTCATCCCTGTTATTGAACTTGTTACCTTTTAAATGTGCCGTCTCCTGTCAGTGCTTAAGAAAATCAGGTTCACCAGTGTTAAACATGTCGCCTTCTTGTAAACGAACCGAACGAACACGAACAACGTTAAGGAAATAAATGTATTCACGAATGATTCATGAACACTTACTGAACAAGTTTTTATGTTCGTGTTCGTTCGCTAAGGAAATAAATGTGTTCACGAACACAAACGAACACAAATAAATTTGGCGAACGCGACGAAGGATAAAGGTGGATGGCCCAGAGAGTAGCACTGGAACTTGAATCTCTTATTGTGGAACGGAGGTCGATCGTATTCGTCAATGTAAATAATGAGAAACGAAAGGGAAATGGTACATAAACAAGGGGAAATAGAGTTTCCTAGTTTAATTGTTAGGGTAATAAAATAAATAAAAGTTTAATAATATAAAAAGTATAGATAAAATATATGAAAGTACAAAAATCTTTAATTAAAACACAAACATACGAACATAAACGAATGAATGTTCACGAACACCTTACCGAACGTTCACGAACTGTGTTTAAAAAAGCGCGCTTCAAGCGCGCTTGAGGCGATGAGGCGATGAAGCGATGGGAAAAACGCTTTTTTGGGTCTGAAGCGCTACATTACATGAAGCGATCTGAAGCGAGCTTTAAGCGGTGAAGCGATGAAGTTGTGAAGCGACGCTCCAGCCAATCAGATCACCATTTGGGCCATTTTTTAAGCCCAACAGTCTTTACAAGGTACATATCGACCTTATATCGACGATATAGCGACTTCCTATGTGAAATCCGGCGACAAATTCCGGCGACGGAGTTGCTTTCAGCCAGAAACCAGGAAGAAGGGGGAAGAAGAAGAGAGATGCGGCTGCTGCGTATATGTCTTTTAGGCTTTTAGGGTTTTTATAAGTTAAGGTTTTTAAACATTTAACCCCTCTATCTTTCATTAGTTTACATTCAGTCCCTGAAACTTCTAACTTTTTACTTAAAAAGTGTAAAGATACTTTGTCTATTTAAACATTTAACCCCCTCTATCTTCAGTAGTTTACATTTGGTCCTTAAACTTTTTAATTAATGCATAAAAGTACAAAATTAACATTATAAAATACATATATATAATATGGATAGCTATTTTTTATACATATATATAAAATTAACATTATATATAATTATATATAATATGGAGCGCTTCGTATACGTGAAGCTCTCGCTTCGCGCTTGAAGCTTCGCTTAAAGCTTTTGGAACCAAAACGCTTCGGAGCGCTTCGCGCTTTTTTAAACCAAGTTCACGAACACAATTGAACAAACGAGACATCTGTTCATGTTCGTTCATTTAACTAATCGAACAAAATTTCTTGTTCATGTTCGTTCGTTTATTATACGGACGAACATAAACGAACATCCTGCTGAACGGTTCACGAACTGTTCGCTGAACGTTCGGTTCGTTTACAGCCCTACTGTTCAACCCGTTTGACAGAACACGACACATTTTGCCAACGCTAGTTATTATGGATAGATATATGAAATATCATGTTATGATCAATTTCTTTTATCCTGCAGAAGGTAAACAATGGATCAAAACTCGTTTACTTGGACAATGCAGCAACCTCACAAAAGCCATCTGCTGTTATAGATGCTGTTAACAATTATTATAAATCTTATAACTCAAACGTGCATCGTGGAATTCATTTCTTAAGGTAAATTTATATGCCAATCAGCTCTCATAACATTTATCTGGTAATCATCTATAAAGGGTTTGATTTTTTTCGTTTTAAGCTTTTTTTTTTTTCTACAATTTTGTTTAAAACTAGTGCAAAGGCAACGGATGAGTATGAAATGGCAAGGAGAAAGGTGGCGTCTTTTGTAAACGCACCAGAGTCTAGTGAGATTGTGTTCACAAGAAATGCTACTGAAGCTATCAACCTTGTAGCGTATTCGTGGGGGCTTTCTAATTTAAAAGCCGGTGATGAGGTGTCTTTTTTAGTCTTATTGTCATACTATTCTTGAATAAGAATGTGGATATTCCTATGAGACCGAATATGTACTCGGCTTACATGCAGATAGTTGTGACAATTGCGGAACATCATAGTTCCATTGTACCATGGCAAATTCTATCTGAGAAGACTGGTGCAGTTTTGAAGTTCGTCAGTTTGACCGAAGATGAAGTCCCGGATATCAAGATGCTACAAGATATGCTTTCGAAAAAGACTAAACTAGTGGCCGTTCATCATGTCTCAAACGTGCTTGGTATGTATGTGTTTGATTCATCATCTGTGTGATCTAGATGGCATGAAATTTAATTATCTTGAAACCTTTTTGACCTAAGATCGTGACAGCCATGTATCACTGATATTGTTTTTTAACGTTTATGTAGCTTCGGTTCTCCCAATTAAGGATATTGCCCAATGGGCACATGATGTTGGGGCAAGAATACTGGTGGATGCTTGTCAAAGTGTACCACATATGGTCGTTGATGTTCAGGATCTTGGTGTTGATTTTCTTGTTGCTTCTTCTCACAAGGCGAGTTAGTTTTACTCAAGGTGGTAAAATGGGTAGGTTAGATGGGTTGGGAAACAGGTCAAAACAAGGAATTTTTTGTATGGGTTAATATGGGTACACCTTTTTCTAACATCCGGTCTTATATAAACGACTAGTGTGTCAAATATAGTTATTGAAGTTATACTATTTCAATGATAGTCTATTTCTTGATTAAAGATAACACCACTTGAGTTTCAACAAAGAGTTTGATCAAATCGTTATCTATATATTCCATGTGGCTCGCTAGAGATAAAACATAACTTGAATTGACCCCTTCATAAATAAATGGCTCGAACTGGCCACCTGTAATATACACATATTAGATGTTTGTGGCTAGTATATGAAATTGAGGTATAAACATGCTTCAGATGTGTGGGCCTACAGGCGTTGGTTTCTTGTATGGAAAGAGTGAACTCTTGACAGCTATGCCTCCATTCTTAGGTGAGGCTGCTTCTTAAAAACATCAACCACTTGGCCATTTCACTATGGACATTTTTGTAATGCATACATTTAATCACGCAGTTTTTGTGTGCGGTTATATCGTTGATATTGCAGGTGGTGGGGAAATGATTTCTGATGTTTTCTTGGACCATTCTACTTATGCGGAACCTCCATCCAGGTTGGCTGAATTGATCTATTATAACCTTGTTACCTACCTTGTCTCTCGAGGTCAAAGTAGTAGCTTAAGTTCATGGTTCTCGTGTTTCAGATTTGAAGCTGGAACACCTGCGATTGGGGAAGCCATTGGTTTGGGAACAGCGATTGATTATCTTTCTCAAATTGGCATGCAAAAGATTCATGATTATGAGGTCATCTTCATATGTTTCTTTCCTGTTCCATTATTGCTTTGAGTTTCATCTTCTCTCTTCATACATCCAAAAACGGTTTCTGACCAAAATGGGTCCACCCGCTATATTTTTTTATGGCGGCGATGGTGGTGACGTGGTTGTATCGGCGGCAGACATTGGCGGTGGGTGGTGCTGGCCAATTTTGACCCGTAATTTGGGTAGACCCAAATTAGTCCATTTAGTAAACGAACCCATATTATTATTGTTATATTTCTTTTTTTTTTAATTGAAAAATTGGTCATGATATCCGGGTGTAATGTTAGTATATAACATTAAACGTATTGGTCATTTAATCTTGTTGAACAGGTAGAACTGGCTAATTACCTTTATGAAAACCTTCATGCGATTCCCGGTGTTCGTATCTATGGACCGGCCCCTTCAGAGACGGTTCATCGTGCTGCTCTATGTTCCTTCAATGTTGAGGGCCTTCATCCCACAGACATAGCCACTTTTCTTGATCAACAGGTATCCAATAAAAACGCCAAATTTTCATAATTCTCACTCATGATAGTTGTAGTTTAACCAACCCTTAAAACATCCAAATACCTCGAAACCTAACAACATAAACTGAAAATCATTTGTGGCAAATATGATTGGTTTTTTTTTTTTTTTTTTTTTTTTTTTTTTTTTTTTTTTTTGTGTCATGTTAGAACAAGTTTGATTTTGGTAGTGATGATTTGATTTTGGTACAGCATGGTGTAGCAGTTAGATCTGGGCATCACTGTGCGCAGCCACTCCATCGGTACTTGGGGATAAATGCAAGCGCACGAGCCAGTCTTTATTTCTACAATACGAAAGAAGATGTTGATGACTTTATTCGAGCACTTGAGGACACCATCGCGTTCTTCACCTCTTTCAAGTAGAATTTGTTACTCTACATTAAATGTGTTATGTATAACCACACGTGTTTTGACATTCTCGTGATTTATTGATGTATTTTTACACCTTGGTACTATTGTACTACTACTATTGGTAACAGCTAATAGGGTCTATATATTAAAGAGTTGTAGCAACTATGAAATTTTAACATAAAGCATAAACACAGATAGCAAAATTTATGCAAACTATATCCCAACTCCTCCAGTTTGTCTTTTATTATTTTTTCTATAAACTTGATCCTTTGGAAGACAAAATTTGGCTTGCTTATAATTTGGGAAAAAAGAGGGAACAGAAAAAAAAAATTAAAATTCAGAAAAGCAATTTCTTTATCCTCGAGTATGCTTGCTCATGACGAAATCAAACAAGTCTAACTGATTCTCAGCCACTGATCTTGTGTTGCACATCCACCTTGGTGTCACTAGCGACGGGTTGAAGGAAGCAAGCAATCGTACATCCGTTCCATACGCGAAGTCACCATCAGCTTATGTGCAGTCTGAAGGTTTGGCTTCCCTAAATCACTGATATCCTGTCTCAAACTATCCACATATATGTGCATAAGTACATATGTGGAAGGATTGGGCTGTTTTCCCATTGTATATGTTGTAATCGTTTTCTTGGCGGTCCTCGTTTTGAGGGCTAGCCGTTTTAATGAAGTTCACCGTTCAAAAAAAAAAGATATTTCAGATTTTCGGTCATAATTTCAAAAGTAAAATCAAAGTTCAAAAAATTCTTATGTATCAGATGTTGAATAATATTTAATTTATATATTTTCTATTACTTGGGATTTTTAAAACATTGGTTATAACAGGCTATAAAATTGACAATGACAATGCTTCAAAGAACCATGTTGACAAGTGTTGTTAACTAGGCAACACATGCTCCTTGAGGCTTGAACTCAATGGCTAAGTATCACTACAACATTGATATGAAAAAATCCAAACTAATTTTCATTAATATATATAAAAAAAAGGATCATGAGTGGATCCTAAAAGGATTATTAAGCATACAGCAACAACAAACATCCATCTTTGGATTATGCAGTGAAACTGGATCGGTCTGCAAGTGAATCGGCATTTGATGAAGATGGTTCTGCGTACCATTGTTGATCCACACGTGTGATGAACTTAGCTTCTGCATGCACAACACGATCAAATGTCTAAGATACTGATTAACAGAAGAACTTACAGATCAAAGGGACAAGAAATCTTGACTTACCTGAGTAGAAGACGTCCTTATAATCTTCTTCATCGTATATAAATTGTGGGGGATCCGGTGATCCAACCCCTACTATCGTGCTTCCACTGCAAAATCAATAGAATAATATAGTAAAGATCATACATGGTTCATTTTTATGCTTTGATGCCATACATGAACATGATGTCGGTAAGGGCGGCAATTCCTAACACGACATGAGGATAATCGGGTTTTGGGTTGTCATATCTAACCCACTCAATAATCAAGTCATGTTTTGGTTGACATGTTTATCTCATTTAATGAACAAGTCGTGTTTGAGTTGACTTGTTTATCCATTTAATTAAACAAGTCGCATTCGGGTTGACCTGTTCACTTAAACAAGTTGACCCGCCATCTTGTTTCCTTTTAATAAAACAGGTCAATGTGTCAACCTGTTTAACCCATTTATAAAACAGTGATGCCCACCAACCCGTTTAACACATTTTACATCTTGTTTACAACCAATCACCCCCTTTACAACCCACCAACCTATTTGACTCGTTTAGACATAGTAGGTTAACTAGGTTGTGACGTTGTGTTCCGGTTACATGATTGTAAGTGTGTCTGGGTTGACACGGATAAGTATATGGGTTATGTTCAAGTTCATCAATTCAACCAGCCAACCCGAACCCATCATCCTGTCAACCCGACATGATTACCACCCCTCCCAATGTCACGATAAACACTCATTTGAGAATTCTTGGTACCTTCCAGACATAAAAACAGCATCATATTTTCCACGCCCCGCAGAAATTATGCGTTGTTTTAATCTTTTTAAAGACGGAAGCACTTCAAATGCAGGCGGTTCTGTGGTAATACCAAACATGAAGTAGTGATATTAATCTTCCATGGGAGAAATCTATTTTAATGTCATGTCGCATTTATTATAAATCTTAGTAACTTCATACCCAAGTCGTTTACACAAACATCTTGTGATATTCCATTCTTTGATATCTTCTCCAGCAAGGCTAAAGGATCAACCGTACTTGATACATCTAACCGGAACCGCTGATAAGCAACATTTCAATATTTAAACATCATCGTCATAAGTAGAGGTGGCAGTTTAAATCCATTTAGTCATCAATAGGTTGATTTGGGTTGTGTTCGATCTCAAACGGGTCAAATAAAAAAACAGAGAACATGTCAAATGGGCTAAAGGTTACCTAAAGTCTATTTTTAATGTATTAAACTCCTAAATCGTTTTATTTGGACTTTGATTATGAGAATTATATGCCTTTTGTAAAATAAAAATGTCATTTATTGCTTATAAAAGCTTTAAAAGAGGGGGAAAATTGCATTTGAACCCCACACGTCCTGTTATGACCCGTTTCGGCCCGCGCCTGTTTTCACCCGTTTCAGCCCGAACCTGTTTTGACCTGTTACGCAACTCGCATGACCCACCAATCGATAAAAATTACCTTGTAAACTTCAGCTGTGGAGCATGCCTCGGGAGGCTTGACCAGAACCATTGGCAAGTCGAAAGGTACAGGTGAGGGTATATCTTGAACCATCTGACATCAGCAATGTGACAAACAGCTCAAATTTCAAGCAATAGTTTACTTGACATTAGTATAAAATTATAAAAAAAAAACAGCAAATTGATTGTCTGGTTATATAAACGATAAAACGGATAAGAGTGAGTTTGGCTTTGACAAGACATACCTCACCTCTACCGGTGCAATAGGCGGCTCCATTGGAGAAGAAGAAGGGGACATCTGAACCAATCTCACCGGACCATTCTTGGAGTTCTTTTTCAGTGGCTAGACCACCACTGAACTGATTTGCCGCCCAAAGAGCGGTTGCAGCATTACTACTTCCACCACCAAGCCCGGCCCCGGTTGGAACTCTTTTATCAACATGAACCTGCCACAAAATATCGTAAGTGAATAATTGAGGTTGTAATTTCGACACATGAACTTATGAAGGGTCAATCCAGATTGTCTTATCTTTTATCGGTCAAACTAGTAAACGAGTAACTTAAAAGGAAATGGGTCAAAACTCACCCAAAGTGTATTTTTAACGTATAAAACTTCTGAAATCATTAAATCAGAGACTTACAATATTTATTAGACGATATATTTCTTGTGATCTAATTATTTACCAAAAAAGTGAATAATCATGGGCCAATGTGTTTTGGTCAACATTCCACCCCTTTTAAACCCGTAACAAAAGATCACCCGTTTTTGACCTGTTACCCAGCCCACCCAATTTGGTAAGACTCCCTAGGTGCATGCCCAAAGAAGCAAAAAAGGGTGTCTAATTCAGTTATAATTATCTATATATGATCTAACTGCTAAAGATTCAAAATTTCTTGTAATTTTATACATCTTACCCAAAAGAATTTGTCACTTCCAGTCTTCTTGCGGTATAAATTCAAGGCCTTTATAATCTGAATGCACAAAAGATTTCATAAAACATTAAAATATGTGACACTAAAAGCACAAACAGATCAAAGATTGCTACTTTACCAAATTTCTTTCGTCAAGTGGAATTCCCGCCACATTAGTTGACAGGCGATCTGTAGATTTTGATGGTGACAAGGAGAACTTTATCTTATCTCCCAAACTGATCACCTAAGTTTAAAACGGTCCAATTTTCAACATATGGAATAAAATATCAACAACTATCGGTGTTGATTATGAGTTAACAGAACACAACCAGTGCAAAATAAACAGCATACTATGCAACTTACATGAAATAAAGAACACAACTATGCAACTTACATGAAATAAAGATGCCAAGTCATGAAACCCATCTGGCCTCTTATTCGTTATTCGTAGAAAAACATTTATCTGCATTGCAAAGATTTCAAAATCAGTTCATAAGGCATAATCTTCACAAAACAGAAAGTAGATCAAATTTAAACAACTCATGAGAAAATTAACTAACAACTATTAACAGGGCCGGCTTAACCCATTTGGGGGGCCTAAAGCGGGTTCCAAAATCGGGTCATTTTTATAAAAAAGATATAAATTTGCTTATGATGACACACATTTTTCGTGTACGATTTCTAATAGCACACATATTAGAGTTAAAGTGAGTTTTAATTAAAAGAAAGCCCTTCCAAGTATGTTGATTCTTCACTCTCTTTGTCAAAACCTGAAAACGAAACGAAGTTAAACCCTAAAGATTTGGAGCCCCTTGGATATGGTTGCCACAAACTTCAACTTATTTTACAGTCGAGCCACCCCTGATGAGTACATATGTTCATCAACAATATGAAGACAAAATGGGTCATTGTTGCTTGTTTTAGCAGCCTTATAAACAAACTAATAGTTTTTAGTCAACAAAAGCCTGTATATCTACCCCCCTTCAAAAAGTTAAAAAAAAAAAAAGAGTGGTACATCATTGACTTATGAAGTCAAATTGGCTGCTTTTAACTTCAAGATCCATATGACTATCTTTAAGTTGCCAAGGAAATATGGAACTATATTCAGAACATCATTTTTACAAAAAGAAAAAAATTAAGTTAACAATTATTTAGGGGCTGTTTGGCAAAATCTGAATGGTTAAGTGCTGAACCAGTAAGAGGTCTGAACCATTAAGTGCTGAACCTGTAAGAGGTCTGAACCATTAGGAGCATGTATAATGCTTAACCGTTTAGAGGCAAATGTCTGACCAATTCAAATTATAGGTCTTAACCATTCAGACTCTGTATAATGCTTAACCATTCTTAGACAAATGTCTGAACCATTCAGACATTTGCTCGTAAAATAAACAGTCTGAACTATTAAGTGTTCTGCTCGTGAAACAAACAGTCCGAACTATTAAGTGTTGAACCAGTAAGAGCTCTGAACCATTAAGAGACTCATTAAGCGGTAAACAAACAGCCCCTTAGGCATAAAATAACCACCAAGTCATACCCATCAACAAACACAACAACACAAACAATAAAAAGAATTAAAAAAAAAAAACATCATCGAACCTTGCAAGGAGAAAAGAGAGTAAGTCTTGACAATCCAGCATTCATATCCACCTCATCAGCCAATCTATTGAGCTTCTCATCAAGATTATACACAATCTAAACACACCCACAAACAAAAATTCAATCTTTTCATCACTAAACACAGAAAGCCACAAAAGGGTAACTAATTTCACCTCCACTTGCTTTCTTGCATCAGATGTGGCTTTAATCACATGACTTCTGCAACCATGTTGACCAGATGAGAAGCCTTTGAACTTACAAACAGAAGATGATTGTTTCAAAGTTCCACCTGCAAGTGGGTTGCTGAATTTTGATAGACCATCGCCGGAGCAGCTGTGGAAGAAGTGGGTGGCGGCCATTGTCGCCATGGTGGTTGGGGAAATTGGGAATCCAAATGTTGAAGAAGTGAAGATTCGTGGGTGTGTATTTATTTTGACAATTTTGGTGGAGGGTGTATTGAACATCCACTCATGTTTAGTTTAATATCATGTGTTTGGTGTGGGTAATGTCAACAATGTTGAGCAATGAAAACATATAATATGATTGGGAACGAAGATAAACATTTGGTATTGGTGAAATAAAATAGGTTTTCGGATGGTGGGTTTTTTTTTTTGTATAGATGATGAGTCAGGTTATCAACGTTGTTTGTGTTACGGACGTGGGTGGCCTTTTGTTATAGAGTGTACCTAGGGGATAGGGCTTTGTTGGACGTTCAAAAAAAACATATAGTTTATTGTTGATAATAATCTTACGGGTAGTTTAATGACATTTGTAACTTTCAGTTTTGTTAGCAAAGAGAAATCTCACTCACGATTTACGTTTATTTTGCTCACAAGGATTATTTTGAATGAAATGGGAAAAGTAAATGTTTTGCGAATGAAATTGAGTGAAAATCGAGTGTTGATATATGATGAATATGTGAGTGAAATTATTTGAAAGTTAGGAGTACTATTAGTATAGATTATTAGGGTCAGGATTTAGAAAAAAAAGATGAAAAGTGTGAGAACGGTGTGAACGCTTATGGATCGTCCGTTCAAAACAATCTATGGACTAGATTGGCGCGGTGGCGTTTTCATAAATATCACGAATCCTATTGAGTCGACGCGCTTCATTAAGGGTAAAAATGTCTTTACACTTCCATACCAAAAACGCCAACTAATGAATAAAACGCCATTATTGACCAAAACGCATCCCTATATAAACAAAACATTCTCATACATAAGAACACAACTCCCCCAACCTGAAAACGTCATATTTCTACTATATAACATGTTGATTATATCTTTAAATATGGGTTAGAAATAAAGAACTCTAATCATGTTTATTCAATCATAACGTAAATATAGATGCCAAGTTAGAGATACTTACTTGTAGGGATGATTATCTTTGAGAATAAAGATGAAGTCATGATTCCCGCTATGGTACCTTGTGTTGATGGATCACACTAGAGAATTTTTGTAATGGTGTTCTACATCGAGTTGTTCATCTTTTATGATCAATATATATTTAACATGAAAATGAATGATGATCATGAATAGTAATCCGTTATGAAAACTCTTTACATTCTCTATTAAAGGTACATAAAGGGAAATCATAATTGCCCCTTAAACTAATCAATAATTACAATTACTACCATCAAGTAACCTGGTCCAAAATTTTGCATGCAATTTGGTCTTAATGGATGAAGTTTGTAGATCTCATTTTTCTTTTGTTAAATTTTCATTTTCATGATAACAAAAGGTTGTGAAAAAGTGTAGCATCCTCTAGTTCTATCTTATAAGGTTTCTATCCAGATTGAAATGACAAATAATATGAGAGTTTAAGGTAAGAGTGACTTTGTTTTAACCATGCAAACCTCACAACTGTCATAATGTAGCTTTTATATTGATACTAAATTCTGAATAATCTACAGAATATATAAGGTATCATAAAGCCCGGTTATAAAACAGGTTATTATGGTTCTTATAGTCTTAACATAAAATTTTGCCACTAATTCTCATATTAATTATTTGTTGATTTCTGGTAAGTAAACATATAGAACTAGACTCAATCTGTCATGTGTTAATTGGAATATTATCATTAGCAGACTCAAATATCATAAATATCTAACTACTTATATTAGCCAGCTGTCTCATTGAATTATGGATAGTCCATGCTCATGCCTAGTTAATGGCAAAAATTTGAAGTGAGACTTTCCTTTGAAGAAACTTATAGCTGGAAGTAGTACTTGTACACTATCTTTGAATCTTAAAAGTATTCGCCTTTTAGGTTTAGTGGTGGCGAGATGAACAACATCTAATTTTCCAATTTCATGCATTCATTTTTCTGTACATATGTTGCTAATCAACACACTCATTTTCCTTTGGTACTCTTGAGTGGTATAGTTGATTCTTAAGGCAACTTATGGTATTGGTGGAAAAGTTATATGTAATGCATCAGAAAAGTGTATTGATTTCCATGTGTAAACCTTTAAGTAATGGTTCATGGTATTGTACATCATGATGTATTCACATATACCACTAACTTTATAGTAAGAAACTAGAGTAATGCCTGCGTTTGAGGAGTTATTTTAATTCTTCCAAAGAAAACAGATTAGTCTTGGGAAATTTAGAATCTGAAATAGCTCCCATGATGGCAATAATGAAATGAGTTCTTGATTATCATAAGAGATATAATGGTTGATTTATCCCACTAGTCATGCTCTAGTTTTCTTCTGTAATACTTTTATCAGAAAAGAGCAGTAAGATTATTATATCTTAAGAAATAATCAACAATCCAACAAGATCAAATTTTGTAGAAACTCTTTAGTAAGCAAAACATTTTAGGTTTTGAAATTAGAGTGGATAAAATAGATGAGATACAAACTTAAGAAGAAACTTGAAGTGATTTACATTATGGGGTAATAAAGTAAGGTATACACAAATTATTATATTGAAGATATAGTCTACTATAACACCAAAATAACATACTAATTTAAGGTTCTACCTGAATTTTGACTTCGCTTTGGCTTTGACCAAAATTCACACATTATGAACGTACATAAATAACAAATTGTCTTGATGTTCTAAATAAATTTGGCTTCGCTTTGGCTTTGACCAAAATTTATGCATTATGAACATACATAATAGACTGACTTATTGTTCTACATGAACTTTGGCTTCGACCAAATTTCATGTATTATGAACATAAATAAATAAAACCAACTTAATGTTCTGCCTGAATTTTGGCTTCGCTTTGGCTTTGACCAAAATTCACACATTATGAACGATATAAAATAATAAACCTCGACTTAATGTTCTACCTAAATTTTGGCTTCACTTTGGCTTTGACCAAAATTCAGCATTATGAACGATATAAATAATAGACCGTCTTTAGTGTTCTACATGAACTCTGGCTTCGCTTTGGCTTTGACCAAAATTCACATATTATGAACACACATAAATATAAACTGTCTCAATGTTCTACATGAACTCTAGCTTCGCTTTGGCTTTGACCAAAATTCATGTATCATGATGAACATACATACACAATAAGGTAAAACACATAAATATAACATAACACCTTTGGGCCATAAATGAAATATTTATGTAAATTAGGCTAATAATTTATTATGTATGTCAGTAAACAATTAGTTGTTGGGTTCATTATCTAACAATACACATAATAACATAAAATGACATAAATTAAAGTTGGGTCATTCGCAAGTTATGGTCATACGAAACCAAATAAAATAAGGCTTCAAAAAGTTAACATAAGGCATGCGAATTCGTATAAACGTTATGCGAAAATTTATGCAGAAATAATTTATACAAAATATCACATGCGAAAGCTTAATATATAATTTTTTGTGGATCATACAAAAACATCAATTAATTAATTTCATTAATTAAATGAGCCATGCGAAATTGGAGATAGGATTCACACCAACAAATATATACAATTTAGTTTTGATAGCCATCGACATAAGGCAAGGCACTAAATTTTAAATATAAAGACTGATCAATTAACCGCATATAAAACACATCATAGCAATCTAAACCCATCAATTAAGGTTCAACACACATAGTTCATATATATGAACTAAAATTGCCAATAATCATAATCGTGAATGAAGACAGATATATATTAGTATTTAATAATTCATAAGAAAAATCATTCCAATCAATTATTTATGTGAGTATTAAAAGAATTGATTCATGCATTCAATTCATGAAATGCAACTAAAACGTTGCTTAGACTAAAAAAAATAAATTGATTTTAACATGGAAATTTTCAAGATCCAACTAGAAAAGCTAATTAATCGATCATAGAAAACAATTTTTAATGATTTAAGTTTCCAATTCCATAAGATCGATTTGCCGATATACTTGCGAGCGAAAACAAGACAACGAACAAATAAACATGATTAGATTGATATAATCAACATCGCTCTGATACCACATGTTGATTATATCTTTAAATATGGGTCAGAAATAAAGAACTCTAATCATGTTTATTCAATCATAACGTAAATATAGATGCCAAGTTAGAGATACTTACTTGTAGGGATGATTATCTTTGAGGATAAAGATGAAGTCATGATTCCCGTTATGGTACCTTGTGTTGATGGATCACACTAGAGAATTTTTGTAATGGTGTTCTACATCGAGTTGTTCATCTCTTATGATCAATATATATTTAACATCAAAATGAATGATGATCATGAATAGTAATCCGTTATGAAAACTCTTTACATTCTCTATTAAAGGTACCTAAAGGGAAATCATAATTGCCCTTTAAACTAATCAATAATTACAATTACTACCATCAAGTAATTATCGGAGATTAGTTATGCCATATTGGTAATGTTACTAAATGATCCGTAAGGCCACATCAACGGGTTATTTCTAACATAACATTCATCTTACAACGCCAAAAAATCCAAAACATCAAACACACCTACTCAAAAACATCATATTTTACTATATACCAATCATCTTAGAAAACGCCAAATCTCTCAAATATCAAAAATTTCCAAAAAATGGACTTTTCTTTCAGATACACTATTTCCTCAGAAAAACGCCAAAAATGCCAAAAATCGTTTATTGTATATTCAATATTGTTCTACACGAAGTTTCGGAAAATGCATTTCTTTCCTGAGGTGCTGCGACTTAAATAACATTTTGCTGAATGAGATGGACAAAACTTCAAGAAAAAGATACTGGGTCAGACTTATGTCAGTTTTTGTGTTTTGTTATTGATGAATATTATAATGGCAAGAATTAGACGAATGACACTGATGAGTGGTATGAAGATACATATTCAAACAAAAAACTCATATCATATTGCCTTTCCAAACGGCCAAAAAAAACACAAGCATGACAAAGCCAAACCGCCAGTGAACATGTTTCAAAGAAGAAAGAGACTGACGACAGTGAAGATTTAAAAGATGAATTGTTTCTATTTTTATTTTTTTAATTTTCTTTTTCTGTTGTTTGTTATGTATTTTTCAACTTAGAATAAAAAAATAACATTATATTAATAAAACGCCAAAAGTCTTAATTATTGTGAAATGCCATAATGAAGTAAAACGCCAAAAACTCCCAACCTATAATAAAAGTAATTTAGAGAAGAATTATTAAAAGCTAAAAATGGAAACAAACGCCAAAAACTACTTAAAGCCATTAAAAACGCCAAACTTGGAAGATGGAATGTCTAAGACAAAAAAAACTCATAAAAACATGAACAAAACCAGTAAAAAATACACACAGTAACGGAAAAGACCGCTACTTTATTAATATCATTTATTATAAATAAAAATCCCGCCTAAACTACGCGCCAAAAACATCCTATAAGAGAGACGTATCTGCACAATTAACTGATCACACCACCAAAAAAATAAACGCCATCTTTCCAACACTTTAAACGCCAAAAAAGATACTTAAAAAAGCCACAGATGCGGAACGTCGTTTCTTCTTTATTGAGTATTGTTCTGCATGAAGTCTCACTGAATGGATTCTAATCTGATGTGGGTATATCTATAAGCTTTTGCTGAATGAGATGGACAAAATTTCATGAAAAAATGAAGAAAAAAAGACTTTTACCCCTTAATGAAGACGGGCATTATGTAGGAAAAAAGGATCTACATAAGGTATTCAAAAACAGGTTCAAAACGCCAAAAATGTTAAAGCAGAAGAGGCTGATGACAGTGAAGATTTGGAAGAGAAGTTAGATTATAATTTTTTTTCAGTTTCTATTGTTTGTTATCTAATTCTCTGATTTTATTATCTAATTCTTGACTAAAAAAATTTAATATAAAACGCAAAAAAACAACAAAACGACTGATAGTGTGAAAACTGAGAGAACGGATGCTAGCAAAGCACAATGTTGCTATAAAATGCCAAAAAACACCAAACAAGGTATTAATGAAAAATCAACACTAATTCACCGATGAAATTGAACGAAACAGTAATTGCTAAACAGTAAAATGAAGAGACGGTAACATTATTACCAAACATTAATTAAATTAAATGCCAATACATGGATAACTGAATTTATTTATCTTTTCAAAACGCCATAATTGTCTGTCAAATTATAGACCAGTATCCTACTTTGATATAATAAACATCAAGAAAAGTACTGGTGTTTTTTACATCATAGACATGCATCATCATTTAAAAAAAACAATAAAAACGCCAAAACATAATTAAAACGCCAAAAATATTAATTGTGATCCTGATCTACAAACAATAAAACGCGGCGTATTTATTAAACGCCAAAAAAATGGAAACGGGATGTGACACGCGTTTAAAAAAAGAAATATGAAAGGACAAAAAAGCTCATCCGCCCTTTTCTAGGCCGCGTGACACGTGTTAGGCCAGGAAGCGTTCTCACCGTTCTCACATTTTTGAGCGTTTTCTCCTGATCCCGTTTCTAGATTATTATTGACCAACGAGTCATAATTAAGATTATTATTATTATTATTATTATTATTATTATTATTATTATTATTATTATCCAATTTTACTTAAATAGTAGTAATATAACATTCATGTTTACAACGTTGGGACGGTTTTCTTGATTTTCAAATATACATACCATTGCGAAATGTTTTTGTATCTACGTTTTGATTGCTTTCATTTTTACGGCAATGTAATTTTTTTGTGGTTTCATAATATACTGTTGCGACGTTCTTTTGATGTTCAAAACCGAACCGTTGTAACTCGTTGTATATTCCACTAGTTTAAAACTTTAATTACATACCATACGAATATTAACTTTAAGATTAAATATAAAAAATATAAAATTAGTTATATTGTTTTTCTGGGTAAATTACTTTTTGAGTTCCTGTGTTTTAGTGGTTTTAACTAGTTGAGTGCAAAATCAAAAAGTTTAACAAGACTTGAGTCCCTATAAGCATTTTCATTAACCATTTGAGTCCTTTGGACTCAAAACGTTATAAAATAAATGGCTAGGGGCTCAGGGCGTTAAACTTTTTGATTTTGGACTCAAGTGGTTAAAACCACTAAAACACAAGGATTCAAAAAGTAATTTACTCTTGTTTTTTTTCTAACTTTATAACATTTTTAGGTGGTTCACTCCTGTCATATTTTGTATTTGGAGGGTCGTCAACGCTGAAGGGATAGAGCTGGCAAAGAATGAAGAGAGGGGAGGATCTTAGCTAGGACCAAGGGGAGCCTTGGGCCCTAGCTTTTTCGTTTCGAAGTGTAAAATTTACCGAAAATTTTATATGTATCAAATCTGACCCCCTTTTTTTCCTTTAAAACTTCCGGTCCCCTATTTAAAAGTTTATATTTTGGGTCTCACTAATACCAAGTATATTTGTGTAAAATGCATAGATAATAAATTAAAGAGTTAATTGTCCGGATAGTCCCTGTGGTTTACAAGTTTTTCACCTTTAGTCCCCACCTTTCAAAATGACACGTTTGCTCCCTATGGTTAGCTCACTTGTTACTCGTATAGTCCCTACAGTGGATGGAGGTTAGTTTGTTCAGTTAAATAGGTATGAAATGACCGAAATACCCTCACTCTTAATATAAATAAATAAACCAAAAAAGTATTATTGGTCATTAAAAACAAGTGGGCCCCACTATTTAATTTAATAATAAACTTTAATCCATCCCTCCCTCCCTCTGTATCTCTTCTCCACCGTCTCACCTTCATCACCACCACCCTACCACTGTCAGCCACTACAGCCTCCACCCTACCACCACCAGCCATCACCGCCTCCATCAGTAAAGCAATTATGAAGAATATGTTATATCATATAAGTTAACTAAAAAGAGCAAGTATGTGATTGAGAATTTGAAAAACTCAAAAAATGAACAATCTGACAAAATATCCCCAAAATCATTCATAAAATTGTCAATAGGATGGAAAAAGAGACTTATAAGATTCTAAAAAGATCAAAACAAACAATGACACAAAACCAAAAACTAACAAACCTTCTCACTTGAACTCATAACAATCTCCATCAAGCTTTTAAGTTTTGATCGACTGTACCGGAACGGTTATGCGAAGACAATTAGTGTTGATCCCATATAGAGATACCCAAATACTTAATATGGCAAGTGATTTCAACAAATAGGAAAATATAGTGCGAAACTAGAAATCAAACATTCAAGAAACAACTTATAGAATTTTTCAAGTATATTAAATGACTTTTTAAAAACAAAGTTATTGGATATTAAAAAATGAATACTCAAAGAATTCCAAGTGAAGGGCAATGGAGTTTGTAGTGTGTGTATTGAATGCTAAGCAAAACTCATTTAACCTCCGGGTTTGACATCTCTATTTATAGAGAGTCCAGATCTGAATAAATATTTGTTATGATGGAAATGAAACTATTTGAATCTTAATCATGTGTGAAAACGATTCTAGTGATGCTTATTATATGTGAACGATACGTCTAAACAGATTCTTGACTCGTATGATGCTTTTATATGTGAACGATATGATTCTTGACTCTTTGTGAAACTTTGATTCTTTGTTGAACGAGAAACTTTGATACTTGGTTGAACTAGAAACTTGGTACTTACTGAACGAGAAACTAGCTTGAACGCAAACTTGAAACACGGAAACTTCTTGTAGTTATTTGAACACCTAGATGTAATAATACCATATGTAATTACTACTCACAATAATACACAACGCAACACTTAACCTCGCTCACAAAACGTGTCACACCCCTTTCTAAGGCGGAAGCACGAGGTGTGATCTTGAAAGGTTCTCATTGCATACGAAAGGTAAACATACTACATGCTCGTAAAATAACTCCAAATGCCATTAACATAACATAAGTTAAATGTTTACACCACAAGACATCATATTGTTTGAAAGGTTTACAACTTTATTTAAAAGACCAATATCGAGAACTCGGTTCTTATATCCTCATAGGATGAAATATAATAACCAATTCCCACAAAAACCGGCATCGGAGTCTTGACACAAGATAACTAAAAACATAGACAACATCCAAGAGCAAGAGTATGACCGCGCGCACAACCACTTTAGTTACCTGAAATACATGTGAGTTTTTGGAAAATCGTCAACATAATGTTGGTGTGAATTCATGCAGTTTTTGTATTGAACGTTTGTATACTTGTATGAAAACATGGTATGTAATTTATATGAAACAAGTATTTCTGTAAATATAAGGAAATCGAGATCGCTAATGGTTTGCAAGGCCATTAACATGTGACACGACATAGGAAGCATCCTGTGACACCCTAGGAAAACCACGCAACTTAACTAGCTTCCTCAGTAAACACGTGCTAAATTTCGGGACGAAATTCTCTTAACAGGGGGAGAATGTGACAACTCTCAAAATTTCATGTATCCGTACGATTTATTAATGATAATTAATGTGCTTGATGACTGTGCTGAATTACTTAACTGCTTTCTGATTACTGCGTCATACTTACATGTGCTCGTAAGCATACTAGTCGTGTGCAGAAAATTGACTAAATAATCCTGTATGCTTTTCCAAGTGTTGGGAATTTAAAAGTGTTACAAAAAGATATATAAAAGACACTATACGGAATAACATACCACTTTAACAAACCGGTATCTAACCGAACAACCAGACACTACCCAAAACACCAAAATAATGCTAGAAGCATTGTTTTTACTTTTCGGAGCTACTTATGGTTCCCGAGCACTATAACACACTACATAAAGCATATTACACCTTAAACACTAAATATAACACTTAACACCCTACTAATCATCCCATTTACCATCCAAATTTACAAATAACCCCCCCCCATGAAGTTCACGGCCCATATGTAGGCCCCACTCAAAGATTTCTAAATCTTCCTAATTGTCCTCCATATCTACTCCTTGGACTTAGTGAGATTATGAGGTGATGATGCTTGTACTATAGGAAGCATATAAACCATTGGACAAGGATGTTAATCTTCATATAATCCCATAAGCTCATCATCTTCATCATCACCCAACTCTTCTCTCTCTCTTTCCCCCAAGCTCAGCCGAGAACACCCCCTCCCCAATCACCATTTTTCGATTCTTGTTCAAGTGTTCCAAGCTCACAACAAGGTGTATCAAGGTGAATCACGAAGTGTGGAGCTCGCGGATCGTCAAGGACCTTTCTAGTTTGCTTTTATCCTCTCCATTTTCAAGCTTGATCTTCCCTAGCTTAAAAGCTAGTAGTAATCTTCTTTAATCCTCATTTACTCCATGTTTGTAGTGGTTAATAGTTATATCTTGATGAAATATATGAACACTAAAAGATCATAAACATAAAACTTGGACATAAGCTTAAAGATAAAGGAACAAGATAAATTAATGGTAGTATGATGGTGTTTGAATGTGTTAATGATCTCTTGATGATTACTAGTGACATGATGGTTAGTCATCATATGAGGCTTGTTAAGTTATGATTAAAAACATGACTTAACAAGTTAGGGATGATTATGTGTACATGAAATAATCATCCACTAGTGAAGACATGAACTTGAAAGTAGGATGATTTTCTTGAAAAATAATGAACCGAGTGAACTAGTAAAGTGGTAAATCCAAGTCTTGATGATGATTTTTCCAAACTAACCAAGTTAAAAGTCGGGTTTTGAAGGATCATAACTTTATTTGCATATACATTATTCTTGGAATTAAATAGAGTATAAGGGTGCAAGTGAAACATGAAAATATTGTAAATGAATATTTTTGTAAAATAAGTTCACAAGTTGTGAACATCTAAAAATCCCAAGAATGAGATTTTAACAAAAGTAAACACACTTTGGAGGGTAACAAAACCCACTAAACGCCTTACCAAGTTACTACGCGTTTTTATGAAAAACCAAGTTCATGTTGTTATGTAAAGTGCATTGTTTTTGCACTTGACTAGTGTAATGTTGTTTGGTAACTTGTTGTTGATTGATTGAATGATTTCCGAAAAGAAAATGATATGCTAATAAGCATGGATACCTCCATTTACAAAGGAAACTCTAGCGAAATTTTTCTAAAATTCCAACACTTAGAAAATATTTTCTAAAACA
This sequence comes from Helianthus tuberosus, assembly GCA_030545235.1. Lineage (NCBI taxonomy): Eukaryota > Viridiplantae > Streptophyta > Magnoliopsida > Asterales > Asteraceae > Helianthus > Helianthus tuberosus. The sequence continues at coordinate 61,119,997 of CM060429.1, read as the reverse complement.
AGTGTTACAAGTATATTTTTAGCTTTGTTTTCAAAATGAACTTCACCAAAGGTTTTGTTACAAAATACAAAGTATCGGAGGTTGATTTTTACAAGTAAAATGGATAAATATATATTTAGAATATATATATATTATATTAGGACACTTGTGTGGATACTTGTTTATTTTGTGAGATAGTTACATTATTTTAGGGTAAAATAATATAACTTAACAAAGTACCTTGATATTGGAATTGTGTGGTATGTGATAGAAGTAATGAGTAGATAAACCATACGTAGGATACGTGTTATGCATGCACAAGAAATTGATTGTTATCTGTACTTTATTAGGACGTGCTTGATTTCTGATTATTAGAGTAACTAATCTAACTGAGCAAACCAAGGTGAGTTCACACACTTTCTAAGGCATGGGATTCCCGGTGGTTGGGAATGGGTTAAAGAATTAAAACGAAACCTACATATCCTCCTTGGGTGGGATATGTACGGCCATCCTCCATGGGTAGGATGCCAATATTAATCCTGCGTATTCTCCTTGGGTAGAATACGTACGTTCGTCCTCCTTGGGTAGGACAACAACCTTAAAACTTACTAGACAAAAACTCTATCATTAAGTCCCTCATTTTATATCGACTTAATCGCCGAGGCCGATGGCGAGCGGGTCATTAGTTAATAGCGCTATTAGGTTTAACAAACCTCACACCGTGCCGTTCGGACGGGCGTGTACTAATGGACTATGGCAAACTGTCAATGATGATAGACATTGACGTAGGGCACAACTATTGTTCGTCAGTTGTCGATATGGTAACGGTCTAGTGGTTCACATGGGGAAACCCCCCACTGATTTTGGATATGGTTTGGGTAATAAAGAAGGAACTGATTAATCATACTTTCAACTATGGGGTAACCCCCACGGCTAATAAGCCAGCGAAAGACAAACCATGTTTTCGGAAAACAACTTAAAACTAAACAACCAAACGTGAACTCACTCAATTTTGTTGTTGACTCGTTGTTACATGCCTTACATGTCGTTAGATGCTTATGGAGCTTGCATGAGGAGGAGGTCGTTGTGGGACATGGACTGATATGTCCCGTGCTTAATATTTGCACTTTATGAACTTACTGAACTAATGTTTTGAACTTTAAACTTATGAACTATGGAACTTATGTTTTGGGTTTTATCTTTAATGCTTCCGCTGTTTAGTATGAACTTGGTTAACTAGCTTTTGGTCACCAATTGTATTGTGGTTGGTTTTATTTACTTAATTACGTTGTTCAATATGATTGGTGGCTCGATCCTGGTCACGTCACGCCTCCAAGCGGTGATACTCCGCATGGTGGATTTTGGGGGTGTGACAGATTGGTATCAGAGCCATTGGTTATAGTGAACTTGGTTTTAAAAAGGGGAAAAGCTTTTTGACAAAACCAGACTATAACCTGTACAGTGCTCAACGATCCACAACGACGCTTCGCTCCCCGTGCAAGACTCGACACAATAGGTGGCATGATTTATGTTATATTGTCGGTTAGATAGTTCACACTGTGCATTAGTTAACGTGATAACTGCTATTTGAACCTTGTGTGCTTACTCTCTCCTATTATCCCACGCTTACGCACTTTTGCGACACTTTTCTCACTTACGTTGCTTCGTTGTGAAGATCATGAACGGACGCGGAGGACGTATCAACCTAACTCAAGCCCAGTTGACGGATTTGATCAATGAACGGGTTGCTGAGGCACTCGTAGCTGTCCCTGCAGGAGGTATAACCTGCCATATCAACCCATCTTAGGACGTTTAGATCCTACCTTCGCGAACCAACCCTCGTGCTTAACCTTGTCTTTTATTCTCACGCAACAGGTCAACATGCTCAGCCTCCCGTATGTACGTTCAAAACGTTCATGGATTGCCGACCTAGTACTTTCAGCGGCACAGAAGGAGCTGTAGGTCTTCTTCACTGGTTCGAGAAGCTTGAGTCTGTTTTCGAGATGTGTGAATGCCCTGAAGATCGTAGGGTGAAATATGCTACCGGAACACTCGAAGGTGCTGCATTAACTTGGTGGAAAGCACAGGTTCAACTGCTAGGGCTGGCGGTTGCTAATGCCACCCCATGGAACGGTTTCAAAGAACTGATAAAAGAAGAGTACTGTAGTCGTGACGACATCCACAAGCTAGAGGTAGAATTTTTCAATCTGAAAATGACGGGGTCTGAAATCGAGGCATACACAAAGAGGTCGAACGAATTAGCTATCCTTTGTCCCACTATGGTGGATCCTCCTATCAAGTGTATCGAGCTGTACCTTAAGGGTTTGGTGCCAGAAATTCAAAGCCACGTGACCTCAGCTAATCCTGGCACCATTCAACAAATCATCAAGTTGGCTCATTGTCTCACTGATCAGGCAGTTGAGCAGAACAAGCTGCCCAAGCGTATTAGCGCTACTACTACTGATGCTCCCAGTGATAACAAGCGCAAGTGGGATGAAAATTCGGGCAAGGGTTCTACTTCAGTTCAGTCTCAGCAACGAAAGACTGATGACTACCAGAGTCCTGGTCAGCAATCTTCTGGTAGTCAAGGACAGGGTGGATACCGAGGGAACCACCCCAAGTGCAACCGGTGCAACAAGCATCATAGCGGGCAGTGCCACAAGGGTCGTTGTCTGAGGTGTAACAAGTTTGGTCATGAAACAAAGGATTGCAGGGGCGCACGACCCACAAATCAGAATCGCCAACAACAACAACAAGCTCCACAGAACCACCAGCAGCAGCAACAACAGGGCAATAAAGGATGCTTTCAGTGTGGCGCTGAAGGCCACTTTAAGAGGAACTGTCCTCAGCTGAACCAGAATCAGAACAACAACAACCAAGGAAACGGGAACAACAATGGAGGCAACAACGGGGGTAACAATAATGGCAATGGAGCCAGGGGACGTGTTTTCGTGCTAGGGCAGGGTGATGCAAGGAACGATCCCAACGTGGTGATCGGTAAGTTTCTTCTGGATGACTTCTTTGTTACTGTTTTATTTGATTTGGGTGCCGATACTAGTTATGTGTCCTTAAAAGTTAGCCAAATGCTTAAACGCACTCCAACACTTTTGACCACCAAACACACGGTAGAGCTAGCAAACGGTAAAAGTCTTGAAGCCACGCACATAGTTAAAGGTTGTAACCTCGTCTTAGCTGGTCAGACCTTTTCTATCGACCTCATTCCTATCGTTCTGGGTAGTTTCGACGTCGTTATTGGGATGGATTGGTTATCTCATCAGCAAGCGGAAATTCTTTGCAACGAGAAGATTGTCCGCATCCCTCGTCCTGGTAAAGAACCTCTCATGATTCATGGCAACAAGAGTGGTGCTGTTGTGGGTATCATCTCTTTCCTTAAGGCCCAGAAGTGTTTGCGAAAGGGCCACACTGCCATTCTAGCTCTCGTTACTGACACATCAATGGAAGAGAAGAGAATTGAAGACATACCTATTGTACATGATTTTCCTGAGGTATTTCCTGATGAATTACCTGGTCTTCCGCCTCATCGTCAAGTTGAGTTTCAAATCGAGCTAGCTTCTGGAGCAGCGCCCATAGCTCGAGCACCTTATCGTCTAGCTCCATCAGAGCTTGAAGAACTGTCCACACAACTACAAGAACTCTTGGAAAAGGGTTTCATACGTCCTAGCTCTTCGCCTTGGGGAGCTCCAGTGTTATTCGTGAAGAAGAAAGATGGTACCTTCAGAATGTGTATCGACTACCGCGAACTCAACAAGGTGACCGTGAGGAATCGTTATCCCCTCTCACGTATTGATGACTTATTCGACCAGTTGCAAGGGTCGAGTTTCTATTCCAAGATTGACCTGAGATCGGGATACCATCAGCTGAGAGTCCGAGATGAGGACGTCTCCAAAACAGCATTCAGAACTCGTTATGGGCATTACGAGTTTCTGGTTATGCCCTTCGGATTGACGAATGCACCTGCGGTCATGGATCTCATGAACCGAGTGTGCAAACCTTACCTGGATAAGTTTGTCATTGTATTCATCGACGACATCCTGATCTATTCTAAGAGTCAGGAGGAACACGAGCAGCATCTACAACTTATTCTGGAACTTCTTCGAACAGAGCAGTTGTATACCAAGTTTTTGAAATGCGATTTCTGGCTTCACGAAGTCCACTTTCTAGGCCACGTGGTAAACAAGGATGGGACTCATGTTGATCCATCCAAGGTTGACTCGATCAAGAACTGGCCTGCACCCCGGACACCAACAGAAATCCGCCAATTCTTGGGTTTGGCAGGATATTACAGAAGGTTTATCAAGGATTTCTCAAAGATTGCGCAACCTCTCACTTCGCTGACTCAGAAGGGTGTCACATATCGTTGGGGTGATGCACAGGAATCCGCATTTCAACACTTGAAAGATAGACTTTGTAGCGCGCCTATCCTCTCATTGCGTGAAGGCACAGATGATTTTGTGGTTTATTGCGACGCTTCCATCCAAGGACTTGGTTGCGTGTTGATGCAACGTGACAAGGTCATTGCCTACGCATCGCGCCAACTTAAAGTTCACGAAAGAAACTACACTACGCACGACTTGGAATTGGGAGCAGTTGTCTTCGCACTTAAGATATGGAGACATTACCTGTACGGTACCAAGTGCACCATTTACACCAATCACAGGAGTCTCGAGCATTTTTAAAAACCAAAGGAGTTAAACATGCGACAACGCCGATGGGTCGAGCTCTTGAACGATTATGAATGTGCGATCAAGTACCATCCGGGCAAAGCCAATGTTGTGGCCGACGCCCTCAGTCGAAAGGATACTATACCTAAGCGTATACGTGCGTTACAACTTACCATTCACTCTAGCCTTCCCGCTCAAATTCGTGATTCTCAGGTCGAAGCATTGAAAGCAGAAAACATCAGGGCTGAGTCCCTACGAGGATCAAGGAAACGGTTAGAACAAAAGGTAGACAGCGCCTACTATGTAACAGGGCGCATCTGGGTTCCACTTTATGGAAACTTACGGGAACTTGTGATGGATGAAGCGCACAAGTCTCGTTACTCAGTACATCCTGGTTCGGATAAGATGTACCACGACTTAAAGACTACATACTGGTGGCCTAGCATGAAAGCCCACATAGCAACCTACGTCAGTAAATGCTTGACTTGTGCTAGGGTCAAGGTCGAGTACCAAAAACCATCAGGCCTACTTCAACAACCAGAGATACCTAAATGGAAATGGGAGAAAATTTCCATGGATTTCGTTACTGGCCTGCCTAGATCTCAACGCGGAAATGATACCATTTGGGTGATCGTGGATCGACTGACCAAGTCTGCACATTTTCTGGCTATCAAGGAAACGGATAAGTTTTCTACTCTAGCAGACATCTACCTAAAGGAAGTAGTGTCAAGGCACAGAGTGCCAACCTCCATCATTTCTGATCGTGACTCACGTTTTACACCTGAACTGTGGCAAGCGATGCACAAGTCCTTTGGTTCTCGATTAGACATGAGCATGGCATATCATCCACAGACAGATGGGCAATCTGAACGCACCATCCAAACCCTTGAAGACATGCTTAGGGCATGTGTAATTGACTTTGGTAATGGCTGGGAAAAACACCTCCCGTTAGTGGAGTTTTCGTATAACAACAGTTACCACACCAGTAACCAGGCCGCTCAATTCGAGGCATTGTACGAACGGAAGTGCCGATCACCTCTTTGTTGGGCAGAAGTTGGCGACAGTCAAATCACTGGCCCAGAACTTGTAGTGGATACAACTGAAAGGATTGCTCAGATACGGCAACGAATGGCGGCAGCTCGTGACCGTCAGAAAAGCTATGCGGATAAACGAAGGAAACCACTCGAGTTCCAGGTTGGGGATCGGGTGCTACTCAAAGTCTCACCTTGGAAAGGTGTAGTTCGTTTTGGCAAACGAGGCAAGCTCAATCCGCGTTATGTCGGACCATTCGAGATCATTGAGAGAATTGCCAAGGTCGCTTACAAGCTGAATCTACCGGCAGAACTCAATGGAGTTCACAATGTTTTCCATGTGTCGAATCTAAAGAAGTGTCTGTCAGATGAGACCCTCAAAGTTCCTCTCAAGGAACTCACTATCGACGACCAGCTGCGATTCGTCGAGGAACTAGTAGAGATTACTGATCGAGATGTTAAGATTCTCAAGCGTACCAGAATACCTCTTGTCCGAGTTCGTTGGAATTCCCATCGTGGCCCAGAGTATACCTGGGAACGAGAAGACCAAATGAAACTCAAGTATCCCCAGCTGTTTAGAAAAAGTGCAACCACTACTGAGACTGAGGCTACTGCAGAATTTCGGGACGAAATTCGAAACCAACAGGGGGATGATGTGACACCCCAGGAAAACCACGCAACTTAACTAGCTTCCTCAGTAAACACGTGCTAAATTTCGGGACGAAATTCTCTTAACAGGGGGAGAATGTGACAACTCTCAAAATTTCATGTATCCGTACGATTTATTAATGATAATTAATGTGCTTGATGACTGTGCGGAATTACTTAACTGCTTTCTGATTACTGCGTCATACTTACATGTGCTCGTAAGCATACTAGTCTTGTGCAGAAAATTGACTAAATAATCTTGTATGCATTTCCAAGTGTTGGGAATTTAAAAGTGTTACAAAAAGATATATAAAAGACACTATACGGAATAACATACCACTTTAACGAACCGGTATCTAACCGAACAACCAGACACTACCCGAAACACCAAAATAATGCTAGAAGCATTGTTTTTACTTTTCGGAGCTAGTTATGGTTCCCGAGCACTATAACACACTACATAAAGCATATTACACATTAAACACTAAATATAACACTTAACACCCTACTAATCATCCCATTTACCATCCAAATTTACAAATACCCCCCCCTGAAGTTCACGGCCCATATGTAGGCCCCACTCAAAGATTTCTAAATCTTCCTAATTGTCCTCCATATCTACTCCTTGGACTTAGTGAGATTATGAGGTGATGATGCTTGTACTATAGGAAGCATATAAACCATTGGACAAGGATGTTAATCTTCATATAATACCATAAGCTCATCATCTTCATCATCACCCAACTCTTCTCTCTCTCTTTCCCCCAAGCTCGGCCGAGAACACCCCCTCCCCACTCACCATTTTTCGATTCTTGTTCAAGTGTTCCAAGCTCACAACAAGGTGTATCAAGGTGAATCACGAAGTGTGGAGCTCGCGGATCGTCAAAGACCTCTCTAGTTTGCTTTTATCCTCTCCATTTTCAAGCTTGATCTTCCCTAGCTTAAAAGCTAGTAGTAAGCTTCTATAATCCTCATTTACTCCATGTTTGTAGTGGTTAATAGTTATATCTTGATGAAATATATGAACACTAAAAGATCATAAACATAAAACTTGGACATAAGCTTAAAGATAAAGGAACAAGATGAATTAATGGTAGTATGATGGTGTTTGAATGTGTTAATGGTCTCTTGATGATATCTTGATGATTACTAGTGACATGATGGTTAGTCATCATATGAGGCTTGTTAAGTTATGATTAAAAACATGACTTAACAAGTTAGGGATGATTATGTGTACATGAAATAATCATCCACTAGTGAAGACGTGAACTTGAAAGTAGGATGATTTTCTTGAAAAATAATGAACCGAGTGAACTAGTAAAGTGGTAAATCCAAGTCTTGATGATGTTTTTCCAAACTAACCAAGTTAAATGTCACACCCTGGCTTTGCGGAAGCGTGGTTACTTTTGGTGTGACTTCTTAATACCATAGCTTAACCATAACAAAGCTATATGAAATAAAATCATGCAAGATCATCCATTTGATTAAGTTTTAAAAACCAGAGTAACATACCATTGTCTTAGAGACTTACAACATCATAACGTAAAACATTGTCTTGAACAACATAAACAGTAACATGAAATAAGCGCAGTTTAAGATTTGTGACTTGTCCAGGAAAGAGTCACATTTCCTAAACTGGGATGACCTTGGAACCCTTATGCAGCGGGAAAACATAACATACCGTGCCAGATCTTTAATTCCCTGAAATACATGTAAGTTGAAAAATCAACAATAATGTTGAGCGAGTTCATGTGTAAGTGAGTATGTAAAACACTTGTAAGTATAAAAATTCCCTGGTATGTAGCAGTGTAAGGAAAAAGAGATCACCAATGGTTTGCAAGGCCATTAGTATGTGTGAAGTGCAAGTAGGAAGACTCAAACCTAGCAGATTTTGCGTTGGGTACAAAGTCACTCTAAGGTCCGTTCTGTTGGGCCTCTCAGAGGTCCGTTCTGTTGGGCCTAGAGTTGGGCTCGCTACACCCAGATAGATCTACCGCTTACGTCCCTCGGTGTTTCTGCCTACCCACTCACATGATCTAAGTAGTAAACCTCCTTACGCTAATCATACCATGTATAAAGTACTTGTAATCAAAGTAACATGTATTTCACCCCCGCAGTTAAGAAAACTGAAAACAGTTAGAGAAAAGGGGGACATGAACTCACAGTGAAGCGTCTCTACCAAGTATCTCCTGCTCACGCAGCTGTGCGACAACCTACAGGTGCTAATTTCTATTAGACGGATGGCCGTGCCTTAGCTTTATAGTTTAAGTCTTTGGGAAATAGTTAGACAACTATTTCGTGTTTACATTCTGTATATACTTGGTAGTTAATCTCCTTCCCAAGGATGGGGGATTCAATACATGTGCGTTCAAATTATATCATTAAGTCTCACTTAATATATATATATATTTCCAATTCCAAAATATAAGTATTTTTCCCAAAGATATTATATTTTCATTTCACATAATTTTTCTCCAATAATACGTTGTTAAAATACGCGTTCATAAATATTTCCGTAAGTGCGTAAGTTACGTTTTAACAATCGAGTGGTAATATAATTACCGGTGTAACTTATATATTTATGGTGAAAGCGTTCGTATTATTTTGGATTCGTTAACGTTCGTAAATATTATTTTTACTCTAAAAATAATATCTATGTATTTTCACAAAATAATCATAAACAGTGTGTGAAAAATATATATTTATCACGTTAAATTTTGTGAAAATCCCACCTCCGAATATTTGGTAAATAAAGTCATGGCGAAATTTATATTTCTAAAACATGTCAAAAATATTTCTAACACTTGTAGTGTAAATAGTTCTAAGTGTTAGGTTTTTAGAAAAATTTCGCCAGAGTTTCCTCTGTAACTGGAGGTGGCCACGCTTTTAAGCGTATCATTTTCTTTATCAAATCAACTCAACAATTTTCTTTATTTGATCAGAACAACTTTTCTCACAACAACTAATCAACATATGTGTAACTTGCCAAAAATTACATGAACTTGTAGTTTTCCCAAAACTGTGGTGTAAATCTCTTTAAATTTAGTAGATCCTCATATAAGGTAATTTGATCTTGTAAAAACCTCGTTTTTAGAGAAAATCCATCTTTACAACTTCCCGTCATCTTTTTACAAAAGCTGTTATTTTGTCGGATCTTTTCATTTCACAAGTGTTTACACACTTGTGGCTTATAAAAATCATGCTTGTTAGTGTAAGACCCATCTTTTAAAATACATGATTTCTTTGATACGTGGTTATTTGAAAATACCACTTGCAGATGCGTAGATCTGCTAGTTTTAAACACAATTTCACAAGTAAAACTCTTTTACACAAGTTCATGATTTGCGTGTGGTAGAGTTTCACCTTTTAACCCTTGTATTATTCAAAACAAGATTATGTTAAGATCCATGATCTTACCAAACCGGGTTAAACGATGATCCGAGCTACCACATCATAGATCGGGCCTAAATAATCATACATTTCGAATACTACATCATTTACACAACTTATGAGCTATTAACCACCATTTTTAGTGTTTTAAGTAGACTTTAAAGCATCATCTTGCATGTTAACGAGTTTTAACCGATAAAAATCCTTTTAACCACTTTAGATTAGTTCGAATACGAGTTTTAAGCATTATACCTCTAGCTCGAGGCTAGGGAAGAATCTACGCGCAAAAGAGGTGGATAAAAGCTAAGTAGAGAGGTCCTTCGCGTTCCGCTTGCTCCAAGACTCCTTGTATACGACCCTTGATGCTTGTATGATGATGGAATGTGAAGATCAAAATCGAAGATGGATGGGGTGTCCCAAGGGGTGTTCGGCCGTGAGTAGAGCAAGAGGGAGAGAGAGCTTTGGATTGTGTTGTGTTTAGTGAATGGTCTCATGTGTTTAAGTTAGATCTTATAGACAAATTTAGTGTGATTAACCAAAGGATAATGTGCCTCCTAGATTTTAAGCAAGAGGATTTAAATAATCAAGTAAGTACAAGATGTGTCCCCCCTTAGTTGGGGCCGGTTAGAGAGGGGGGGGGGGTCTTGGTCCGATTCCAACTAGATAGGTAAGTATTAGTTAGGTTAAACCAAGTTAGTTAAGTAGTTAACTTGGTTAGTTGTGTGTCGTGCGTTACAAAGGGTGTTAGGGTACTCAGGGACCCTAACTGGCTCAGAAAAAGATAAATAATGAAAATAACAATATTTTCACGTTCTGGGTATAGTCCGGTTGTTCGGTTGGATAGTAATCCGTTAAAGTGCTTAACAAAGCTTTAAAGTGTCGTTAATACTCTTTTTAGTGACACGACTCATTCCTGACACTTTGGAAAGTGTCTAGCAATATTTTTCTCATGTTTTGGCACTTTATTAGTTAGCTAAAAGCTGAATTATTGTGTAAAGTGCTGAGTTTTGTACCTAGAGTACGTTTTAGGCACATCCAGTCATAGTGACTTATTCCTAGAGACGCAGTTCTACAACCCTTGTATCCCTACACTCACCACTTAGTGTAGCAAAATATTTCAGGCTCTTACAGGCCTTAGAGGCAGTGTTTGCCTGATGCTGGCTTTATCAGCATGTTCAATAGGTTATCCGTTATAGTGCTACTGTGCTTTTTGTGCATCATGTTTGTCACTAAGGTGCTGTAAGCAAAATATGGAGTGACAGCAAATAAAGTATGATGCAAGTAAGTGCATGTATCAGTATGCAAGTAGCAATTTATTCACAAGTTCAAGCAAGCACAGTAATTAAGCAGTAATTAATTATTAATTAAGTCGTACGGATACCTGGTTTAGTGCGGGTTGTCACATTCTCCCCCCGTTAAATAAATTTCGTCCCGAAATTTAAGTTCTGCTTGTAGATGCAGGGTTCTTAGGAAAAAGGTGGGGGTACTTCTCTTTCATCCGGTCCTCACGTTCCCAGGTGTATTCAGGACCATGTCTGGCATTCCAACGAACTTTGACGAGCTTGACACTGCTCCGGCGGGTCTTGTTAACTTTCCAATCCGTGACCTCAACAGGTTCTTCAACGAAGTGGAGCGTGTCGTCAACATGAATCTCGTCGGTGGGAATTGCAACGGTGACTTGAGTTGGACTTTTCTTTAGATTGGATACATGAAAGGTGTCATGAACACCATTCAGTTCAGCAGGTAGGTCCAACTTGTATGCTACTAGTCCTATTCTTTCCAGAATTCTGAAAGGACCAATGTAGCGCGGATTTAACTTCCCACGCTTCCTGAAGCGTGCCACACCCTTCCAGGGTGAGACTTTCAATAACACCATTTCTCCAACTTGGAAATCCACATGTTTCCGGTTTGGATCCGCATAGGCCTTTTGTCTGTGGCGAGCTGCTTCGATGCGTTTAAGAATCTGCGCAATCTTGTCTGTCGTCTCTTGGACGATTTCGGGACCAGCAAGCTGCCTATCACCTGCGTCAGCCCAGCATAGGGGTGATCGACACTTGTGTCCGTAAAGGGCTTCGAATGGCGCGACACCAATACTGGTGTGGTAGCTGTTGTTTTATGAAAATTCGACCAAAGGCAAATGCTTGTCCCAGCTACCGCCCAAATCCATAACACATGCTCTCAGCATGTCTTCCAAAGTCTGTATCGTTCGCTCGCTCTGACCGTCAGTTTGCGGATGAAACGCAGTGCTCAGATTCAATTGTGAGCCAAAGGCTTCTTGGAAGGATTGCTATATCCTTGACACAAACCTTCCGTCTCTATCAGAGATGATTGAGAGAGGTACTCCATGGCGCGCGACGATCTCTCTCATGTAAATTTCAGCCAATTTGCTCGTATTATCCTTCTCTCTGATAGGTAAGAAGTGTGCTGACTTCGTTAATCGATCCACTATTACCCAAATGGTGTCATGGCCTCTCGGCGTTCTTGGCAATTTCGTAATAAAATCCATGGAGATTTGTTCCCATTTCCACTTAGGAATCTCAGGTTGTTGCAGAAGTCCTGAAGGCTTCTGGTATTCGGCTTTAACCTTAGCGCATGTTAAACATTTGCTTACATAAACAGCAACATCGCCTTTCATCCTAGGCCACCAATAATAATCTTTGAGATCCTGGTACATCTTATCCGCTTCAGGGTGGATAGAGTACCGCGACTTGTGAGCTTCATCAAAAATAACCTTCCTTAAACCGCCAAACAAAGGAACCCAGATCCTTTTCTCAAAACACAACGTTCCTTCCTCGTTGGGTACTAGTAAATTCTCCATCCCACGGAGGTATTCTTCTTCAAGGTTTCCTACCTTGAGAGCTTCCTTCTGCGCGGCACGAATGCGCAAGGAAAGATCGGTTCGGATAATCATTTCTAAAGCCCTAACCCTTATGGGCTTGATCCTCTCCTTTCGACTTAGGGCATCGGCGACTACATTCGCCTTCCCTGGATGATACTTTATCTCGCAGTCGTAATCATTCAGCAACTCAACCCATCGTCTCTGCCTCATATTCAGCTCCTTCTGGTTGAATATGTGCTGTAGGCTCTTGTGATCTGTAAAAATTGTACACTTTGTACCATAAAGGTAGTGTCTCCAGATCTTTAATGCAAATACCACTGCGCCGAGCTCCAAATCGTGTGTGGTATAGTTCTTTTCATGCACTTTCAGCTGACGCGATGCGTAAGCAATAACCTTTTGGCGTTGCATCAACACACAACCCAATCCTTGACGCGATGCGTCGCAGTATACCACAAAATCGTCAGTACCCTCTGGTAGAGCTAAGATTGGCGCGTTACAAAGCTTATCCTTCAATATCTGAAACGCTTCATCCTGTTTGATTCCCCAATCAAACTTCTTATCCTTCTGCGTGAGGAGCGTCAATGGTTGAGCGATCTTCGAAAAATTCTCAATGAATCTTTGATAATAGCCAGCCAAACCCAAGAATTGCCGAATCTCGGTTGGCGTCTTTGGCGTTTCCCAATCCTTGATCGCCTCGATCTTGGTTGGATCCACGTGGATTCCATCTCCATTTACCACGTGTCCAAGGAATTGCACCTCTCGTAGCCAAAACTCGCACTTAGAGAATTTGGCATACAACTGTTCCTTCTTCAGCAGCTCTAGAATGGCTCTAAGATGCTGCTCGTGTTCAGCCTTCGTCTTTGAATAAATTAAAATGTCATCGATGAATACAATCACGAACTTATCTAAGTACGGCTTGCAAACTCTATTCATTAGATCCATGAATACCGCCGGTGCGTTTGTCAAACAAAATGGCATAACGAGGAACTCGTAGTGTCCATAACGAGTTCTGAAGGCTGTCTTCGGAATGCTTTCCTCTTGTATCCTTAACTGATGGTATCCCGATCGAAGATCGATCTTTGAATAAAAGCTTGAACCTTGAAGTTGGTCGAACAGATCATCAATTCTTGGCAGAGGATACCTATTCTTGATTGTCAGCTTGTTCAATTCCCGGTAGTCAATACACATGCGGAAACTACCGTCCTTCTTCTTGACAAACAGGACCGGAGCTCCCCAAGGCGAGAAGCTTGGTCGGATAAAACCCTTGTCTAACAACTCTTGAAGTTGTGTTGACAGTTCCTGCATCTCAGACGGAGCAAGTCTGTACGGTGCCTTAGCCGCAGGCGCGGCGCCTGGAACTAAGTCGATGCGAAACTCTACTTGCCTCTGAGGTGGCAGTCCAGGCAAGTCTTCTGGGAAGACTTCTGGATACTCCCTCACGACAGGGATGTCTTCTATTCTTGGCTCAGCAGCCTTCTTATCCACAATGTGTGCCAGGAAGGCAACACATCCCTTTTGCAAACACTTTCGCGCTTTCAGGCAGCTGATAATCCTCAACGGCGTATCACGCTTCTCTCCGTGAACCACAATTGTTTCGCCATCTTCGGTTGGGATACGAATGACCTTTTCGTGACAAACTATCTCAGCCTTGTTGCCTGACAACCAATCCATTCCTACCACCACGTCGGAGCTTCCCAACTGGACTGGTAGTAGATCTAGAGCGAACTCACGCTCTCCCAATTCAATCACACAACCTCTGATAACTTCATTGGCTTCTACTAACTTCCCATTGGCCAATTCGATCGAGTAGGGAATATCTAACTTATTAGCGGCTAAACCAAGCATATTCTTAAACTCTAGCGACACGAAGCTATAATCGGCACCAGTATCAAATAAAACGGATGCATAGCGTTGATTTACAGGGAACGTACCGGTAACGACATTGGGGTCCTGGCGCGCTTCCCTTGCTTCGATTTGAAACACTCTTCCACGGGCTTGGTTTAAGTCTGGGCAGTTCTTCTTAAAATGCCCGATATCGCCGCAGTTAAAGCATCCAAGTCTTTGCCCATTTCCACCAGCTTGATCATTCCTCTGATTACGATTCACGGCGCCCGCTTGGTTAGCATTGTTGCCTCGATTCTCGTTACCTCCATAGTTTCCTTGTGGGCGATTTCCATTCCCACCCCGGTTGTAATTTCTGTTTCCGAATCCTCCCTGGCCTCCCTGACCAGCAGTGGCCCAACAAGTGTCCTTCGAGTGGCCACGTTTCCCACATGCTTCGCATACTTTTGGCCCGCAATGACCAGAATGGTGGCGCTGGCAGGTGTTGCATTTGGGCTGGGTGCCCATATACCCTTTTCCTTTCTTTCCTCTACCAGCTGTAACCTGAGCTGGCGTGTCTGATCCTCCTTTCTTAACCACCACACTGGCGCCCTGCTTGAAGTTCGAGAACTTCCGTTTGTTACCTCCTGATGACTCGACGTGAGTCTCTGCCTTCTTGGTCTTGATCTCATCAAACTTGTTCAGGCGAATAGCCTCCTCAGTGAGAGCTACGCTCAAATCGATCGCCTCAGTAATGGTCGCAGGCTTGGATGAGGTTACCATGCTTATGATTTGGGGAGCTAGTCCCCAAATGAAACGTTCAATTCTCTTGAACTCAGGAGTGACCATGTAGGGTACCACATGCGATAAGTCATGGAACCTTTGAACGTATTCTGCTATCTTTGGACCGTCCATTTTCAAGTGCCAGAACTCGGTCTCCAATCGCTGGATTTCTGCGCGGGAACAGTACTTTTTGCGCATGAGTTCCTTCAGTTCGGTCCAGGTCAGCGCGTAGGCAGCAGCTTCGCCAAGTGTCTGAACTTGTAGATTCCACCAAGAGAGGGCTCCATCCAAGAATAACCCTGAGATATAGGTGACTTGCTGATCCAGTGCGCATTTGCTCATGCGAAGAACAGATTCGGTTTTCTCAGCCCAACGAACAAAGGCGACAGCACCTCCTGTGCCATCAAAGTTTACGGGCTTGCAGTCTAGGAACTGCTTGTAGGTGCACCCTGCACATACGTTATAACATATGAATGGCATTAGCATCATCGCTAAAGATATCCAATTTGGTCATGGTAGGTCTAAATGACTTGGTATTACCATGAGGTGGATTATTGTTGCCATTGTTATTCGTGCTGCTTCCGCTGGGTCCTCCTTGTGAAGCGGCGTATTGTGCGATGGCAGCAGTGATAATTTGCTGGAGTTCTACCTCATTGGTAGGCATGCGTGTCTCACGTCTCGGCGGCATCTTCTAAAAGATGGTTTACGTTGGTCAGGCCATAGTAAAACGTACGTATATAGTAATAGTAATAGCACATAACATCTCATGTTATCAATACATCACAAATATCAATCACACAACATCCCATGTCATAAAAATATAAATAAGCAATCAAGCGAATCAAATATGGTGAGAATACTGCGATTGCCATATATCGAGACCACATAGTAAGTGTATCAGTACATCCCTGTGTCATACAATCATCAATCAACTAGGGGCTACATCACCCCTGTCCAAAAACTATATCATGTCAGTGTCAAATACGTCAAATACATGTCAACAAAAGTCAGGATCATAAAGTAGTCTCCAAAAATGCTGTGCAGTCAAAAGCATTCGCCGTCTTCTCACCAACGTCTACCCAAACAGCACTGTTGAGCTCTATACAGATGGCGGTGGAGGAGGGGGAAAGTGGGTGTAAAACAAACGACGTAACTGGAGCCAGTCCTCCTCCATGGCTCGCTGGGTACGAATGATAGAAGCAACCTGCTGCTCTAGTGTAAAGAGACGGGCAGCATAATCTGGAGGTAAGGGTTGAAATGGCTGCAGAGGAGAGTGTGTCTGACCATGGCACTAGCATGGTAGCAGCTGAGCCCTCTCAAGCTACTGGATGCGCTGCGTGTGTGACTCGTGCTGGGCGACAAAAGACATCAAAACGTCCTCGATAGTATACCCCATATGGAAACGATGGTAGGGGTCAGTAGGTGGCATAGCAGAGTCTGGTGCCCAAAGGAACGGCTCACTGGTGGGGTCGAAAGGTGCCACATGAAATGGAGCAACAGAGGGTGGAACAGATGACATCTGAGGCATGAAGGGAATAGACATCGGTACATGCCCAAAAGGATGGGCTGAAGAACCCTCTCCAGGCCTCGCTGGAGGTACAAACTGTGGAACCTGAAAAGAAGAATCAACATGTCGTGTATCAGGGATCTGAGGGGGAAAAGGTGGAACATCCTCATCAGCAGGTATCCAACCGTGCTGTGCATGCTCATCTGGTGGATCCATGTGTGCCGCGAACAGTGCATGCTCGGGCTCTAGTGGGATGGGATCAGGTGGGGGAGCAACAAAAGGGAGAACAGGTGCAATGTGCCCAACAGGATGGTCAACAGGTATATCGACAACAGGTAGAGGAACAACCAGATCAACAACAACATGATCGCCCTCTATCAAAGGAACATCCACGGGGAGATCATCAACAGGTGGGTCTGCTATAACAGGCTCAATAGGGATGCCAGCATGTACGGGGTCATGCTCAAGTATGGGGTCTAGAGCGGCTGCCTGCTCAGGGGCGATGGCAGGCTCGGGATCATCAAAAGCCATCTCGAAGTCAAACTCGGGGTCGATAGGATCTACTGGGTCAGCTGGATCCTCTATGGGCTGATCCATAGGTATAAACTCGATATCATGATCCGGGTCGTATCCCGGGGGAAAGATAGGATCAGAATCCTCTATGTCATCATGGTCAAACGCAAAACTGGGAATAGGTGCAACAGAAGATGCCTGGTCAGGATCAGAATCATGCGCAAAGTGCTGTGCGCTCAATGTGTGAGAAGGTGCGGATGCCACAGACTCGAAGGAGTCTGGGACAGGAGAATGTGCAGGCGAATCCTCAGCGGGAACGTCAGCGATCATCAGAAGATCGTCTGCAGGAAGAAGGGCCTCACCCTGGATCTCATCCTCAAAGGGCTCCTCCTCAAACAGGTCAACATCGCCGTCAGCCTCGGCGTCAAGAAGGAAATCATATGCTGGGTAAACGGCTAAAGGTATAGGAGCCGGAATCTCTACTAGGGGTAGGTACTCAGCGGGAGGGCCATCCGCAGGCTCATCAGCACCATCGGGTAGTGCGAAGGGCTGGAAATCATCCTCGTCAGTACTGGTAACGTCGGATGTGTGAACCTCACGCTCAGAAGACTCTAGGTCGTCCGATACTATAGGTCTAGGTCCTGTGGTGTCTGAATCACCAGTGCCAGAGGTGTCCATAATGTCTGTAACATAAACACAAACATGCACAAACAGTCATATAATCAGATAATCACATAAGTCACCAAGTAAGATATCACATAATTCTCCTAGTCTCACTAGCCAATTTCTCCCAGTCTCTAAGACTGCTCTATCATCTACCTCGACCTCTCAGATCGAGCCTCGGTCTCCAATACCGAGCCTCAGCTTCCAAGACTGAGCCTACTCTTCCTAGTCCAACTAGCCAACTACCTCGATCTCTCAGACCGAGCCTCGGTCTCCAATACCGAGCCTCAGCTTCCAAGACTGAGCCTACTCTTCCTAGTCCAACTAGCCAACTACCTCGATCTCTCAGACCGAGCCTCGGCCTCTCAGACCGAGCCTCAGTCCTTCTAGACTGAGCCTATAAATAAAATGTGCTCAACATTTGTTTGTAAAAAGTTTTGGATCTGGACTTAAGTGGTATGCAGAAAAATGTTTTCGTGAGAGCCCTAGTGATCATAGTCTAGACTCGAGAAGGAATCCTAGTTCGCTATGATCAGAGCTCTGATACCAAGCTGTCACACCCTGGCTTTGCGGAAGCGTGGTTACTTTTGGTGTGACTTCTTAATACCATAGCTTAACCATAACAAAGCTATATGAAATAAAATCATGCAAGATCATCCATTTGATTAAGTTTTAAAAACCAGAGTAACATACCATTGTCTTAGAGACTTACAACATCATAACGTAAAACATTGTCTTGAACAACATAAACAGTAACATGAAATAAGCGCAGTTTAAGATTTGTGACTTGTCCAGGAAAGAGTCACATTTCCTAAACTGGGATGACCTTGGAACCCTTATGCAGCGGGAAAACATAACATACCGTGCCAGATCTTTAATTCCCTGAAATACATGTAAGTTGAAAAATCAACAATAATGTTGAGCGAGTTCATGTGTAAGTGAGTATGTAAAACACTTGTAAGTATAAAAATTCCCTGGTATGTAGCAGTGTAAGGAAAAAGAGATCACCAATGGTTTGCAAGGCCATTAGTATGTGTGAAGTGCAAGTAGGAAGACTCAAACCTAGCAGATTTTGCGTTGGGTACAAAGTCACTCTAAGGTCCGTTCTGTTGGGCCTCTCAGAGGTCCGTTCTGTTGGGCCTAGAGTTGGGCTCGCTACACCCAGATAGATCTACCGCTTACGTCCCTCGGTGTTTCTGCCTACCCACTCACATGATCTAAGTAGTAAACCTCCTTACGCTAATCATACCATATATAAAGTACTTGTAATCAAAGTAACATGTATTTCACCCCCGCAGTTAAGAAAACTGAAAACAGTTAGAGAAAATGGGGACATGAACTCACAGTGAAGCGTCTCTACCAAGTATCTCCTGCTCACGCAGCTGTGCGACGACCTACAGGTGCTAATTTCTATTAGACGGACGGCCGTGCCTTAGCTTTATAGTTTAAGTCTTTGGGAAATAGTTAGACAACTATTTCGTGTTTACATTCTGTATATACTTGGTAGTTAATCTCCTTCCCAAGGATGGGGGATTCAATACATGTGCGTTCAAATTATATCA
This sequence comes from Helianthus tuberosus, assembly GCA_030545235.1. Taxonomy (NCBI): domain Eukaryota; kingdom Viridiplantae; phylum Streptophyta; class Magnoliopsida; order Asterales; family Asteraceae; genus Helianthus; species Helianthus tuberosus. The sequence goes on along the minus strand of CM060429.1, from coordinate 61,100,579 downwards.
TTAAGTCTCACTTAATATATATATATTTCCAATTCCAAAATATAAGTATTTTTCCCAAAGATATTATATTTTCATTTCACATAATTTTTCTCCAATAATACGTTGTTAAAATACGCGTTCATAAATATTTCCGTAAGTGCGTAAGTTACGTTTTAACAATCGAGTGGTAATATAATTACCGGTGTAACTTATATATTTATGGTGAAAGCGTTCGTATTATTTTGGATTCGTTAACGTTCGTAAATATTATTTTTACTCTAAAAATAATATCTATGTATTTTCACAAAATAATCATAAACAGTGTGTGAAAAATATATATTTATCACGTTAAATTTTGTGAAAATCCCACCTCCGAATATTTGGTAAATAAAGTCATGGCGAAATTTATATTTCTAAAACATGTCAAAAATATTTCTAACACTTGTAGTGTAAATAGTTCTAAGTGTTAGGTTTTTAGAAAAATTTCGCCAGAGTTTCCTCTGTAACTGGAGGTGGCCACGCTTTTAAGCGTATCATTTTCTTTATCAAATCAACTCAACAATTTTCTTTATTTGATCAGAACAACTTTTCTCACAACAACTAATCAACATATGTGTAACTTGCCAAAAATTACATGAACTTGTAGTTTTCCCAAAACTGTGGTGTAAATCTCTTTAAATTTAGTAGATCCTCATATAAGGTAATTTGATCTTGTAAAAACCTCGTTTTTAGAGAAAATCCATCTTTACAACTTCCCGTAATCTTTTTACAAAAGCTGTTATTTTGTCGGATCTTTTCATTTCACAAGTGTTTACACACTTGTGGCTTATAAAAATCATGCTTGTTAGTGTAAGACCCATCTTTTAAAATACACGATTTCTTTGATACGTGGTTCTTTGAAAATACCACTTGCAGATGCGTAGATCTGCTAGTTTTAAACACAATTTCACAAGTAAAACTCTTTTACACAAGTTCATGATTTGCGTGTGGTAGAGTTTCACCTTTTAACCCTTGTATTATTCAAAACAAGCTTATGTTAAGATCCATGATCTTACCAAACCGGGTTAAACGATGATCCGAGCTACCACATCATAGATCGGGCCTAAATAATCATACATTTCGAATACTACATCATTTACACAACTTATGAGCTATTAACCACCATTTTTAGTGTTTTAAGTAGACTTTAAAGCATCATCTTGCATGTTAACGAGTTTTAACCGATAAAAATCCTTTTAACCACTTTAGATTAGTTCAAATACGAGTTTTAAGCATTATACCTCTAGCTCGAGGCTAGGGAAGAATCTACGCGCAAAAGAGGTGGATAAAAGCTAAGTAGAGAGGTCCTTCGCATTCCGCTTGCTCCAAGACTCCTTGTATACGACCCTTGATTCTTGTATGATGATGGAATGTGAAGATCAAAATCGAAGATGGATGGGGTGTCCCAAGGGGTGTTCGGCCGTGAGTAGAGCAAGAGGGAGAGAGAGCTTTGGATTGTGTTGTGTTTAGTGAATGGTCTCATGTGTTTAAGTTAGATCTTATAGACAAATTTAGTGTGATTAACCAAAGGATAATGTGCCTCCTAGATTTTAAGCAAGAGGATTTAAATAATCAAGTAAGTACAAGATGTGTCCCCCCTTAGTTGGGGCTGGTTAGAGAGGGGGGGGGGGGGTCTTGGTCCGATTCCAACTAGATAGGTAAGTATTAGTTAGGTTAAACCAAGTTAGTTAAGTAGTTAACTTGGTTAGTTGTGTGTCGTGCGTTACAAAGGGTGTTAGGGTACTCAGGGACCCTAACTGGCTCAGAAAAAGATAAATAATGAAAATAACAATATTTTCACGTTCTGGGTATAGTCCGGTTGTTCGGTTGGATAGTAATCCGTTAAAGTGCTTAACAAAGCTTTAAAGTGTCGTTAATACTCTTTTTAGTGACACGACTCATTCCTGACACTTTGGAAAGTGTCTAGCAATATTTTTCTCATGTTTTGGCACTTTATTAGTTAGCTAAAAGCTGAATTATTGTGTAAAGTGCTGAGTTTTGTACCTAGAGTACGTTTTAGGCACATCCAGTCATAGTGACTTATTCCTAGAGACGCAGTTCTACAACCCTTGTATCCCTACACTCACCACTTAGTGTAGCAAAATATTTCAGGCTCTTACAGGCCTTAGAGGCAGTGTTTGCCTGATGCTGGCTTTATCAGCATGTTCAATAGGTTATCCGTTATAGTGCTACTGTGCTTTTTGTGCATCATGTTTGTCACTAAGGTGCTGTAAGCAAAATATGGAGTGACAGCAAATAAAGTATGATGCAAGTAAGTGCATGTATCAGTATGCAAGTAGCAATTTATTCACAAGTTCAAGCAAGCACAGTAATTAAGCAGTAATTAATTATTAATTAAGTCGTACGGATACCTGGTTTAGTGCGGGTTGTCACATTAAAAGTCGGGTTTTGAAGGATCATAACTTTATTTGCATATACATTATTCTTGGAATTAAATAGAGTATAAGGGTGCAAGTGAAACATGAAAATATTGTAAATGAATATTTTTGTAAAATAAGTTCACAAGTTGTGAACATCTAAAAATCCCGAGAATGAGATTTTAACAAAAGTAAACACACTTTGGAGGGTAACTAAACCCACTAAACGCCTTACCAAGTTACTACGCGTTTTTATGAAAAACCAAGTTCATGTTGTTATGTAAAGTGCATTGTTTTTGCACTTGACTAGTGTAATGTTGTTTGGTAACTTGTTGTTGATTGATTGAATGATTTCCGAAAAGAAAATGATATGCTAATAAGCATGGATACCTCCATTTACAAAGGAAACTCTGGCAAAATTTTTCTAAAATTCCAACACTTAGAAAATATTTTCTAAAACAAGTGTTACAAGTATATTTTTAGCTTTGTTTTCAAAATGAACTTCGCCAAAGGTTTTGTTACAAAATACAAAGTATCGGAGGTTGATTTTTACAAGTAAAATGGATAAATATATATTTAGAATATATATATTTTATATTAGGACACTTGTGTGGATACTTGTTTATTTTGTGAGATAGTTACATTATTTTAGGGTAAAATAATATAACTTAACAAAGTACCTTGATATTGGAATTGTGTGGTATGTGATAGAAGTAATGAGTAGATAAACCATACGTAGGATACGTGTTATGCATGCACAAGAAATTGATTGTTATCTGTACTTTATTAGGACGTGCTTGATTTCTGATTATTAGAGTAACTAATCTAACTGAGCAAACCAAGGTGAGTTCACACACTTTCTAAGGCATGGGATTCCCGGTGGTTGGGAATGGGTTAAAGAATTAAAACGAAACCTACATATCCTCCTTGGGTGGGATATGTACGGCCATCCTCCATGGGTAGGATGCCAATATTAATCCTGCGTATTCTCCTTGGGTAGAATACGTACGTTCGTCCTCCTTGGGTAGGACAACAACCTTAAAACTTACTAGACAAAAACTCTATCATTAAGTCCCTCATTTTATATCGACTTAATCGCCAAGGCCGATGGCGAGCGGGTCATTCGTTAATAGCGCTATTAGGTTTAACAAACCTCACACCATGCCGTTCGGACGGGCGTGTACTAATGGACTATGGCAAACTGTCAATGATGATAGACATTGACGTAGGGCACAACTATTGTTCGTCAGTTGTCGATATGGTAACGGTCTAGTGGTTCACATGGGGAAACCCCCCACTGATTTTGGATATGGTTTGGGTAATAAAGAAGGAACTGATTAATCATACTTTCAACTATGGGGTAACCCCCACGGCTAATAAGCCAGCGAAAGACAAACCATGTTTTCGGAAAACAACTTAAAACTAAACAACCAAACGTGAACTCACTCAACTTTGTTGTTGACTCGTTGTTACATGCCTTACAGGTCGTTAGATGCTTATGGAGCTTGCACGAGGAGGAGGTCGTTGTCGGACATGGACTGATATGTTCCGTGCTTAATATTTGCACTTTATGAACTTACTGAACTAATGTTTTGAACTTTAAACTTATGAACTATGGAACTTATGTTTTGGGTTTTATCTTTAATGCTTCCGTTGTTTAGTATGAACTTGGTTAACTAGCTTTTGGTCACCAATTGTATTGTGGTTGGTTTTATTTACTTAATTACGTTGTTCAATATGATTGGTGGCTCGATCCTGGTCATGTCACGCCTCCAAGCGGTGATACTCCGCATGGTGGATTTTGGGGGTGTGACACATCCAAACCATAGGCATTTTTAGTTGTCGAATCCACGACTGTCGATTCACGACTAGAGACACAAAAGCACTGCTTGGTACTAGTATCACCAAGAGTGTGGCTGCCTGAAACTCATTAGATCTAACCTTTTGTTCCGCGGTCTTGGTATGTAACTGATTAATGGTGCTTATGGTACCCTATTCGTGACATGATCTAAAGTATCATTCCTTAGTTTTAGTATCCAACATACCATAACACATGTATTATCCTCAAGTTTAGAAAACAAGTAAAAGTTTAAAAGTGGGGACATGAACTCACAACTTTGCGTTTCCTGCGCCGTAAACTTCACCGGGATTGCTTATATAGCGTCGTGACCTATACGTGTTTTATTAACGTTAGTCAATAGACTTGTATCGCACAAGTACAAGTCACCATCTTTTATGTATGTGTTCTTTGCTGTTAAAAATAATTCATATTTTTAACTATGTATCTTACTTATATTATTTTCTCAAAAATAAATATAAGTATCTTGTATTTTTCACCCGAGTTATATCTTTTCGTCCAAAAAGACATTTTAAGTTCGTATCTTGTCCAAGTTACATAATCTATTAAGAAATATATTTTCATAAATATATTTTCTTGTATTTGTCTAAGCATGTTGTATGTGTATTTTTGTATTTTCACTCCTTAGGAGTATTTAGTGTATTTTCAAGTCCTAATACACTATTACATACAATACATATTACATACACTTAGCACAAAATTTGGTGATCAATAAATATATATATATATATATATATATATATATATTTTCCTCAAAAATATACATACTTAATATCAATCTTTATCTTGAAGAAACCATCATTTCTTAACTTGAAATTTACAAAAATTAGGGAAACCTTGGTAAATATTTTTAGGTAAATTTTTAGGGAATAAGTTTCACCAAAACTTATATTTTTCTAAGTGTCAAAATCTTATAAAAATTTTGACATAGTTTCCCCTAAAAATGGAGGTTTCCCATGTTTTCAAAACATGTGTTTATTTTCTTTTAAAATCATCATCAGTCATCAACAACACAATCAAGACTTACCATGAGCCAAGATCATGTAAATTACACTACATGATGAACTTGAAGTTTTTATAAAAACTTGTAGTAACTTACCATGTCATTTAGTAGGTTTAGTTACCCTTTAAAACATATTTATTTGTTTGTAAATCACATTATTAAAAGATTTGGTCATTTACAACTTGTAAGATGACTTTTCTAAAAATATTTCTTTTGTATTTTTCTTGTTACACACATGTTTCTAGTCTCGATTTAACACTAAAAATATGATTAGTTTACTTAGAAACCATGACTTTGTAAATCTTTTAAATAAACTTGGTTTCTTGAGAAAATTATTTTTGTAATCATCTATTTACAAGATTTATATTTTGTTTAAATCATCTTTACATATGAAAACAAATTTCATCATTCAAGTTCATGTATACAAAGTATGATCAACTTGGTTTTTCACAAGATCATCACCTTAACTTTCTAGATCATGTGTTTAATCACAATCTAGTAGGTTTCTTATGATGTCTAACATCACTAACACAAATCATCAATCATCAAGAAGCAAATAAACACTATCAACATGTATTCTTATGTTATTTAAGCTTATGTTAAAGATTCATGATCATGTTCTTTAGTGTTCTTCAAGATTAACAATGTTCATCATCTTTTGACCATCAAAATATGAAGTAACAAGGGATCATTGTCACACCCTGCTCGTAGCGGAAGCGCGAGGTGTGATCTGTTGGTTCTCATTGCATAACGATATAAGTAAACATACTAAATGAATAAAACATACTCCATTGCCATTACCATAATTGTTCAACAGATGCGCAACATACATTAAGTTTATAATTTACAAACCATTCAAAGCAAATAAGTTGTTATTATTTCATACATCCAAAATGAAAGTTTTAAACATTAAGGCTTTATCCACTATAACACCGCAAAGCGGCAGTATAATAGATAAACCCTTCAAAAGATGGCACGGAGTCTTGATACTTGTTTCCTGAATTAGAATCCCTGACAAGGTCCACTAATTCCCTGAAATACATGTTTAAGTAGAAAAATCAACAAAGGTTGAGCGAGTTCATGCAGTTTAGTCGTGTATGATACATCCGAAAAATGTAGAATGTACTTGTATTTGAATCAAATATAGTATGAAAAGCGTCAATGAAATCGTGATCATTAATGTTTTGCAAGGACATTAATATGTGTGACGAAATAGGAAGCAAACCAACCCTAGACAATTTTAATTGTATCGACACCATGTCATAGGGCAACAAACGCACTCCTAGGTAAATGAATGACCATGAGTGAGGCTCGCCAAAACCCATTAGATCTAACCCTTTGTTCCTTGGTCCAAACTGGATTAATGGTGCTTTAGTTATGGCCCTAATTCTCACATGATCTAAGGTGTTTCATTCCTTGACTTATCATACGTATTGTACATGTATTTTCCCCGATAGTTGTAAAGCTTGAAAAACATTTAAGATGAAAAGGGGACATGAACTCACAGTATCGCGTCAGTGAGTAGAAGTAAATATGATATCACGTGCGGTAGTCCTGAACAGTGTTGCGACCTACAATCGTTGTTATATTTGTTAGACACTTCGGTCTTTGTAAACAACTTGAGTACAAGTCTTGTGTCTTAAATATGTTTAAGACTTGTATGTCTTTATTGTTCGTTGAACTTTGTATTTCTTTACAATTTATGTCATTGGACTTAGCCCAAAAATTATGATATTGGGCCCAAATAGTGTTGGGCTTAAATAGTGTTGGGCTTTTGGGCCCATAAGTTTGGTATTGGGCTTAGCCCATAAGTTATTGATATTGGGCTTAGCCCATGTATTTAGTTTAAGCCCATTATTAATATAAATTCTTTAAAAAGTATAAGCCCATTTATATAAAAATTATAGTCCATTAGAAAAATATAAGTCTTTCATTTTTATAAAAACATTTTTATAAAAATTTACTAATTATACTTTTTAGGAAATAAAAACATAATAGTTTTTATAAGTTTTAAAATGTCCGAATTTCGTTAATGGTAACGTAATTTTTGTGTCCGTGTCGAAAGATCGTCTAGATGTCGTATTAAGTCCTCGGATTGGTAAGATGTCCATAAGTTCGTCCGTCGTCCGTTTTGACCATAATTTATGTCCGATTGTTCGTATTGTCCGTAACATGTCTTTAAGGCATATTTATATGTAGTTTTGTAAGACTTTAATTCTAAAGTCTCTTGAGTTTATTATCACCATTTTAATCAAGTTCCTATCTTTGATATATATAACTAATACACCAATTATTACATATCACATAACTTGTTAAAATGAACAAATATATATTTTCTAAAAAAAATATATTTATCTAATCTTTTCTTTTATAAAAACCTTTCTTTAAATCTTTGTAAATCTTGTAAAGATTTAACCAAAATGATAGTTTTTATAACATAAAGTTTTTAAGAAAAATTTGCCATATAACCTTTGTTTTAATCACTTTGCCATGTTTAATAAACATATCTTTTTCTTTTTAAATCAACATCAACAATTTACTCATAATTTTTATAAACAATACACATAAGATTTATAACATAACCTTGTCAAGATGATCTCAAAATCATGTAGGGTTTTGAACTTGCTCATAATATATGTTAACTAGTTCAAAAACCAAGTTTACTTCTAGTTTTAACAACTTTTATAAAAATCTCATGTTGTATGTTACTTTTTATAATCTTGTAAAAAGTCTTGTTTTTAATTAAAAACCTTAGATACTTTAATTACACCATAAATTTTAATCATCCATTATCTTAAAAAAAAACTTTAACATATTCATGTATACTTGTTAGATCATGTTTTTAGAACATCATCTAACAAGTTATACATATCTTAATCATCTCAACAAGATCAAATATGCAAATAACAAATCTTAATTTACAACATAAACAAACATATACATATCATGATTTGTATTTTTGCTTCTTTCTATCTTCGTATTATTATGTATGATTATTTTGTTTATTACTAGTTATAATAATAATCATAACATAAATAAGTAAGAAAAAATAATTTTAGAGGCTTACTTCTAGCTCTAGGCTAGGGATGATCTAGATGATGTTAAGAAACAAAGAAGATGAAGATCTTGTAGTTAGAAGACTCTTGGATGGATGAAAAAGGTTGCTTTAGCTTGTAGGTGCTTTAGATCTTCTTATGTGCCATGAAACTCCATGTTGATCATCCAAGAAAGTGATAAAATAAGATGGGTTTTTGAGGTGTTCTTGATGAAGATATGAAGATGTTGAGAGAGTTTGTGTGTGTTTGAAAAGGTGTAAAAGAGTTGTAGTATGTGTTAGTGATTAATGAGAAGTGTTATAACCATGCCACCACATGACTAACTCTTCCAACAATGTTATAACTATGACAACACATCTTCCACTTAACCATTTAGATAAGTATTCATGAAATAAAATAAAATAAAACAATGGTGGGGGGGGGCCACTTGTGGTTGACGGTCACCCATGTGGGGGGGGGGGGGGTCTTTTGTGGTAAAAATTGTTGGTAATTTTGTTAAGGTTAAAAATGGTAAAAATGGTTAAAGGTTTTGGTTTTTATGTGTTACAAATTTTCAAGACTTAGAATGATCCTAAATAGGATGAAAATGACCAAAAAATAATGTTCACTAGTTCACTACATATGTCAAATTGTAGTTCGGATAGTCTTTTGTCGCTCGTTCCGCAAGAAGATAGTCGAAAGGTTCGCTTATGAAAGTTGTAGGGAAACATTCGGTTATATATTTATAAAATGTTCCCTATGTATTTTCATATGGAATTTGAGTTTAAACAACCCATTTTGCACTTTGTAGTAAAAATACTAATGCTGAATTTTGCGGAAAAAACATTGAAATTGTCACTTTTGGTGCTTTTTGGCATTTTTCGTGCAGTTTTTGTGCTATCGGACATTGGTAATATATTAGACCAAACCCTTGCATTTCCAAGTAGGGTTTATTGTATAATTGATGTTGGACTTTCGTATGAGTCCTAAAAATATCGTTACACTAGTTTCTGCGGATCCTGAGTTTTTGTCAGCACGCTAGTTTACTAGGCACTACTCTAGTTGTTTCGATGCACTGTTTACACTGTTTCAAATGTAACCACTAAAAATGAATCATGTGCATCATAAATGAATATTCCATAAGTATTCTAAGATGTATATCATGAAATCATGCATTTCGGATATTCTAATCACGTATTTGTATAATGTAATTCATTGCTTTAAATGTAAGTAATTTACCAGAAAGTGGCAGTTGTCACAATCATAAGGGTCTTACTACTAGCACAAGGCTAGGGAAGAACACAAGATGTTGAAGATGACAAATGTGATGGATAAAAGCAATCGAGAGAGGTCCTTCAAGATCCACAAGCTCTAAACCTCCTTAAACACCTTCTAGCACCTTGTGATTACTTGAGATTGGATGATCAAAGTTGGATGAAGGTGGTGGTATGGTTGAGGGTTTCGGCTGAGAGTGGGGAGGAGAGGAAGAATGAGAGTGTGTGTGAGGTGTTGGTGAGTTATGAGCTCTTGTTCTTCTTATATCCATTCCAAACTATTAACCTTTGTGTATCATGTCTCACAAGTACAAGACATATCCAAGATTATAATCTTAAGAGATTCTATAAGATCAAAGGAAATCAAGAAAGATTAAGTAAAGATCTTGATGGGGGCCACCTTGTGACCGTCCCAACCAAAGGGGGGGGGGGGGTAAAGTGTAAGTTTGATGGATAGTAGGAGATCTAGTTAGGATTTAAGCGTATTGATTAGTGTTCATGCATATGATGTGTTATGTAGTGTGTTCAGGGATCATAACTAGCTCAGAAACATTAAAACAATGCTTCTAGTATAATTTTGGTGTTTCGGGTAGTGTCCGGTTGTTCGGTTAGATACCGGTTCGTTAAAGTGTCAAATTATTCCTTTTAGTGATCTTTAAGTACCCTTTTGTGACACTTTTAATTCCCGATACTTAGGAAAGCATTCAAGGCCATTTAGTCATATTTTTACATGTTACTAACTCGTTACAATGCTGAATTTTGTTGAAATATGCTGAAAGATGTAAAATTCAGTATTTAAAGTGTGTTTCGGGTGCTTTTTAGTGCATATTTTAGCTTCCGGAAAGTCTGTATGTCAACCCTTGTATCCATACTTGGGTTTTAATGTATTTTAGATGTTGGACATGCTCCTAGGCCCTAATTCCATTATCTGGCTGCTTTCTGCAGAGTAGCTGACACAGTGTGTCTTACCGGTGAGTTTACTAGTCTTTCTGACGCAACGCTAACAGTAATGCATAAAGCAAAATTTGAAGTATAAAACGTGCATGAATTCACAAGTATAGCATGAAATCAGACAATGTTGACATTTAAGCATATAATTGCAGATATTAAATAATAATTAAATTGTACGGAAATTACCGGTTTTGTGCCAGTTGTCACAAAACGAACCAAAGTCAGAAAGCTAGCAAACGAGAATCGGCTGTTCGAATGGACATCCGATCGGTTCATTGTCACCTATAAATAGAGCACTTGACCTCCATTTTCACCTTTCATTCGGTTCATTTGCTCTCAAGCTCCCAAACCCTTTCAATCACGATTCAAGACCGTTTCCTAAGTATTTCACCTCAAATCTTGTAAAACTTTCATCCTTAATCACTTCTACATTATATTCTTCATCAAAATCACACGAACACTTCAACTTTTTCTCGAAAACCAACTGATTTGGGCCTCTTGAAGGTGGTTTCCACTCAGTTGCTTATGCAAACTGTTGTGGGGCACCATTTAACCAAGATCGGTCCCAGATCGAAAGGATTTTCACAACTTTTATACAAGATCTAAAGAAATCTCACACTTTTATACCAGATCTGACGGGATTTCACATGTTTCCGGCTCGGATCTGATAAACTTCACGTTTTACGACTGATTTTCCAAACGTTCTTCTGATCTATACAAACATTGGTGAAATCAGACTCAAACAGGCTCTCGACTCGATCCTTAGTTGAGAGTCGGCTTGAAAACTGAATTCCACCAGAAAACGGGCCGATTGACGGGTCCAAACATGAAATTCCATCAGAATCAGCTCTTCGGTTCGAAAAGGGGTGATACCCATCCGATCGAACGAGCTGGGTCTGGAACGTTTCCGTTGTTTGACACGTCGTCGCACCGTCTCCGTTAAACTCAAAACTTAAAAATTTTACGAAAACTTCACCCACTGACCATCTGTTCGAATGGTCATCTGATCGGATGACCATCTGTCCAGATGATCTGATTATGACAACACTTCTTGTTTGTTTTTATAGGACACAATGACCAAAGACTTAAACAAGTTCACAAACACCTACACACTGTTCGAATGGCCATCCGTTCGAATGGTCATCCGCTCGGATGACCATCCGATCGGATGAAGACCATCCGTTCGAATGGTCATCCGCTCGGATGACCATCCGATCGGATGAAGACCATCCGTTCGAATGGCCATCCATCCGGATGACCATCGGCTCAGGTAGTCTGTCAGACACTTTAACTCGATTTTCGCACGATTCGACACTCTGTTCCCGACCCGGGTTAGCACTAGAGGACTTATGCTCTGTTCCCCGCACGCAAGCTGATCCAGCGTTCCCTTCGATCCAATTAGGCAGTGTTTGGTTCTAAGCACCCATTGTGAGTATACTCGATCCCTTTTTGTTTTAAACACTTTTGGGATGCAACATGTATTCTATATCAAGACACTTGACACTTGAAACTTATTTGAAACATACTCTATCCGCATTAAACATGAAAACATGATACTTGTGATACTTGAGACTTTTATGCTATGTGAACGTTTGATTCTTATGTGTAGCTTGCCTTAACAATTATAGCGCTATAGGGGGAACGCGCCGCTCTTTGAGTCTTGGGGAGTATTGTTAAGTTTTGATTCTTTTACCTCCTCTTCGATGCGTCAAAGTAGGAAAGGCACGTTAACGCGTTGGAGACTTGGGTTATCATTTGAACCACGTTAACTAGCATGTTGAAACTTGTGATATGTTGTTCATGTTGGATATGAGTTTTACTCGTAAACTATTATGCTATGTATTCAAACTTGTATGCTCGCCAACATTTTTGTTGATTTTATTTTAATACATGTTGCAGGAGATAGTAGCTGGGAACCAAGAAAACAAGCTAGGATGATGCTTAGAAACTCATCTTAGACAATTAGACAATTTTGAACAATATTTGAATCATTATGTTATTTTGACACATTATGTTGGTTGTGGAATGTGTTTGACATTTTAGACGTATTTATGATGTAGGATCGAATCGCGACCTGAATGAGTCGTTCGGAAGAGCTCTAGTCAGTTTCAGAGGCGGAAACTAAGAAACGGATGTAAAAACAGCTTGAATATCACTTTAAACGTCTTGTGTATTGAAATAATAGCAATTACAATCACAAGGAATACCGGAAGCACCTCGGTATCAAATCTGAAAATCGTTACAAATGACAAGAACACTACCCTATTTATACTTCTCCTAGTTCCGTTTGAAGCATGCATGACCATTTCAAACGAACCATGTCTTTCAAACGGACCATTCAAACGGACTCACTCAATTGGACCATTCAAACGGACTACAAACAAATCTCAAACTGAATTATATTTTGTTTTGTCTCATGTGCATCGAATGTTGCAATGATGATGTCACTTTTATGATGTCACATATATGATGTCACTTGTGATGTCACATATATGATGTCACGCTTGTTCAGATCCGCAACGAAACCGAGACTCGATATAAGACGAAGTCGACAGATGAATGCACTAACAGACTCCCCCTCAGATGTTGACGAGTCTTAAGTGTCGAGTCTTCATAATCTTCAGTCTTTATCAGTCTAACATTCTTCAACTAATCTCCTCCTCGAATGATGTAACTCTCTCTTGTATTCTTCAGGATTTGCAGCTGGCTCTAGTAACTTCTGACTTTCTTTCTCTAACAGAATCCCCCTTCAAGATGTGCTGGGATCGTAGTCTAGTTCAAACTCTGCTCACATATTCACAGGTTCAGGTATCGTAACCTGACTCACCTGCATATTCTCTACCCAAAACATAAGTTTCATAAAAGATAAGATATAACAAATTTAGAAACTTTGCTAATCACTTGAAGACACAACCCTGAATACATCATTTTCAAGTATCAAACAAAATGATTTATCATGTCAATTTCTGATGAACCACTTGAATATATATCATTTTCATTTCACACATCTTCAAACATACTTTCCCAAACCTGTTCGTCATGTTTAGCACTCGGAATTTTGAAAATCAACTTTTCAACATCAGTTGTCTAAAATCTTTTTGGATTTTTCAAAATTTATGCTAAAACACACTGAAAATCTTTTTGGATTTTTGAATTGAAAGAAACGAAATGCAGTAAAGAAATATTTACACACAATATTTTTGTAAGTTTGTGTTAGAGGATCATATCAGTTTTTGAGACAAATCAACAACACCGTTAAGCTTTAAACATTTTAAGTTCTAAACAATTCACTTAGATTGTCAGTATACTGATTGTCACACCCCGATATTTCCACGTTTGACCGGTGGGCCCGGTGGGGAGTATCGTGACGTGGTTGGCAACGTTACAGTCAAACAACACAATATTTAAATGCACAGCGGAAGCAAATGAAAGATATATTTCATCCGAATATAATTGTAATATCAAGTATCACAAACAGTTGAAAATAATCCACAGGTGGATAAAAATAAATAGGAAGCATTGTTCAATAGTTTTGACGTCCGAGCTTGCGAGACTTAATGTGGATGCTAGGAGGAAGCCAGCCTAGTTCGCTTAGTACCTGCACTTAACCTTTTTGGGAAAATACGTCAGTTTACACTGGTAAATACATTCAACCGACTCATTTTGAAAAGTTTAATAAAATTGATTTGAATGCACGTGGCACAAACTTTTTATAACTTGGGATAATTATTTAAATATATAAACTTGTAAAAGAATTACATGTTCCTTATGCGTTCAGTAGCCCGGTTCGTGCCGGGTTAAAGATCAATAGACACACCACATTATTTATTTATGCACTGACGAGTGTACGCCTACACCCCGCGCTTAGGTCGTGGTCATTTCGTAAAATGATGCCAAGGATATCTGGGACATGGTCATTAACCCCCCAAAGGTGTTAAGCAAACAAAACATATTTAAACGGGTCATCTCGATAATACTTAACCACCAATCGATTAAGGTCGAATGCCCGACCAAGCGGTATTTTATATACCGTACCCCAAGCCCGTATAAGGGAAAATAAGTTAAAAGTATTTACCTTTGCAAGTATAAATCACAATTAGCAAATGCGGGTAGCTTTTACCGGTTCTCCTATTCTGGAACAAAGGTTTATAATAACCTATTAGAATCCTAACGGTCTTTAGTTAAGCTTAACCTTAGACCGGTTAGTTTTAAGGAACCATACGGTTCGAACGCGTGATTAAGCGAAGACCGGAATAGAATGTGATTTAGACCCGACAAGTTGAAGACTTGTCTTATATGGGTAATTTAAACACATTCTGGATTTTGAGATAAAAACGATAAGGTTTGACCCGTTTCGGCTAGTTTATGCAAACTAGTTACATAAACCGAACCGAACGCGCAAGAGGTGTAACGGGTATCCATAAGAGCCCTATACAGGTTTCCTAAGTTAATATGCCTCAAATATCTTGTGACATCAGTAAGATATCTTTTATTATGCCCGAAACGAATTTAAACTCAAACTATGCCCCGTAGGGGTATTTTGGTCATTTATAAGGTTATAAAAGAGTTTGATCAATAATCTGAGTTACAGGTCTGATATCATTAGTAAAAATACTTAATTTAGTAAGTTATAACAGTAGGGTATTGCATATATGTGAAATTTGTCAATTATAACCAAACTATGCACCGTAGGGGCATTTTGGTAATTTCACATAAGCTTAAAAAAACTCAAAACTGAAGTCTGAGTTAAACAACTTTTGCTTACTGTTAAAATATTATAATTTACCTAAAATATCAGTAGGTATCAACCCTTGTATGTTTAAAATAGTTTTAGTACATACTATGCGTTAAAAACGCTTAAAAAGGCGATTAGAAGCCGTTTCCGGGTTCTATATAGAAAGATGATATTTTTATTATTCCAGAAGGTTTAAAATAATTTATTTATCATATAAAATCAGTAGCAAAAGGTTTGGGGTCAAAAAGATATGTAAAACTCATTTTTAGCCCAAAAGGGCAAAACCGACAATTACCGACTCAAGCTTATAACTCTAAGTTATGCTCAGCCTAAAATTAATTAAAAATCTTAAAAAATCCCAAAATAATATATTACATCAGTGGGTAACAAGTTTGATATCAAAAAGTGGGTTTAAATAGGCTATATGCTAATTTATGCCGTTTAATCGCTAAAAAGCTTTCTAATTACGCTAATGAGCATAACTCTCAATCTACACCTCAAACTGATGTCAAATTTTGGGTACAAGTTTATAAATCAGTAACTAAGGTTTCTACTCTTTTACATTTTTAAAAATCACGTTTTATGGTGAAAAGGGCATAATGGTCAACATATGAGCAATTAACGGAATCATGCATTTTAATTGGATAACTATTGAACCAAGGTGTATAATCACAGAGGGTTATACTAGCATGTAACCTAGTCCAATTAAAGCTCTAAGTCATTTCTAAAACATGCTTAAACGGGTCGGAACTGAAAGTCAAAGCAAAAGTCAAATTATGCGACTTTCGGTTCCGAACCGGGTCTTTACTGAAAATTGTCGGGTTGAACATGTTTAGACATGTTCTTACACTAATTACCAAGTTATATTAATGATCAAACATGTTGTATGGGTTCTACATTGCTAATTATGTATTATCTTGAAATTAAGCATCCTGTTGACTTTTTAATAACAAGTTTGACCCGACAAATGACCTAGATAGAGTGGGAATCAGAGGGTGCCCTTTTAAGGGTTTAATGCCCACATAATTACCAACTTATAACTACCTTCAATTCGACTAATCACTGGACCATTAATGATTAATCGCTAAGTCAAACGGTAATTACGACGGTTTGACTTTTAAGCTAAAACTAAGTAAAAACTCAACTAAGAAAGGTTAAGCATACTTACAGAAGTCCTATGCACGATTAGGGATGCTTAGGGTCTGCTCTTGAACTCCCAAAAGCTCCAGAAATGCAGAAGGAATGAGTGATCACAATGTTGCAACATTGTGGCCTTTTATAGTGTTCTTGATCCATAAAGATGGTGACAACTAAGTCTATGGGGTGATCCAGATCAACAACAAGTGCTCCTAGGGTCTAAAAGTAATGTAGGGGTCGTCCAAAGATGTGGAAAATCGTTTTTAAGTCGGTTACAAGCTCAAAACAGTCAACAACCAAACTTTCTGTCGCTGGGCAACCCTTACGGACCGTAAGGGGGTGGCTTACGGTCCGTAAGCCTTTTGCAGAGGGCAAAAATGTTTGATCTTTCGAGCTTTGAAGGGGCAACTAGTGTGTAACGATTTTGGGACATGATTTATCAGTTTGGGGCCTCAACATCATGCTTGAACAGTTATATACCCTACCATTTTGCAATGTTTTCTTGAACTTTTAAAGAAAAACCATAAACGAAAGTTTATCGTGCATTTCTTCGTAGGATCTCACTTTTGCAAATATGAATCAATTATTGCTAGTAATTACCGGATTGAATGTAAATCAGATGTTTGTAATATATGTTAGGGTCTTGGGATTCATAACGAGGTCGTTCAGAGGTAAAAATTAACATGACGACACTTATAAATCCTGCCATACATCTTTAACTATATCCGGGTTTACATCACTTTTGTCTTACATGACACGTGTCATTATTCTATTGTACACGAATTTTCGAGGTGTTACATCCTCACCCCCTTAAAAGAAATCTCGACCTCGAGATTTACTGAAACAAATGAGGATACTTTTCTTTCATTGTAGACTCTACCTCCCACGTGTACTCGGGACCTCTACGGGCATCCCATTTTACCTTTACAATAGATACATGCTTCCTTCGAAGCTTCTTAACCTGTCGATCCTCGATTGACACAGGTTTTTCAACAAACTTCAAGCTCTCTTCTATGTGCACATCTGTATGTGGTATGACTAGTGATTCATCAGCGAAACACTTCTTCAGATTACAGATGTGGAATACATTATGAATACCACTGAGCTCTTCAGGTAAGTTTAATTTATAAGCAACTGATCCAACACATTCGATGACTTCGAATGGTCCTATGTATCTCGGGATTAACTTACCCTTTTTACCAAATCGCATCACTCCCTTCCAGGGTGATACTTTGAGCAACACTTTGTCACCTACCTCGAATTTCAGAGGTTTACGCTTTAAATCTGCGTAGCTTTTCTGCCTATCCCTGGCAGCTTTCAGTCGGTCACGAATCTGGACAATCTTGTCCGTCGTTTCAAAGACTATTTCGGGTCCTGATAGTTGGACATCTCCAACCTCCGCCCAACAAACGGGCGTTCTGCACTTTCTACCGTATAAGGCCTCGAAAGGCGCAGCCTTGATGCTGGTATGGTAGCTATTGTTATATGAGAACTCGATTAATCGTAGGTGGTTATCCCAACTACCACCTAAGTCGATTACACATGCACGAAGCATGTATTCCAACGTTTGGATTGTACGCTTACTCTGTCCGTCCGTCTGAGGATGGTAAGTCGTACTGAAATTTAAGCGCGTGCCCAAAGATTGTTGGAAACTTTTCCAAAAATGTGACATGTATCTAGTATCTCTGTCAGAGATAATAGACACAGGTACGCCATGTAAAGCTACAATCTTATCTACGTATAATTAAAGACCCGTTAGCATTCTAATAAGTTATTTATACCATCATTCCAGACTAGAGCCTTCCGGTAAATGGTACCTACGCTTACTTAAGTGAATACGGCTGAGTTATTAAATTCTTACTATTTAAGACAGGAGCTAGCTCAGGTAAATACTCTTAACTTATTTCCCTATACGGGCTTGGGATACGGCACTATAAAAGTACCGCTTGGACGGGTGTGTAGTTATTTAAATCGTATTGTGATTGATGTACTTACAACCCGTTTAATATGTATTATTTGGTGTATGGCCTTTGGGGGTTAATGACCATGTCCCGGATATCCTTGGCATCATTTTACGAAATGGCCACGACCTAAGCACGGGGTGTAGGCATACACCTGACAGCTGCATTATGTAAAAACTGGTAATCCACTCCGAGGTATCATCCTTGTGGGCATTATACCGGAACTGGTAATCCACTTAGAGGATGATAGCCTGTGGGCATTATACCTGTGGCGTGTCAGTTAATCTAGTCCGGCCCTAACAGATGACAAATAAGTAAAATTGTATACAAGATTATATACAAATAATTTTCCCAAGTATAAAAGGTTAATTTTGCCTCTGTGCATTTTAATCAAATTATAAAAGATATTTTTGTGCCACGTGCATCCAAATCAATTTTCTTAAACTCTTTTCAAATGAGTCAGTTGAGTGTATTTACCAGTGAAAACTGACGTATTTTCCAAAAAGGTTAAGTGACAGGTACTGAACGAAATTGGCTGGAAGCTCAGGGCGCTAATAAGGAATCTTGCAAGTTCTAGGCGTCTAAAGTCTGTTGAACAAATGATATGTTTAAAGATCCGCCTGTGGATTCTTTACTTTCCGTTGTAATACTGGATATTACTTTATATTCGGAATGTAATAATATTTATCTTTTGCTTCCGCTGTGCATTTATATATTGTGTTGTTTGACTATTATGTTGCCAACCACGTCACGATACTCCCCCACCGGGCCCACCGGTGACACGTGGAAAGTCGGGGTGTGACAGGTTGGTATCAGAGCCAACACTGAGTGAATTAAACACTAGTCTTTTGTGTTTAATCTCAGTTACACAGTTGCACATTCTTGAGTCTAGACAAGAACATAGGACAAGTTCCAATTCGTTTCATTGTCTTTTAACTACTTCCTTGATTATTTTTCTGATTAGCCTTTGCATGGGCAAGTCATTTTATCAGAAGTCCCATTTAGGGCAACCATATACTTGTTTAAATTTTAAAGGAACGATTATGTTTAAAAATATCATTCCTATATTATAAGATCTACCATTATAATAAAATGGCAAAATCTAAAAAGGACGAGACCTAGCCATACGTCACATTAAGACAGGGCCAAGATGGTAGTTCCACAATTAGATTCAGATCCTTGTTAACAGTTCAATTTAGAAATTTTTCTGCGTTAATTATTAAAAAGAATCTAAAGGGTAAAACCTAGCTTAAGTGTCACTACAGACAAGGCCAAGATGGTAGAACCTATTCAAGAGATTCAAATCCTTATTAAACATTTGAAAGCATATTAACATGCTTGACAAAGTGTGATGCGATAAAATCACATAAGTCATTTTTTTTTGGGATATTCTAAAATCCCTTATTTATATAATCATCCCTTATGGATGAAGTGCCCACGGGCTAAAATTAACGTCCTCTGGGACTAAAGACAGTGGTAGCCTACAACTCCCTGTCAAGGAAAGGTAATGAACGTTAGTTCAAACCTCAAATGCTTCGATTCTCTGAAATCCTAGCATATAATTTATAATTGTCCATATGACTAGGCCTTTGGTGCCACGAATAAGACTGTTACTGTTTTATAATTAGGATAAATTATTATAGAAATCCTCAATAAATTTGATTAATAAATTAACCAAATATGGTCTCTGTTTACCATGGTTAATGAATTACCCTAAGGGGCAATTCCATAATAAACTCCCAAATAAACTATTGTCCTAGTTTTCTGCAACAGTTCAATTGTAATGGCTAACTCAGACGAGGGTAATAGTCATCCAGCGGAGGTTAATAATGACGCCCGAATTAATCTAACTGGTGCGGAATTAAAAGCGATCATAGACGGCGCAGTTACACAGGCTTTGGAAAGGCAGTATGATGAGTATAGTGGGACTCGTAGTAGGACCCTATCTACACAGCCTTCAAAGCCACCGTCCAATAACGACGACCCGAAGAAAAATGATGACCGACACTCCTCAAACCACAGTGCTCCATCTCAGCGGGTCATACTGAATAAAGGACCCCTTGCTAAGGGTTGCTCCTATAAATATTTCGTTTCCTGCAAACCCCGGGATTTCACTGGGGAGAAAGGAGCCATCGATTGTATGACATGGCTAGATGAGATGGATACGGTTGTTGATATCAGCGGATGCGCTGAGCGAGACGTGGTCAAGTTTGTGTCGCAGTCTTTCAAGGGTGAAGCTTTAGCATGGTGGAGATCTCTGATTCAAGCCACCGGGAAAATCCCACTGTACAATATGTCGTGGGATCAATTTGTTGCCCTTATCAGGGAAAATTTCTGCCCTCAGCATGAGGTGGAGAAGATAGAGTCCGATTTTCTATCCTTGGTGATGACAAACCTCGACTGTCAAGCTTACCTAACGAGCTTCAACACTATGTCTCGGTTGGTTCCATACCTGGTAACCCCGGAACCAAAACGGATAGCTCGTTTTATCGGTGGTTTAGCCCCCGAGATCAAGGCAAGCGTAAAAGCTTCTCGGCCAGCGACTTTTAGATCAGTAGCTGACATTTCCTTATCCCTTACTTTAGATGCGGTCAGATTGAGATCGCTAAAGAAATCTGAAGAAAGTAAGAGGAATCGTGAGGATGATAACTCACGAGGGTCAGAGAAGAAGCACAAGGGAAACACTGATTCTAAGAAGTATGGGTCTGGAAGGAATGGTCAGCGAACAGAGGAAAAACCAAAGTGCACGATTTGTCAAAGACGCCACTTTGGAAAGTGCAGACTTGAATCCAATTCTAAGTCTGAATCACCTGCATGTGGGTTATGCAAGTCTAAGGAGCACAAGACTGTTGAATGTAGGAAGATTAAAGATGCCATCTGCTACAATTGCAATGAGAAGGGGCACATAAAGACCAACTGCCCTAAGTACGCAAAGAAGACTGAAGAGGCCAAGAAAGCAAACGCATGAGTCTTCCATACGAACGCCAAGGAGATGATGCAGAATGATAACTATATAGCAGATACCTTTTCATATCAAACAGTTTATGCATGAATTTTATTTGATACTGGCACATATGACTCTATAATGAATGATAAATGTTGAGAACTATTGTCTCCGCCTGATTAAGACTACCGGTCACTTAATGCGAGGTAGAAACTGACCGATGATACTTTAGAAAATGCTCCAACAAATCCTATATTGATATTTAATATCTATTAGAAATCACTCTTTTCTGATACCCTTATGGCAAACTTTCAAACTATCCAAATTCATCAGTATATTAAAGACAGATGTGACATTTTGATCCCCTGTCAAAGAGGTGATGGACTAGGTCCAACCCTCAAATGCCATTGATGGTCTTTTGTGACCTAGGCTAAGTGATATTGATATATTTTTAAAATAACATTCATTAAGAATGATAATGCCTTATTGGCCAGTATAGTTTGATGAGACCATGGTTAGTATATGTTAAGGCCATCAGGGTAATGAACAGCAGATGTTGGATTACAACTAAGTAAAGGATTCACCTGGCAATAGGAACAAAATCTCGAGTATGATAAACTCGGATAAGACAACCGTCAATCGCGCCATTGATAATGCGACGAATGTAAATAAAAACTACAAACGTAAACCTCAATACTAATGGAGTTAATCTCTAGGCTGTGGTTGACGCAGCAGTTGGAGGGATCATGGGAAAAGGTTATGAGACAATCCAAAGAGCCGAATGCTTCTCGCTCTAAATCTCATTCAAAAACCATGTTTAATTGCTCATGAGGAGAGCTATATTCACACTTCAAATATGAAGGATGAACCAAAGAAGGAGGATAACTCCCAGAAATCTGGGAAAGAGAGCAAGTACAGGCCTAATAAAAAGCAACGTAAGTTCAGTAAGAAGCCTGTATACCTCAGAGACTGCTTCAGCATTATTATATCCATTAGGAATCAGTTTTTCGATGTCCTAGTTTCGTTAAATATAAGGACTCAATATAGTGATAAAAATCGATTGGTTACCTTAAAAATCAAGCCCATATTGTGGGTGATAAGAAGCGATTAATTATCAAGACTCCTTATGAGACAACCCTCATAATTACATGTATCCGTACGATTAATTAATATTAAACATAAAAAAATGGTGGAATTGGCCGTCCCCGGAATCGAACCTGGGTCTAGGCCGCACCCTTTCGCGCGCCTAGCCAACCGAGCTAGGTGCCTAGTTTGTGAAAATTTCCATTCTGATTAAATATAAGCACATATAGTTGATATCTATCTAATCTTTATTGATTACGAATACCAAATAGTATGACAAAACCGCCATATGAAAATTGATGTATCTTAATAAGTTCCATAGATTGCTTCCATGCCTGATCAGTATGGAGGTTTAATGCATGGAACCACAAAGATATCCCAATGATCATATGGTACTAAAGTCAACTAATGGTATTCAAAGAAGATATCCAGAATGGAATTGCCCAAATAAATATTCCCTGGTAAAGAAATATGTGAACTCGTAACATAAATGTGTCACTTATTAGACACGAGCGTTGATGAGTGAAATGGAGCCTGAGATATGGGAATCTCAATAATCTCCTTGTACCTTGATTAGCTTCTCCTAAGACTACCCTGTTTACCTCCCAAGAGGCAGTACCGTTAAGATTTATATCCCATTAAGGCCGTATTATTATGAAATCTCCAAGACGGCTAGTACCATCATTGGGAGAACCGAAAACCTGATTAAGTAAATTTTAAGATAGGAGATTCATATAGCCTAACTCGACATTCTGAGAGTTTGATGTTGTTAGGTAGGAAAGACGGTTCATTTTGCTTATGCACTCATTACCGCAACCCTATTTTAACAACAATTAAGAATTTCCCTCAGCTACCCAGGATCGTCGAATTGTTCGACTAACGACAAGGATTAGCTATTCCTTAAAATTAGTTAAGCAATGGTTGGATAACCCTCTCACCTTAAACTAAGCTTTTCTATAATAATTGATATGTAAGTATTAAGGCTGCTCCTTGGGAGACCTTGTATAGATGGAATGTTAAACATCTATTGTGAGATAGGGAATTGGTAAGTCCAATTATCAGGACCAGAGATAATCTTTGAAACGACGGACAAGGCTGTCCAGATTCGTGACCGTCTCAAAGCTGCCCGTTATAGGCAGAAGAGTTACGCAGATCCAAAGCGTAAAGCTTTTCACTTCGAAGTAGGTGACAAAGTGTTACTTAAAGTATCGCCCTGGAAGGGGGTGATGCGTTTTGGTAAGAAAGGCAAACTAAGGCCGGGATACATAGGACCTTTCGAGGTTATCGAACGTGTCGGGTCAGTTGCCTATAAGCTAAACTTACCTGAAGAGCTCAGTGGAATTCACAATGTGTTCCACATCTGCAATCTGAAGAAGTGCTTCGCTGATGAATCACTGGTTATACCACATACAAATGTGCATATAGTTGAGAGCTTAAAATTTGTGGAAAAACCTTTGTCGATTGAAGATCGACAGGTAAAGAAGCTTCGAAGGAAGCATGTACCTATTGTAAAGGTCAAATGGGATGCCCGTAGAGGTCCCGAATTCACGTGGGAGGTTGAATCCACCATGAAAGAAAAGTACCCTCATTTGTTTCAGTAAATCTCGGGTCGAGATTTATTTTAAGGGGGTGAGGATGTAACACCTCGAAAATTCGTGTTAAATAAAATAACGACACGTGTCGTGTAAGACAAAAAGCGTTATAAACTCGGATTTATTAAAAAATGTTTGACAGGATTTAAAAGTGTCGTTATGTTAACTTTTGCACCTCTGAACGACCTCGTTATAAATCCCAAGACTCAAAACATATTAAAAACATGTAGTATATGTTCAAGTTCAGTGAATTATAGCAATGAATGATTCATAATTTAATTGGTGGACTCCTACGAAGAAATTTGCACGGTAAACCTTATTGTTCGGCACTTTCTAAAAGACTCCAGGACTTTCACACAACATAACATGGTGGTGCATACTATACATGACCCAAATTTGAGGCCCCATATTGATAAAAAAACGGCCAAGAATCGTTTATACTCAGTTGCCCCTTCAAATCATTGAAAAGCCAACATTTTGGTCCCTGATGAATTGTTGCGCACCGCAACAAATATTTGTTACGGTGCGCAAGCAACTGCCCAGCAACAGAAAACCGGCTGTTGCCAGTTTAAACGCGATTCTGACCTCTTAAACGAGTTTCCTCTTACCCCTTGGCCCCTAAACACTCCCTAAACATGTAGGACACATGTAGGAATGTTGTGGGCAGTAGTAGACCTTGTTGTCAATGCATTGTGGTGAGTAAATCCACTATATAAGGGCCTTTAGTTGCAAACAATTCATCACATCTTCATCTGCATTCTTGGAGCACTTCTGGAACTCAAAACCTTCTCTCAAGTGTTCCCTAATCAAGCTTAGGACCTTTGTAAGTTGCCTAACCTTCTCTAATTAACTTTAGCTTAGTTATTTAGCTAAAAGTCAAACCGACGTAATTACGGTTTGACTTCGAGATTAGGTATTAATGGCTCAGTCATATCTCGAATCAAAAGTAGTAATGAGTTGGTATTTATGTGGGTAATAAAACCTCAAAAGGGTTTCCCCTGATCATCACTCTAACCAGGTCAAAAGTCGGGTCAAACTTATATCTAAAAAGTCAACAGGAAGCTTAAAATGCTATTTATGCATAATTAACATTGTAGATCATATGCAACCTGTTGGATCATTGTTATAACTTAGTAATAAGTGTAAAAACATGTCTAAACATGTTCAACCCGACAATTTCCTGTTTAGACCCGGTTCGGAACCGAAAGTCACATAGTTTGACTTTCACTTTGACTTTCAGTTCTGACCCGTTTAGGCATGTTTTAGAAATGCCTCAGAGCTTTAATTGGATTAGGTTACATGTTAGTACAATCCTCTGTGATTATACACCTTGGTTCATTAGTTATCCAATTAATATGCATGTTTCCGTTAATTGCTCATATGTTGACCATTATGCCCTTATTACCTTAAAACATGAATTATGAAAATGTAAAAGTGTAGAAACCTTAGTTACTGATATATAAACTTGTATGCAAAGTTTGACATCAGTTTGACTCATAGATTGAGAGTTATGCTCATTATCGCTAAATTAATGCTTTATGTTAATAAAACGGCGTAATTAGCGTATAGCCTAGTTAAGCCTACTTTTTGGTATCAAACTTAATACCCACTGATGTAATATCTTATTTTGGGATTTTTAAAGATTTTTAATTAATTTTAGGCTGAGCATAACTAGTAGTCGTAGTCTTAATCCGGTAATTGTCGGTTTTGCCCTTACGGGCCATAAAATGAGTTTTATATATCTAAACGACTCCAAACCATTTGCTACTGATCACATATGATAAATAAAATATTTTAAGCCTTCTAGAAATATAAAAATATCAGATTTAAGTATCGAACCCGGAAATGGCCTTTAATCGCCTTCTTAAGCATTTTTAACGCAAAGTATGTAGTAAAATTATATTGGACATACCTGGGTTGATACCTACTGATATATGAGGCAAATTATAATATTTTAATAGTAAACAAAGATTTATAAACTCAGACTTCAGTTTTGAGCTTTTCGGCTTATGTGAAATTACCAAAATACCCCTACGGGGCATAGTTTGGTTAAAAATGATAAAATTTCACATATATGCTTTAACCTACTGATTTAACTTAGAAAATTGAGTATATTTTCTGATTACATCAGACCTGTAACTCAGGTTGTTACTTAAACTCTTTTACAAACTTTTAAATGACCAAACTACCCCTACGGGGCCTAGTTTGTGTTTAAATACGTTTCGGGCATAATGAAAGACATCTTACTGATATCACAACATATTTGAGGCATAATTAACTTAG